>JACEFZ010000049.1:200000-845000 GCA_014155875.1 Cepaea nemoralis | reverse complement strand
CTCGGTGTGTGACTTATCTGCAATAATTTTCTCCTTTGTCTTTATTCCATTTCTGATGTTTGCCCTCCATGCAACATGTTCAGCGGCGACTTGCTCCCAATGAGCATTATCAATACCTGCATCAATCATGTCCCGCTTACACACATCTTTGTATCGTAGTAGAGGCCGACCCTGAATCTCTTACCCATCTGTAATTCACCAAAAAAGATGTCCTTTGGTGTTCTACCATCATCCATTCTCCCAAGATGTCCTATCCATCTAAGTCTACGAAGACTAAGTCTACTAAGACTACGCTGGCCACTCAACCCTTATGTAATCGTCGTGCATACACCAACAATCGTAATGAACGTCACAACGATGGTGTTTTTTGGTGTACTGACTATAGGAGTGGTATCGACACGTGTTAGTGTGCATTAAACCTACTGTTTGATTACATCATGACTGCGAATGCCTAATTTGAAGTACACATGAAATTATACTGATTGTTTAAAGAATGGGAGCGGCTGGCCGAGTCGCTAAGAACGCCGGTTTCTCCTTCGGGAGACCCGGGTTCGAATCCTCGGTAAGGTGTGGACTTTTTCTTTTGTCGGGAGCAAAAAGAAACCTTAACATGTACACGGCGACTGCACTAGGCAGGTGGCCTTAATTCCTCGGGCTCAATCCCCCCCCCCCCCCGCCCCGCCCTACACTGCAAGCTTCTGTAGGCGGTAGATGACAGTTTGACAGACAGTTTAAAGAATAACTGATCATTTGGTAGAGCTTCGAATTCTTGCAGACACCGAAACAATGAAGCCGGCCCACATTATGAGCCCATAAATTACGGCTAAGTTAAATGCTAATGGATGGTTTACTGGGAGACAACGCGTACCAGCATTTGTCATCTCTCTGGGTATCCAGTCATCGCCGTTTCCTGGCCCTGGAGATTTGTCATCATGCACGCACGGGTCGGCTCTAGTGAACATCCGTCGCCGTAGCTTTGTGATTTATCAGGAGTTTCTTCCTAAGCGCCAGTTTCCTGGCCTAGAGGTTAGCGACTTTTCTCCGTAATCTCGTATACTCTCGTAAGTAACGTGACGATGGTGAGAATCAGCAGTGGTTCGAATCGCGTCGGTAGCTTAGGGGTATGTGAGCCGGCCGCTCAGAAAGCAATGGCAAACTACTGAGCGTAATCTTGCCAAGAAATCAACAATCAGCTGAAAGATGCTGATATTGACAGCAATGTCCTGTAAAGGATATGCAAACATTTTTTTCTTCCTAAGTTTCTTGGAGCTGAAATTGTGAGAAAGTACTAATACAGAGTCGGTACCTGGTGCTTAGGATGTAGTGAATACAGTTTCACAATACCCCGACGTACCCTGTTGACGTCTCGAAATCAGTCACAGGCGGCTTGGAAGCAGATGGACTTTGCGTTGATTTCGATGGCTGAGAGGTTACGGTGTACACCTCAGGGTCAAAGGGTACCGGGTTCAATCCAAGCATAGGGCCGTGACGTGTCCAAGAACCACCGGTATCGACTGATATCGCAGGCCCCTTTTACCCACTGATCTCTTGGGTAGTGAGGTAACCCTAGACTTCTAGGATAAGGGGGGGGGGGGGGGGGAACGGAGTCCTGTCAGCAAGTTGTAGTAGAGCTTAACAATCCCACGACCGTCAGATCGCTTCAAAAAGGCAAAATTGTTAGGAAAGGAAACCTACCTACGGTTAGACAGAGCTTTTTACTCTGGATGGAATCTGTATAGAGGAAGTAAGCCTCACACAAATTCATGCTGGAGTCGGACAAGCTCACTTTTGAATAGACACTACTTTCTGAACTTAGTAGTCAGCATAAGGTCACCATACAGTGGATACCATCCCTCTGTGGAGTTCCCGGAAACGACAGAACTGATCGATTGGCTAAGGAAGGAGCAAAAAAAAAAAAAAAAAGAACAGACTGATGTGCCCGTTGCATATCACCAAAAGAAAAGAATGATCTAACTAAGTCAGAAAGCCACCAAAACCTGCTCAAGATGACTACCACGTTATGGACAGACCAGAACAAGTCATTATTCTACGCCTCAGAACAGGACACAATAGATTACGCAACCACATGTATACAAAATTCAAGATTGGTGAATCAGTCATTTGCTCATGTGGATTGGCGTCGCAGACAGCAGAGCACATACTCCAAGACTGCCCAAAATGTCTAGAGAAACAACAGTGGAACATAAACTCTATGGACCCCTTGGATTGGCGTCGCAGAGAGCAGAGCACATACTCCAAGACTGCCCAAAATGTCTAGAGAAACAACAGTGGAACATAAACTCTATGGACCCCTTGAGTGAACTAAAAAAAAAAACAGTTAAATTCATACAAGAGACAACATTGCAGTTATAGACATATTTCAAGCGAACGAAAGAAGAAGAAGAAGAAGAAGAAGAAGAAGAAGAAGAAGAAGAAGAAGAAGAAGAAGCTGCAATTCCCGGTGTAACGCAGTCCTCTTCAAAAGAGGATTGAAGAAGAAGAGGAGGAATATCGCTCGCGCCATACTCACACGCGCGCACATTTATTCACTGATTAGATCTGTCTGTTTGTCTTTGTTCCGCTGAAAGATCGCTGGATAGAATTTATTTCACATGGCGAGTTATAATTGCTGTGTATTCTGTCCGCGTGTGAGTGTCGCGTTAGTCGTTGAAGCTTAGCGTTGTCAGGATGGGTAGGAGTTTGGCACGCTTGTGTTCTGTAGTCATTGGTAGGCAGTCCACATTATTTCGACACATTGTGGAAATAAATAAATTGGAAATTTAGATGCGTATCGTTTACAGAACGTAGCAGTCAACTCCAGCAATTGTTGGCTGTTTGTGATTCCTGGACAAGTTTGTGTTCACTAGTTTGCCTTTGCTTTCTGAAAGACCGGCACTCATACCATTGTAGAGAAACCAACGCAAGGCGGTCTGCTGCCAAAACGCTCGCAGCTGTGTTTCGAACGCGGTATGCGGGATCACGACTTGGCCTACCAAGGGCTTGGTGTGATGGTTGTGGGTCCGTGTTCCTCTAGAATCCCAAGGGAAAACAGAAAGGGAAGATGAACGCTGTCGTGAATCTTTTCCAGGATACTCCTATATATACATATGAGAGAGAGAGGGAGAGAGAGAGAGAGAGAGAGAGAGAGAGAGAGAGAGAGAGAGAGAGAGAGAGAGAGAGAGAGAGAGAGAGCAGCAGATTGAGAGCAGCAAAGATTGATAGAGAAGGAGAGAGCAAAACGATTGGATAAAGAGAAAGAGAGCAGAAAGATTTGACAGAGAGAGAGAGAGAGAGAGGGGGGAGGGAGAGAGAGAGGAGAAAGAGATTCTATTGTATGACTGACTTTCAAGCAATAGAGCAAAATAAATTACTTGCATGGGGTTATTCCTGGCCTCAGGCAACAATTATTCCATGTACCAGTTCATGGAGGCACAATGGCTACCCACCAAACAGTGCATGCAGGTAACTGTTTCCGTTTGGATAGATATGTCGGCCAGTGTGCATTGCGCCCATTAAGATGTTCACGGGAGGTCTCTCTGGCTCTTGTCATGCCGCACACATGCTCGGGTATGTTGTGTTTAGTCTGGGTATGGTGCGGTCGATGTGGCAGGTTGAGGTATGGTGGGTAGGATGGTCGTGTTAGATGATTAGTGAGATGCTCTGGGGGAGGGGGGGTATGGTATGGTCGTTGGGATGGTCGTTGAGATGGTCCACTGTAGGGTATGGTATGGTTGTTGAGATGGTCCATGGTAGGGTTTCGAATGGTCGTTGAGATGGTCCACTGTAGGGTATGGTATGGTTGTTGAGATGGTCCATGGTAGGGTTTCGAATGGTCGTTGAGATGGTCCATGGTAGGGGATGGTAGGGTCTTGGATGGTTGTTGAGATGGTCCTTGGTAGGGTCTTGGATGGTTGTTGAGATGGTCTATGGTAGGGTATGGTATGGTTGTTGAGATGGTCCATGGTAGGGTGTGGTATGGTTATTGAGATGGTCCATGGTAGGGTATGATATGGTCGTTGAGATGGTCCATGGTAGGGTATGATATGGTCGTTGAGATGGTCCATGGTAGGGTATGGTATGGTCGTTAAGATGGTCCATTGTAGGGTATGATATGGTCGTTGAGATGGTCCATGGTAGGGTATGGTATGGTCGTTAAGATGGTCCATTGTAGGGTATGATATGGTCGTTGAGATGGTCCATGGTAAAATATAGTATGGTATTAGAAAGAGAGGGGGAGGACAGAAAGATAGGAGACATCGAGAAAAAATATTAGAGAGAGTGAGATAGAGACCTAAAATATAGGAGACAGAGATAAAGATAAGAGAGAGAGAGAGAGAGAGAGAGAGAGAGAGAGAGAGAGAGAGAGAGAGAGAGAGAGAGAGAGTGCTCACAGTAAGATAGGAGACAGGGAGATAAGAAAGATAAAGAGCAGTAACATAGGAGAGAGAGAGAGAGAGAGAGAGAGAGAGAGAGAGAGAGAGAGAAGAAAATAGGATAGTGGGCGCAGTAAGATAGGAGAGTATATAATAATGTGTGCTGGGATTTAACGTTTTTGTGACTGTACCGTTTGTGTGTATTTGGATGAACATTTCTGTGTACTTAGATTAACGTTTATATGATTGTATAGTATTCGCGTACTTGGATTAACGCTTGTGTTACCGTACCGTCGGCGTATATGTACTTGGAGTAACGTTTGAGTGCACTTTAATTAACCTTTTATGTGAGCCTGGAATACACAGTGTTTGTTGTAATTCGACTGTACCCTTTGTGCGAGTTTGGACTGTAACTTTTATGTTTGCTAGGGATATATTTTTCCTCTCTGTTCTTAGAATGTTTGTCGTTTGCTCGCCTTGACCTCAAACATAGTGCCACTACTTCTAGTGCCCTGGACTGATTATTGCGTGTTGATTATCTTTCCCTATTACCGGTATCCCTTGCCATCTGGCGAACCCACTCCGACTTCAGGGGTACTTGAAATGTACGTCTGTTCTATACTTAGATTGATTGTGTGCATTCAGTGCAAAGTTTGCTTGTTTGCTTGGACTAACGTTAAATTCAGCGCGCGTGAGCTTGGGTTAGCCTTTCAGTTCCCGTGACTAACGTTTGCTAGAGCTTAGAGCAGCGTGCGTGCGTGTGTGTGGTGTGTGTGTGTGTGTGTGTACACACACGCGTGTCTATATGTTTCCAATGTCACTATTACTCAGGCAGCTTCATTAAAACGTCTGGAGCATCTGTCGCCACGTCTGGTAATTACTTTTGCTCACGGGCGCTTTCTTCCGGAGGCGTTATTGTGTCAAGGTTGCACGGGTAAGGCCACGTCCTGGTTAACACTGGCTATCCCTTCTGCACTGACGACCTAACCCGCCTAGTTTATGCATGCGCCATATTATCCATGGTGCAAGGTAGGTCAAGGTTGGTCAGTAGACAGCGAACTTTGGAGTGAGTGGTGCTAAGGGTCACAAAAATTAGTTTCCCGTCCTTTATATGACGTCGCAGTGAACCCCGGAATTGTGTGGCTGTTTGTGATTTACTAGACAGCTTTTTTATGTGTAATAATTTGTCATTGCTTTCTGAATGACCAATGCCCGTACCATTGAAATCAACGCAAAGTGGCATATTTGGTGCTAAGAAAATGAACCACAATTACAATCAGGAAAGCAAAGTACTTTTTTATACTCATTGAGGCATATTGGATTTATGGTTCTAGCCCCATATCTGCATGTAAACGGGTCGGCACTCCACGAGCGATGAAGTCGATAACACGCCGGCCACCTTTACTTACTATTTAAGTATGAAAGAAAACTATGTAAAACTATTGATGACTATGTAAAAACAAAATGTAAACATTCAGACAGACTCTTGAAAAGACCAGCTCTGACTTAAGGGTGTATAGGTGGTTGAGCGTCGCAGTAAATTCCTGCAGCCAATCGAGGGCGTGTTTGCCGGTGATCACTCCGTTGTGGTGACCGCTATACAACTCATGGAGGGAACACAACCACCCGCATGTGCTGTGCTGAAGTGTGACACAGTGATAACCTCATGTCTCTCCGACATTTCATTACCAATCTTGTACACTACGCCGGTTTTGGTGTTGGGAGAGGGGACGGATAGCTCTGCAGCTTAGCCCAAGTGAAGCTGGCACTTTGTTGCCGGGTTGGGAGAGAGGTCTCTTGACCAGCCTCCCTCCGATAGGCGCAAGCCTTTTTTTATAACTAGGAGTTTTTTGTTTTTGTTTTCTGTCGGGGGCAAAAAGAACACTCTAACGGTTTGGGTCTGACCTGCATAGTTCGCAGCGACTGCACTAGCCAGGCGGCCTTAATTCTTCAGACTCAAAGACACCCCCCACCCCCCACCCGTCCCCTCCCCGCGCCATACACCGCAGGGTACTATCTTGGCAGTAAATGACAGACAACCAGAACGCCACTGCATCGGAGTGACCACTCAAGTCTTTCAGAAGGTTCACAACCAGCCAAGCCATCCTTCACTTCATCCTTCCTCAGGTGGAATGGCTCAGTAGGTACGGAGAGAGGCGTGTATGTGGTCCCTCCTTGACGTAAACGTGCAAGCATTCGGTTTTACACGCCGTGCGTCTGATTTTGATATGCGATATTGTTGTCTAGACGGCGCCCTGGTGTCACATTATCTGGGTTGACGTGGCGGTTGACAGTCGCTGTGGAAATAGTTACGTCAGTCGTGGGGATTTAACCTACCAACATTTCATTAATGGAGCCTGCACAGAGCAGGACAACGGTGGGATGACAGGATCGCCAGTATGGAAGAACTACACATATTCTGGCGAGTCAAGGAGCGGGGATGAAACCTTTGCTCTAGATAGGAGACACTTTGACAAAACCTGAACATAGTTAGGGTGTTTGTAAAGTCTCACTACACTTTGTATGTAGAACACATTTGATGATGGCATAAAAATATGCTAAAGAATTCATTAAATTAGTTACAATAGTCACTGCTATGGTCTAACACTGTTTTGGGGAAGCTGGAAAGTACCAATGAAGTATTCATTATAACGTGTTGGAAATGTCCAACACGAGCTTCAAGACATGACTGTACATGTCTCTTCATATTGTCCAATACCCTGCAACGTGTCTGTTGTTATTTCTTGAATGACAATTCTGATTGCTTCTTTCAGGTCTTCAGTTGTGTGTACATTGTTTTTGTAAACATGTCCTTTCAAGAAACCCCATAAAATTACGTCATGAAATGTGTTCTACATACAAAGTGTTGTGAGACTTTACAAAGATCATGTATAACTAGAAACTCCTTTCTATGGAATCCACAAGGCAAACGAAATAGAGGAGAGATTGGGATTTATGGACATAGATTGGTAAAGTGTGGTGGGCATGGAGGGACCTGCATGGCGTCGGTTGGTTGGATCTATGCTCCCAGGAGGGATACAGAGAAGAAGAAGTAGTTAGGAATAATATAGGGGATTAGAGATTACTATTATAGTCTATAACTGAAGCAGACCTGTTTCAATTTATGTGGTGATTTTCACACACACGTATGAGGTTTGTGACCTGTGCGTTTTACAGCAATTTCCGACAGGACGAATGAAAGTCCGGCTCTGCGTTTTCTCCATTGACTTCGGTGTATTCTCATTCCCATGTTATGGCACCAATATGAGTTGTCCATTGACATCGGTGCATACTCAGCCCCCCCCCCCTCCCCCTGTCATGCATCAGTACAGAGTTGTCCATTGACATCGGTGCATACTCAACCCCCAGATATTCATCAGTACAGAGTT
Source organism: Cepaea nemoralis (assembly GCA_014155875.1). NCBI lineage: Eukaryota > Metazoa > Mollusca > Gastropoda > Stylommatophora > Helicidae > Cepaea > Cepaea nemoralis. The sequence continues at coordinate 837,238 of JACEFZ010000049.1, read as the reverse complement.
GTCCATTGACATCGGCGCATACTCACCCCCCGGACATTCATCAGTACAGAGTTGTCCATTGACATCGGTGCATACTCACCCCCCGAACATGCACCAGTACAGAGTTGTCCATTGACATCGGCGCATACTCACCCCCCCCCCCCCCCCCCGGACATTCATCAGTACAGAGTTGTCCATTGACATCGGTGCATACTCACCCCCCGGACATGCACCAGTGCAGAGTTGTCCATTGACATCGGCGCATACTCACCCCCCCCCCCCCCCCAACCAATGTATCAGCTTAAAAATTAGCCAGATATATTTGGTCAAACATTTAATTAACTAATTATGATAGCTTAATACATCACTGACTATCAAATACGTGGGTCTGGGCTCAGTCTCGGGGACTCAGCACACGCTAATTCTCCTTCCCAACCAATGTATCAGCTTAAAAATTAGCCAGATATATTTGGTCAAACATTTAATTAACTAATTATGATAGCTTAATACATCACTGACTATCAAATACGTGGGTCTGGGCTCAGTCTCGGGGACTCAGCACACGCTAATTCTCCTTAGTCGCCTCTTGCGACATCCATGATAATGCAGTGTTAATATTCGTTGCTTGCCTTATGGGCCCCGCAACACACTGGCGGACTAGTAATGTATATAAAAATAAACAAAAACAAACAAAGGTCGACTGTAAAAGAAACTGGTTCTCCTACTTTTTAATGCAGCGACCTAGCATAGACAAGTGACTGTGCGCCGCTGCTGTAGTATCAGACGGCGGCCTTTGCCTTGTTTTAAAGTGAAGTGTCACACACAGACTGTACTTTAGGTTCGTTCAACAGCGCCTAACATCATGTCCATCACAGCTGACAGCTGCAACTTTACGCCGGCCGGTCTTAAGTAACCTTAATTGTAACACCGTCAGCTGAGGTTTAAATAGCATCTGATAGGGCTGGCTGTGTTGGGGAGATGGAAACTGCATTAGTTTGAATGTATCAGATAGTTTCACTGGGAGCGCACCCAAAGCCAACCAACGTCTTGTGTCGGATGAAGGAGGAAGAAAAGAGAAGAATGGACGAAGGCTACAATGGGCTTAGAATGAGTTGGTTGAAGGCCTGTGCTCAGTTGGGAGATAAAAGGAGGTAGATGATAATGATGATGAGGAGGAGGAGGAGGATGTAGTAGAAGAAAAATAGAAGAAGATAAGGAGGAGGAGACAAACAGAAGAAGAAGAAGAAGAAGAAGAAACAGAAGAAGAAGAAGAAGAAGAAGAAGAAGAAGAAAACAGAAATAGGAGAAGAAGAGAATGACGAATCGATCTCATAATACTTCGGACAACTCTTATATATGTCCTTCAACAAATGTAAGAGCCGTGCCGCCTTCAACAAATGTAAGATGTAGGCGTTGTCATGTAACCTAAGTGTTGTAAATACGTAGGGTTTATCACCCTCAACCGCCCCTGTTTGCCGGAACGACACTGGGTTCCCGTTGATGAAGACTTGGGTGTAAACGTTTGACCTGTCTGTGTGTGTTTCCATGCGTCGTCGAGCCACTGGGTCACATCTTGTGTTTGTATTGGGACTCCAGTATCAGCTCGGCAGCAGCCAACTGCCATTCTCGATATCACATATCATAGATTATCATCATCATTATCCGCTTTTGCCGATAAGCGTCGTGGGGAGGAATAATTGGCTCTCCAGCGCCCGATGGGTTGCATTGCATTGTGTCATTCCGTGTGATTGTACAATATCTTTGATGTCAATCCATTTTCTTCTCGGGCGTCCTCTTGCTCTCGTTTCAGATCTTATGTTATGTAGGGTCAGTGCTGGTAGTTGATGGTGTTGCATTCTAACGAGACGGTCAAAAAATGTGATCTTGTGTCTTTCAATATATAATGACACAAGGTGTTGACCCCACTGTCTGTCTGATAACATCATTTCTTATTCGACCTCTGATAGTTAAGTTAACAGCTCTCATCAAGCATCTAATTAACCACGGTAACAGACGCTGGTCCTGTACAGGGCATTCATTGATAAAGCCTGATAATAGTATAACTAGAAAGGGCCTGGTCTGAAATTAAAAGAGCAAATATAAAAACCATTAGACGAAGACCTAAACGTACTGGGAGACGAGAAGTACGAGAGATGAACAACGTGGGGCAGACATGGACGGAGCTGCCTGAGATAGCTAAGAATAGAACCAATAGGCGAACACAGGGTTTAAAAGGCAAGAGAATAGACTTCATTGGTTTATCCCGGTTGTTCTCAACTGGTGGGGAATTCCCTCCCCCTCCCCAGGGGAATTTTAGGGTTTCCATAGGAGGAAAAGGGGGGGGGGGGATTAAGATTATTTCAAGATCACGTTAATATAAAAACCGATTACTTGATATTGTTTTTTCCCTCCATACTTTACAGTTCTTTACTTCTCGCCCTTCTGAAATTCGTTTTATAACGTAAATAGACCCGCAAATCACGTTTTATATTGACGTCTAGACTTGTTTTAGTATGTGTTATTAAATTTAGCTTCCATTTTTACGTATACTGGTTAGGGGGGGGGGGATTTAGGGGGAGGAAATACGAAGGGGGGAGGGGTGTGACATTCTGAAAATATGGCGAAGGGGTGCATGGGCCAAAAAAGGTTGAGAACCACTAGTTTATCCCATATATGTTTCGGTCTCTTTTCGTAGGGCCGCCCGCCGAAAGCATCGCACAAAGCACGAACTCCGTAGCTCCATGGACGATCCCCAGGAGTCTCCGAGAACATTGCACTTTTCTTTTTGCCTTTGCCCGATTTGAACTCTGTCGTAGTCCATACACGTTCACTGGACTGATCTTTGAGTGTAAAATAGAATGGTGTGTCCAGGAATCGAACCCACAACCGTTTGAGTTCAGGGCAAGTGGCGTAACTACTTCGCCAAGGAGTCTCCCAACCAGTAGGTGATAAAGGACGAAAACATGTCGTTTCTGTCTAGGATGTACTTTCCCTGCCTCAATTCAGGAGTGTGTACTTTACCGCTTGACGCGCGCCGGAGCGATCCGGTGGTGTCAGGCCTTCTAGATCTAGATGGGGAACTTCACATTAAAGGGGAAACGACACCGCTAGGAGTATGGGAACGTGTGCAGTTGGGAAGTGCATTTCGGGTATTGATTGGCACTCGTGAAAGCCATGAAAAGACAGAGATCAGAGGGTACTTAAGTGGGTGTGGGTTTAGGTGCTTGGCAATAGCACCTGTTTCAGGAATGGTGAGCTGGACCTGTAGATGAAGGGCACTTATTATTTTGTAGCTAGGCGTTATCATTTGAAGGCGGTCGTCATTTGTAAGCAGCAGACTAGAATCCCGATACACCCGGGAAGGTAACCAGGCCAACACATGCCTGAAGAAGTCGGACGTGTCGGCCGAAAGGTGCAAATATCGCAGCTCTACTGTAAACAGGCATAACGCAATTACGTCTAAAACAACATTCCGGACGAAGGCAGAAGAAGAAGAATCCTGCTGGTGTCTGAAGTCAAGTACAGGGTTTGTTTACGCGCTTTAAGGCCCATTGTGAATGTGGCTCTAGAGCCATGTTTGTATCCTACAGTCGGCACTCGCGGGTGATGGATGGGGTCAGGATCACACCGCTCTCCTTTTACTTCCCGTGACATTTCCTGGGGCACCCATTTTAGGCTGGTTTCTGGGCATAATGTTCCCGCCACGACGATGTGTATTTAACCAGCAAACCTCTCGCAGTTTCAATGTCATGTACATTTAACCGTATATCCAGTTCCAGTATGGTGTACATTTAATCACCTAGTTCAAATATGATGTCATGTAATCAGACATCCTGTTCCAATATGATGAACACTTAACCAGACACCGAGTTCCCATATGTGTACACTTAACCAGACACCGATTAATTAGACATGATGTGCATTTAACCAGACATTTAATCCTGTATGATGCACATTTAACCAGACATTGAGTCCTGAGTTATGTAGATTTAACCAGACATTGAGTCCCGAGTGATGTAAATTTAACCAGACATGGAGTTCCCTTTTGAAGTGCATTTAACCATCTGCTGTGCATATAGCCAGGTGTCAGTTCTGGTTATCTGTTAACTCAAGTACTTAAAAGAGCATGCCCTACTGACCTAGATTCAGCATAAAGCAGACCTGTCTCACAGGTTTTATCTTTACATTACAATACAATGCAGACCATAGTTAGGTCACACCGTACGCTAAACACTGAATGAATGCAGGCCCTCTTAGCACATGCCGGCGCGCCCGCAAGTCACGTGGGAAGCAGCGATATCAAGGTCACAGATAAGGTCGTAATCCCAGGCCCACGTGTGTTCTGGGGGTCGCTAGTAATCTCCCCCTCCGGCTGTTTTAGTATCAGTTGTAAGCGGGCGTTTGAAGGATGCACATCGTCAGCCTGTCACTTGTCCGACCTTAGTTGCGCTGGTTCGGGATACAGCTCTGTTGATGGATATTATTAGGTTGTAGTAGCGATCGACGGCATGCATATACGGTACGTAGAGTGATTGCTTAGTTATTATTATTTACCTGTATATCGATCAAACTAGGAGTGCAGTCTGTCGTCGTAAATATTTACATGATTTTGAAGTATGATTTCAAAAAGGAGGGATGCCGGAATCGGAAGTGTTTTTAATTACTTAATTAGCGTTACTGGTCTCTGTGGCATAGCGTTGCGGAAGCGGTTCGTAATGCCGCTTACCCGCGTTCGAAACACAACGGCGACCGATTGGGCAGCAGACCCTGTCGCGCTGGTTTTAACGTGTTACTAGTGTTAGTGTGGTAGTTCAGAAAGCAATGGCAAACTACTGAACGTAAAAACCAAGCTTGCCAAGACATATCAACGGCAGTAAAATGCCGGTGATGACTGCACCGTCCTGTAAGAGATATGAAACTTTTAAAAACAAACAGTGTTACTGGAGCAGTCCTCAACTGCGACATCTGCTGAAGGAGCCTGGGCATCAGTGGGTTTACTCGGAGTGCCCAATGCTGTATTATTTAATTGTTGATATATAAATTTATACTCCGTGATTGCCTCCCCCCCCCCCCTCTTTCCATGTTGTTAGATCAAATAAAAAAGATAAATTAACATTAACCAGTCTTCGAGAAGCAGCTGTGAGTTGATTAGAGAAGGCTTTCTAGCCGAAACATCCATTCATGATTCTGTCACTTGTTGATTTTATTCTTGTCAAGCTGACTAGTTCCGCGTTCTTGTTTTCTTGATTTACTTGATATTCCCTAAGTAGACTATATTTTGGTCCTCATTCAACTTAAGCATGATTGGGGTTTTTTAAATTTCTAGGCAATTTTCAGCAGCCTTCTTGTCCTTTTGCTATCCCAGAACCGTACTTACCGGATCTCTTTCAGCCATTGTGTGTATTAAACCCGACCCGCTGGTTTGCTAATACAAATGAATTCTTTCAGACCTAGGTAGTTATGACTGTAAGTTTCTAGCTTAAGCAGTGAGTAAAGGAGTTTCCCCAGGCATTAAGGCGTATTGGCATATGTAAGACACATATGTGTGTGTGTACAAACGTAGGGGGCTGAGTGGTCTCGAAGTATGGTGTCTGCCTCGAGTGCTGGAGATCCCGGGTTCAAGCCTCGGCGAGGACCGGGGATTTTTTCACGTGGACATCTAGTAATAAAATTTCCTCTGGTCTCTGGATAGTGAGATCGGACGCCCGTGTGTATTGTTGCGCACGTAAAAAAAATCAATTGGCACTTGTAAATCGAAAAATAGTAGCCAAATGGCGCTTTGTTAAGTTGCATATCCCTTACAGAAGGTTGCAACACCAGCATTTTTCAGCTGCTGTTGATGTTCTTGGCAAGATTACAGTAGTTTGCCATTGCTTTCTGAGCGACCGACTCACATACCCCCGTAAGTAACCAACGCGACGTGATCCGCTACCGAATCTCGCGCAGCTGTGTTCCCCACGTGGATATACGGGATTACGGAGAATGTCGTTAACGCCTTCGCCAGGAAGACCAACCTAACGGCGCTGCCCGGGCACATTTCGAGTTAAAATCTACCCAAAGTATGTCAGTATTCCTCGCCGGTGCTATGGAGTTCGTGCAGTGAGCTGAGTCTCCAGACTCAGGCTTGGGTTAGGAATAGAACGGAGCACTTATGGGTTACACCCGTGTGCCGTGATGTTGATCCGCCGACTAAACTAAACATACATACAGACACACACCAAGAGGCCCTCGGTGAGCGATGGCCTCAGTGTTATGTCAGCCGCCTTTACTCCCGGATAATTTCCTGGTACAGATTTTAGGCCGGGTAATCTGGGAATCCCAAGCAGTGGTTACTTTAAATAATAATAATAATAAATTTGTGGGTCAACGGGGCTAAAAATATTAGCCAGGAGGGATAAAAAAGTTAAATGGGCAGTTAGGATGTCGCGGGTGGATGTAACGGATGTGCATTGTTTGGTAGGTGATAAATTGATGACCACGTTGACATGCATGCACGCTAACCCCTGCACACGCTACACATACTAGCACGCTAATAATCTCTACGCCTTCCACTCGTGTGTCTGAGCGTGTAGCGACCTTGACTCACCACCCCTCGCTGTCATCTGTTATTTGAATGAAGTTTATGCTTATTATTATTGGTTTACACATGTCCCTTCCTGTTTTCCTCCGCGAAGCGTGTTCCGACAGCAGGCGTGCTGGGTGGAGTGTCCTCTCTGCTGTTGGTATCACCCATCCATGTATTCGTAGTTTGCTTATGGGTGTGAATGAGTGACCTCATGGTCAGCCTCCGCGAATGGATAAGGGCGCTCTTAAACTTCCGGTGAGCTGATGCTGAAGTAGCGGGATCTACCCCTACACCAGTGAGGACTCAAATGTTGACTTCTCTTCCTTGACTTGGGAACGTAAATTACAAGTACCTTAGAAGTCAGAATGATGGCGAGGGACACTGGTAAGAGAGAAAGCTAATCCACACGTAAAAATCAGTATAGTGCACTCGAAGTAGTTGTAGGTGTATATTATAGTCTACACTTAAAATTCAAATCTAGCGCGTGCAAATAAATCCCCCCCCCCCCCCCTAAATGTCATTTTAAAGGGTGACCTAATAATACCTGCCCTTGAGCGGGAACGTGTCTGAGGCAAGGTAGCTGGCGAAGGATCCATGATGATCTGCTCGGCGGGCCGTTGTTGAAGTGACCATGATGATCTGCTCGGCGGGCCGTTGTTGAAGTGACCTAGTGCCAGGGGCTGGCTTCATGAATAACACACGAGGCTGACAGTGTCCCAGTATTTAGTTGCTCTTCTGCTGCTCCATGGAAGATGCTGTTTCTGTGCCGTGGAGTCTTCGCCATGACAATGATGTATTGCATCAGATGGCCTATGTTGTCACGGGGAAGTCAAGAATAGCAGCACTGTGTTCTAGCATGCGTGTCGTAAGGGGTGACCAAGAGGAGTTGGCCGGTGACTGACTACCTCATCTCGTAGAAGACTTCAGCAGTGGCATGAAATCAGTGGCGGACAAGTCTACGAAGGGCTTGGAGGATTAGGAGATAAAATGCGGAAGAAGAAGACATGATCTTTTGAGAATGAACAATTCTATGCCCTACACCTTTTACTTCCCAGAAATCTTTGCTGTCCGCTGTAGCAACGCTGGTTTCATTCGAGAAACTATCTAGTAAATTAGGAACAGTTCATGCACGTGTGGCCAATCAGTCCCATTGCATTGATAGATTCTGAGTACTTTAAGTGTTCCATGAATTCAGCTGTATTTCTGAAACTTATAGTTAAAATAAGCAGGACTTTGTCATTGTGTAAATTGCTGTCTTTCTTCCCTGCAGATAAGAAAATGTACGCGTACAACCGGGATACGCCAGAGAAGTTATCTTTACAAATTATTGATCATAGCTGTGATGTAATTTTTCCAGCACTGGTTGGTGATCTACTAGTGACTCTACCGAGATAACGCGTTTACTTAGGGTGGTCTTCTTTGGATATACAGACGAATTGATGGCATTACTGGAAACCAAAGTAGACAAATGCTGAGAGCTTGGATAAGCTGGGTATGAAAAGACAGCAGATGTAGAGATATAATAGACAAGTTCAGTATTTTAACCACCTTATCGAGCATGACTACTTTATACTTCTGAGTCACTCGCACTCTGACCATTCACTTGAATTGCGTTAATATACCAAGTGGTTAGTCTCAGGACATACAGTTTTTGCGCAGTTTTTGATGCACGGAAGATTGTGTCATATTTGTTTACTTTCATTAGTGTTAGTCTGGCAAGGTAGAATTTATATATATATATATATATATATATATATATATATATATATATATATATATATATATATATATATATATATATATATATATAAACTGACCATTATTTTGGTCTATAAAGGCTCCATTTGAGGTCACCCTCTATGGAGAAGTCTGCAGCCTATAGTTGACAGCTGCTTTCTTTCAATACATCACATGCACTTCTGGCCTTAATGCTTGCTATGTCTAGTATATTGCGAACATTTAAAGAAGAGCCGTGATTGGTCGGTTGTAATGTGGTAAACAATGCACAGAAAGAGCACAAGTTGGGGAAACCAGTGCGTAATCAAATTCACAAGTACCACTTATTAAATGAACTTAGTGGTTATAGTTGATATTAGTTAGTTAGTCGACAGATCATCCTCGTTGCACATCGGACCATTCAGTCCATAAGTGCTCGGATCCCCTCCTCAGCAAATCCCGCAGCGTGTAGCGGCTAACGACGCCAGTTCTGTGTTGGTTTATCAATCTTCTTTGGCTTCCTGCGTAGTGTTCTTGTTTGGCCACCCCTCTTTTAATTTGCTGCTCTCGCAGTCTGGCCATTGTTGTAGATTCACAGTCATCACTTGGTTCTTGCAAAAGTCTCACTTCTCGTAGAGCATTCAGAATGTCAGCCTGGTCCATGGCGCGTCCGCCCTCCACAGTAGCCTCACCTGCGAGCTTGTCAGCCCGCTCATTTCCTTGTACTCCCGCATGACCTGGCACGAAGATGAAACTAATCTTTGCCAGCCGAGACCGCTCCAGAGGCAGCAACCATTCTCTTCGGATCGACCCCTCCTCTATCCTCTTGATCATGTTCATTGAGTCGCTAAGGAAACAAGCCCTAGTGAATGTCTGTGTCTCGAGCCATGTTATTGCTTTACTTACTGCCATGACTTCCATGGTCAGGCTACTTGTGGTTTCAGTGAAAGCACCAGAGTCCTCCTTCACAATTCTCCCTCCGGCCCGAGCTGTAAAGGCCCATGAGCTTCTCACATGTCGGACGACCGACCCATCTGTGTAGATGACCGCGTCACTGTCTAGCGAATTCTCGAAAATCAACGCTTGTACTTCAGCCTCCACAGCAGCCGGATTTTCTTGTCTGCATTTTCTATCTAGTTGGATGCAAACTGAAAAGGATGTGCAGAAGTCTGTTGGCACTTGCACCCACTCCTCGCCAGGTTCTAAGTCCTCAAGTGAACACACCTGTTGAAGAATGTCTTCGGCTTGACCCATCCACGACCGTCCTCTTTTTAACCTGCTGCCCTTCACCTTCCTAATTTCACTATGCAGTGGATGCTGTGTGTTTGCGTTAATTCTGAGGTAGGCGCGTGCCCTGCAAACTTGCATTCTCTCTTCAATGGTTGGAAAATCAAGAAGGTAGCGCATCGCCCTGCATGCTGTATCTCTTGTACATCCAAGAATAATGCGCATAGCTTCATTCTGTATCCTTTCCATCCTTTCTATCTGCTTATGGCTGAGAGTCAGGATTGCCATTGCATACTCCAAAACAGACATGACCAGCCCCTCGTACAGAAGACATAGATGGCGCTGCTCACAGTTTGCTGCCGCCATCACCCGCATCGCTGCCAAGCCCCGCTTGGCCTTTGTTATCACCTGGTCTATGTGCACATTATAAGCAAGGCTTCGATCAAACCGTATCCCCAGGTAATTCATTGCCTGCGTTCTTTCCACCGTCTCTGAACACAGCATTACAGTTGGTGTTGGATTGTTAATATGATTATTCAACGAGAACCAAGTCACTGTTGCCTTTGTTGGGTTGACCATTGCCCCAGCTTCATCACACCAAGTACTTATGCGATTGAGTTCGGTTTGTAGTTCCACAGCAACCTCCTCTCTATCCTTACCCTGACGATACACTAAAACATCATCGGCATATGACAATGTCCTGCCAGGTCCAGTGATCTGCTCACTGGTGATTCTCACTGTGTAGGCGTTGAACAGTACCGGAGATAATGGTGATCCCTGTGGTAGGCCAGGATATATTGTTGTTGGTTCCGAAGTCCAACTGCCACATCTAAAAACTACTTTCCGTTGGAAGAGGGCTGCAGCGATCCAACTAAGGAGGAATGGACTTACGTTTAGTTCAAGAAGCTGAAATATTAAAAAATCCAGTGGTACTCTGTTGTATGCGTCCTCAAGATCAATCGCTGCAGCAACAGTTTCAGTGCCTGAGTGGAAACCTTCATAGACATCATGGGCAAAGACTGCTGCATTGGTCCAGGTTTCTCTTTTTGGACTGTACCCACCCAGGGTAGGTGGGAAAACACCTTGCCTCTCTAGTTGGCTTGATATTTTCCTGGCAATTACCTTCTCCAGCAGCTTGCCTACTGTATTCTGCATGGTTATAATTCGATATCCCTGAATTTTGTTGTGGTCTTTGTCAGGCTTCGGCAAGGGAATCAGATAGCTATGTAACCATTCCTCCTTGATGCTAGCACCCCCTATACTGTTGTTGTACATGTCTGCTAGTTTCTCTAGCTCATTGTCGGTACACCTATTTATGTCGTCGTATCTTATGCCATCATGACCTGGAGCACTGTTTTTTGATCGTCGAAGCACAGCCTTGATTTCTTTCACTGTCACTGTGTCTTCATCCGAAGTGTTCTGGGCCTTGCATCTGTCTGAGGTGACCTCCTTGGCCAGATTCCGGCCTCCCATGTCTGTCTGGTTGCTCTGCTCAAGGTAGCGTTCAAAGAGGGCTTTGCCCTTGTCCTCATCAGTCCTCTGCCAGATGAGGTCAGCACCTTGGAAGTCAGAAATGCTCTTATTCTTGACTACCCCACTCATGCTTTTATGTAGTCGCCAGAACAATTTCAGTGACTTGTCTGTGCTTACTCTATGACACACCTCTGCCCATTTTTCGCTTTTAACCACCTTGACCAGTTTTTTGAAATAGCTTACTTTTGTGTGCATCTCTCTTTCTAAGTGCAAGCAGGGACTAGGATGACCAGCTCTGTTCTTCTTGGCATTTTGCCATCTCCTTGCAGCACTACGCTTATCCACCCAAGCCTTCTCCACCTCGAAACTCCACCACGGTGGCTGCTCCCAGCTTTTTCTCCTGCCCTGAAACGTTCTGCGCTTGTCACGTCTTATTTTGCTCACCACATCTTGCCCTGTACTGTCATACTGGAACGTCTTTACCTTTAGCTTGTGCTGCCTGGTTCTGCCTTTCTCCACCAATATGCTGCAAGGGTGGTGGTCGCTGCCATGGTGTCCTAGGACACCCCATCTACACACTGTAGTGAGTGAAGGTGAAACTAGCGCCAGATCAATAGCACTGTCCTCATCGCCTGGACGGCTTGCTGTCCTGGTGACACAGCCACTGTTGATACAAACCAGGTCGATGGTTTCCAGTGCAGACTCGAGCTCCTCCCCTTGTGTATTGGAGGAAGTGTTTCCCCATGATCTGCCTTTAGCGTTGAAGTCACCACAGAAAATACTGGCAGAAGTTGCCTTCAGCCCGTGAAAGGTTGTTCGGTGACGCTTGACCGTGGAAGTAGACTTGTCCTCCCTTTCCGGATATCATGCGTCCTATCTTGTAGATTACATGTGACATATGGGCGTGAATTGATGACGTGTTCACATGGTTGCCGATGCATACAGCGTGTTCAGATGTGCTGATTAGCAGCGTATAAATCGGGAAAGGAAAGAAAACGAATATAAGTAGATGTGCTGGATTTAAATATGAAAGCTGTAAATGAGTTTACCTCCTCACGAAGGAACAAATCGTCATCAATATCATCTTCATCGCACGTTAAATGTGAGCAGTCGTGCTTCGTCATCTCTTACGATGGCCAATCTCTGATCAGATCAGAGATGTGGTCCCAATATTACCATGTGATCTAACCATCCAGGTATTTTATCTGTCTTCCTCTTGCTCTATTCACTCCAGGTTTCTGAAATTGTTTCAGTTGTCAAATTATAATTTATCAGGGATATTCTTCTTATTATTATTAGAAGGCAGCAAGTAAAATGGTTTGGCCATGCAAGTAGGTTACCAACAGTATACCACAGCAAGTAAAGATGTACAGACCAGATGGAAGCAGTGGAAGAGGCCGATCACATAAACGATGGACGGAGGTAATAGCAGAGTCCATGGGAATATCGATACATGAGACCCATAAGCGGGCACTCTCCCGCTGTTTATGCTTCACCTCCACACCACAAGGTACAAAAGGAACATGAGATGAGATTCAACAGTGGTTTCCCCTTAATCGGGTGTATTAGATTAACATTGACAGTTGTTACTGTCTACTAGTATTATTTTTCCCGCCACTCTCCATGTGTCATCCAGTTGTTACTGTCTACCAGTATTATTTTTCCCGCCACTCTCCATGTGTCATCCAGTTGTTACTGTCTACCGTGTATTTTCCCGCCACTCTCCATGTGTCATCCAGTTGTTACTGTCTACCAGTATTATTTTTCCCGCCACTCTACATGTGTGTCATCCAGTTGTTACTGTCTACCGCGTATTTTTTCCCGCCCGCTCTATATGTGTCCTCAAGTTGTACAGCGTTAATCTGTCAAACATGAAAACGGTCGTCCAAATGTGTATCTATTTTACGAAAGCCTCCACGCGGCAGCTGTTAAAGTTGGCACAGTTAAAGGAGCCGTTTCGACGCCAAAGGCGTGTTGGGGGTTAGCCTAATTTGTAGACCGATCGGTACCACCGGTTGCAGGATGTTCTCACCGAGACACAATGCACATGTGTGGGGAAAGCGGAAATCTAATGGAACGTCTCGAAACTAGGCACGAACTTTCGACAGGAGAAAGACAACTTTTTCGCCATGACTCGAGTGAGCCCAACACGAGAGAGTTTCTTGAAGGTAAAGATCCGAAACAGCCGGGGAAGAATGACCACATCTGACGATCGGAATCCTCTTAATCTGCTTGCTCCGCGGCGGGGATTTTATCACTGAGGTCAGTATCATAACGGCCGCTTTCATTTCTCAGAATATTTCCTGGTTCCTAGTTTAGACTGAGTCAACCTGGGAGACCGGGTTAATTCTGGTTCAAATACCCGTCTGGAACGCGATGCGAAGACGTGAGCACCTGCAGGTAAGAGTGCTACCCACTGTACCACCGCGGCTGCGCGTCAGGTGTGCTTATTGTTATCGCCATATTTTGTCAGAACTTCCGCCATTATCTGGACCATAACCGGCTCTCGGTTGACCTGCTATCGCGAATCAGATTACCCTCGGCGGGAAAATACTCCCACTCTGCACGAACAAAGAAATCCGCCTCCATCTGCCGGTTGATGGAGAACCATGGCAGCCCTTTGTGGTTGCGGGGAAGGGGGTAGGGGGAAGAAACATGCAGCTTGAATCTCGGCCGTTTATCAGATGGGACGTATCCGACGTGTAAGCTGTCCGTTCTCTTTCAACATCCGGCCATTGAATTCAGGTACCCTATTGTTTCCTTGACACGCGTGGTTTGAAATGTGTTGGTGCAGCCTCTGGGCATAGCGATGTGTACATACGTGTTTTACTGAACAAAGAATCTTTCACACTGTGGTCCACAAATTTAGTCGTTTTGGCGTTTACCCATTGTTTCCTTTAGACGTGTAAACTGGTAGTTTACCTGAGAGAAAGGTGTTTGGGAATTCTCAGTCATGGAAATAGTCGTTGCTCAACATTCTCAATCAAGTGCCGCCTGCACAATGAAGGTTGGCTGTAAAGGATTTCCAACACTGCCTGTCTCCCACCCTGACTGTGCATTATGTCACATTGCTCTTCGTCGATCTCTTGATGTTATCTTCCCATTTGTATCGCTGTCTACCTCTGGCTGGCGTGCCTTCAACCGTACCCTCCAATAATTATGCTCAACCGAATGGAGCCTATTGGACAACCATCTTCTATGCAGATGGAAGGGGCTATGACTGCGATTGTGATCTGGCTAACTGGTACGTGAGTCACCAGCACAATCATAGATTCTCAATCTGCATTCAGTAAAGAACGCAATGGACAGATGTAGTGGCATGGTAACTAGCCTAGACATGATTTCTCTTATGTGGATGTGCTGTCTGTGGGTCGTTCTGGAGTACCAGACGGCGAGCGAGTTGATGTGTGATGACCCGCCTGTAGGGCTAGGGAGGTATTTTTGGCGACACTATAACAACCGAGGCAACATATTTAAGGAAGTTTGAGTGGATCCGGCAAGGTAGCAGGTGCATGAAGCAGGTATGCGGGGACCACTTCCACGTGTTAGCAACTTGCGTGTTGCTGGAGTGCTATGATGTTGAAGTATTTTCTGTTCACCTAGTTCAGAGTTATTCCTTACATTGTATCTCCAGAAGCGGGCTCCTTTCATGTTGCTGTGTCTATACTAAATATGTTTATATCTCACTTGCACGTACCTTGGAGTTGTCGCCGTGGACTTCCCAGTTTGTATAATACCGTTTGCCTGTATAGAACTGCTAACTGAATAACGAGTTGATAGATATCACCTACATGATGCGCCCCGTGACTGCGTCGCCCAATCCTCTGCTGCTGTGTTCAAAGTTGGGTTAGATCACGTCCTTGCAGACGCTCGATTCTCCTTTTCTATTCTGCCCTCAAGGCTGTATTATTCTCCGGTGACTTTCACGTTTAACACATTTGAAAGGAACCTAGTTTTGTTGATGATACATCTCCAATAGCTCATTTAAGGTCCGCGGTGAATTGAATTAGCCCGATTTAGCCTGTATGTTTTTCTTTCTCCACCGACATTACCATTCGCGCCTTAGAATGTTTGTCAAGGTTCTGGTTTGCCTTTGTTGGCTTCACAACATATTGAGTGCTAGCTTGCAGTGTAAATGTAGACTACTTAAGTTACAGCGGTAGCAATAGACAGGCAGGATTCCTGTGTCAATTTGAATTGCGTATAGTGTTTACATGCACACGTTTGCTTGTTGCCTTATAACTTTGAGTTGAATATGTAATTGTTCTGTTGTTGCTGATCCCAGTGGGGATTTCGTTTGCAACTAGACAAATGGCAGTTTGTGAAGGGCAAGAAGGAGAACCATTGCGAATAGATCTGTTGAGCTTCCTGCATGATTGCAGAATCTATTTTTTTTTTGTGGGGGGGGGGGGGGGGGGGGGGGAGTCGTGAATATATCCATTATGCACGCCGCTAAAAGTCATTGAGACTCAGAGAACAGAACAAGGCATTAGATCAAATGTGTCTCTTTTCTTCTGCTCTAATTGATCCACCAGTGGAGTATAGGTCCTCAGCCAACTCACATTAAACATTAAATGTTTATTTTCTCCTTGTTACTTTTTAGGTGTATGTCTTTGTGGTTACATTAAATGCTCATGTTCTCCTTATTACTTTATAGGTGTGTCTTTGTAGTTACGTTAAATATTTATGTTCTCCTTGTTACTTTATAGGTGTATGTCTTTGTGGTTACATTAAATGTTCATGTTCTCTTTGTTACTTTATATGTGTGTCTCTGCGGTTACACTAAATGTTTATGTTCTCGTTGCTACTTATTACTGTACACTAACTGCTGCTAGGAACGTTCCATATGTATTGACTATATAACTGGCTCCGTTAGTTGTTGCATTGTATGTTCATGTACAGGGTATATAATTGGCATCGTTAGCTTTAGGCTGGTATATATAATTGTATTGAGTACATAACTGGCTCTATAACACAAATGGGCTTACACGTCATCCCGCTCCCTTGGTTAGTTGAGATGCGATACCTATCCTTCTCGGACAAGGGCGAAGAACAGGAGGTCCCGTGAGGGGTTGTGCAAGGTAACATCTCCAGACAGTTTGACATCGCAAACAGTAGGCCCTCAAACCGCTGATCTGGCAAAATTAAGAAAGAAAACTCAGCCAGGGGTAAATAGAGTCAGCTAGCTTCAATGGAATCTAGAGGCCTCAAACCTCACACAAGTGCGTGCCGACGTCTGACACACTGCTCCATTGGGGGTGCGTCCCTAGGTGTTACACCCCCTCCTCCCCCATCGACAGAGAAATTAAGGACAAGATTTATTTTTTTAAGTCGAGAGGATCGACTTCATTGCACCGGGTTTTTATCCCATATGGCTCGGTCTCTTTCCGTAGGGCGGCCTGCCGAAGGCGTCACACAAAGCACGAACTCCATAGCTCCGGCGACGACCCCCAGGAGTCTCCGAGAAAATGCATTCGTGAACCGAAAAACGTAGCAAGGAATCGAACCCACAACCTTCGGAGCGCGAGGCAGACAGCTTGACCACTTCGCCACGGAGAGTCCCAAGGAAACTATATTAGGACCTCGAGGGCGCCCCTGACCCAATAGTTAGTTGTGAATGTTTGAGTCACTGTGCCAGCGCGTGGCTCGAAAGGTATTCGCATCTATTTTATATATACCAAGTAGGGCGTTTCCCGATGAATAATACACACATTAACTACGACTAATCCGATTATAATGATAAGTATGCGGTATTGCAAGCACACGAGCGCACCCATCTGTCACAGGGACCGACTGATTGAGCGATTAGGGACACTGCGCACATGTTAGTAGGCCCTGAGTTTGCCGCATTTTTTAGTTAATTTTTACTTGTCATTTGACTACGTCACTGCCTTCTGGTTCCTGTCCTAGGCACTTGGAGTTGTGCCTGGGATGAGCCCTGCATTCTTTGAGATGTGTTATCAGTTGTTGTTGTCTGTAGCGGATAGTGGCGCATTACACCTGCTGTTGGGGTTTCTGATTGGTAATGATAAATGACGTCTATCTGTCTATCTGTCTAATATCTATTTGTTGTTCATTGACTCTTATTAGTCCACCAATCTACTGGTCAACTTACATTAGCATTGTGTAAAATATGAGTTGATAAGAAGGTCTTGTATGCCGAATTCTTAACCATTGTAAAATGGAGTTGGGCTTCCATCGTGCACATCCGTTGATCCTCCCACCTGTCTGTCTGTATATATACTGCAAACCGCTCTCTTTAGCGTTTCTGTGTATACGTGTTTTGCCTTCGCTATCCTTCTTAAAACATTATATACTTTTTAATCTGACGCTATTATTCGCCCATAGAGTTAAAAATTAGTTGCATATCCTTTAAGAACGTCATATTCAGTCCCAGCATCTTTGGGCCGTTTGTGATTTCTTGGCAAGTTTACGTTCAGTAGTTTGTCATTGCTTACTGAACGATCGGCACTCATACCATTGTATGAAAACCAACGCAAGGCAGTCTGTTGTAACAATTCCTCAGCTGTGTTTCGAATGCAATATGCGGGATTACAAATTGCCTCCGTAACCCCGTCGTCATAGAGACCTTAGGAGTACTGATTAGTACAACCAAGTAAATGACCCTCATAACCCCTTATAAGCGACGCGCATCGCCTGGTCAGAGATAGGAAGGAGAGTATTCAGTGGCATATAACGTCCTGTATGTGGACGTTACCTTGAGCTGGACATTTGTAATATAGCCTTATTTGACATTGACACAGTTGTGCCATTGCCACATCCACAGTTTGGTCATCCAGACCAGCACCTACGGCCGCCTGTCTCAGGCAGGTGTTTATCAGTCAACAATGTTTACCTACTAGATCTGTTTGCTCAACGGTTGACAGTACTCATTATAGACACCTGATGTGAAGATTGGTTAGGGCGTGACACTGACAGGTGTATGATCCGCGGTCGCATACGAGTTCGATGTCAGCTCTAGTCGTTCTCTTCGAGAGCGAAAGACTGGGTACGTTTCTCCGTGCCCCGGAGCCACAGAACTGTTATGGTTCTAACAGACCACATACCCACGGCGGGTTGCTGTACCTGGCTAGCTTTGAAGAAAACCTTGTTCAGGCCCCTTTCAACTGTCGGTCTGTCGACGTGTTACAATTGTTTTCATCCAAACATATAAACGTTAGATTCTGCGGTAGTTAGGGTTATACATGTTTTATGGTAAGTGAGCACGTTAGCGAAGTTGTTAGGTAACTGCGCTGATATCGTCCGACGCGGTTCCAGCGCGTGGGCTCGTCGGTTGCTAAGCGAGTGAAAGATTGGCCACCTATCCCTGCGACTTTCAGGTCTTAAAATGTGATGGTCCTATCACAAACCCATAGCAGGAAACTACTTCAGGGCACTTTATGCAGTGGTTACGGGTTTAAATGTTTGATTATGTAATGGTTAAAGTATACATGTGTGATTCTCTTAGTGAAGAGTGTTTTTTAATGACTGGGGTTTTTGAAAATATTGCCGTTCCAAGTATTGTATTCACCCTCTCTGGCGTTCATGCAACATAAAAGATAAATACAAAACTTGGAACTGCAATATTTTCAAAAACTCCACAGTTATCAAAAATACACCATGTAGGATTATACATGTTTCGCTCTAGAGTAGTGACAATTCTAAGTGTTTGGTTTTGTGGCTGGTACCGTTAGAAATGTTTGGTTTCTGAGGAGTTTAGGTTATGCGTGTTTGGTTCTTAGAAAGTTACGATGAACGTCTACAGAACTAAACATTTATAACTTTAACTTCTATGAGACCAAATATTTATAACTTTAACTTCTATAGAACCAAACATTTATAGCCTTAACTTCTATAGAACCAAACATTTATAACTTTTAACTCCAGCAGAACCCAACATGGCTGCCTCTTCTTTTATATTTCTGGGGTTAACATCAAATTTTTGTCCCCGATTGTTTATTTCTCTATGATGTCGCTGTCTCTTTGTGACGTCAGCAGCCTCGTTAGTTGTTTCTGAGCCTCGCCTGCAGGTTCTGATAAGCTTACATGTATACGTCACCGTGCACTTTCTCTCCTTCCTGAAGAGGCGGCGTGGACCTGCGTCTACCTCCCTCCTCCCTGGGATTTTAGTTGGTAATTGTCATTCGCTGGAGGAAAGAGAGATAGTTAGAGGACTTGGCGAATGGAGAGGTGAGGAGATTATATCTTCTTTGTGTTGCCGTTTACCACTCTTTGTTGGTAGATGACGTTATCGACTCGCCTCTGGCGGCCCCTTGTGTGCGTGATGTATCGATTTACTGAACTCACTGACCCAATTTCCTTTGTGGTACTCTCTGCCCTCTACTTACCGCGCTCCTTACCCACGCGCGAGCGGCAGTCCGCTTGCTGCGCAATGACAGGATTATCGCCCCTTGCTGCCAATGACAGCAGCGGCATAAATACACTGGCCTCTGATGCCTGCCGCTTGTCCGTTTTCCCCCCTCATCAGTCTTGTTGTGCTGGCGGAGTGTTTGCGCTGCACCACGATGAGATCATCATGACCATCATCAACATGTCTCACATCCATGACAACTGTCCAGGTAAATGCGCCGCCGCTTTGGGAAGAGGACGCCTGACAGGATTTGTGCATCTCCAGCCATGTCCCGTTAAAGGCGGCTTTCTGGACGTTGTTTGTTTCTGAGGTGGTTCTTGGGTCATCTGTTCAACTTCAGATTGCTTGATGCTACGGGTGTTGTTGACAGGGTATGTGATTACTTCTAGTACGGATGTCGTTGTGCTGTTGTTGACATTAGGTCCACGTAGATGATTCGGGGATTCCACGGAGTCTTGTTAGCCGTGAAAATCTTCATTTTAAGTCAGGTTATTAACCGTACACGTGTACTGGTTGGTTGCTTTATATATTATTGGAGTTAGGGTTTTACATGTTTGGTGCTGTCGGAGTTAAATTTATAACTGGTTGGTTCTGTAGAAGTTAAGGTTATAACTATTTGGTTCTGTAGAAGTTAAGGTTATAACTGTTTGGTTCTGTAGAAGTTAAGATTATACATGTTTGCTTCCATAGACGTTAAGGTTATACATATTTGGCTTTGTAGGAGTTAAGGTTATAAATGTTTAGCTTTGTAGGGGTTACTGTGATAACGATAAATCTTTGGTTTTATGTGATGCTCAGATTATAAACATTGTATATCGGGTAGTTACTTTTCTTAAACATTCCATTTCCGCCGCAGTCAAACCGTGTTTTAAATTAAGGTAGCAAGTATTTGGATGGGAGTGAGTAACTGTCCGCCATAGAAACGGGTTCTGCAACAATGTTAAGTAAGCAACGAGATTTTCCGTGGCGAAGTGGTCAAGCCGTTTGACTCAGGCTCCGAAGGTTGTGGGTTTGATTCCGGGCCGCGTCCTTAGGTTCACGAGTGAAATTTTTCGAAGACTACTGTGGGTCGTCGCTAGAGCTACGGAGTTCGTGCTTTGTGCGACGCTTTCCGCGCTGCGGAAAGAGACCGAGCCATATGGGATAAAAACCCGGTGCAATGAAGTCGACCCTGTCGACTTTTAAGCGAATTTTTAGTAAGCAACGCCTGCCTAAAGCATCATCAATATGTTACATATACTTAGCGGAACGTCGTTCTATGTTTGGTTTTGTATGAGTTAATGTGATAACGATAAATCTTTGGTTCTTGTGGAGTTCACAGCATAAACATTGGTTCTCGGGTAGTTACATTCTTAAACATTCCCGTCGCAGTCAAACCGTATTCTAAATTAAGGTATCAAATACCTGGATGGGGGTGAGTATCTGTCCGCCATAGAAATGGGTTCTGTAACAATGTTAAGCAACGCCTGACTTTAGCATCGTCGTTATGTAAGAGATACTTAGCCGAACGTTGCTCTAATCGTAACCTGGCAGAAAGCTCTTGATCCGCCTCCAGTTCCACTGCCTTAGGTATGTTCGTGTCCCTTGTGTTTTTAGTGTCATGTGGCCACAGACATGAAGTTAGGCGCCTGCTTTGACTTCCATGACCCTTATCTTCTGTTACTGTTCTTTCTCAATCACCAGAATATTCCATGTGGTCAAAGTGTTTGTTTCCTACAGTGGAGACTCCCGGCTAGAACAGTGGGGTAACATTATAACTCAGGCTAGAGGCGGGTCGTGTAAACCACGGGCCAGGTAGTTCATAGCTTGTGTCCCTGGCAGTTGTTCCTACCACTTTCTAGATAATTGGAGATGGCTATTTGATACAATCAACGTACCGTGTATCTACTCTTGATATTATGTGTCCAGCAACGTGTGATGTATTATTGTGTCTTTTGCGTTTGGTCTGAGCATATTAAATGATTCAGTGCCATGGGGTGATTTATCTTCTCAGGCGACTTCTCTTATCGGTCATGGGTTTATATATCGCCGAAATGATGTAATTGCGTTATAATTACAATGGTTCCTACCATATTAACAACTGTTAAGTCATAACCGTGACCCACCCCTACTTCCAATTTTCCCTCATCCATTTTGTTATGTTCAAAGTAACTTACGTTTTTGTTTGGCTCAGAATGAGTTAAGGAAATCTGGCTATGTCTTTTAACATGCCATCTTGAATCATACCTAACAACTGACAGGAGATGCCATGTAGCGATTAGAATAATAATCGCCTTGGCAAAAGTGGTCTTTTGGAAGATGGGAAACATATGAACCAATATGTTGTCAATAGTAGTGCAAACAACATGTCTTGAAGTGGTTTTTAGAACGTATCATATATGTGTAAGCATGTACACAGGGACAATAAGCAGACAAGATGACAAACATATAGTTACAATGAAAATATGATTTCTGATCACAGTTCAAAGATACCATGGATGGACAGAAAAACGAAGGCGACAGCCCCACAAGGACCAAATCAATACCGTGAATTGATCAGAGCAGTGGTTCTCAACTTTTTTGGGCCTATGCACCCCTTCACCATATGTTCAGAATATCATTCTCTCTCTCTCTCTCTCTCTCTCTCTCTCTCTCTCTCTCTCTCTCTCTCTCTCTCTCTCTCTCTCTCTCTCTCTCTCTCTCCCCTTTCGTATTTCCTCCCTATAAATCCCCCCTCTTAGTATACGTAAAAATGGAAGCTAAATTTAGTGACAAATACTACAAGAAGTATAGACGTCTTTAGAAAACGTGATTTGGGGGTCTACTTGTGTTATAAAACGAATTTCAGAAGGACGAGGGGTACAGGACCATAAAGTATGGAAGGAAAAACAATATCAAGTTTTAAAAAAATAATTCCCCCCTCCCCTATCGAAAACCTTAAAATTGGGAGGAGTGGGGAATGTCCCCACCTGTTGAGAACCACTGGATTAGAGGTATTAGACACGTTATGAGAAGAAATAAATGGGAGAACTTGGTGATAACCGGCAAGATTGAAGGGAAAAGAACAAGGGGAAGACAGAAGTAATTACCTGGATGGCTTGGCCACATGGTATGGTCGTGACATGAACACAGAGCTGTTGTTGATGTCTTGGCAAGTTTACGTTCAGTAACCCAGCGCGACGCGGTCTGCTGTCAAATCGGTCACAACTGTTTTTCGAACTCGGTTAAGCGAGCGCACGAAACGCGTCCATATGCCCTTAGCCACAGAGACCTGCATTACAGTACTGAGTGAAAGAATGTAGGAGAGGAAATAGAAAAGAAGGCAGAATGTCAGACGGGCCTGCGTGCCCAATTCTTAACCCTTTGAAAATAAAGATAGTTCGTTCGTTCGTTCGTACTGACCATTTATTTGCAGCATAGATTCCGGGATTGCCCGTAACGACCCATTAAGAATGTAGCAGCTGGTTCGGTCACCATGATAGAAAGGTTAAGAGCGCTCGCTCTTAAACTTCCAGTGTGCTGATGCCGATGTAGCAGGTTCAACTCTACACCGTTCAGTTATACTAAAATGTTGACTTCTTGTCCCTGATTCTGGGACGTAAATTACAAGTACCCCAGAAGTCGGAGTGGGTTCGCCTGAAGTAACGGGACACTGGTAATAGGGTAAGCTTATCCACACGCAAACAGTCAGTCCAATGCGCTCACTATAAAATAAACAGCTGATTGAATGCCATGTGTTAGGGGTGCTGTGTAGAGATGGCATGTAGTTTCGTAATCCACAGTCGACGTAGTCAAGGAGCCTGCCTGTTTTGGTTGTCAGTAGCGGAACGTGATACATATGCAGGAATGGCATGTTCTTACACGCTTCGCCGGCAGTACTTCTCTGGCATGGCCATTATGTGTAAGCATAAAGTCTGAATAGAAAAGTTATGGCGGAGGAATGGCTTACAGCTCTGACGCCCATGTCCAGCTCGGTTTGAATCTAGCCATGGAGACTATTTTCACATTTCAGCAGGGCCCGGTGGTGTCATGCATCTTCTCTGCCTGACCTATGGGTCAAGGCCAGAGCAGTATTGTCCGGATGAAACAGCAGTAACATTTATGAACGTGGTGTTTCATAGCTTACCCGGGAAGGTTAATCCGGTCAACAAATGTGAGGCCAAAATGAAGTAAGGTGTTTCAGCCTAAAGGCGCAATTAAACAGGCACAACAACAAAAAAAACAACTCCGGATGAACGCAGAAGAAGCAGAAGACCCATAGCGTTATAAAGTCGACACTGGCTGGCTGGGTGATGTGGTCAGTATCACTCCGCCGCCTTTACTTCCCAAGACATGTCTTGATAAAGGTAAACATGCTAGGCTAGGTCGACCTGGGTTAATTTAAAAATAATTCGATTCCGCCTGGTTGCGAATTGAACTTATGACCACCGGGTGGGCAGGCGAGCGTTTAGCTACTAGGCTACCGAGGCTGCCATCGCTAATTAGATTTGAGAGTAAACTATTTCGTGTCTTAGGTTAATTGGCAGCAGACCGCCTTGCGTTGGTTTTTTTTTTAATGAAATGGTATGGGTGCTGGTCGTTCAGAAAGCGATGGCAAACTACTGAATGTAAACTTGCCCAGGAATCACAAACGGCCAATAAATGCTGGGGTTGACTGCTACGACCTTAATAGGAAATGCAACTAACTTCTGTCATAGGTTAACTCTTCTCCGCCGCCATTACAGCGTGAACAACAGCGGCGGGTATGGAAATTACGTTCGTGTGTGAGCTAGCACAAAACATTATTCTGTTGCTTTTATGTACATATCATGTATCCGGGTCGTTTTATTCCCGGATTAGATAGATATATAATTGGCTTGCAGCCATTTGTAACGTGTTAGTTTCTACATAAACAATGTGTCAGCTGTTGCAGACAGACAGGACACTAGATCCCGGAGAGAAAGCAATGAATAGTAATATTGTAGCCCAGCATGCGTGTCCAGAGAGGCGACTATTTAGGGTTGGCCTGAGACGGGCTAGGCTGCCTTATTCTGTGGGAAACTGTATGCGAAGTCAAGCCAATTTTCCCCCGGTAAGGTTAACCCGGTCAACAAATGCCCGCAGAAGTCGGATGTGTCGGCCTAACGGCGCAAGAACGCAGCTCTGCTGTAAACAGGCACAACGCAATCACATCCGAAAAAAAAAACTCCGGATGAACGAAGAGAAGCCAATTTTCAACAAGCCTACAAAGGGCTTGGCGTGAGTTGAATGAGAAGCTATGCTGAATTAAGAGATGAAATGATCAGGAAGAGGAGGAAGAAGTACGGGCACAGTACATCTTTAAACATAGCGCCAGAACCATATACCCAATACGCCTTTTAAGTTACCTCACCCCTAGGAGCCGGCTCTGTGGCGGAGTTACGGGCGCAGTTCGTAATCCTGCATACCGCGTTCGAAACACAGCTGCGGGAGATATTGGTAGCAGACCGACTTGCGTTGATTGTTTTAAAAATAAAGTGGTATGAGTGCCGGTCGTTCAGTGGCAAACTACTGAACGTAAACTTGCCAAGAAATCACAAACAGCAAAAAATGTTGACTGTATCGTCATGTAAAGGATATGCAACTAACTTGTTTAACTCCCCTCTTGTTGAAGTAGCCTACCGTGTACCACCAGTCTCAAGACTATTGTTGTGTTGGTAGTACTTATAACAACAGTATATGTGCTGATGTTAATAGTATAGTTATTAAATGTAGTAGCAGCATAGCAGTTGTAGTAGTAGTAGCAACAGCAGCGAAACAGTTGTAATAGCAGTTGAGTATAGTAGTAGTAGTAGTAGTAGTAGTAGTAGTAGTAGTAGTAGTAGTAGTAGTAGTAGTAGTAGTATATCAGCAACAGTAGTAGTGGCAATATTATTCGTTGTTTTGCTGTTTAAACTAAGCCAAGATTATTTGCCATTACTTCGCCAAGGCCGCTGCTGTAAACAGAAAACCAACTTGAAATAATCTCGAGTCGTTGAATAAGAGGAGCAGCAGTTCGATACCGGCCCATTCTCGCCGTGGAACCTCGCTTTCATTAGGAATTAACGAGATGTCTAGCAGCTTTCAATAGCCGCGCCGATCAATTAAACATGTCCCGGGGCACTTATTGATTGTTTCGGTTTCTTCAGCTCAGTGTTTGCCGTTCTGGTTACAGAATATACCCCGCTTGTTTGGTACACGTTAGTGTAAGCGATTCGTGTGTGTGTGTCTGCTGGTTGAATACATAGTTCCCGCCGGATTGTATATGCAGTTTACTTTTGCTACCAGTACTATGTGAAGGCCGAGAGTGGGTTCTGTTTTTTTTTTTCTTGTTTTTCCTACCAGTTTTGGCCTTGCGTTTAATGTGAATAGCCCTGCGAGAAACGTGTGTTTATGTCATAAACATGTGTGATTATTTAAGAAAAAAGAAACACGTGTGTTTATTTATGAACTGTCTCAGTGGCCTCAAATGGTTCCCCAATTGATATTTCTAGTAAATGACACACAGCCAGTAATTGCTGGAGATGACTGCTGCAGCGCCTTGTACAGAACATGCCATTAACTGTAATAGACATGACTTTAGACGTGCCCCGCAAAGGTACAAAGTCAACAAAAAGACATGGCGTAAATGGAAGTATCTGCCACATCGGGTTGGTCAACTGAACACTATCGTTTCTAAATACGTTCTACGACGATCTAGCCTGCTACTGCACATAAACTAATCGTTCTCGTTGGTAGCTCAATGTGGCGACTTTCACAGCCACTTGATGGATTTAGATGCTATAAATGTTTAATTGCGCCTAGCTTGTGGTGATTAGTTGGATGTTTGGGTATGTCTAGCTCGTTGTTGGGGTGGTGCAGTTGCTGATCATGCTGCGGCTTGACGTCTGTTCTAGACGGCTTTGGGCATTGTGTGGAAGTTGAATGACTGTTGCTTTCTTTTGTTCGCTTGTTTGGAATGTTAAATGCGTTGTTTCTATAATGGATTGCATCTGAAAGTAACTTATTTAACGTATGCATCTGAAAGTAACTTATTTAACGTAAGCAGGTCACAATCTATATCCGGTAAAGCTTTTAGCAGTGTATATTTACAGAAAATGTTGCCGCAATCGCTTGATTTATTGTCTGTATATCTATTTATTTTTATTTCTGTGAAAAAAATGTTTTGAATACTCTGGACTGCCAGAGTATCTAATAAAAATTGTCCGGAATAGGTAATGAAAGTAGTACATTATATATAGCCTAAGTAAGAGGCACACGGCATTCTTTGCTGATGTGATGAACAGAGAGGCATTGGAGACCATCGTGATAACTGGAAAGATAAGTGGATAACGAGGCAGAGGCAGACCAAGAGAAATTATGATGGATGGACAGAGACGATGGCATGGAAGAATATCATCATCAAAGTTGACCAGAACACCAAGGACTGAGATCTGTGAAGAGACAAGAACGCCAACGGGCAGGATATATGATTAGGCTATTTGTAAAAGATATAAACTTGAATTTATGTGTTTAGAATTGTCTTTCCGATAGGCTATGCTTCAATGATTAATGTTTGTTTCTTTTGTTCATTGCATCAGGTAACCCCGGCAATGGGAGAACAGAATCTGCTGCAGTGACAGGGTTCGGGAGGCAGGTTTAAATAGTGCATATTGACATTTCCGTTCATGATGGGGAAGCTTCAAGATGGAGGGAAGACCGACGTGAAGAGAGAGGTGGTCAGCGCTTCTGCAAATCTAGAAGTGATCAGCCAAGAGAGTTTCGTCAAGCGTCTCGAAGGCATGAGTTCGGCTTGCCACAACTGCCACAGGGAACGCACCCGCTCCCAACGTAATAAGCCTGGCAGGAAAGGCAAAGCTGGTCGCCGTAACCAGCACGCCAAGGCCAACACACCTATAGTGATTCACCTGAAGGACACGCTGCGCTCTGTGGGCAAGCACCGACAGTCCAGTCTGGACGGTGACTCCGACGTATCGTCGACCAGGTCCACAGATGAGGACCTGTACAATAGTAGTAGCGGCAGCAGCAGTAGCGGGCAGAGCATGGCTTCTCGCGCTGCTACCGGCACCAAGGGTTCCGTTCTGGACTATCAGTTTTCTTCAGTTTATGGGGATGTGGCCTCTATACCGGAGTTTGTGCCCCAGTACAGGAGTCATCACTTCCATCAGGTCTGGCCGCACGCGTTGTACCACCATGCAACGGTGATCCCCTCTAGTATATTCTCACAGCCCGCGGCTCACATGAAGTCACCCTACCACTCATTTCTCTCCACGGCTGAGAAGGTGAAAGAAAAAGACAAATCGAGGAAGAATTTGACAGCCCTGATCTCTGTTATAGAGAAAGCTCATATGAAGGAGGTAAAGAATATTGAGCCGAATCTTAGCAGAAACTCTACAGACGCTAAACTCAGCGGCGTTCTGAATAATCTGTCACTGTCTTCGCAGAACGACATAGAGGTTAAACGCAAGAACATGGCAGAATGCGACAACGTAGAGCTGATATGTAACGACTTGTCCAACACAGGTGAAAAGTTGGCAGAAAGCACTGACGACTCGGATACCAGCGACAAGGCGTCAATTGTCTCCAGTGCCGACACGCTTTCGGATGATTCGACAGACCCCGCCGTATTTGATGAAGTCAAAGCTCACGAGTTCACGCCTGATGAACTGGAGCAGTTGGCTGAATACACCATGGGAGCGCCCCTGATACGCTATGACTACCCACCGTCTCAGTGCCCTGAGTGCATCAGCGCCTTGTACTGTTACCAGTATTTTCCTTATGACAATTACAACATATACACCGGCCCGAAGCATGGCGGCCACGTCCACAGCGCACGGCAGTATCGACATTCACATATCCAGCAGCAGCGCGCATCCAATCGCATCTTGCAGCAAGAGAAGACACAAGCCTCCCCCAGGACATCTACCTCGTCTGAATCAGATGTATCATCTGATGTTGAAGACTGTTCTACCACGAGCAGCTCCTCTTCTCTAAGCTCCTCATCGTCATCAGTTCGAAAAACCACCGCCTCTGCTCTGACGTCCAATGGCAACAGGGCACCCATGAAAGCCACACACCAACCCAAACCATCGAGAAATCCACGGCCAAACGCCAACACCAGGAACCACTCGAGCCAAGACAAGAAGCCTGTAAAACGCGCCACTGCTAGCTGGAAGGCGGCTCGTCAGCTCTGGGACATCGACTGCTCCAAGTCTTCTCGCAGAGTTCATAACAACCATGGCTGTATTCCCACGGATAGCGTGTACATGGATCTGACGGGCATGGACGTGTCCATTTCAGTCATGTACCACACGGAGCCTTCGGACGCCACCCCGACCTGGCCGTATCCTGTCCACTCTTTATACCAAGCCTACTATACGCCCACCCTGACGGCATCTAACCTGGGAATGGGTGGTGCACCCTGGAAGTTCACCAACCAGGCGCTATATCCACTGAACATAGACACCATTTCCACACACGAACTCAAGAAATGTAAGTGCCCTTGTTGAGTTTGCCCGTTTCTTGTCTTGTATTGCAATAAAGCCAACTTTCACACTCCAGCTCGATTCTTCTCCGTTTGTTTATGCGTTTCTGAATGTTTAATTTGGCACATAATCATTCCTTAAACATGTGGATTGCCAGCAAAACATGATGGCATCAGTGCATACCTACCGCTAGTTCTACCTCGGATAGAAATGTTATTCTGTCTCTAGAGTTGCAAATGTTCGCTAAGTTTGCCTGTGCTGGTTTCCCGTTTTCCCCAACTTAATGGCACGTAGGTCCCACATTTGGGAATATCTAGATTTGTTTCTTTGAGTTCCTTTTAAAGGTATGCCCTACTCATTGTCTTTATTCAATGAGCCCCTCTAATACCAGTAGAAAGAACGATGATTTTCGCTGAGCTTGTGCGACTGATAGGTATGTTTATTGTTAGAACGCATTCTACTTCATTATTCAAATGTCTGTGTAGCACAGATCTTCGCATATTTTTGACAGGGTAGCACAGATCTTCGCATATTTTTGACAGAGTAGTATGGCATGCCATGTAGTCACCACGACGATTACCTTCCCAAAAAAAATTTCTCGCGCCCAAATTTACGAGGCTGGGCCGACCCTAAAACCATGTAGTGAGAGGGGATGGGGGAAGATCCTTGTCTCAGTGGCCAATCTAAACTCAGGGCTATGGCTGGACAGGCCATTACGTCTAACGTTGTTCTACCGCGGCTCCTTAGTTACTCATACCCATAGTCACCCTATCTGCCTGTAGTCATTGCTTCTTCTTCGTACTTTTAGGGCAAGTTGTTATTTGTCATAATATGGTTTATGACCTTACGCACAACACTAGGAGTACTTCCAGTTGATGGTATGTTCTGATATTGTGTTTACTGGGACTCTTGTCATGTACTTAATCCAACGTCTTTGTCGCCGCTCCTTTTTGGCATAGACACGTTAATTAATCTGATTGTGCACATTAGTCGGATTTAATCGATAGCCTTTGGTTATGCCTAAAAGCAAGAACTGAAAGGTACTGAAATTTGGACTATTGTATTGTGACAACTGCAATGGGGGGGGGGGGGGGGATAGCCGGGTGGTGTGTTGGTAGTACTTATAAATAACAGCAAATGTGCTGATATTAATAGTATAGTTATTGAATGTAGTAGTGGCATGGCAGTTGTAGCAGCAGCAGCGAAACAGTTGTAGTAGCATAAGTAGTAGTAGTGTAGTAGTTTGCAGCGGCAGTAGTAGTACTACTGGTAGTAACAGCAAGAGTAGTAGTAGCAGCAGTAGTAGCAGTAGCAGTAGCAGAGCATAGCAGTAGCTGCTGCTGCAATGCAGTTGTAATAGCGGCTGGGTAGTATTGGCAGCAGCGGCACTCACTACTAGCAGGGCAGGTTAGCAACATAATTCATGTCTACGAAATTGGTCCGCTTTACTCAACCGTCCTCGGTTCAGTCGGGTACCTCATTACTCGCCTAGTCCTCCTACACGACCCCCTCGCTTCAAGCTACGGCAAGGAAATATTCGGAACTAATTGGCAAGGTTTTCCCTGTGGAGCGGGGTGGGGTGGCCGTGAATTCAAATTGATGACCTTGTTCCTGATTCCCCACCCAGAGGGTATCTAGCGGGTTCGAGATGCTGGCACTTATTAAGCAAGTTAGTTATTCCGGGTGGGATCTGGAGTTGGGTGTTGGTTGGCTTTTGCCTGACAGTGGGGCTGAGGGTCTGTCTTATAGCTACCAGACCAATGGTTCTTAACCTTTTTTTTTTTTGGCCCTTGCCCTCCTTCACCATATTTTCAGAACGTCATTCCCCCCTTTCGTATTTCCACCCTAAAAATCCCCCTCCCCGCCCCTACACAGTATACATAATAATGGAAGCTAAATTTAATAGCACATACTAAAACAAGTCTAGACGTCTACGTAAAACTTGATTTGCGGGTCTACTAACGTTATAAAATGAATTTCAGATAGGTGAGACGTACAGAACCATAAAGTGTGAAGGGAAAGACAATATCAAGTAATCGGTTCTTGTATTAACGCGATCTTGAAATAATCTTCATTCCCCCTGGAAACCCTAAAATTCCCCCTGGGGGGGGGGGGGAATTCCCCACCGGTTGAGAACCACTGTACTAGACCGTCTGCAGCTGTTAAGAGAGCCGTCTTGTTATTCTATAGTCACGGTGTTGTAGTCTCGTCAGATCCACATTTTGTTGTTGTTGTTGTGTGCGTGTAGCACACAGTGCATGCATGCCTATAGGCAGAAAGGTAGGGTGGTAGGTAGTTAGCTAAGCAGACATTTAGGTAGCTAGCAGGTGGGTAGGTAGCTAGAGCGATAGATAGAAAGCCGTCAGTCACCCTTGAGTGCACGAAGGAAAAATAGACAACACAGACACACAGGACAGCACACAGAGAAAGGAATGCTTGCCTGAGATAAATAATACGGGAGGAACTACAGAAGATGGCAACAGATAAGACGCCCTAACGTTTAGTGGCTTCTTTTTTTTTTTTTGCGTTTCTGTTGTAAATGTTACTTGTTTCATTGGGGGATGAGTGGTCTCGAGGTATGGTGTCCGCCTCGAGTGCTGGAGGTCCCGGGTTCAGGCCCCGGTTAGGACCGGGATTTATTAAAAAAATCTCCCTGGACTTCCAGTAATAAAATTTTCCCTGGTCTCTGGGTAGTGAGATCGGACGCCCGTGTGTATTGTTGCGCGCGTAAAAAAATCCCTTGGCAGTTGGAAATCGAACGGCGCTGCCCGGGGCAAAATTTCGAGTTAAAAATCTACCCAAAGTATTTCAGGATCTTCGCCGATGCAACGGAGTTCGTGCATTGAACTGAGTTTCTCCAGACTCATGGTTTGAGTTAGGAGGAAAACGGAGCACTTATGGGTTAAACCGTGTGCCGTGAGGTTGATCCAACGACTAAACGACTAAACTGGTTTCAGTTTTAGTATAAATAATACTTCTTTTTCATGTCTAGTACAGATGATACCTATTTTTGTTATTCGTGTTGCAAATAGTTTTGTTAATTAATTATACACATTTTACTTAATTATTCATTGTAAGTATTTTGTCATTCCTAATATAAATGTTGCTTGCATTGCTTATGCTTCTTTGGTAGGTAAAATACGGGATTCGTGCGTTCATGTAGCTGGGCCATTGCCAACCATTATAGCCCACCGGGAAGACCCGATCTTTTGCCAGATCCTTGCCGTGTGCATTTTCATTAACCATTTGAACCCGACGCGCCAGTATACCGGCTTGACGTACTGTTTATCAGAGACCCTACGAGCCGGTATACCGGCTTCCACGTGTTTCCTGTTACACCTCACTGTTAATCGGAACCAGCTGACCAATAAGCATCCAGCTTACATCTAGACATGGCAAACATGTCTAGATGTAATTAATCATTGGTGGGAAAAAAATGAAATGTTTCTAAGTGAGTGGATGCTTATTGAACTGATAAAAATGATCAGCTAACACGACTTCAAAGCTGCAGACGTCACCACCGGAAGCCTCGAAGACTGACATTCAGATTCTGCACGTGGGCTATTTTCAATAGTTACATCATACATGGAGAATTAGTGCCAGCAGTTCCTGGACAACCTTCCATATGTACATTTTAACACTTTGCAAATAACTTGTCGGAAATTCCCATTGTGATGCTCCAGTTACCCCTGGCCGAGTTATTGGGGAACACATGGAAGGACGTCTTCGTAATGCACAGGATGAACCTATCCAGTTGCATAAATATTATCCTTTTTTTTTTATCACTTAGAAGCATTTTTTCCCCTCACTTACAAACATTTCCTATGTTTCTTGTTGTTCACCAATGATTTTTTCCCCAGAAATATCTTTTTCGGGTTGAAATATTGAAATATTAATAGTATGCATGCGCATGCGCGCGCACACACATACACACACACATACACGCACACAAACGGATAATTACCCGGGAACCCCAAGGTACAGGATATTTACTCTTGGGTACTGGCAGGGTTTAACGAGTTAAGTCTTGCACTCGCCTTTGTGTCCCTTCTTCCAGAAACTCTTTCCAAATCACAGTAGCGTTTAATGTGGCCGAAGTATTCAGTTTCCGAGATACGACGGTGTTCAGGGACCAGTTGTCTTGGATGTTCAGATCTTGTAGAAACTCGTCCATTCGGTGGGAACCACGGGAAATGGGATATACCGGATATAGAGCTGCCGAACGTTCGAGTCAACCGGAAATACCCTTGTCAGCTCGACAATAGTGGAAGTAGCGCGTGCTGCACAACTACCAACACTTTTGATTCAGAGAACGTGAACCGAGGCCCTGCCACCCCTATTCCACTTTTCCTTTTGCAGCCCATTGTGCAAGTCAGTGATATTAATTAGACCCATGCTTTCCGTACACTAGATATGGTTAATAATACGCTAATTGCTGTTACTTTCCGAGATCTCTGGCAGCCATTTGGTGTTGCTGGGCCGACGCTATATTCTGAATTGCCTAGAAGTGTTCAATTCTGCCACCTCTGGACATAGAACCCGGGGCTGTTGTGTTGATAGGTGGGTGTCATGTGCCCGGTATGAAAATCATACAACCACATTAGCCAAGGGTTATAGTGGGGGTTATGGCAGCGCTAGGTGCAATTAGAAAACAGCACGTTAAATGGTTTGGCCATATAACTAGGCTATCAACTAACAGTCTCCGGGAAGGTTAACCCGATCAACAAATGCCCGCAGAAGTCGGATGTGTCGGCCTAACGGCGCAAGAACACAGCTCTGCTGTAAACAGGCACAACGCAGTCACGTCCGAAAAAGAAAAAAAAACTCCGAATGAACGCAGAAGAAGGAGAAGAAGAACAGTCTACCACAACAAGCAATGATGTACAGATCAAATGGAACTAGAAGAAGAGGCCGAACCTGTAGACGATGGACTGAGGGAATAAGATAATCCTCGGGAATCTCGATATACGAAGCCCATTAATGGGCACTTTCCCTCTGTTTATGCTTCACCTCGACACCGCAAGGTAAATCAGGAATAAGATCGGATGAGCTGAGAATTAGCCACCGGCTAAAGAACCATCGTGAAGTATTTCTATAGTGTGTTTTTTTTGGTTGCCTCAATATAAAATTCAATATCTCAGTAACGGGCTGAGATAAAATGATGAGATTTAGTATATAACGTTATCATTATGTCCACCCAACAAAAAAATTTTTGTTCTGGAGATTTTACAGCAGATTTTAAAGTTAGCTTATATACGGTATATTAATTATGACTTAAAGATTACGACCATGATTTTAACAGTTTTACAGCTTCCCCAAGATTCGACCCAAATTATTCAAAATTTTCACGTGACTTTCGTTTTCAAACAAACAGCGCGAAGATTCAGAGGCGTCTCCAAATGTGGGTTCTTTCATGAAACGTGATTATATAAATAAACTAGCTGACAAGGCCCGGTTTCTGGTGGAAATCAATCAATCAATCAATCAATCAATCTATCTGTCTGTCTGTCTGTCTGTCTGTCTGTCTGTCTGTCTGTCTGTCTGTCTGTCTGTCTGTCTGAATGTCTGTCTGAATGTCTGTCTGTCTGAATGTCTGCCGGTCGGCTGACCCATCCACCGACCCACCGACCTACCGATATCTATCTATCTATCTATCTATCTATCTATCTATCTATCTATCTATTCTATCTATCTATCTATCTATCTATCTATCTATCTATCTGCCTGCCTGCCAGCCCGACCACCCACCCACCGACAGACCGACCGACCTACCGATATCTATCTATCTATCTATCTATCTATCTATCTATCTATCTATCTGTCTGTCTGTCTGTCTGTCTGTCTGTCTGTCTGCCTGTCTGCCTGCCGGCCCACCCACCCACCGACCGATCGACCGACGTACCGATATCTATCTATCTATCTATCTAATCTATCTAATCTATATGTCTGTCTGTCTGCCTGCCTGCCGGCGCACCCACCCACATACCGACCGACCGACCGACCGACAGATATCTATCTATCTATCTATCTATCTATCTATCTGTCTGTCTGTCTGTCTGTCTGTCTGTCTGTCTGTCTGTCTGTCTGCCTGCCTGCCTGCCGGCCCACCCACCCACCGACCAACCGACCGACGTACCGATATCTATCTATCTATCTATCTATCTATCTATCTATCTATCAATCTATCTATATATCTATCTGTCTGTCTGTATGTCTGTCTGTCTGTCTGTCTCTCTGCCTGCCTGCCGGCCCACCCACCCACCAACCGACCGACTGACCGACCTACCGATATCTATCTATCTATCTATCTATCTATCTATCTATCTATCTATCTATCTATCTATCTAATCTAATCTAATCTATCTGTCTGTCCTATCTATCTAATCTATCTGTCTGTCCTATCTATCTAATCTATCTGTCTGTCTGTCTGCCTGCCTGCCGGCCCACCCACCCATTAACCGACCGACCTACCGATATCTATCTATCTATCTATCTATCTATCTATCTATCTATCTATCTATCTATCTATCTATCTATCTATTTATCTATCTATCTGCCTGCCTGCGGCCCGACCACCACCCACCGACAGACCGACCGACCTACCGATATCAATCTATCTAATCTATCTGTCTGTCCTATCTATCTAATCTATCTGTCTGTCTGTCTGCCTGCCTGCCCACCCACCCACTAACCTACCGATATCGATCTATCTATCTATCTATCTATCTATCTATCTATCTATCTATCTATCTATCTATCTATCTAATCTGTCTGCCTGCCTGCCAGACCCACCCACCCACCCACCGACCGACCGATCCCACCCACTCAGCCAGCCAGCCAGCCAGCCATCCATCCACCCACCTATCTTTCTGCCTACCTACCTACCTTTCTGTCTGTCTGTTCCGGGCCGCATCATTCATTTTATTCGGAGACTGCCGAGGGTCCGTCGCTGGAGCTACGGAGTTCGTGCTTTGTGCGACGTTTTTCCGCGCTGCGGAAAGAAACTGAGCCATATGGGATAAAAACCCTGTGCAATGCAGCCGATTCTGTCGACTGTAAGCTACTTCTTTGATTGCACCCACTCCCATACGAATCCAGATACGCCTTTGTTTGTCATCTGAATTTGCAGGGTCCTCATTACCGTAAACATAACATTTTTAACAAGAAATCACTAGTTGTTAAGCAAAACATCCCAGGAATGGATGCTCGCTTTTTTAATGATTTAAGTTGTTTGGGGACCTAATCAAAGACCATATTCCTTGGGTGGGGATAAATATAAGGACGGCTGGAAAATTTCATAACGATGGCACACTACACATACACACACACATACACGCACACAAACGGATAATTACCCGGGAACCCCAAGGTACAGGATATTTACTCTTGGGTACTGGCAGGGTTTAACGAGTTAAGTCTTGCACTCGCCTTTGTGTCCCTTCTTCCAGAAACTCTTTCCAAATCACAGTAGCGTTTAATGTGGCCGAAGTATTTCAGTTTCCGAGATACGACGGTGTTCAGGGACCAGTTGTCTTGGATGTTCAGATCTTGTAGAAACTCGTCCATTCGGTGGGAACCACGGGAAATGGGATATACCGTATATAGAGCTGCCGACGTTCGAGTCAACCGGAAATACCCTTGTCAGCTCGACAATAGTGGAAGTAGCGCGTGCTGCACAACTACCAACACTTTTGATTCAGAGAACGTGAACCGAGGCCCTGCCACCCCCATTCCACTTTTCCTTTTGCAGCCCATTGTGCAAGTCGGTGATATTAATTAGACCCATGCTTTCCGTACACTAGATATGGTTAATAATACGCTAATTGCTGTTACTTTCCGAGATCTCTGGCAGCCATTTGGTGTTGCTGGGCCGACGCCATATTCTGAATTGCCTAAGAAGTGTTCAATTCTGCCACCTCTGGACATAGAACCCGGGCTGTTGTGTTTGATAGGTGGGGTGTCATGTGCCCGGTATGAAAATCATACAACCACATTAGCCAAGGGTTATAGTGGGGTTATGGCAGCGCTAGGTGCAATTAGAAAACAGCACGTTAAATGGTTTGGCCATATAACTAGGCTATCAACTAACAGTCTCCGGAAGGTTAAACCCGATCAACAAATGCCCGCAGAAGTCGGATGTGTCGGCCTAACGGCGCAAGAACACAGCTCTGCTGTAAACAGGCACAACGCAAGTCACGTCCGAAAAAGAAAAAAAAACTCCGATGAACGCAGAAGAAGGAGAAGAAGAAACAGTCTACCACAACAAGCAATGATGTACAGATCAAATGGAACTAGAAGAAGAGGCCGAACCTGTAGACGATGGACTGAGGGAATAAGATAATCCTCGGGAATCTCGATATATGAAGCCCATTAATGGGCACTTTCCCGCTGTTTATGCTTCACCTCGACACCTCAAGGTAAATCAGGAATAAGATCGGATGAACTGAGAATTAGCCACCGGCTAAAGAACCATCGTGAAGTATTTCTAGCACATAACTGTCTCATTGAATGTTAGCAACAAACAGTAAAAGCTGCATCTGCGAAGATGAAAAGTGTCTTATGTAATAAACCACATTTTCGTTGAATGTCACAGACTGACAGACACTCAGTACATTGTTGTGTCTGGTTCTCAACCTTGAGCCTGGGGAATTAAGGCCACCGGGCTTGTTCAGTCGCCGCGGAGTTTGCAGGTTAGGATTGTTTTTCCCTGCAGAAAAAAAATCCATCACCTTAAGGAGGATTCGAACTCGGGTGTCTCGAATGAGAAGCCGGCCGGCTAACCATTACTATTTTCATATGGAATGCAGCGTTAGATTTTGATCGTTCTTGTGAGACGGACGGATGGAGAGAGAGAGAGAGACACACACACACACACCCACCACTGTCCCATTCATCATGGCTGCATCCTCACTGTTACGGTTCTTTGAAGTAAGCACTTGAGAAGGGGCGGGCGGGAGCAATAGCCGGATGTGATATATCTTGACTGCGCGGCAACAACCGCCATCTCGTTACCATTGAGTTCACATATCGGAATGCTGGTAACCTCTGTACACTGACATTCCTTGACCTAGTGGGCCGAAATGTATGCCTGCCCGGGGGCTGTAGTGGTCAGACTGGTACGGAGCATGTGAAGCATGCACCAGGAGCGTGCGTTTCCGCACAAGCAGCTTTCCCAGTGCTGCTGTTACTGTTGTTGTCGCTAACATTGATGATGCTGTTCGTCTAATCACGTGATTGGCCGCCCTGACTACCCAGTTGATAGGGGATAGGTTAAGTTTGTGTATGTGTGCAAAGATGGCAGATGGTATGGAGGTTAGTGCGTTTTCTGGGAAGGAAAGGTGACGAGGAGAACTTATAACTCCATCTGATGTCGTGGCCTGGAATATATAAAGGCCTAGCACTTCGCACCTCAACATCTTCCCGGTGGTGGGGGGGGGGGGGGGGGGGAGGACTTATCTGTATCATAGGAATATGACATACGAGGTCCCTAGCGACAGTACCTGCACAGGTTCTTACCTGTCTGTATCTTACGAATGAGAGCCGAGTTCACAATCTAAACTTGAATAGATCCTGGACAGTGTGTTCATGGAACAGTCCGTTCGCGCTATATGCATATTTTCCACTGGCTTTTCTTGTCCGCTGTTCCGCGACAGGATCTTATGTCAACAGCTGAAACACGTCTCCGAATCGCCTCTGTGGGGGTGTGTTTATCCTTGTGCATCTCACCATAAGAGGGTATTTTTGCAGCGGTTGTTCATGCCGTATGGTATACAAGACATGCCCAGCGAACGGGTGGTTGTATCAGAATGGCTATTAATGGCAGAAATAGAGACTCTGGTCTGTTTAACACACTCAGAAAAAGATCTGTACGATTACAATCTATAGATAGACTTCAAATATCCCGTACACTGTTTATTTCAGAGCCATTTGTCATATGAATTCTTAATTTATGCGTTCAAAAATCGCCTTTATTACATATTCCTGTTTTAGAGTAAATTTTGGGTGATGATTGATAACACTGACTTGTTGCTAGCCACGTCAGATCGTCGTATATCGTAAGATCTCGTGTATAATACGCACTCGTTTATAATGCGCATGCTAGATTTAGTTCAACATTTTCTTGTAAAATGGAAATCCGTGTATAATGCGCACCATACATTTTTCCAAGATTGTACTTAATGAAACATCGACAACTTAAAGTATTTTAATAACAAACAGAAATAGATTCGCAAGACCTAAGTTTTAGGTGCTTTGGTCTGCCTCGTCATTACCCTTACCAGAAAGACGCTCGACTAGTTGTTTTGTTTTTTTTCGATATCGAAAATGACTTATTACTTAGTACCTGCGTGTAATACGCACCCAGATTTAGTGAGCAAATATAAGTAAAATTTGTGCGTATTATACTAGAATTCTTACGGTAACAGAACATTCCATCACACGTCAGCACGGATTGCTAGAAGTGATTTGTAGAAATGAGATACGAGCCAGGTATTTTATTTAATCTGGACAATGGAGTGTCAGCAACTGAAGCCCCATCTTAAGTGAAGTTTGATACATTTAATTCAGGTAGTTTCTTCCTTGAAAGGGGCACGCATCTGTCGGATTAAGGTTGTTGTAGGGATATTTATTCCAACCGTTACCAAAGTACCATCTCCACGGAACTTGTGCTGCAGAGACCTTGTTTGCCATTGTCAGTTCAGTATCCAGCAATATAACAAAGTCCTTGACGGCGTTGGTCGCTCAAATGAAATCAGTGTTGTGGTTTCCTTTTAACTTCCGCGCCATATAAGAGATTTATATGCAGAGTATATTTTGTTGCGGGTATACTTTTGAATAGTGTGTGGTAAGTGTTATTGTGTGTAATTTTTGTTTTACAGTACAGACACGCATACTCTATTGGGCTTCCTTTCCCATTTGAATCCCACACCGACGTCCGGGGATGCCGATAGTCGGACATTATAGTTCTTCGCGCCTGTGTGTACGTGATCGAGAGTATATTTTTCAGACGATGGAGCCTACAACCCTTTGTCTCTTTAGAAGACACAGATAACTGGCCTCTTGTCTTGTGACTATAACATCCCGTGACGTCCATTGATCGGCGCCCCCCCCCCCCCCCCCAATTGCAAGATAATCCACTCATTTGTTCCTGTACAGTCAGAAAATAATGCACGCGACATCCACCGCACATTTCCTAATGAAGAATAAATAGTAATTAGATAATGAATGTGTGCGTGTAGAATAAGGAAGTTGTTATCCATGTTGCGCGCCAGTTGGTGTGACGCGCTTTTAATGTCATATACAAAGGAATTAGTCTTTTTTTGTTAATTGTTCCACAAGAATGCCCTCTTGTCTGCCAAATGAAACGGTCCCAGTTGCGTGTGTGAAACAGCCGGTTGTCTTCTCGATTCTGTCAGGATAAGGCTGCGTTTTTATGCCACGCCACGGGTTGTCCTTTCCGCATCTGTTACCTGAGGTATGTTTCCCTCACGGCCTATGTTGCCAGAGGTATGATTCTGTCCACTCCGCATCTGCTGCCGCATTTGTTGCTAGAGGTATGCTGTTCTCTTATACACTCACTAGATTTCCACAGCAAGTCTGTGTTGTTGTCCCCTTTATGCAGTGTGTCCACGTCAGTTAAGTATTATCCCTTTCTCGTGTCTTATTCTTTCCCGATCACGTTTGCCAAGTATTGCTAAGTTTACAAGATCCCCCCTCCCCATTTTTTGCATATCTTTTACAGGACATCACAGTCAATCCCAGAATTTTTTCTTCTCGGTATTTGTGATTTCTTGGTAGAAGTTTGGCATTGCTTTCTGAACGATCGGCACTCATACCAACACAAGGCGGTTTGTTGCCAAATCGCCCGCAGCGTTGTTTCGAATGCGGGATTGCGAATTGCATCGATAACTCCTTCGTGTCCCAACATTTTTATTGCCTGAATCCATTTTATCTAAGCAGTTATTGCTTGTCGTTGGCTTCACGAAGAACTACCTCATTTGTTTCGTGTGGTCGTCCAAGGGAAGCCGTGTGTGACAGCTTGCGACACGGGCTCGATCGTAGAACCAGCATAGGGCTGGGAATTGATCCAAAACGTTGGTATTTAATATCACATCTCTTCCTGATCTCTTGGGTAGTAACGTCAGACACCTTGCCTTCTCGGATAACGCTGAAAAAGGAGGCCTGTATCCAAGTTTTACACGCTAAATTTCCCACGGCATTTGGGTATCACCAAGAGTAAGGCCGCTGCTGTAGCTAAATTGTTAGGAGAGAAAACCTACATTCTTGTAGTTAGAGGAGAAATAAACCTACATTCTTGTAGTTATAGGAGAAATAAACCTACATTCTTGTAGATAGGGCCCGTTACCTTGGGTGGAATCTGTCTAGAGGAAGCAAACAAACACATGCCGAAGTCTGACACAGTGACCTTTGAGATGCATAGCTAGGCCTTGGTGCGCTCACTTCTAAAGAGGAACGAAGAAGAAGTACACCAGTCCGTGGTTATTCTTTTCATTGTTTCCAGAATACTCCTGCTGGCCACGTCCAGTAAGGAACATTCTCTCGGCAGTTCCCAGCAGACTACCCACAGCAGCTTTATGTTGCCGAGACAAGACGTTCATCAGCTTGCAATCCACATGCCGACTTCTCTTGTTGGGTGCCTTTGTCTGTAGTCCTTTTTACTAGTCTTCAGCTTAGCGTGTCTTTTGTTGAGATCATTCCAGGATCATGTGCTGTGTTCCCACAGCCGACGTTGTGCTTAA
This sequence comes from Cepaea nemoralis, assembly GCA_014155875.1. Classification (NCBI taxonomy): domain Eukaryota; kingdom Metazoa; phylum Mollusca; class Gastropoda; order Stylommatophora; family Helicidae; genus Cepaea; species Cepaea nemoralis. Next base: position 795,688 of record JACEFZ010000049.1, on the reverse strand, counting down.
ATTATCTCCCACCTCACGGTTTTATGTGGTGTTTATTTTGGTGACTTCTTCTTTCTATTCATCTGTAGTCGCTGACCTGCTTCTTCCAGTTTCTAGTTCCTATATCTATGTTGGCTGGTCTCTCTGACTGAGGGGTTACACCACTTTCTCCGTAATCCCGTTTATCACGCAGAGTCTCGTAGCGGGCGAGAACTGGAAGCGGTTCTAGCCCCGCTGGTGACTTGCGGGATAACTGAGCCGGCCGCTCAGAAAGCAATGGCAAACTACTGAGCGTAATCTTGCCAAGAAATCAACAGACAGCTGAAAGATGCTGCTGTTGACAGCGATGTCCTGTAAACGGATATGCGAATTAACAAAAAAAAAATATCTATGTTGAACATGGCCTCTCATTTTATAGTCAGCAATATTTCGTTTGCAGGTGGACCTTGCCAAACGTGAATCATCAGTGATTGTCTTTGTTTGGTGCTGTTACCTTTGCACGCGTGCACAACACACTCGCAGTCGCACGCTCATACACTAGGGTGACGGTTGTATTATTAATGTATATTGCATGGATGTATTTATTGGAAGTGCTTGTATTGGTACATTAACATTATTAGCTTAGTTAATAAATGATTGCAGATTGGATTGCAGTGATCTGCTATGAATGAAGAGCAGCGAGCCTGCGGCGGTATTTGCCACACGATTACCTTTGTCTTTGCCGGTATAAGTCCTTGAGGGGACTCCAGTCGTTCTCCGCTATAAACACAGGCATTAAGCTGCGGGGTTCAGTTCAAATCCGTTCTTTTAGTCCCGCTAACATGGTTCCATTCCATTATCTTCCCCTACCCCGTTCAACCCCAGAAGATAAGTTTTATTAGGGTCCATCCCTGGCTCAGATTAATAATTATGTGACCAAGTCTGTCACAAATTGTATATTAATTTGAAAGTGTTTGTTGTCCAAAGAGGGTAACGGCTACCCAATACAATAGAGAGATTAAAACCCCAACATTCCCACTCTCTGCCCCATTCTGACCCCCAGGAGGGCTACAGGAGTGTCATTAACCTGGCAGTAGATTGGCAAAGCGGATCACGCTGACATGACGTCGAGTCCGTGCGGCTGACAGGCAGTGTCCGCGCTGTAAGTTGGATTACCTAACAGATTGCTTGGCTTTTTTTTTTTTAAACAAGTAAAATAAACCCGTTTGCATTTCATTTAGGTAATGGTATTTGCCGTGTCCTAATGGCGATTTCTAGCCATCTTACTACAGGGGCCTTTGGCTTCAACCGTTGATGTGCTCTTGTTTGTTTACGCCCGTGTTTGTTTTTGCCTGCATTTTTGGTTCCGTTAGGGCTTCTTTTTTTCTATCTAATCCAGAATATTACCTGCCTGGCATTTATATAGCAAGTTTTCGACGGATGAAAGTGAAAATATACAATTTGCTGTACGGGAAAGAATGCTCCATTTGTACATCTAGGCGGTTGGTTCTGAAATATGGACAGAGGATTAGCCTACTGATAAACTTATGAAGGTTTTATATAATGTGATATGACCGGACTGGACAATGACAAGAACCAGCAGGATTCGAACATTGAGAAATAGAAAAATAAATGACGGCTTCTTAAAGTAATATAAAAGCGAAGGCAGTAATAGCTAGGTCATATCTCGAGAGTCAGACAGACACACACACACAGCGCAGTCTCTCTCTCTCTCTCTCTCTCTCTCTCTCTCTCTCTCTCTCTCTCTCTCTCTCTCTCTCTCTCTCTCTCCCCCCCCCCCCCCACCCCACCCCCAAAGAGAGTACTAGAAGACGAGATATTTAAGAAAATAGTGATGGGGTAGATTAAGGAAATTATTTATAAAAATAAAGCAGGCATGCAGGGGGGACAATGCTAGCATTCGTGGGATTTAAAGGGAACGCCACATGACCGGCTCCTGTGGAATGGAATGATTAGGAAGGAATCTTCATGTCCATCCCATGATCTGCTACTTCTTCTTCGTACATTTTCAGAAGTCCACCTTAATATCTTTAAAGAAAGTAGCAGTCAACTTAAGATTGTCGATATCTCCTTAGTCTGTCCTGAAATGAAGCGGGTGTACGGTACGCCAGCATTATCTTCTCTGTCGTGCATATGTTTTTCTGTGCGACAACCGTGTTATCTTTCAGTGGGACAACGGGTAACTATGTCGAGTTTTCTGTGGGACTACATAAAATCATGTTGAGTCTTTCTGTGGGACAACGTACAACCATGTTGTCTTTCAGTGTACAGCGTATAACCATGGCGAGACTATATATATATATATATATATATTATATATATATATATATATATATATATATATATATATATATATATATATATATATATATATATATATATATGCATTGGGACAACGTACAACCATGTTAAGAACCAGTGACATTAGAGAGTTCATTGACAGGTGATGTTCAGAAATATCTCGGTCAAGAAGCCTCAAAATATTATATATCCATAAATATTAACGCAACAAAACTTGTGACGAAATGGCAAAAGGAAGGAAAGAAGTGGCCTGGCGCTCGGCTAATATAAATACTAGCGCCGGAACGTATTATGGCATTTCATGCTCCTAATAAAATATGTCTATTCACCGGGGCCCGTTGTTTGTTTTAGCTGTTGTCATGGCTGGCATTCCTGTGGCAGCAGCAAAAAAAAAAAAAATACGGCTGTATACTATAATTAATTAGCGTAAGCGGTGTTACGTAAAATATTTCTCCTTTTGTTGTTGTTTGCACCTCGCCTGTGTGTGAGAGTGCGCGTACGTGCCAAAAAAAAGGGGGCGGGGGTTGTCTCCTTGGCGTAGTAGTTAGGCAACCTGCTTCGAGCACCCAAAGTCGTGGGCTTCTTGCTGGAGTTCGTGCTCCGTGCGACGCTTTCGGTGGATACTCTGCGATCAGTGGGATAACCCTTTGGGATAACCTGGTGTAATGAAGTGGATCTTCTTGCCTGTAAGGCCCGTAAACCCATGTTTATATATTCACATCTATACACTGTTCAATCATACGAACAGATAGACGCACGAACATACACTCATACTATCTGTCGCCAGCCAGCATCGTACAAAAATTCACCTTAAAAAAACTTGGCGCGTCTCCAGGCCATCGTCTGCATGATGGGCGACAGTAGATGCAGCTAGTGACAGACTGGCCAGGACGTCAGCATGCTCGATGGCAAGTCTCTACCCCCCCCCCCCTCCCCTCTTTCTAAACATAAGACAGTTTTCTTTGGGAGGGATGTGGGGGTGCTCGCTCGCTTTGAACTCAAGTGTAGTCCATACACACTACTTCTAGTAGCACTAGACTGAATTTTGCGTGTAGATTAGCTTTCCCTATTACCAGTGTCCCTCGCCATCAGGCGAACCCACTCCCACTTCAGAGATACTTATAATTTACGTCCCAAAGTCAAGGATGCGAAGTCAACATTTAGTCCAACTGACCGGTACAGGGGTTGAACCGGTTACCTCGGCATCAACACACCGGATGTTTAAAGGCGCGCGCTCCTCTTATCCATTCGGTAATCTCCATTAGACAGTATTCAGATCAATGTTTTCCCTTACTTTTGTTGTTGTTGTTGTTGTTGTTGCGATCTCTGGCTTTGAAATCAAACGTAGTCCACACACGTGCTACTACTTCTAGTGTACTGGGCTGATTTTTGCTTGTGGATTACCCTTTCCTGTTACCAGTGTCCCCCGCCATCAGGCAAACAGATTCCTACTTCAGAGGTACTTGTAATTTACTTCCCACAGTCAAGGACGCGAAGTCAACATTTTAGTCCAGCTGTCCGGTAATGAGATTGAACCCGTTACCTCATCATCAACACGCCGGAGGTTTAAGAGCGGGCACTCGTATCTATTCAGCCATGTTGAAGAGGACACAAACAGTAGATTGCAGTACACACCCGGCGAGATGCGGCGAAATATGCCCGGCAGTAAATTGTACAACCTTTTGTTTGTGTCTTTGTTATTCAAATTAGATTATGTTTCAGATGTGGCCTTTTTGCCAACCCATATTTTTAGACACAGTCTTCCACTGGAGCCGTCTCCCTGGCCTAGGAGTTTGCGACTTTCTTCGTAATCCCGTATACTCTCGTGAGTAACGTGACGACGGCGAGAATCGGTAGCGGTTGTTACTGCGTCGGCTACTTACAGGGTATGTGAGCCGGTCACTCAGAAAGCAGTGGCAAACTGCTGAGCGTAATCTTGCCAAGAAATCAACAATCAGCTGAAAGATGCTGATGTTGACAGATATGTCCTGCAAAGGACATGCAAACATTTTTTTTCTTCCACTGGAAGCACCTAGTCCAAGACCGAGCGTGGTATCACAAACTTGGCCAAGGTCCAGGGAATAAATCTGTCGGGGAGGCACACGGGTGCCCAGTAGGAGGATTACAGTGCCATGTGGGGACTGTTGACCTACATAATATCCTTCATTACGTGTTGCGGTCCAAAGGGCACCAGTGGGTTGACCCGGGGCGTTACTGCATGCATGTTGTTAGCGAGTACAGCACAGTGTTGTGTACTATGTATGGAGAGTTGTGAGAGGGAGCACCGGGTCGCTTGGTGTGTGGCAAGTGCTTATTTGTGCCCGCATAATGAATGCGTATGTGCGCGCTTGTGTAACAGTGACTTTGATATGCACACATACACACACCTAACTGATGTCGTATTTTGTGTGTGTGTGTGTGTGTGTGTGTAAGTGTACCGTATGTGCTTATCAGATCCGGTGTCATGTGTGTATGTATGTATGTATGTGTGTGTGCGCGCGCGCGCGGGCGGGCTGGCCTACTTGTAGACGACATACTTATATATTGGTGCCGTATGTGTGTAAATGTGTATATGTGCTTATATAACACAGGGCTGTCGCATCAGTCGCCACACGCTGAGGGAGATAACCGAGGAGGGAATCAGCTCTGAGCACTTATTTATTAACGATTTGTTGACTAACTAACCTACTAATACAGTGGTTCTCAACAGGTGGGGAATTTCCTTCCCCCCCCCCCCCCCGGGCCAGGGGGAAATTTTAGGGTTTCCAGGGGGGGGGGGGTATTAAGATTATTTCAAGATCGCGTTAGTACAAGAACCGATTACTTGACATTGTTTTTCCCGTCATACTGTACGGTTCTGTGTCTCACCCTTCTAAAATTCATGTTATAAAGTACGTAAACCCACAAATCATGTTTTATGTGGACGTCTAGACGTGTTTTAGTATATACTATTAAATTTAGCTTCCATTATTATGTATACTGTGTAGGGGTGGGGGAGGGATTTTTAGGTAGGAAATACGAAAGGGGGGATGACGTTCTGAAAATATGGTGAAGGGACGGGAAAAATTTTTAGGTAGGAAATACGAAAGGGGGGAATGACTTTCTGAAAATATGGTGAAGGGAGCACGAGCCAAAATAGGTTGAGAACCACTGAACTAATACATAAATCCTATGTTAGTAAGCAAGTTTTGACTAACTAACCTTCTAACACATATATATGTAAGTAAGTAAGCTTTGACAAGAAACAAATGAAAACCGTAAACTGATTAGAGAAATACAACGTAGACAATCACAATTTTTTGGACACATGAGAAGAAATAAATTGGAGAACTTGGTGACAACTGCCAAGGTGGGGGGGGGGGGGGACAAGTGGAAGGCAGAGAAGTAAATACCTGAATGGCTTGACCACATGACATGGACGGGACAAGAACACAGAACTGATCCGCGACTCTGGTGATCGTGTGAGATGGCGAAACATGACCGCCCACACTTACCGGCATGGCAGATGATGACGATGATGATGAAGCATTGAATAATTAACCTAACACATACTTATGTAAGTAAGTTTACTTAAGCTTGCTTATGCAAGCACTGCAGGCACACATCAACACGCAGGTAATTATTACCATTGGCCACCCGCTGTGTACATCGGGTGTAAAGACAACAACGTTATTTAAGGTGCAGTATCGATTCACCTGAATTATGTAACAGTTCAAGAGGGGTGGGGGAGGTGTATACTTTTGCACACATGAACGTAGCTCTTTGTGTGCTAAAAATAGTTTGTGTTTAAGCGCGTTCCTGGGATTGACATCTGTCGTCTGCCAATCTACCGGGACACACATTAACCGTAGTTACTGCAGCAGTGGTCGTCGAGTGGTGGGAGCCTGTTGATGTGTGCCTGTGTTTGTCCAGACAGTGGTGGTCCGGCGTAGTTGTTGTAGCTCAGTGACTATCAAGCTAGTCTGTCTGGCGGCCTAGTTATGCATTTAAATCCCCATGTTTAATGCTCCCAGGTCGACGCGGCCGAAAATGGGCATCAGGAAATGTGTTGAGAAGCAAAGGCGGCCGGAGTGATATGATCACATCACACGTCTAGCACCATGTACCCATTGCGCCATAGATTTGTTTACACGTGCGCGCGCTCATACACACACACGCACCTTGTTGTCTGTTTCTGTCAATGCTTGTCTCCCGCAGAACTCACAGCGAGTCTTGTATAATCTTGCTCTAGAATGGAAGCAGAAATAACAGCAGGCGGGAAAATGTCACGGGAACACGTGGCAGGCCAGGGGAGTTGACTAAACTGCCTTTAATGGGTGGCGGTTGTATGGTTATGAGCTTGCATTCATATAACATTAACCTGCAGACATCTGCCCTTGACCTGGTGACCTCTGACTACTGGAATAAATATGGGCGAGAGAGAGAGAGAGAGAGAGAGAGAACTTTTGCTTCTTATTATAGTTCATTTGCTTCTAATTTCTTTCGATGGAGGTGCTAGGCGACAGGTTGCGCACCTCACAACCACAAGTGTCGTTGTCCGACTTCCACATTCATTTCTTCATTTCTGTACTGTTTGCTTCCTTTAGACTGCTTCCATCTAAGATAACAGGACTAGTCTAACCATGGATAGGCTTGTCTTCTCTCTAACAATCTTGCCAGTGCAACGACTTTACGGCCTGCACTTTGCAAATTCCAACTGACATGGGATTTTAAAAGTGCCGAACTTGCAGACGGGAGCCTGCCGTTTGTGGCATTTATTCCAGAATGCACGGATGGCGAGATGCTGGTGTGCCAGAGTCAGGCCTTATACTAACAATGGCTTCTCATACCTGCCCTGAAAGGCATCCTGGGTAAACTTACACAATTCTGGCAAACGAGGATAGACCACAGTCTCCACTGCGATGAAGCCTGTCGAGATCTACAAATTTACATGCTGTGTAGGTTTCCTCCGAAGTCGGGGAGTGTCTGCCTGCACGGCGAGGAACCACCAGTCTCCACACCAATAAGCCAGACATGGGACAACGGATACTCACGCAAACCTCAGGTCCTGTATGACATCACACTGACGTTGGACTGCAGGATGTCTTCATCCGGCATACAGGACTTCACGCTGGAGTTCACAGCCAGCGAACACAAGCAAGCAAGCACATGCTGTGTAATTGCAAGCCCGGCACAGCGATAGTTTTCGATGATGGTAGACAGTCAGCACCCACGTCTTGCACTCACCGCTTTTTCTTTCTTTTTTTTTTTTGGGGGGGGGGGGGGGGGGACATGTTCGGAACGCGGGGGTATTTTTTTGCTTGCCTACCGAGATGAAACTAAACCCATCACCAGCGCCCAGTTCCTCCAAGTCGCGCAAGGGTGAAGAACTGAATCACACTGGGCTCTCACACCATCCCCGAAGACCAAGCACCGGACCCCACTGCTCAAGATAGTAGAGGACGTGGGTTATCATTAAGATTGGCACTAGCTCATCGCCTCCTGGATCTGCCCTGTGTCCTCAAGGAATGGTGTCGTTCACTCTGGGCACCACTGATGTAACGCAATGACTGCTTGTGTACATGAGGCAGATGTATAACATGGCACAAAAGGTGTTAAACAATTTGAATAGAAAGAGTGAAACTGCATGTGACAGAAAGAGTTAAAAGTCAGAAGGAGTTAAGCCATCTGGGCCACACGGAGTTAAACTATCTGGGACAGGGGAACTTAACACTGACTGGGGCATGAGTTTATTTGAGACAAAACGTGACAAAGTGAGAGTCGTTTGAGAGTTTTGGAAAGAAAGGAGGGGAGGTCACTTTAATAATTAGGTCAGATAATGGTGGTCTAATGTAACACCTGCAAAGCTCGCGGCGACTGCACTAGCCAGGCGACCTTTATTCCCCAGGCTCAAAGACCCCTCTGCCATACACCACAAGGTACTATATTGGCAGTAATGACAGTTTAATGTAACACCTGTGTGGCACAGAAAGAGTTCATGATGTTGCTCATTCTGCTGACCCAGTCAATCCTAACCCTTCAGGGTAAGAGTATCCCCAACACGCCCCTGTGTTCTCCACAATGACAAGAGGAGCAACAGTGAAAACCCTGATACCCTCAAAGTGATACTTTTAAAATCCCATGAATTGATTGGCACACATAGAGAAGACCAGCAAACATAAGTCGGGTGTTCAAAGATTCACATCCTGAAAAAATGGCCCCAGCCTCCTGGCAGGACTCTGTGTACTTCCACAGTCGACCAGCTGGAATCCTTGTCTTGTGTTGGGTGATCTGTTCGTTAAATCTCCTTCCTTGCTCTTGTTTCAGATGAGATGTCACTGCCGCCCAGCAGACCTTGGCTCAATGTAGGATCCCCAGACAAGGACGTGCCTGCAGGTATGTGCCATACTCGTGTACGGCGTCTGGTCTCCGCCTCATGCTGCTCTTCTCATCTTCCTCCCCTATTCCTCCCCTTCTTGGCATCTGATGATTCGTCTGAACCGAATCCCTTCAAATCTACTTTGGTACGCCCATACTCTCTCTCTCTCTCTCTCTCTCTCTTTCTTTCTTTCTTTCTTTCTTTCTTTCTTTCTTTCTTTCTTTCTTTCTTTCTTTCTCAGTCACTATCTCTCTCTTTTTCTCTGTGTGTGCATCATATATATATATATATATATATATATATATATATATATATATATATATATATATATATATATATATATATAGAGAGAGAGAGAGAGAGCTGGAAAAGGCTAATGATGAAAGTAGACCATTACATACAACTACAGTATAAGAAAGAGACAACGTTGTGTGGTCCTTGGATGGAGCAGCCGAGCAGCAGGAAAGATCAGCCGAAAATGAGGCAGAGGTAGACAGAGAGAAATCATCTACTACTACTACTACTACTACTACTACTACTACTACTACTACTACTACTTCTCCTATCCCTCACAGCTTATTTCTGTACTAAAGTGGCATGCGTAATAAGATGTTCATGTCATTGACTGCCAGTCTCACTGTGGAGTACTCAGAAACGAGAGAGCTGAACGATTAGCTAAGCCTAAGGAAGGAGCAAAAGAAAAACAGCCTGATGTACCCGTTACATACCACCAAAAGAAAAGAATGATCAAATCTGTCAGAAAGCCACCAAAACCTGCTTAAGATGACTACCACGTTATGGACAGACCAGAATAAGTCATTATTCTGTGCCTCAGAGCAGGACACCATAGATTACGCAACCACATGCATACAAAATTCAAGATTGGTGAAACAGCCATGTGCACACGTGGATTGGCGTCGCAGACAGCAGAGCACATACTCCAAGACGGCCCAAAATACAACATATATAGGCAAACCTTCTGGCCTAAGGAAACGCCGGTGGAAGATAAGCTCTATGGACCGCTGAGTGAACTTAAAAATTGACAGTTACATTCATAGAAGAGACAACACATTGCAGTTATAGGCATATTTCAAGCGAACGAAAGAAGAAGGATTGACCTTTAGTAAGTTCAAGTAAGACCGAAGAATTCATGTTCATATAAACGCCTAGCTTACAGTAAGATTCTCCTGTTCTTTAAGAGACCGCCAAGTCTCTCTTACACACTGTCTATCTCTCTCCTTGTCTATCTCTCCTCCTATCTGCCTGTCTATCTATCCATCCGTCCGTCCGTCCGTCCGTCCGTCTATCTATCTATCTATCTATCTATCTATCTATCTATCTATCTATCTATCTATCTATCTATCTATCTATCTATCTATCTATCTATCTATCTTTCTTTCTTTCTTTCTTTCTTTCTTTGTATGTCTCGCTTCATCTCACATATTCCTTCTGTCTCCGCCCAGTTTCCTATAATGGCGCCCAGCCTCAACCACGTACAACAAACCTATCCGGCTTATTTGTTCGGATAATTAAAAACAGACATCGCGACCTCCAGCGGAGAACCTCTAACCCATTTAATGGTCTCAAATTAGCGCCGGTACCAGGCAGTGAGCACCCCCAGGACTTCGGTGTTTGCACGTCGAATGTAAGACCAGCTCGCCCGCAGTAATGAACTGCCGCGCGCATGTGTAAACAGGTGTTTTCAGTGTCCAGGTTTTCAGTGTACGAGTACATACAGACAGGACGTGTGGCACTGGCAAATATACGTCATAGCGGGACATGACGTCAATCTGGACGTTGTCTTGAGTACAGATGTCGTTTTTTCAAACATAGTTGAACGTAAACTTGCCTAGTAGGTCACCAACGGGCAAAAATGGCTGATTGCGACGTCCTGTAAAGAACAAACAACGTAACTTGTTTGTTAATTGCATGTTCTTTTACAGGACGTTTCAAATAACCCGAGCATATATTGACTGTTTGTACTAGGCAGTTTTTCTCGTTCAGCTTTGCTATTGCTTTCTGAACGGCCGGCTCTCATACTATCGAAATCAAGAAATCAATGGGGAGAACCGTTGAGGCCACTAAGACAATTACAGTTGGTCGTGCGTCGAAGTACGCTTGTTCCTGCAGCGTGGCGCCGTCGTCATTTGGAGGCGACAGGTTCGATCCCGGTCGGTAACTATAGCTTTCAAATTTTATGTTGTCTAGTGCGTCTTCTAGTCTCTATTTCCTTCTTCTCTTTCTGTGATCGCCAAATAATACTATGTTATGTTTATCACGGCGTGCACGAGAACATCGAGATACAAGGCTAGATGACGACAATGGAAGAGTTGGATAGATGGAGTTAAAAGAGACGTTGAAAAAATCAAATGACATCAGCACAAGTAACAAATGCACGCGAAAAACAAATTGCATCTACTTCCTCTCTGACGCTTCATGGCAAAAGCAGAAGGATATAAGAAGAAGTTAAATACTGTACTTAAGTTTGGTGTTAAGATAAATTATCCTTTGACTTCCACATTTGTGAAATGGCCGTACTTTTTTCCTCCCCTGCCCGCCCACCCGGGTTGTCCAGCTGTGTTCACGGTGATGTGCTACAACGTGCTGTGTGACAAGCTGTGTACCAAGGCCATGTATGCCTACTGTCCGACCTGGGCTCTCAGCTGGGACTACCGCAAGAAAGGCATCATGAACGACATCCTCAGGGGCAACGCTGACATCATTACATTGCAGGTATGTGGGCGGGGCGGGTGCTGTTCATTTCTCTTCTCTTCTCTCTCTTCTCTCTCTTTCTTCTCTTCTCTCTCTCTCTTCTCTCTCTCTCTCTCTCTCTCTCTCTCTCCCCTCTCTCTACCTGTTTGCTTGTCTTGCTCTCTGTCTGGGTGTTTGTATATATCTCTGGCTGTTTTTCTCTATCTGGCTCTCTCCCAGTCTGTCCTTGTAACTCTCCCTGTCTGGATCTCTCTCTCTCTCCCTCTCTGTGACCCTTCACAAATTCTCTCTCCCTTTCTCTTTCTCTCCACTTGTTCTATCTGGCTCACTCTTTCTTGTTAAATTTCTCTGTCTGACTGTTTCTCTCCGTTTGTCTGTTGGTAGGTCTATCTATCTATCTATCTATCTATCTATCTATCTATCTATCTATCTATCTATCTATCTATCTATCTATCTATCTATCTATCTATCTATCTATCTATCTATCTGTCTGTCTGTCTGTCTACTTATCTGTCTGTCTATAAGGTAGTTTCTCTCTACTTGATTGTTTCTTTATATCCGCGGCCGCTCTCTCTCTCTCTGTCTCTCTCTCTCTCTCTTTCTCCCTCTCTCTTTCTCTCACGCATACACACACATACGCAGTCAGTAGTATCAACAGTAAAGTAACCATACTACCATAACAAATACTGCCGTCTGGATGTGATTTGTTAGTCTTCCACTCATACTACGAGTAGATCAAGACAAGTTGAGGTTGGTGACCTCTCTCTCTCTCTCTCTCTCTCTCTCTCTCTCTCTCTCTCTCTCTCTCTCTCTCTCTCTCTCTCTCTCTCTCTCTCTCTCTCTCTCTCTCTCTCTCAAGTTATCTTTCCTAGATAACTTTCAAAACATTCACATTTATCCGGTGTGTATATCGTTACACAGTGTCACCATAGGATACTCACTGTAAAGAATGAGAAGCTGTCGAGTGCCTCCTGTGGAATAGTGCCGCGCTAGTCAGGAAACAACTGACGGCATCGACCAGCCGGCATGCACTTTAAGAGGCAAGAATTGCGACCGGCAGGTTTATCTGTCGCCTGTTGGTTCATTAGCTAATTGGTTGTGGCTCTGGGTTAGCAGACTGGGCCACCTGTTTTGTGTATGTTCAAGATGATCGTTGGGTTGTCTCCCCCTTTGAGGCATCTTGACAAACATGGGGAGACAGAGGAATTTATTGTGTGCTTACATTGGTGGTGAAATGTCGTTATCAGAGGTTAGGACGGCCGAATGGATAAGATTGCTCGTTTTTAAACATCCGGTGTGCTGATGCCGACGTATCGGGTTCAACTCCTACACCGGTCAGACTAAAATGTTGAATTCTCGTCCTTGACTTGGGGACGTAAGTTACAAGTACCTCAGAAGCCGTAGTCCGTTCGCTTGATGGTGAGGGACACTTGTAATAGGGAAAGCTAATCAACGCGCAAAAATCTGCCCACTGCCCTAGAAGTAGTGAACTGAATGGTTCCTCTTGCAACTGGCTGGCTCACATGGCGGTAGGTGAATGTAGAGACTTGTGATCCGGCACTATCTTCACGGACACTGGTGGGGAGCTATCCACGCCTCGTAACAAGAGGGGTGTGCTTAGCTGGTACTGGAACCTCCCGCCTGCAGAGACGCATGTTAGGATGTATCCAGGTCATGACTGATCACAGCACAGACTGGCTGGGGTTAGGCCCAGGTTGGCCATGTTGCCTCCATGGGTTTTAGGCATGTTATTGCCCAAAGACGCGAGTGCAGTGTCCTGAAGGAACACTACGGGACATAAAGAGTTGAAGCAGACACCTGGCGGGGACATTAGTACAGACAGGTATATCATATAAAATAAAAAGAGGTCAGCCGAATGGATACACTCTGAAATTTCTGGTGTGCTGATTGCGAAGTAGCGGGTTCAACCTTTATACCTATCAGTTGGACTAAAATGTTAACTTCTCTTCCTTGATTAAGGGACATAAATGACAAGTACCTCAAAAGACAGAGTGAGTTTTAGGCTGTGCCGGTTGATCTGGGAGTCCATATCCATTTATATAATCCGCCCCGATGGAGGTTTGGGCGCATGACTTCTGGGCCGGCAGTTAAGTGTGTTTCATGTGGGAAGTGAGCAGTAAGCATATGTTGGATGGCTTGGTGCCAAACGAGTTGATGAGGTGTCAGTGAGCAGAAACATTGCTCAAGCTTCAACAACAGACATACTGACATGTAGAGAAGTCCCAAATGGCCTGGGAATGACAGAACCTAGTTTGATCAATCAGCTGTATCGTGTATACTATAAGGCATAAGACACGAAGACACTCCTGAAACTATTGCTAAAATGAATAAAGCATGTTTATTTTCTAAGTTTTAAGAATTGGAAACACAAACCTATCTAACATTCTGCCCTTCTTATATCTCTCCTTACATACATTATTTCATTCATACATCTGTTAGATTTATGTTACACAACAGCAAGAATAATAATATATGCATTATATAAATGCGAGGGAAATAAACAAAACTCACCAATGCATGACCAATTAATACTAATTTTTATTATGGTACATGTAATAAGGCTTACGGAAACACTGTAGAACAAGATAGAAGAATGTTTAATATACTATGTTGTTTTTTAACGGGCATGGAGTATGTACTGAGATAGTGTTCACATAGCTTGCGATTGTATTTATGGGGGTTGGTGGCATCTTTGATTTTCTAGAAGGCAAACATGTCAGTGGATGACAATGGTTTAACTAGAAAGGCAAACATAAGATGACTTGGAAAGAGGCAATACTATTCCAGTGCCTTGGAAAGAGGCAATACGATTCCAGCACCAGTGTAATTTTCCTTATATCTTGATTCACTGGGATTTCTTTGATTTGTTCCACGAGTTCCACTTTGGTGGCTCTTTCATACCATTTCAATCCTACTTTTCTGCACAGGCATCATTTAATGAATATTTGTGATTTATTATTAGCTATCTTAATACTCCCGCTATATTTCTGATCCGTACAGCATTACTGATTTGACGTTAGGGTTAAATATTATATTTCTGGTTCTAGATTTAGTTTGTTTGGCTTCCACAAATTTCCTTGTGCTGTAAAATCTCCTCATGTTTTTAAGATAGTCCCTGTACTGAATTAATGGAAGACAGTTGTGTTAGTGGTGTAAATGATCTGGTAATTCTTTTCCAAACTTCTACTTGAATATATCATTAGAACTGGTCAGACGATTAACATAAACACAGTCTTCTATAATGCCAGGGATACGGCCAGAGTACCAACAGGGAAGTACTGCCATAACTGATGCACAAATCCAGGCAATCAAGATAGCAAATGAAAAATTGCTGCGTCATCATGGTACACAGACTAGTGCTGCTGGCAGATGCAAAATCAGTACTTGAGGCACTCCGGTCTAGGAAATTGCCACTACTACGGACACTACTATCAGATCTGGCCAGCCTTTGTAAGGACACCATACAGTGGATACCATCTCACTGGAATGCCTGGAAACGAGAGAGCTGATCAACGAGTTAATAAAGGAGCAGCAGAAGGGCAACCTGCACTTGTCACATACCACCAAAAGAAAAGAAATCATCAAATCAATCCAGAAATCACCTACACCAGACAAAATGATACCATTTTATGGACAGACGAGAACAAATCACAACCACATGTATACAAAAATCAAGATTGGCGAATCAGCCATGTGCACATGTGGATTGATGATGCTGACAGCAGATCACAAAGTTCAAAACTGCCCCAAACGTGACATATCTAGGCAAACCTTCTAGCCTATAGAAACAACAGTGGACGATAAATATTATGGACCACTGAGTGAAGTAACAACACGCTGAATTTCATACAAGAGACAACATTGCAGGTGTAGACAAATTTCAAGCGGACAGGTCAAGGGGTAGGGAATTGATGAAGAGATAAAAAATCTGTTAGCTTGAAGTTAAGATAGGGTCTCCCATGTCAGACAGATCAAGGGGTAGGGACTTCATGAAGAGATACAAAAACCTGTTACCTTGATGTTAGGGTCTCCCATATCAAGGGTTACAGACTTGACAAAATGTTTACATAAACTTATAAAGTTTGAATTCTAAAGTTAGATGTACTGAGTCAGTCTTAATGAAACTGCAATGCAACTCACTCAGTGATGACAACAACAAAAAGTGCCATAACTTTGAAGCCCCCCACCCCTGTGACATCTGCCATCAGCCTACACTGCACTGTTGTGCCTACACCGCACCATTTTGCCTACACCGCACCATTTTGCCTACACAGCACCATTGTGACTGGCCGTATAGTTTGGGAACCAGTGTAAATCGCTGTTCCCATGTTGTCATAGCAACGTGTTTATAAGCAGA
Source organism: Cepaea nemoralis (assembly GCA_014155875.1). Classification (NCBI taxonomy): domain Eukaryota; kingdom Metazoa; phylum Mollusca; class Gastropoda; order Stylommatophora; family Helicidae; genus Cepaea; species Cepaea nemoralis. Next base: position 779,960 of record JACEFZ010000049.1, on the reverse strand, counting down.
CATTTGAAAAATAATACTGTATTATTTCTCATGGATACCTGTTGACATGATTATCTTTCAGCATGTCACCTTTAATTAAAAAACCCATTTAGTGTCTTAAAAGTTCACATTTGTGTGTTAAATATAGGAATTTGTTATTTATCTTGAAAATATCAGTCATCTCACTCATCCAGGATCCTATTTTGTCAGGTTTTTGGGTTGCTGTTGTCCGTGCTAATTTGTATATTTATGTCATGTTTGACAAGATGCTATTTTGACAGTATTAGTGTGAAGTAAGCATGGTGTAGTGGTGAGTTCACTCACGCTTTTACCAAGATTATGGATGTGGGTTTAATTCCTGGTGGTGACAAAATGGATATGTTCTTCTATGCATATTGGTCAACTAAAATATGAACCCAACACCATATTCCCAGTATGCCTCAGTGGCATCTGACCTGGTTTAATTTAATAAGCTGGTAGTTTCGTTCACAGTTCTTGTTATTTCTGAATCCTCTGGAAGATAGCTAGTTTTAACTCTTTAAGTACGAGGCTAGTTTTAACTTTTAAGTACGAGGCTGGTTTTAACACTTTAAGTACGATGCATCGGCATCCTGTACTCCCAGCACCAAAACGGGCTTGCGTCAGTCGAAGTGAGGTTAAGGTAGAGACTCCCCTCTCATTTTGTTACCCAGGAGATCTCCATAAGGGACTGTGTTGCTGGGCTCTCTTATGTTGCTTGTTCGTGTCACTTGTTTATAATACTATATAGGTGAGGTATATAGGCCAGGTATACGACTGGTACCTCTAGCAGCATTATTTCAGCTCATGGAGTCTCTCATTATCTACGCATGTTGGCATAAGGGACAGTCTCAGTGGTCTAGCCAGATTCTATTGTTAGGAGGAGTGGACATTAAAGCACATATAAAATGACTAGGATCCCGGGAAGGTTAACCTGGTCAACAAATGCCCACAGAAGTCGGATGTGTCGGCCTGATGGCGCAAGAACGCAGCTCTGCTGTAAACAGGCACAACGCAGTCACATCCGGAAAAAAAAATCCGGATGAACGCAGAAGAAGAAGAAGAAGAAAATTACTAGGATAAGAAAACCTGAAAAAGATGTCTAATGGAATCAGATGCAGAATCACAGACATGACGAACAAGTGAAACATGACACAAAGTGTCCTTTATGGTCATGAAAGTTAACATGACTCACTATGTCCTTTATGACTGTGAAAGTGAGTTCCTTTGTTAGCTTTGTTAACTATGAACATAGTAACTGTAACAATTGGATTATTCTACAGGAGGTTGAAACTGAACAGTATTACAGCATGTTTTTCCCAGAGTTGGCACAGCTGGGTTACGATGGCATCTTTCTGCCCAAGTCTAGAGTACGGACCATGAACTCAGACAAAGAGAAGAAGACCGTGGATGGTTGTGCCATCTTCTTCAAAAAGAGCAAGTAAGTTGTTTGCATTCTGAAAACATGTCAAATGGAAACCATCAGATAATATGTAAAACTGAGTAAATAAACAGAAGCCAGAAGTACTTTACTAGAACAGAATCATCATCATCAAGTGCTATGCCAGCTGGCGTAGAGGTTCATGACTCTCCACAGATCTCTGTCCTTGGTTTTCTGAATCAACTCTCCTATGATATTCCTCCATGCCACCATTTCAATCCATCCAGCATCATTTCACTTGGTCTGCCTATGCCTCTCTTCCTCTCGATCTTTCCAGTTGTCATGATGTTCTCCAATGCCTCTCTTCTCATCATATGACCAAGGAAAGGCCTCTTTCTTATTGTTATATATAATATTCTAGTTTCATTAACCTCTTTCAGGCAGTCGTTGTTAGTTACTTTGGTAGTCCAAGAAATTTGCAACATTCGTCTCAGGAACCACATCTCTGGTGCTTCCAAGTTATTCCTAATTTGTTCATTTACATTCCAAGATTTATTGCCATACAGCAAAGCAGGTTCTATATAGCACTTCAGAACCCTCTTTCTTACATTCAATATTTAACAGAATACCAGTGATAAAATGGATGTTGCTGCTAGAGGCTTTGTCAGCAGACAAACAACAGACATACACTGGTACAGCTGCATACACATGTGTATAAAAGTTACTCACAACAGACATACATTGATACAGCTACATACACATGTGTATAAAAGTTACTCACAACAGACATACACTGATACAGCTACATACACATGTGTATAAAAGTTATTCACAACAGACATACACTGATACAGCTACATACACATGTGTATAAAAGTTATTCACAACAGACATACACAGATACAGCTACATACACATGTGTATCAAAGTTATTCACAACAGACATACACTGATACAGCTACATACACATGTGTATCAAAGTTACTCACAACAGACATACACTGGTACAGCTACATACACATGTGTTTCAAAGTTACTCACAACAGACATACACTGATACAGCTACATACACATGTGTATCAAAGTTACTCACAACAGACATACACTGGTACAGCTACGTACACATGTGTATCAAAGTTACTCACAACAGACATACACTGATACAGCTACATACACATGTGTATCAAAGTTACTCACAACAGACATACACTGATACAGCTGCATACACATGTGTATAAAAGTTATTCACAACAGACATACACTGGTACAGCTGCATACACATGTGTATAAAAGTTATTCACAACAGACATACACTGGTACAGCTACATACACATGTGTATAAAAGTTACTCACAACAGACATACACTGATACAGCTACATACACATGTGTATCAAAGTTACTCACAACAGACATACACTGATACAGCTACATACACATGTGTATCAAAGTTATTCACAACAGACATACACTGATACAGCTGCATACACATGTGTATAAAAGTTATTCACAACAGACATACACTGATACAGCTACATACACATGTGTATCAAAGTTACTCACAACAGACATACACTGATACAGCTACATACACATGTGTATCAAAGTTATTCACAACAGACATACACTGATACAGCTGCATACACATGTGTATCAAAGTTACAACAGACATACACTGGTACAGCTACATACACATGTGTATCAAAGTTACTCACAACAGACATACACTGATACAGCTACATACACATGTGTATAAAAGTTACTCACAACAGACATACACTGATACAGCTACATACACATGTGTATAAAAGTTATTCACAACAGACATACACTGGTAGAGCTACATACACATGTGTATCAAAGTTACTCACAACAGACATACACTGATACAGCTACATACACATGTGTATAAAAGTTATTCACAACAGACATACACTGGTACAGCTACATACACATGTGTATGTAAGTCATGTATGAAAGTCGTGTCCTTCAACAACTGTCTATCAAGATCCACACAGCTTAATATTGGTGTGCCTCAGGGCTCAATACTAGGTCCGCTGCTTTTTGCAGTTTATATTAATGATCTTCCTTTATATATCAATACAACTTGTGATCTATTCGCAGACGACTGTACTATATATACTAGTCAAGAAAACCGTAATGAATTAGAGAATTCTTTACAAAAGGAACTTGATAATCTTACTAGATGGAGCAATGAAAACCGCATGCAAATTAACATCGACAAAACCAAATCCATGCTAATAACGACCAGACAAAAACTACAGACATTAGCCATAACTGGATCACCGCTCGAACTCAGCATGGGCACGTTACCTATAGTTAATGTGACTGAACATAAAACACTAGGGCTTTTAATAGACAGCCATTTGAACTGGAGCTCTCATGTTCACGCTCTTACCAAGAAAATAGCACAAAAAGTTTACCAACTTGCTCAAATTCAGCACTTCCTGGACGAAAGCACACGAAAAATATTCTATACATGCTATATCCAATCACATCTCGATTACTGTTCCACAGTTTGGGATGGTTGCCCTAAATCTAATTTAAAACTACTATGTTCTCTACAAAACCGCGCTATTCGTCTGGTTTCTGACATAAAGCACAATGAAAGTAATAATTTGTACAGTCATCTAAGACTTCTACCACTACAAAAGCGCTTCCTTTTCAACAAAGCCAAATTAGTGAAAAAAATTATATCTCAAAATACCCCAGAGTATCTTCTGCCGCTGATTCAATCTAATGCAATGAACAGCAAGCGCCTAAATTTGTTACATGTCTCAAAGCCTAGATTGGACCTATACAAAACATGTTTCGTCTATTCTGGTGCTCACTTATGGAATGATCTGCCTCCAGATCTGAAAACTCCAATGAGTCCCTACACATTTAACCGAAAACTCTTTCAATACTTAATCCATACCGACTATATGCCACCATAATTCATTTACTGGTATAATTGTTCAGTATAATTGTTCATTATAATTGTTTAACTATAATTGTTCACTATATATGTGTGTGCGTGTGGGAGCGAGAGAGAGAGAGAGAGAAAGTGGGTGTCAGTGAGAGGGAGAGAGTGAATGCGTGTGTGCGCACGTGCATGCGTGTGTGTGGAGAGAGTGATTGAGCGAGAAATGGTGGGGGAATGTGTCAGTGCATGCATTCGTACGTGTATGTGTGAGAGTGAGTGAGGGAGTGTATCCATGCGTGCATGCGTTCATGTGTATGTGTATGTGTGAGAGAGTGTGATCGAGAGAGTGAGTGTGTGTGTGAAGGATTGTGTGTTAGAGAGTGAGACAGTGGGAGAGTTGATGTGTTAGTGTGTGTGTGTGAGCGCGTGCATGCGTGTGAGTGTGTGTATATGAAAGAATACAGAGAGAGAGAGAGAGAGAGCTGAGCAGATGCATGTCATGTAACACGCATGTTATGTAACACGCGAATCCATATGTTTGTGTATTCTCATCTGTCATATTATCAGTTAAATACCATTTGATTTTATGATGCATAATATAAACTCATGTTCATTACTGTAGTTTGAGTGAGTGAGTCAGTGAGTGTGAATGAGAGACAGAACGAGTGAGCGTGAGAGTGAATGAGTGAGCGGGAGAGTGAATGAGTGAGTGGGGGAGTGATTGAGTGAACGGGAAAGTGAATGAGTGAGCGGGAGAGTGAATGCGTGAGAGTGAATGAATGAGCGGAAGAGTGAATGTGTGAGCGTGAGAGTGAATGTGTGTGTGTGTGTGTGAGAGAGAGAGAGAGAGAGAGCATCACTATTTTTACGTCACATACATTTTATGTACACATTTTTCTCCATGTTTAACATTTTTATGAGACTGCTCATGACAAGTGTCAGTGTATGTGTGTGAGTAAAGTGTGGGAGTTTGTTCATACTAGTTTCAATACTAACGTGAGACATTTTGTATGTGTCTAGATGTGAGGAAGTGTGAGTGTATGTGGAGGATGTGTGTGAGTGTGGGGATATGTGTGGGTGGGGGGTGTGTGGGTGGGGGTATGCATTTGGATGGGTTGGGGTGTGTGGGTTTTGGTGGGTAGTGGTATTTGTGGGTGTTGGTGGGATGTGTGGATGGATGTGTGGGGGTGAAAGTAGGGGTGTTGGAATGGGTGTGGGGGGTGGGTGTAGGATATGTGTATGGGACGGATGCAGGGGATGTGTGTTTATGTGGGTGGAGATGTGTGGATGGTTTGAGGAAGTATGTGTGGGAGGCGGGGCTGTGTGGGTAGGGGATTGTGTTGGGTGGATTTGGGATGGAAGGGCGGGTGGGGAGAAGTGTATGGTGTGTGGGTTTGAGATAAGTGTGCGGTGTGTTGGTGGGGGATGTGTGAATGATGTGTGGGTGGAGGGTATGTTTGTGGTGGTATGGGTGGAGGATAATGTGTGGTGTGGGGGATGTGTGTGATGGGTGTGGGGAATGTGCGTATGGGTGGGGTATATGTGTGCATGAGCAGGGGATTGTGGTGGTTGGGGGAGTGTGGGTGGGAGATGTGTGTATGTGGATGGGGAATGTGTGGGTGGGGGTGTGTGAGTGGCTTAGGGATGTGTAGGTGGGTGAGGGAGTTGTATGTGTCGGGGTGGGTTGTGTGAGTGGGTGGAGGATGTGTGTGGGGGTAGGGGTATTGTGATCGAGAGATGTTTGGTTGGGAGTGGGTGGGTGGGGGTGTGTGGGTGCGTAGTGGAGGATGTGTGAGTGAGTGTGTGTTGGTGGACGGGTAGGGAATGCGCTGTGTGGGTGGGGAGAGGTGTGTGGTGTGTTGGTTGGTGATATTGTGTGGGTGAGGTATTGTGGGTGGGGAGAGGTGTGTGGTGTGTTGGTTGGTGATATTGTGTGGGTGAGGTATGTGTGTGTGGGTGGGGGATTTTTGTGGTGTGTGAGTGGGGGTATGTGGGGTGGACGGGTAAGGGTATCTGTGTGGGTGTGGGTGGGAATATTGTGTGGTATCTGGGTGGGGGATATGTGTGTGGTGTGTAAGTGGGGATGTGTTGGTGAGGGATATGTGTGTGTGTGGTGCGTGGGTTGGGAATAGTGCGTGGTAGGGGGTGTATGTGATGTGCGGGTGGGGGATTGTGTGGTGGGGGATTAGGTTAAGGCATGTGTGGGTTGGTGGAAGTTGTATGTGTGGGTGGTGGGGTGTGTGTGAGTGGATTGGGGATGTATGGGTGGTTAGGGAGATGTGTGGGGGGGGGGGGGGGTAGGGACATGTCAGTTGGTGGGGATGTGTGTGTATGGTTTGGGGATGTGTGAGTGGATGTGCGATGTGTGGGTTGGTGGGGGATTGTGTGTGTGGGTGGGGAATATGTTGTCAATGGAGATGTGGCTGGGGGAAGGGTGGTTTGAGGTGTGGGTGGGGAGAGGATGTGTGGGGTGGGATGTGTGGGTTGGTGGGGGAATGTTTGTGGGTGGCGAGTGTGTTTTGGTTGGGGGATCAGGTGAGGGCAGTGTGTGTGGGTGGGGGATGTGCGGGAGGGGGATGGGTCGGTTGGTGGGGTATGTATGTGTCCCTTGGTGTGTGTGGGTAGGCGGGGGTGTGTATGTGTCCCTTGGTGCGCGTGTGTGTGGGTAGGTGGGGGTGTTGTGTGGGTGGGGTGATGTATGGATAGGTGGGAGATGGGCCTCATAAAATGGTAATTAGCCTTGTTTATGTTTACAACATTCATTTCACAATGTTTATTTTTCTTCCTATGTAAATGTATAATGCTCTTGATGAACGAAAGACGAGTGATTGGAAGGGTCGAATGTAAGACGGGCCTGCGCGCCCAATTTGTGACCCTAATAAAGTTGATTTGATTTGATTTGATTTGTGTATCAAAGTAACTCACAACAGACATACACTGATACAGCTGCATACACATGTGTATAAAAGTTACTCACAACAGACATACACTGATACAGCTACATACACATGTGTATCAAAGTTACTCACAACAGACATACACTGGTACAGCTGCATACACATGTGTATCAAAGTTACTCACAACAGACATACACTGGTAGAGCTACATACACATGTGTATCAAAGTTACTCACAACAGACATACACTGATACAGCTACATACACATGTGTATCAAAGTTACTCACAACAGACATACACTGATACAGCTGCATACACATGTGTATCAAAGTTACTCACAACAGACATACACTGATACAGCTACATACACATGTGTATAAAAGTTATTCACAACAGACATACACTGATACAGCTACATACACATGTGTATCAAAGTTACTTAGCTGATGTTAATACTTTCTGTCTGTCATCTGCTCTCAGTGTGTGTGCCACGCTCTGAACGTGTAGGCAAACATGTAAACTTGAAACTAGTAGAGAACACATAAACTGGAAATTGTTAAGAAAGTAAATAAACTGGAAGTACAGCACACAATCTGTGTTGAATAGTACACATGATGGTGTGTTGCTTGAAACAGAATCCGAATCAAAAGCTCATTGTGTGGGCGTCATCTGGAGACTGCGATTTATGGTTTCCAGAGAAACAGCCTGTGGTGAATTGAAGGCCCAATATACAGAAGTGAGGCTAAGCAGCCATGTGCAGGACGTGACGATTCCTTGGGTGAGCCCAGTACCAGAGCGCTATATGTGTCGGCTCTGCAGTTATGGAAGCCTCCTCCATGTTGAATGAAAGAGTGTATGAGAGGAAATAGAGAAGAGGGCAGATGGGCCTGCGTGCCCAATTCTTAACCCTTTGAAAATAAAGATTTTCGTTCGTTCGTTCATTGGAATGCCCATGGTCTGCCCCTGCCTTCCCTTGAGAGCTGACCAGGATGTCTTCAGCTGTTCTAAATGGACCAGCTGGGATGGGGGATAACACCACAACAGTGAAAGTCAAACGTCCTACAAAACACCTGGGAAGGTAAACCAGCCTACAAAAACCTGAAGTCGCATGTGTTGGCTGAAAGGTGCAAATATCGCAGCTCTGCTGTAAACAGGCACAACGTAATTACGTCTAAAACAACATTCCAGATGTACGCATAAAAAAAAAAGAAACAGAATGAGTTAGATGACTGATTCATTTCACTCATTGTATGCTTTAGGTGACAACATTTGTTTCTTAGTATGGCGGTTTCTTAAAACTAAACAATACGCACTGTTCACTTGCTTAGAGTGATGTTAATCAAATATTGTCACATGACTTTCTGTCTCAGTCTGTGTCTCTGTATAATAATTGTATATTGACAAACAGATGATACTGTCCTTCGTGAAACAAATGAAAACTGTAAATTGATTAGAGAAATAATTAGGCGTAGACAGACAACATTTTTGAACATGTTATGAGGAGATATACATTTAAAAACTAAGATGGGGAAAAAAAGCAAGAGGAAGACAGAGATACATACCTGGACAACTTGGCCATCTGGTATAATTGAGACAAGCACACCGACCTGATCCAGGACTCTGGTGATCTTATGAGATGCGAACCATTGCCTTCTCTTTACCCCAGCCTTTCGCATGGTACATAATGATGATACTTGTTTCCTTGCATGATCTCATCATACCTTGTTTGTTTCATGTGTATTTTCTACCATTTTCTGTGGCAGGTTTGAGAAGGTCAACGAGCATTTTATTGAGTTCAGTACTCTGGCCACCAAGGAAGGCGCCTCCAACACGGACACGGATATGATCAACAGGGTTAGCACCAAAGACAACATCGCTGTAGTGGCCGTCCTGAAGACACGACCTGGGGCATATGATAACAGTAAGTAGTGACACCTGACCGCTGTGCCTGATGTGTTTTGTTATGAGTGTCTCCTGATTGGAGTGAGTGTGTGCGCGCTTGCTTGCTTTGGTGGCACCATCACATCAAAGGGCTGGTAGCATGATTTTAATTTAGTTTGTTTTAGTGATTTGGTTTGATGTTTGGCAGATTCCATGATTTATGTATGGGAACATGTGATCTGGGGAGTTCATGAAGTAAAGTATTTGATTCAAATAAAATACAATTTTTTGTAGGACAGCATGGCACAATGGATAAAAACGCGTGTTCTTAAACAACAGGTGTGCTGATGCCGAGGTAAGGAGTTCAACCCCTATACCTACCGGACAAATGGACTAAAATGTTGACCTGTCGTCCTTGACTTGGGGATGTTAATTACATGTACCTCTGAAGTCGGAGTGGGTTTGCCTGATGGTGAGGGACACTATTAATAGGTAAAAGCTAATCCTACTCAAAATTCAGTCCAGCACTACTAGAAGTAGTGTGTATGGACTACACTTGAGTTCAAAGCGAGCGAGCGAGCGCAAAAAAGAAAATACAATTTTAATTTATCTAGTTAGTTAGTCTTTTTCTTTCTTCTCTTTCCCGTCCCTCGCTTGCTCTTGCCAACTCTCTCTCTCTCTCTCTCCATCGCTATGTCCCAGTTTCTTGTCATTATATAGGCTGTGAGTGACAAGTCTAGAAAAGAACATTTGAATAATTTCCCTGTAACCACAACTCATTATGTAATTTGGGTAGGGCAACAATGTCTGACAAGGCCGTTGATTGGAAATATGTGTCATGCCTGGCACATTAGCACGAATAGGTCGTTTGTTGAATGTGGGTTAATTGCTGTATGCGGGAACAAGTCTTGTTTCAGTAGTTGTAGGGGTAGGAACATGGGTGGTAGTAGCTATATTTCCAAGTACCCACCTGTCTATCTTTTTTACCTGTCTTTTGCTCCGTCACTCTCTCCTTCCACCCTTCATGTGAGTGTGTGTGTGTGAGAGAGAGATCTCAGTGTTTGTTTTAATAAGCGTGTCCTAGTCTTTCTGTCTAGGTGATTTTGTTTCTCTGTTATAATGTCTGTGTGTGTTTCTCTGTATCTCTCTATTTTTTTGTGTGTGTATGGCTGTCTCTCGTTCTATCTGTGCATCTTTCAGTATTTGTCTTGTGTCTGTAAGTGTGCATATTTGTCTACAAAAATACTTGTCTTTCTATATTTGTTTATGTGTACGACATCTCTTTCTGCCCTTCCTCCCTTGTTCTTACTGCCACTATTTCTCTTCCTCCCTCCCTCTGTTTATTATGCACATCTGTTACTTCTCTTCAAGACAGGAAATCCAGGATTGTTTATTTCAACATATTTCTAGATCAAATTTTAAGATATTTCTTAGTCAAATTTCAACTTCTCTTGATCAAATTTCGACATATTTCTTGATCAAAGTAGCTTCTTTTGAGTGCACGAAAGCCATTAAAAATTACCACCATTGCTGACATTTTCTCAATCCTATTTTGCTTCTACCTCTTTTTGTCCTCTCTTCTTATCTGTGGTCTTGCATCTCTCGTCTGCCATCTATCTCACCACCGTGTCCCAGTTTCTTGTCGATATGTAGACTCTAAAAGCAACAAGTACAGAAAAGAACATTTTAATAATTTCCCTGTAACGGCAATTCATTATGTAATTCGGATTGTGCAATGATGTCTGACATAGAGGTTGATTCGAAATATGTGTCATGCCTGGTACATTAGCACGAATAAGTCATTTGTTGAATGTGGGTTAATTACTGTATGCGGAAACAAGTATTGTTTCAGCAGTCGTTCCAGTAGGCACATTGTTGGTAATAGCTGCATTGTGCTACAAGGTTGTTGAGGTCGTTAGTAGAGCTATATTGCGTGGCAGTCTTAGAGGTAGGGACATGGATAATAGTGGTTGTATTGTGCAGCAGGCTAGAAGATTGGGATATTGGTAGTAGTAGTGTTTTATGCAACAGTCTTAGTGATAGGGACATGGGTAGTAGTAGTTGTATAGTGCAGCAGTCTTAGAGATATGGAAATGGGTAGTAACTGCAGCAGTTGTAGGGCAAGGGATATGAATAATAGTAGCAGCATTGGGCAGCTGTTGTAGGGTTAGGGATATGGGTAGTAGTAGTAGAAGCAGTTGTAGAGCAAGGGATATAAGTAGTAGTAGGAGCAATGGGCAGTAGTTGTAGAGCAAGGGATATGGGTAGTAGTAGTAGTAGAAGCAGTTGTAGGGATATGGTGGTAGTAGTAGTAGTAGTAGAAGCAGTTGTAGGGCAAGGATATGGTAGTAGTAGTAGTAGTAGAAGCAGTTGTAGGGATATGGTGGGTAGTAGTAGTAGTAGTAGTAGTAGAAGCAGTTGTAGGGATGTAGTTGTAGTAGTAGTAGTAGTAGTAGAAGCAGTTGTAGGGATATGGTAGTAGTAGTAGAAGCAGTTGTAGGGATGTAGTTGTAGTAGTAGTAGTAGTAGTAGTAGAAGCAGTTGTAGGGGTATGGTAGTAGTAGTAGTAGTAGTAGTAGTAGTAGTAGTAGTAGAAGCAGTTGTAGGGCAAGGATATGGTAGTAGTAGTAGTAGAAGCAGTTGTAGGGATATGGTAGTAGTAGTAGTAGTAGTAGTAGAAGCAGTTGTAGGGATGTAGTTGTAGTAGTAGTAGTAGTAGTAGAAGCAGTTGTAGGGATATGGTAGTAGTAGTAGCAGAAGCAGTTGTAGGCCAAGGATATGGGTAGTAGTTGTAGAAGCAGTTGTAGGGCAAGGATATGGTAGTAGTAGTAGTAGTAGTAGAAGCAGTTGTAGGGCTATGGTAGTAGTAGTAGTAGTAGTAGAATCAGTTGTAGGGATATGGTAGTAGTAGTAGTAGTAGTAGTAGTAGTAGTAGTAGTAGTAGTAGTAGTAGTAGTAGAAGCAGTTGTAGGGATATGGTAGTAGTAGAAGCAGTTGTAGGGCAAGAATCAGGGTAAGTAGTAGTAGAAGCAGTTGTAGGGCAAAAGTATGGGTAGTAGTAGTAGAAGTACTTGTAGGGATATGGTAGTAGTAGTAGTAGTAGTAGAAGCAGTTGTAGGGATATGGTAGTAGTAGTAGTAGTTAGGTAGTAGTAGTAGTAGTAGATAGCAGTATAGTAGGATAGTAGTCGTAGTAAGCTAGTTGTAGGATACTGGTAGTAGTCGTAGTAGTAGTAGTAGTAGTAGTAGGAAGGGTTGGCAAGAATAATGGGTAGTAGTAGTAGAAGCAGTTGTTAGGGATATGGTAGTAGTAGTAGAAGCAGTTGTAGGGATATGGTAGTAGTAGTAGAAGCAGTTGTAGGGATATGGTAGTAGTAGTTAGAAAGCAGTTGTAGGGATATGGGTAGTAGTGTAGAATAGCAGCTAGTTGCTAGGGAATATGGTAGTGTAGTAGTAGAAGCAGTTGTTAGGGCAAGGATACTGGTAGTGTAGTAGTAGAAGGCAGTTTGTAGGCAAGGACTAGGGTAGTAGAGTAGGAGTAAAGCAGTTGTAGGGATATGGGTAGTAGTAGTAGAAAGCAGTTGTAGGGATATGGTAGTAGTAGTACGAAGCAGTTGTGTACGGGATATGGTATAGTAGTAGAAAGCCAGTTGTAGGGATATGGTAGTAGTAGTAGAAGCAGTTGTAGGGCAAGGATATGGTTGTAGTAGTAGAAACAGTTGTAGGGCAAGGATATGGTTGTAGTAGTAGAAGCAGTTGTAGGGCAAGGATATGGTAGTAGTAGTAGTAGAAGCAGTTGTAGGGCAAGGATATGGTAGTAGTAGTAGAAGCAAGTGTAGTGAAAGGATCAGGTTTGTAGTAGTAGAAGCAGTTGGAGGGCAAGGATATGGTAGTAGTAGTAGAAGCAGTTGTAGGGATATGGTAGTAGTAGTAGAAGCAGTTGTAGGGATATGGTAGTAGTAGTAGAAGCAGTTGTAGGGATATGGTAGTAGTAGTTGAAGCAGTTGTAGGGATATGGTAGTAGTAGTAGAAGCAGTTGTAGGGCAAGGATATGGTAGTAGTAGTAGAAGCAGTTGTAGGGCAAGGATAGGGTAGTAGTAGTAGTAGTAGAAGCAGTTGTAGGGCAAGGATATGGTAGTAGTAGTAGAAGCAGTTGTAGGGCAAGGATATGATAGTAGTAGTAGAAGCAGTTGTAGGGATATGGTAGTAGTAATAGTAGTAGAAGCAGTTGTAGGGCAAGGATATGGTAGTAGTAGTAGAAGCAGTTGTAGGGATATGATAGTAGTAGTAGTAGAAGCAGTTGTAGGGCAAGGATATGGGTAGTAGTAGTAGAAGCAGTTGTAGGGATATGATAGTAGTAGTAGTAGTAGAAGCAGTTGTAGGGCAAGGATATGGGTAGTAGTAGTAGAAGCAGTTGTAGGGATATGATAGTAGTAGTAGTAGTAGAAGCAGTTGTAGGGATATGATAGTAGTAGTAGTAGTAGAAGCAGTTGTAGGGATATGATAGTAGTAGTAGTAGTAGAAGCAGTTGTAGGGCAAGGATATGGGTAGTAGTAGTAGGAGCAATGGGCAGTAGTTGTAGAGCAAGGGATATGATAGTAGTAGTAGTAGTAGAAGCAGTTGTAGGGCAAGGATATGGGTAGTAGTAGTAGGAGCAATGGGCAGTAGTTGTAGAGCAAGGGATATGGTAGTAGTAGAAGCAGTTGTAGGGCAAGGATATGGGTAGTAGTAGTAGAAGCAGTTGTAGGGCAAAGGTATGGGTAGTAGTAGTAGGAGCAATGGGCAGTAGTTGTAGAGCAAGGGATATGGTAGTAGTAGTAGTAGTAGTAGTAGAAGCAGTTGTAGGGCAAGGATATGGGTAGTAGTAGTAGAAGCAGTTGTAGGGCAAGGATATGGGTAGTAGTAGTAGGAGCAATGGGCAGTAGTTGTAGAGCAAGGGATATGGTAGTAGTAGAAGCAGTTGTAGGCCAAGGATATGGGTAGTAGTAGTAGAAGCAGTTGTAGGGCAAAGGTATGGGTAGTAGTAGTAGGAGCAATGGGCAGTAGTTGTAGAGCAAGGGATATGGTAGTAGTAGTAGTAGTAGTAGAAGCAGTTGTAGGGCAAGGATATGGGTAGTAGTAGTAGAAGCAGTTGTAGGGCAAGGATATGGGTGGTGTGTTGAACAACACACAGAAGGCACTGTCTCTTTCAACCACATGACCACTCTCGAGTAGTCGGTTGTTAAGGTTTGCTGAAGCCATAGTGATCAACCTGCGTAAGCCGGCCTTGTGCAAGCAGAAAGACATGTTAGTTTAAAATTACCGTGGTAGACAATCGACATTACTGTGCTAATATGTGTATATTTCAGATTGAAGGATTTATCTAGTTATTTCATTTTACATTGTGTGATTTCTGCAGTATGTACCTGACGAGATGCAGTGAAATATGCCAGGCAATAAATTGTGCAATCTATTGTTTGTGTCTTTGTTATTCAAATAAAATTAATAACAATAATAATAAACTGGCTAGCCAAGAGGGTTTGTGGTGGTAGTGGTTGTAAACAGTAAAAATAAAAGTAATAAACTGTGGTTGCGGCAAGGGGGTTTTTGGTGATGATGGTGGTAGTAGTAATGGTTGTAACAGTAACAATAGAAATAATAAACCATGTGTTCAGTGTGTGTTCTTGTGTGTATGTGTTTTTTAAAAAAACATCCCAATGACATTTGTACCACAGACATCAGCCAGGCCATGTCCTACCCACAGTATGTAGTTCACACTCTAGAGGACTTGAAGATAACACTCTGATTTCAGCAGCACAACACAAAAAAAAGCACATTTTCTGCAGGGTTATTTATATCACAGCTGTTGTGACCTGACCAGACATGTGGTTTGATATGACCTCTTCACCTTGGTGCACTTTGTGTAGGCTAGGGCTGAACATCACAGGTGTTCTGTTCTATCTGTAGGGGGTTAGTGACTAGAACACAGCAGTGTATTTAACCTCTGTATTGTCTCCCTCATGTTTCACATGCTTGTCACTAATCTCACGAAAGTTAGTTGCATATCCTTTACAGGACGTCGCTGTCGTCAACACCAACATTTGTTGCTGTTGTCATCTCTTGGCAAGTTTATGTTCAGTAGTTTGCCATTGCTTTCCTTATCTCACAAGCCCTGCTAAATTTAGGTGTTAGAAAAACCATTTGACATGCCATGCTGGTGAAATGATATTTTCAACATCTAAATAACACATGATATTGACGTGGTCGGTGTCATGGCAGCCACCTTTACTTACACATGACATTTTCTGGTATCTGGGATGGGTACAGTATGGTACTGGTCAGATAAAAGCTGGCCACTTCTGGGAGTTGAGTTGAGTTAAGCTAAGAAACGAAACCACTGCTCTCAGGACATTCCCACATGTGTTCCGTTCCCTCATTCAACAGCCAGAGATGAGTTGAAGCAACAGATGTTACTGAACCTGTGATGGTGTATTTATTATCTGCTGATGAATGCCTTTCTGGTTCTTGACTGCTGGAGAATGTTTTTATCTCACTTCATTGTCATATACAAGGGGTGGTGTGGCTGACAGGTTTCTGTATCTGTCTCTGGCTCAGAAGTTGTCAGGTTTGAATCCCAGGATAAGGCTGGACATGCTTACAAGAACTCAGGTTTCTGTATCTGTCTCTGGCTCAGAAGTTGTCAGGTTTGAATCCCAGGATAAGGCTGGACATGCTTACAAGAACTCAGGTTTCTGTATCTGTCTCTGGCTCAGAAGTTGTCAGGTTTGAATCCCAGGCTAAGGCTGGACATGCTTACAAGAACTCAGGTTTGAATCCCAGGATAAGGCTGGACATGCTTACAAGAACTCAGGTTTGAATCCCAGGATAAGGCTGGACATGCTTACAAGAACTCAGGTTTGAATCCCAGGATAAGGCTGGTACATGCTTACAAGAACTCAGGTTTGAATCCCAGGATAAGGCTGGACATGCTTACAAGAACTCAGGTTTGAATCCCAGGATAAGGCTGGACATGCTTACAAGAACTCAGGTTTGAATCCCAGGATAAGGCTGGACATGCTTACAAGAACTCAGGTTTGAATCCCAGGATAAGGCTGGACATGCTTACAAGAACTCAGGTTTGAATCCCAGGATAAGGCTGGACATGCTTACAAGAACTCAGGTTTGAATCCCAGGATAAGGCTGGACATGCTTACAAGAACTCAGGTTTGAATCCCAGGATAAGGCTGGACATGCTTACAAGAACTCAGGTTTGAATCCCAGGATAAGGCTGGACATGCTTACAAGAACTCAGGTTTGAATCCCAGGATAAGGCTGGACATGCTTACAAGAACTCAGGTTTGAATCCCAGGATAAGGCTGGACATGCTTACAAGAACTCAGGTTTCTGATGATTTCACACACTCCTCATAGCTCTTGGATAGGGAGGTTTTTTTTTTTTTTTTGCATATCCTTTACAGGACATCGCTGTCAACAGCAGCATCTTTCAGCTGTCTGTTGATCTCTTTGGCAAGATTACGCGCAGTAGTTTGCCATTGCTTTCTGAGCGGCCGGCTCATTATCCCGCAAGTCACCAGCGGGGGTCGAACCGCTCCCAGTCCTCTCCCGCTACGAGACTCTGCATGATAAACGGGATTACGGAGAAAGTGTTGTAACCCCTCGGCCAGAGAGACCGGCAATAGTGAGGTTGGAAACATATTATTCTCAGATAAGGGTGAAAAACAATGTGCAAGTTGCACATGTGAAAAATACTTTGGCAGTTGGAAATTTAAAAGTGTAGGCTATGAGACCACTGCTTGACAAAGTTGTTAGCCAAAAAAGTCTACCCTGTTGGTAGATAGAACCTGGTTACCTAGGATGGGATCTGTGTGGAGGAAGTGAATATTACAAAATTACATATGTGAGCTGGATACCCCACCCAGCTGTTACTGGGGCCTGTAAGGGAAGCCAAGAATTGTAACACTGTAACTTCACACATGTCGTAGGAGGTGACAGAGAACGGTTGAGCTTAGGGCACATAGAAACATTCAGCCACAAAATTTTGTTTGGCGCGCTCACTCAGTTTGAACTCACATACTCCATACACTCTATTTCTAGTCTAGTAGTGCTGGACTGAATTTTATGTGTGGATTAGCTTTCCTCATTAGCCGTGTCCCTTACCATCAGGCGAATCCGCTCCGGCTTCAGAGGTACTTGTAATTCGCATCCCCGAGTCAAGGACAATAGGTCAACATTTTAGTCCCACTGTCTGGTATATGGGGTTGAACCCCTTACCTCGGCATCAACACACTGGATGTTTAAGAATATGCGTTCTTATCCATTCGGCCATGCAGACCTACAGCCATAAAATGAAACCAGCCACGTCAACTGGTTGAAGCTCTATGCCCCAATGGGGGATAAACGGCAAAAGAAAATGAGTTCGATACATTAACCTGATTTAGAGAAGTGCACAGCCAGATGTGATGTGCACTCATTGAAGAATGATATATTCATGTATGTTTTCCTTGAGTATGTTTTCCCTGTTGTGTTGGTGTGCTACCTCAGTGTTTAACATATTCCACGTAATGGTAATTGTTCCACATTTAAATCCTGATTCTTCTCCAGAGTGGGAATGTTTGATTTATTCTGCCAATTGTTTCTGCCACCACCACCAACTCCCATTGACCACATGTCATTGAATATATAACCCTGCATGCTTTTGATTAGATTTCCCCCGCATAATCTTTTTTTTTTCAAATTATTATTCAGTTCTATCTTTGGCATTTGCTTTCCCTTCTATTTATTGCTGATATCATGAATGTCTCGTTTGAATTATCTTTCAGAATTTCATTATTTATTTGTGGCCTTTTTTAGTGTTTAGAAGGCATGTTACGTATCATGCTTCATTCTTCTTCTTCTGAATTTATTCGCCTCCAAAGGAGCAGAGGCCCTCACACAGCTCACATGAGGTGTCTTGTACCTTGTGGTGTCGAGGTGAAGTATAAACAGCGGGATGGACTCCCTATGGTCAGATGTTTGTCCTAAATCTGCAACTGGCCTAGCAAACCGGCAGGGGATCTTCATACTGCTGGTAGAAAAAAAATGTATACCCATACTGAATGTAAATAAAAATGCCATAACAGTAGGTTGCGCAGTGGGGGGCCCTCACCACCACCACCACGCACGCACGCACACACACACACACAACACACACACACACATTTCACTGCATCGCATCAGGTGCTAACTGCAGTTATATATCATGAAGTGAGCAGATGAATTCAAGACTTCCCAGCAATAGGAAAGCTCCACTTCACTTCTGTATTCTTATTTTAATATTCCCATCTACTCCCTGTCTACTGAACGTAAACTTGCCAAGAGATCACAAAGAGCAAAAAATCATGTGGTTGACTGTAATGTCCTGTAAATGATATGCAACATCTGTTACTACAATGCTACCTTAGTATATGATTCCAGGCAGTAAGTGCTGGGGTCGACTGTGACATCCTGTAAAGGACAATCAGTTAATGTTATTTATTTATTCATATATTCATGTCCCTCATCTGCGAGAGAGAGGAGAGAGAGAGAGAATGGACAGATATACATACATATGCAGATTTCTAACCTTTTTGCCATTGATAAATGTACATGTATCATGTTCCATTCTCATTTGATTTCTGAATATACAAATCTCATTACACGAATCATGTATGCTTGCATTATGTTCCTGAAGATTGAATCCTGTTTGCTTCCTTGTTTTTGGCACGTTCTGATCCTTGAAGATTAGCAAGTCATTTGAATGTGTTGATAATCTGTATATTTGATTCTCTTATGTTTATTACCTGTTCATGCATAAATATTCATGAACACAATTGCTGCCGTATTTTCCTGCAGTTGTTAAATGTGCTTATTACCTCATATATTGTGGAGAAATCTATTCATCAGACACATGTGTTGCCTGTTATTATGGAATCTAATTTAAATGAACATTCATCAGATGTTTTTTGTCTGCCTGTAACAATAAGAAGCCATTAACCTTTGTATTGTTGCCCTCAGTCAGCCAGCCTATGTATTGTCCTCAGTCAGCCAACCTATGTATTGTCAATAGTCAGCCAACCTATGTATTGTCAATAGTCAGCCAACCTATCAGTTGTCCTCAGTCAGCCAACCTATGTATTGTTCTCAGTCAGGTCAACTTTTGTATTGTCCTCAGTTGGTCAAATTATGTGTTTTCTTCAGTCAGCCAACCTATCTGTTGTCCACAGTCAACCAACCTGTCAGTTGCCATCAGTCAGCCAACCTATCAGTTGTCCTCAGTCAGCCAACCTATCAGTTGTCCTCAGTCAGCCCACCTGTGTATTGTCCTCAGTCAGCCCACCTGTGTATTGTCCCCAGTCAGCCAACCTATCAGTTGTCCTCAGTCAGCCCACCTGTGTATTGTCCTCAGTCAGCCCACCTGTGTATTGTCCTCAGTCAGCCAACCTATCAGTTGTCCTCAGTCAGCCCACCTGTGTATTGTCCTCAGTCAGCCCACCTGTGTATTGTCCTCAGTCAGCCCACCTGTGTATTGTCCTCAGTCAGCCCACCTATGTATTGTCCTCAGTCAGCCAACTGGTGTATTGTCCTAAGTCAGCTAACCTATGTATTGTCCTCAGTCAGCCATCCTCTGTCTGAACACCGGCACCCATACCTGTGTGAGACCAGCGTGAGGCGGTCTGCTTCCAAATCGCCCACAGCTGTGTTTCAAAGGCAGTATGTGGATCGTGACCCTCAATGGCCCCGGTAAAACACTCAGGCGGGTGTAACAGTTACATCAAGTGAATATTCAATTTATACATCCTTGTGGTGTTCTTGCCACAGAGGTCGCGAACATTGACCTGGTATCACACTGGCCATGACCTTGAAGCACCTCTTCATTGTGCTGTTTGTTCCCAGACTGCCTCCAATCTGGCTAATTTCTAAAGTATTGCCATATCCGTATCACAGATGTGAAGTTCTGGTTGCAGTCTTGAAACCCTGCGTAGAGACCAAACACTTGTGGTCTTGTTCCTAGTGGATTTTTTATTATCCGGTGTAGCCATGGGTTCAGATTCTCATCAGAGTGGGTTGTTAATTGGCCTGAGCTCATTAGTCGACCCAGCCTAAAATTGGGTACCACAAATGCTTTGGAAAGCCAAGGCAGCCGGTATGATGATGACTATATCACCTACCAAATATAAATTGATCTCTCAGAATGTGGATCTCTCACCATATACCCCATGAGCCTCTTGGCATATAAAAGTTCTCCTGACTTAATTTACTTAAAATAAATCATCATCATTGACTGTCAGATACCAGGTTTATTATTTGGCCTGTCCGCTCATTTCAGGGATTTGGTTTTGAGCCGGGTGCAACAGACATGGAAGTCAGGCATGCTAATAATGTTTATGCTGTATAGAAGCTTATGAGTCATGTAGTGTCTAGATTGTGTCTGTTTCCTAAACAAATGATGGGGCTTTTTCACTGACTTGTTTTTGTCTGAATGCTGCCCAACAATTACTGTAATTTCACTGAGCAGCGAGACACAACTGGGAATTTGTGTGATGAATGTTCATACTTTTTAAAGATGATGTAACCATAGACCTGTGTGTGTTTCTTGGTTGTGGACTTGACAGCTCCAGGTTATTAATTTAGCTAGTGGAGGGGGAATCTGCCAGGAGTAGACAGTTGCAACGAACAATTAATAGTGGAGGAATGGACAGATAGATAGATGGTGGATGGATGGATTGGTTAGTCGGTTGTTTTTGGGTAGGCAGTAATTTCGTAGATAGACAGGTTAAGGGATAAGGTAAATGATAGAGAGAGAGTAGAAAGTTCAGATAGCAAAGATTGGGAGAGAGAAAAAGAGAGTAAGTCTGTCCAGATGGACAAATAGATGGATGGCTTGGTTAGTGGATTGTTTTTGGGTGGGCAGTGATATGGTAAATAGGATTACGATATGAGGGGAAAGTGGGAAAGAGAGAGAAGATAATTATAATAGCAGAGATTGGGAGAGAGAAAAAGCAAGTAGGACAGCAGAGAGAGGACACCAGTTAGCCCTTCAAGAACTAATGATTTCATTTGTGTAGGCAGGTTGGTGGCTGTCTTCAGAACACAGGAAGAGCTAATTAAGGTCATGGCAGAGAGTTGGTGATTGTTTGGTTACAAGAATCTCATTATGGCATACATTCCTCACCATCATTTCCATTGCTGCTGTTTGTTTCCTGCCAAGATCTTTGTTGATGAAAGTAATTTGTTGTGTCACATGAGGATAATTGCTGAACATCCCTGGCTGTGTCAAATGACCACAAATTGCTGGGTCTCTTTTCATCACTGGTTTGGCTGCCAAGGTGTGGTTGAGTGTGAAGGTACATGTGAGGGTACCTGTGAGTGTGAGGGTATGCATGAATGTGTTGGTGAGGGTGAGGAATGCACTTTTTGTAAACAAGGCTAAAGATATGATATAAACTAAGTGCATGGACAGTCATAATAAAAACTGAGGTAGCTTGAGAACCTGTAGAGAAACTGTTAGTTAGTCAGTTAGTTACCAGTTAGTTAGTGAATCAGTTAATTAATCATTAGACTATCCTCTCTGCACATCGAGACTATCCTATATATAGTCAGATACCTTCCACAGTTTTCCTCTCACAATGTAGCACCTGATGACACCAGGTCTGTGTTGTGTGAGGTTTCTTCTTTGACCCCCATATACAGCACTGTTGACTGGCTTCACCTGTTGTGACTTTTTTTCTTGCCGTCTGGTCAAAGTTGCAGATTCCTAGTCATCACTGGATTCGTTTCATCGGCCTACCTCTCAGGTCCATTTCTCATCTCTTATATAATTATTTTCTCCTTA
The DNA here is from genome assembly GCA_014155875.1 of Cepaea nemoralis. Taxonomy (NCBI): domain Eukaryota; kingdom Metazoa; phylum Mollusca; class Gastropoda; order Stylommatophora; family Helicidae; genus Cepaea; species Cepaea nemoralis. Next base: position 758,031 of record JACEFZ010000049.1, on the reverse strand, counting down.
CTATGTAATTAGCGTTTAATTGTATAGCGGTTGCATTGATGTAACAGTTGTGCTGATGCTGGGGTAAGGGGTTCAACCCCTACATCGGTCAGTTGGACTAAAATCTTGACTTCTCATCCTTGACTTGGGAATGTAAATTACAAGTACTTTTTAAGTCAGAGTCAGTTCGCCTGATGGCGAAGGACACTGGTAATAGGGAAAGCTATCCCACACACAAGATTTAGTCCAGTGCTACTAGAAGTAGCGTGTAAGGACTACACTCGAGTTCAAAGCGTGCGAGCACCCCAAAAAAAAAGTAAAAGTATCAAAGCATTTTTTAATATACTTCAACATTGCGTTCCACTCAACCACTCAATGATGCTAAGTAAATAAATTTGTTCTTTGTGCTTTTAAAGGTCCAGTTCCACCACCAAAGTGCCTAACCCAGATGCTGATGGTGTCTACTGCTCACATCCATTGGGACCCCCAGTCTCCTGATGTCAAACTGGTACAGACCATGATGCTCATTGAGGAGCTGCAGAAATACGTCAAGGAAGCCTCCATGCAGTTTCGGCCCAACGCCCCTCCACCATCATTAGATGCCGACCTCTGTAACAGCATACCCCTGATTCTGTGTGGGGACTTTAACTCTTTACCAGACTCTGGTAAGTAGTTCCGTCAGATTAGTTCTGAACCAACACATGTGGTTAGTTCTGTATAGTTTATAAACCAACACATGTGGCTAATTCTGTATAGTATATAAACCAACACATGTGGTTAGTTCTGTATAGTATATAAATCAACACGTGTGGTTAGTTCTGTATAGTATATAAATCAACACGTGTGGTTAGTTCTGTATAGTATATAAACCAACACATGTGGCTAATTCTGTATAGTATATAAATCAACACATGTGGCTAATTCTGTATAGTATATAAATCAACACGTGTGGCTAGTTCTGTATCTTATATATAAAAGGCGATCTCCGTCTGTCTGTCCGTATGTCCTTTATGCGCTCGCGAACGGCCCATCCGATTGAGATGAAATTTTCTACACGTCTTCCTTTCATTCCAGCGCTGCCAACTGTCATATTTTTTTAGTGTGAAATCGGCTGCTTACCCAATATTATTTCATTTTTAATTTTTCATTATAAGTTCATATATCTCAGGGGACTTAACTCTGTAAAAGTTATTTCAAGGGGAATAACTTTTCTGTATACCTTATAGTCATATTGTGGCATCGTTTTCAAAGATTTATAAACTCTTTGTCCATAGTTATGTACCGGCATATGAGTTATAATAAATAATGATACAATCTTTAAGGCATTTTCAAAGTTTTCATAAAAATAATGCATAACATTATAACTCATCTTTTTATGCTTAAAGAATAAATAAATAATAGTTACCTTATCTCTATCAAGTTTGAAGATTTTATATTTCTTTACACTGTCGCCAACTCTAAGAAGACATGGAACAACTTCAGCCATTATTAAATCTACAGGCATATGCGTTATATTCCTCCTCCTCCTCCTCTCCCCTCCTCCACCTCCTACCCTCTTCCTCTTCCCCTCCCCCTCCTCCCTCTCCCTCCTCCTCTTTCCTCCTCCTCCCTCTTCCTCCTCCTGCCTCCTCACCCTCATCACTCCTCTTCCTTCCTCCTCCCTTCTCCTCCTCTCTCCTCCTACTCCCTCCTCCTCCTCCCTCCTCCTCCTACATCCTCCCTCCTCTTCCCTCTTCCTCCTCCTCCTCCCTCCTCCTCCCTCCCTCCTCCTCCCCTCCTCCTCCCTCTTCCTCCCTCCTCCTCATCACTCCTCCTCATCCCTCCTCCTCCCTTCTCCTCCCTCCTCATCCTCTCTCCTCCTCCCTCCTCCTCCTCCCTCTACCTCCTTCCTCCTCCTCCCTCCTCCTCCTCCCTCCACATCCCTCCTCCTCCTCCCTCCACATCCCTCCTCCTCCTCCCTCTTCCTCCTCCCTCCTCATCCTCCCTCATCCTCCTTCTCCTCCCTCCTCCTCATCACTCCTCCTCATCCCTCCTCCTCCTTTCTCCTCCTCCCTCCTCATCCTCTCTCCTCCTCCCTCCTCCTCCTCCCTCTACCTCCTTCCTCCTCCTCCTCCCTCCACATCCCTCCTCCTCCCTCCACATCCCTCCTCCTCCTCCCTCTTCCTCCTCCTCCCTACTCATCCTCCCTCCTCCTCCTCCCCCTCCTTCTCCTCCCTCCTCCTCCTCTCTCCTCCTCCCCCATCTCCCTCCTCCTCCCCCTCCTCCTCCTGCGTTCTTCTCCTCCCTCCTTCTCCCTCCTCCTCCTTCCTCCTCCCTCTTCCTCCTCCCTCCTCCCCCTCCTCCTCCCCCTCCCACCTCCTCCTGCCTCCTCCTCCTCCCTCCTCCTCTCTCATCCTCCTAATCCCTCCTCCTCCCTACTACTCCTCCTCCCTCCTCTTCCCTCCTCCTCCTCTCTCCACCTATCTCTTCCTCCCTCCTACTCCTCCCTCCTCCACCTCCCTCTTCCTCCTCCCAGCTCCTACTCCTCCTTTTTCTTCTTCTTCTGCTGCTGCTGCCGCTGCTCCATTTACCCAAGTTAATTGTTGGGGAAGATGTAAAGATCTTTCAAGTGCTCTTTCTAATGCTTTTTGTATGTTGGTCTTCTTTTATCTAAGGTTGTTCTAACTGCAACCAATAAATGATTAGACAGACAGACAGACAGACAGACAGACAGTCGGGAACGGGAACTTATATGACTACTTATATGAATTAAATGAGATGCTCCCCATCAGGGGCTGGGCGAAGCCGGGCCGGATCAGACAGACAGACAGACAGATAGATAGTCGGGAATGGGAACGTGAGCTTATATGACTACTTATATGAATTAAATGAGATGCTCCACACCAGGAGCTGGGCGAAGCCGGGCCGGGTCAGCTAGTAGTATATAAACCAACACATGTGGTTAGTTCTGTATAGTATATAAACCAACACATGTGGTTAGTTCTGTATAGTATATAAATCAACACATGTGGTTTGTTCTGTATAGTATATAAATCAACACGTGTGGTTAGTTCTGTATAGTATATAAATCAACACGTGTGGTTAGTTCTGTATAGTATATAAATCAACACGTGTGGTTAGTTCTGTATAGTATATAAACCAACACATGTGGCTAGTTCTGTATAGTCTATAAACCAACACATGTGGCTAGTTCTGAATAGTATATAAACCAACACATGTGGCTAATTCTGTATAGTTTATAAATCAACACGTGTGGTTCTGTATAGTATATAAACCAACACATGTGGCTAATTCTGTATAGTATATAAATCAACACGTGTGGTTAGTTCTGTATAGTATATAAATCAACACGTGTGGCTAGTTCTGTATAGTATATAAACCAACACATGTTGTTAGTTCTGTATAGTATATAAATCAACACGTGTGGCTAGTTCTGTATAGTATATAAACCAACACATGTTGTTCTGTATAGTATATAAACCAACACATGTGGCTAATTCTGTATAGTATATAAATCAACACGTGTGGTTAGTTCTGTATAGTATATAAACCAACACATGTGGCTAATTCTGCATAGTATATAAATCAACACGTGTGGTTAGTTCTGTATAGTATATAAATCAACATGTGTGGCTAGTTCTGTATAGTATATAAACCAACACATGTGGCTAGTTCTGTATAGTATATAAACCAACACATGTGGTTAGTTCTGTATAGTATATAAATCAACACATGTGGCTAGTTCTGTATATTATATAAATCAGCGTGTGGTTTGTTCTGATTTCTTTAGTTTGTGTGTGTCATCTAGCCAGTTAAAGAGGTGTGACAATGATGTAAACCCAGGAACCAAGTTAAAAGGCAATGACAAGCAAGCCCATTAACATTTGTATAATCAACATTTTGTTTCTATAATAGTTGTTTTCACAAGTCTAACCATCTTTCATCAATGTTTTTGGAAACAATTTGCTGTGTTTTAAATGCATTCCCAATGTTGTAGAGACCCTTGATCTTGTTTAATACAGGTCATATCCTGTTGCACAAAACCTGCTACTTGTAATTGGAACTATGTCTGTCATCACAGCAGATAATCATGTCTGATAATCTTCCCTGGGATTTTGTTGTGTATTTGTGATTTGTTTCAGTAACTGATATTGTAGTTTCTTTATAATCATTTCTATGTTTAGCTTGAGCTGTAATGATTGGTGTGGGTGTATGAAATGTTATGAAGTTTATATTCCTTAGCTTTTATTTTATGTTGTTGGGTGTTAGTTATTTTTCTTGTTGCCATTGCCATCTGTCAGCTCAGTGCTAAATATGTTACTTTGATGGACGATGGTGACATACTGTCAGTTATCATGATGTGTACAATTTGATTTGTGTGCATGCGTGCTCGAGTGTGAGTGAATGGGTGAGTAGTTGATATCGTCAGATTGTTTTGGGGAAGGAAAAATAATGAGGAATGAAGATAGCTAGTCACCCACTGTTGTCTTGTTTGGGGAAGGAAAGATGACAAGGAATATAGCCAGCTCACCCACTTTTATTCTGTTTTAGAAATGGAAGATCACAAGAAATAGACCCAGCTAGTCACCCACTTTTATCCTGTTTTAGAAAGGAAAGATCACAAGGAATAGAGCCAGCTAGTCACCCACTTTTATTCTGTTTTAGAAAGGGAAGATCACAAGGAATAGAGCCAGCTAATCACCCACTTTTATTCTGTTTTAGAAAGGGAAGATCACAAGGAATAGAGCCAGCTAGTCACCCACTTTTATTCTGTTTTAGAAAGGGAAGATCACAAGGAATAGAACCAACTAGTCACTCACTTTTATTCTGTTTTAGAAAGGGAAGATCACAAGGAATAGAGCCAGCTAGTCACCCACTTTTATTCTGTTTTAGAAAGGAAAGATCACAAGGAATAGAACCAGCTAGTCACCCACTTTTATTCTGTTTTAGAAAGGAAAGATCACAAGGAATAGAGCCAGCTAGTCACCCACTTTTATTCTGTTTTAGAAAGGAAAGATCACAAGGAATAGAGCCAGCTAGTCACCCACTTTTATTCTGTTTTAGAAAGGGAAGATCACAAGGAATAGAACCAGCTAGTCACACACTTTTATTCTGTTTTAGAAAGGAAAGATCACAAGGAATAGAGCCAGCTAGTCACCCACTTTTATTCTGTTTTAGAAAGGGAAGATCACAAGAAATAGACCCAGCTAGTCACCCACTTTTATTCTGTTTTAGAAAGGGAAGATCACAAGGAATAGAGCCAGCTAGTCACACACTTTTATTCTGTTTTAGAAAGGGAAGATCACAAGAAATAGAACCAGCTAGTCACACACTTTTATTCTGTTTTAGAAAGGAAAGATCACAAGGAATAGAACCAGCTAGTCACACACTTTTATTCTGTTTTAGAAAGGGAAGATCACAAGGAATAGAGCCAGCTATTCACCCACTTTTATTCTGTTTTAGAAAGGGAAGATCACAAGGAATAGAGCCAGCTATTCACCCACTTTTATTCTGTTTTAGAAAGGGAAGATGACAATGAATGTAACTCACCCACTGTTATCTTGTTTTGGGAAATAAGGTCACAAGGAATAGAGCCAGCTAGTCACCCACTTTTGTCTTGTTTTGAGTCGGAACAATCATGAGCAATGGAGCTGACCCATTTTTATCTGGTTTTGGGAAGGAAAGATCGTGAGGGACAAAGCCAGTTAGTCACCCACTTTTATCTTGTTTTGGAAAGGAACGATGTGATTTCACATGACCTGCAAAATTGGACTTCCTGTGCATCTAAACAAAACTGCTTGGACAATATATCAGGATATCAGGTTAATTTTTTTTTGAGGTTTTTTTTTTTGCACTCTCCGTCGCTTTGAATTCAAGCTTAGTCCATACACACTACTTCTAGTAGTGCTGGACTGAATTTTGCTTGTGGATTAGCTTTCCCTATTAACAGTGTCCCTCGCCATAAGGCGAACCCACTCCGACTTCAGAGGTACTTGTAATTTATGCCCCTATATCAAGCACGATAGGTCACCATTTTAGTCCAACTGTCCAGTAGAGGGGTTGAACCCCTTACCTCGGCATCAGCACACCGGATGTGTAAGAACGGCGTTCTTATCCATTCGGTCGTGCTGACCTACAGTCAAAAGATTATTGTAAATATATTTATCATTATTGGTTGTATATTTTTATTAATAATTGCTATAGCTGATGTTTGTGCAAGAATACACCAAACAGAACGTTCACCTTGATCTGTTACAGGTGTGTATGAGTTTCTATCTAAGGGTAGGTTGGACACAAACCACAAGGACTTTGAGGGTCAGAACTATCCGGTGTTCATGAAGGATAGACACGAAAATGGCACTATCACCCACAACTTTAACCTGACTAGTGCTTACAAAGATGTTATCCCTTTTACAAATTATACGTAAGTGATTTGCCTTGTATTATCACACACTCCATCTCTCTCTCTCTCTCTCTCTCTCTCTCTCTCTCTCTCTCTCTCTCTCTCTCTCTCTCTCTCTCTCTCTCTCTCTCTCTCTCTCTCTCTCTCTCTCTCTCTCTCTCTCTCTCTCTCTCTCTCTCTCTCTCTCTCTCTCTCTCTCTAACACACACACATTCTCCATATATATATCTCACACACACACACTTACTTTCTCTCCATATTTTTCTCTCTCTCTCTCTCTCTCTCTCTCTCTCTCTCTCTCTCTCTCTCTAAAATAAAGTCTGTTCGTTCGTTCGTTCGTTCGTTCTCTCTCACACACACACACACACTAATTTTCTCCATATCTCTGTCTCTCTCTTTCACACGTGCATGCACATGCACAGAGGATCAACATTGTGGCACACGGGTGTAACCATAAGTGCTCTATTCTACTCCTAACTCAAGCCTGAGTCCGGAGAATCCCAACTCAGTGCATGAACTCTGTAGCACCGGCGAGGATCCTGAAATACTTCGGGTAGATTTTTAACTCAAAATTGTGCCCCGCCATTAGGATACTCTGTTTCGATTTCCAACTGCCAAGGGATTTTACGTGCGCAACAATACACACAGGCATCCAATCTCACTACCCTGAGGCCAGGCCGGGGGAAATTTTGTTACTAGAAGTCCATGTGAAATCCCGGCCCTCACCAGGGCTTGAGCAAGAGACCTCCAGCAGCACTTGAGACGGACACCATACCTGGAGATGACCCAGATCCCTTAAAAGTATACTAATCATGGGGTGATCGTGTTGACCAAGGTTGCTTATGTTGTTGGGCAAGTCGAGAAGCTGATTTTACAGAATATTCAGTATCAGGAAGAAATAAATACTACAATGCAACATCCGCGTCAAGGAAAACATCTTAAACAGATCAGTCATTTCATTATCTTTGAACATGAATAATAAAGACACAAACAGTATATTGCATGCTTTATTGCCTGGCATATTTTGCTGTATATCATCAGGTGTATACTACAGAAAAAAGTTCAACATGTAAATAAAATAGTGCAACATATGAGATATAGCAAAATATTCCAGGGAATAAATTGTCTCTTCATTATTCAAATCCACAATGGGAAAACATGGTTTTGAATATCTTTGAACAGTCATAACATCAGATGGAAAGTGTCATGCAGAGATTACAGCAGAAATCATCATGACTTTTGGCAAGGTGTTAAACATCCTCACAAATAAAAAGCTGTCCCTGGAAAGGTAACCCAGCTAACAAATGCCTGTAGAAGTCGGATGTGTCAGCTGAAAGGTTCAAATATCACAGCTCTGCTGCAAACAACATTCCGGACTAATGCAGAAGAAGAAGAGGAAAAGCTGTCAATAGCAGTGATAAAAAGTAATTCACATGATAATAAACAGAACATGTACTGTTGACTACCTGTGAAAACAGTGAACGATAAGCAAATAAGCCAAGAAAACACCTGACCGCAACAGAAGTGCGGTTTCAGAGGAACATGCACAGAAACCCAAGGCCGGGCTGAAAAACAAATGGGGCTGTCTTTTGAGAGGCAGATGAAAACCAGAATTTTATTTCAGCAATTAGAGGTGGACTGTCCAGATGTTTTGGGCATGTTGTGTGAAGAAATAAACTTGGAAAAATGTAGTGACTACTGGTAGACTTGACAGGAAAAATGGGCAAGATGGAGACAAAGAGACAAGTAGCTTGATGGACTGATTATGTGGCTCATATGGGGGAAGAACATGGACCTGCTCCGGGAATCTGGTGATCATGCCAGATAGTGAACCATCATGCTTCTATGCGTGGCACATGATGATGAAGAATCCAAAACAAAAAGTGTGTATAGGAGTACTAAGGATATGACCAGGAGGGGACAGCAATCTCAGCATGTGACCAGGAGGGGACATCAATCTCAGCATGTGACCAAGAGGGGACAGCACTCTAAGCATGTGACCAGGAGGGGACAGCAATCTCAGCATGTGACCAGGAGGGGACATCAATCTCAGCATGTGACCAGGAGGAGACATCAATCTCAGCATGTGACCAGGAGGAGACAGCAATCTCAGCATGTGGCCAGGAGGAGACAGCAATCTCAGCATGTGACCAGGAGGGGACAGCAATCTCAGCATGTGACCAGGAGGGGACATTCAATCTCAGCATGTGACCAGGAGGAGACAGCAATCTCAGCATGTGACCAGGAGGAGACAGCAATCTCAGCATGTGATCAGGAGGCGACAGCAATCTCAGCATGTGACCAGGAGGAGACAGCAATCTCAGCATGTGACCAGGAGGGGACAGCAGTCTCAGCAAGTTTAGGAATCGGAGGTTTACAGGCAGATTGGTCAACTTCATTGCACCAGGTTTTATCCCATAGGGCTGTGTGTCTTTCTGCAAAGTGGCCTGCCATAAACGTCATACAAAACTGGGAGCTCTGAGGCTCCAGCTTTCATGAACACATGAAGGAGTCTGAGAACGAGTCCATTACTTTCAGAGCCTGGAGCAGGCAGCTTGACCACTTCACTACAGACCACCTAGTTTATAAATGACCACATTAAATCTCTGCTTCACCACAGAGACCAACTAGTTTATAAATGGCCACATTAAATCTCCACTCCTCTACCACAGAGACCATCTAGTTTATAAAAGGCCACATTAAATCTCCACTCCTCTACCACAGAGACCACCTAGTTTATAAATGGCCACATTAAATCTTCACCACCACAGAGGCCACCTGATTTATAAAAGATCCCATTATCCCTACACCTGTTTGCTTTAATAAATATTGACCTTCTTTTTCTTGCTTTGCAGGTTTGACTTCAAAGGCATCATTGACTACATATTTTACTCAGACCAACACCTCCGCCTACATGGAGTTATGGGCCTTCAGGACGAGGAATGGTTCCGTGTCAACAAGATCATTGGGTGCCCTCATCCATTCGTGCCCTCGGACCACTTCCCGCTGTTTGCCGAATTTTCTCTACCTGTTTCCACATCTTTGCGGTCCAGATAATAGCAGGCCAAGCCTCCCCACATTCCCTTATCATTGACATCCTCCTCATCAGTCCATGAGATGTTTTCGCGGTTAGACCTTCTGTTATGCCTTCTTTCTCTCGGTTTGTCCTTTTATTTTGTTTTTACTTGTTCTCTTCCTACTCTTTTCTGTAAGAAAATATTTGCATTTTTGTTTTCATTCTCATTAGTATATGCATATAATCTTCCTCCCTCATCATCATCATAATGATACAGATAATAAAACAATTCTGTTCCATTGACCATCCAACGTTTTACTGATAGGACATGCCGTTACTGTTCATCATCATTGTTGTGCTTTTCTTCATTCTCCACCAATTGTAAAAAGCCTTGTGTATTCTTGTTAACTTCAGATTAAATTTATAAGATTTAGGTGCTTGACTAGTGGATCGTTTTCTTTCCCATCAGATGCCTTAGGTGGAAGTGGGATTGCTGGAGTGTATTTCATTGCAGTGTTATTGTTTGCTTGTTGAAGGTGTCATGTGGTGATATGAGGATGTTAGTGGTGTCATATGGTAGTGTTAGGATGTTAGTGGTGTCATATGATTGTGTTAGTGTCATGTAGTAGTTTTAGGATGTTGGTGCTTTCACATAGTAGTATTAGGATAATAAAGGTGTCATGTGGTGGTGTGAAGATTTTAGTGGTGTCATGTGGTAGTTTAGGATGTTGGTGGTTTCATGTAGTAGTGTTAGGATATTAAAGGTGTCATGTTGTGGTGTGAAGATTTTAGTGGTGTCATGTGGTAGTTTAGGATGTTGGTGGTTTCATGTAGTAGTATTAGGATAATAAAGGTGTCATGTGGTGGTGTGAAGATTTTAGTGGTGTCATGTGGTAGTTTAGGATGTTGGTGGTTTCATGTAGTAGTATTAGGATAATAAAGGTGTCATGTGGTGGTGTGAAGATTTTAGTGGTGTCATGTGATAGTTTTAGGATGTTGGTGGTTTCATGTAGTAGTGTTAGGCTATTAAAGGTGGTAGTGTGAGGTTGTTAGTGGTGTCATGTGGTAGTTTTAGGACGTTGGTGGTTTCACGAAGTAATGTTATGATATTAAAGGTGGTAGTGTGAGGATGTTAGTGGTGTCATGTGGTAGTTTTAGGATGTTGGTGGTTTCATGTAGTAGTGTTAGGATATTAAAGGTGGTAGTGTGAGGATATTAGTGGTGTCATGTGGTAGTTTTAGAATGTTGGTAGTTTCATGTAGTAGTGTTAGGATATTAGATGTGGTAGTGTGAAGATGTTAGTGGTGTCATGTTGTAGTTTTAGGATGTTGGTGGTTTCATGTAGTAGTGTGAGGATATTAGTGGTGTCATGTGGTAGTTTTAGGATGTTGGTGGTTTCATGTAGTAGTGTTAGGATATTAAATGTGGTAGTGTGAGGATGTTAGTGGTGTCATGTGGTAGTTTTAGGATGTTGGTGGTTTCACGTAGTAGCGTTAGGATATTAAAGGTGTCATGTGGTAGTTTTAGGATATTGGTGGTTTCATGTAGCAGTGTTAGGATATTAAAGATGTCATGTGATAGTGTGAGGGTGTTAGGGTGTCATGTGGTGGTGTAAGAAAGTTAGTGCCACATGCAGTATCATAATCGTAAGAGCTGTCCATTGTAGGGATATTGGTGTCAAATGCAATATCAGAATGTTTGAAAGTGTCCAGTGCCAGTCTTAGCATATTAAAGGTGTTTTGTGCCAGTGTTTTTATGTGAACCGTTTCTAATACAGACTGGTTACTTCAACTCATTGTGTGTCAAACAACAGACTACACTTTGATCAACCATTCACAACATGACCAGAAATACTGTCCGTTGTCTATTGAAACTGTAAGCACTTGGTGTGTTGAAGCTGGAGCAATGGTCAACTCAACAAAGGCAACAGTGATATGGTTCTCTTTGAATAACCATATTGTGAACACCCCAACGCCAACTGTAAATCTGGGTTCAGAGACGGTGGAAAGAATGGAGGCAATGAATTACCTGGGGATACGATTTGATTGAAGCCTAGCTTATACTGAGCACATAGACCAGGTGATAACAAAGGCCAAGCGGGGTTTGGCTGCAGTGCGGATGATGGCGGCGGAAAACTGAGCAGCGCCATCTATGTCTTCTTTACGAGGGGCTGGTCCTTTCTGTTTTGGAGTATGTGATGGCGGTCCTGACTCTCAGCCATAAGCAGATGGAAAGGATACAGAACGAAGCTATGCACATTATTCTTGGATGTACAAGAGATACAGCATGCAGATATGGCGATGCGCTACTTTCTTGATTTTCCAACCATGAGGGACAATACAAATTTGCCAAGCACATGCCTATCTCAGAGTCAACACAAACATACAACATCCACTGCATAGTGAGATTAAGAAGGTAAAGGGCAGCAGGTTAAAAAGAGGAAAGTCATGGGTGGGTCTAGCCGAAGACATTCTTCAGCAGGTGTGTTCACTTGAGGACTTAGGACCTGGCGAGGAGTGGGTACAAGTGTCAACAGAGTATTGTACATCCTTTTCAGTGTGATCCAACTAGACAGGAAATGCAGATGAGAAAATCCAGCTGCGGTGGAGGTGAAAGTACAGGCTCTGATCTTCAAGAATTCTTTAGAGGATGATGATGTGATTTACATGGATAGGTCGGCCGTCCGAGGAGTGAGAAGTTCATGGGCCTTTACAGCTCAGGCCAGAGGGAAAATTGTGAAGGAAGAGTCTGGAGCTTTTGCTTTGACCACAAGCAGCCTAACTACGGAAGTCATGGCAGTAAGTAAAGCAGTAACATGGCTCGAGACACAGACGTTCAACGGGCATGTGTCCTTAGTGACTCAGTGAGTATGCTCAGGAGGATAGAAATGGGGTGGGTCTGAAGAGAGTGGCTGCTGTCTCTGGAGCAGTCTCGGATGGCAAAGATTAGTTTCATCTTCGTGCCAGGGCATGCATGGGTATAAGGATAATGAGCAGGCTGACAAGGTAGGGCTACTGTGGATGGCGAATGAGCCATGGACCAGGCAGACATTCTGAATGCTCTACGAGAAGTAAGTCGTTTACGAGAACCAAGCGATGACTGGGAATCTACAACCATGGTCAGGCTGCGAGAACAGCAAGTTAAAAGAGGTATGGCCAAACAAGAACACTACGCAGGAAGCCAAAGAAGAGTAGTAAACCAACACAGAACTGGTGTCATGAGCCGCTACACGCTGCAGGATTTCTGAGGGGATCCGAGCACTTATGGACTGAATGGTTCAATGTGCAGTGAGGATGATCTGTCGACTAACTATTGAAAATGTGTTAAGATGGTAAGAGTGTCATGCGTCAGTGTTTGGATATTAAAAGTACTATGTGCCACTATTAGTTTTAAGTTGTTAAAGTCTCATATGTCAGTGTTAGGCAGGTAAGAGTGACATGCGTCAGTGTTAGGATATTCAAAATATCAGGTGCCAATGTTAGTTCAAAATAGTTTTAGGTTGTTAAAGGTGTTGTGTATCGGTGTTAGTGTGGTAAGGGTGTCGTGTGTCAGTTGTAGGATATTAAAAGTATCATATGTCAGTGTCAGGTTGTTAAAGTTGTCAGTGTTAGGCAGGTAAGAGTGTCACGTGTCAGTTTTCAGATGTTGAAGGTGTCATGTTGTATCAAATGATAAAAGTGTCCAGTGCCAATGTTAAGATTTTAAAAGAACCAAATGTCAGTGTCTTAAAGTGTCATAAGTCAGTTTTAAGTTGTTAGAAGTATCATTTTTCCAGTGTTTAGGGTGCTAATTGTGTCATATGCCAAGTTGTTAGTGGTGTCATTTGGGCACTGTTAGGATGCTGAAAGTATCATGTAGTTAGTTTTAGGATGTTTAAACAAGAAAGTGCAATATATATTCATGTTGTATTTACTTTTCTTTCATGTTTGACATTTGAGGATGATGTGTTTGTCATGCATACAAAAGTATCACATATCAATGCAATGAGAAGTGTGTGTTACAAATGTGTTCATGACCATGCCGGGCAGTTATGGCAAAATTTATGACGCAGACCTACAGAATTAGTCAGACACTGGCAGGAAAGTTGGTATGGCCCTTGACGTTTGACAGTTTTAAATTACCAGTTTATTCCCTTGAAGAACTTATGATAGATCTTTATTTTCACAATTTTACAAGACTTTTAGAGATGTCAGTTTGAGGCAGTGATTGTCTTGATATTTTAGTGGTTGTTTAGCATCTCAGAGGAATACTATTTAAATATGTTTGATGTTTGTGCATGTTTTCAGCATAAAAACCATGGGGTATGTTTCTAAGAGTGTTTGGTGTATTTTAATGGGACAATGTTAGGAAAAATTTCAAATAAGAACCATAGAACATGTGTCTAAGAATTTTGAGGAATGTTTCAAATCTCAGATTGGTGGACATGTTTCTTATGGAAGAATGTTGGATGGTGTTTCAAAAGTTGGAATGCGGGAATTTGTTTCAAACGTTAAAATGTTGGACAAGGTTTTAAAGTAATAATGTTAAAACGTAACTCTAATATAAGGATATTGAAACATTTCATACATAAGAATCTTATAACATCGTTGACAAGCGCCACCTAGGCAGATAGGTCATTGACATTCTAAAAACTAATCATTGCAAAAGTTATCATGTAAAAACAAATGTTGATTTAAAAGGGACAATTAATCATTTGTAATCAACAGTGAAACTTTCGTTAGCAGCGCTGAGTTCTATTTAATAATTTTGTTTCAAGGAATTGATTTCACAAGTAGGCACATACATTAACTCCTTGAAGCCTTTTGTTCAGAATCATGAGGCTAGTACACACCACAAAGAAGCTATAAAATCTCTTGTACATTTTGTTGCATCGGTGTCAAAATTCCCTGAATATGAAAGCTTCCATTGTGAAATGCTGACGGACATTCCTGTGTTTATAATTTCCGGTTACTTGTGTTTTATTTCTGAAACTTGCCTCTGTAGAATTTGTGGTTGGCATTTTCGTAAAATGTATTGCTGATGATCTAAATATGATAATTTTATGCCATTTTTGCAAATATTCGATACAATATATTTTGATTACTAAAGTTCTTTGACTGTTCCATTCATATATGTTGGAAAAATCTAGCATGATTAGTTGCAGGGTATTAAGGATTATTTTAGTTTCATACTATAGGTGAAAGACGAAGAGGTAAATACCCGGATGACTTAGCCATATGATATAACCAGGACTAGAGCATAGACCTGATCACAGACTCTGGTGATTGTGTGGAATGGTGAGCCATGACCGCACAGGCTGATAGCATTACACATGATGATGATGATACTGCAAGTCACACAAGCTGATAGGCATTGCACATTGATGATGGAGATGTGAGTGCCATACAAGAGGCGGTCAGTGTAGTTTGAGCTACTGGTGGGGTGACCTTGAAGTGTTAGATGCCTCACAACATTTAGGTCACAGATTGTGAGATCAGAACCCTTTCTTCATTGTGTCACCTCTTCTCAGAGTCAATGCAGATACCAATTTTAGCTAATCTTAAGATTTGCCTTGACCCATGAAATAGTCACACTGCCAGGTCAAACAAAGGTCAAGTTTAGAGCCAATAAAAGCATTTTTGATATTGTATTATCCAGTGTGCAACTTTAAAGTGGTGATGTTTTATTAAACCTAGCTGTGTCAATTGCATTTTTTAAACATAATTTGATTTTTACGAATGTCTGGGTTTTGGGAATTTGATTTGATTGATAAAATGCCTGTGCTCCGACACTAAGAGTTTGTTTTGTGGCATGTCGTCTATTGCTAAGCTGGCAACAAAACAATGGACAACAAGTTGCCACAAATACCACCAGTATAAGAGATTGTGATGTCTTTAGTAGTACCTTCCTGCAGGGGACATTTTTTTTTCTGTAATGGTATGGAGAAGAAACTATTATATAACAATAATGATGACTTACAGAATTGTATGTAAGTAATTTCCCAAGTTGTGTATGTATTATGAAAAATGTTCTTGCCAGCTGTACTGACATCTTTCTGTTTTCTTCATTGTGACTGACTTGGATCTTAAGATTTGTCTTGAGTTAGACTGCAATCTTCCCAACCATATAATGTTTCCCAAACATTGAATCTTTCCCAGCCATTGCTGTTGACCATTATCATATGTTAACATGATAAAATATGTGATTCATTATTACAGATCTGATTTGATTAGATAAAAATTGCCCTGACAAAAATGCTCCATTCTGTTCTCGTTGGAATACACTTACTGTTGTTATAATCTTTCTCTCGTTCTTTAGGCACCTAATCGCTGTGGAGTGGTATAGGTGACCTATTGTTGTTAAACTGGCACTAGTATGACTAGATACCTGATTGTTGAACTGATTCATTTAGTAATTATCATTGTTGAAATAGGTTGTCTATGTAACTTATCATTGTTGAAATGGTTTATGTATCTTATCAGTGTTGAAATAATTGTCATGTATCAGTGTTGAAATAGTCATTCTAGACTGCTCATCTCATCAATGTTAAAACATTTTGTCTATGTATTTTATCAGTGTTGACATGGTAATTCTAGACCGCTCATCTCATCAATGTCAAAACGTTTTGTCTATGTATTTTATCAGTGTTGACATGGTAATTCTAGACCTCTCAGTGTTGTTGACATTCTAAGACCCTCCCTCATCAGTGTTGGAATGTTCTTCAGTGCACCTGATCATTGTTGAATTGGCAATTCTAGGCCTCTCATTGTTGTAGTGGTAATTCTAGGCCTTTTGTCATTGTTATAATAGTAACTCTGGGCCTCTTATCATTGTTGTAATGGTAACTCAGGGCCTCTTATCATTGTTGTAATGGTAATTCTAGGCCTCTCATCATTGTTGTAATGGTAATTCTAGGCCCCTTATCATTGTTGTAATGATAATTCTAGGCCTCTCATCATTGTCTCACAAAAGGCATATGTGTACAACGTTAAAACCCCTTCATATAGAAACATGATATGTAAATATCAAAGTCCTATATTGTCTCTCTTATTCTCAAATCTGTACTCATTATTTTTCTTTTTTTTTTTTTAATTCTTCTTTAATCTTGTATTAGTTTATAAGTTTCCAAAACATACATCATTATTATTGAATATTAGTGCACACAATAGACCACTGATAATCTAACTTTAACTGATATTAGTGTAGGTTTCAATTTAACATCATAAACAATCAATCTATTCCATATAATACACAAGTACATTCTACAGCATGTTTTTAACACACACTCACTCAACATTCATGATAATTTTAACAAAACTCCCTGCCTCAATGGGGGTTCGAACACATGGCCATTGGGTTGGCAGACAAGCTGCTCAAGTTGATTACTTTTACTCAGCTGAAGGTGATATCCTGAGCATCGGTCATCACTGCAGCTGTCAGAACGGCGTCGGGGTTAAATTTCTTGTCTGCAGCGATCAAGTTAGCGCAAATTTCTCAAGTTCCATCCTGCTTATTTCAGGGGGGAGAAAGGTGTTGGAATGAGGATTCTTGACTTTATGTTCTGCACAAGACGAGCTGTGGCTTTAAAGCACTTAGAGACTGCTGGGCGCTCCAGATACACCTTTCTCATGACATCATGTGTCTGTAAGTCTTTATAGGCCCCAATTTGTTCTATACAACATAAGCCTCCAGTCTGCCTAAAAACATGCTAGGGACTTGTCTGTTAAAGGAAACCGCATTCCTTTTACCCAGGAGTTATTCCACGCATCTATTGACCCTGGTTTGAGAGTATATGTAATCATCTCATATATATTGGAGGGAGACCTGGGCTGGAGAAGCGGCCTAAATAGAAAGGCCAGTATAATCTGATTCGCTCTTGATTTTACCACATCTGTTTTTTCTTTTCTGAAGCTTTACAAAGTCCGAGTCTGTCCTGTAGATAGTATATGCATTGTTGATCATGGAATAGCCTCCGGCATACTGCCAAATTTGAACTGTTTCAACTTGATTGCCGTTTTGTACTGTAAAGCTGCCAATAAGATCAGCTGCAGTATTTTTATATTTATTCATTTCTTAACAACTGTGTTAGATATTTCTGCATGTACTCTGGCTTGATAACATGAAATTGAATTTTATAAACAGTTTCTTTATTAGATAAGGCCATGGAATGGGACGGCTTTGGCTGCTGTGTCTTCATGAGTTTCTGAACCAGCCTTTGTTGGTGGTAAGGTTTTGAAATCTGAAGTCCGGCTGTGTTGTGTGAGACTTACCCGGTGCAGAGAAAAATGGTTGTAAACACCTCAGCCAAAGTGATGAGACGATGCCAGCCATTAGAGTTGCTCCTTTAGGTCTCCACGTCCCTGTGTGTCAGGTGATCATCCCAGCCTCTGGCAAGATCAATTGCAAATACTACACTTTGATCTTAGCCAAAAGGCCGTTTTCTGCTCTAACTGATGCTGTTATGTTGGCATTTCTTAACTAATTTATCACAAATGGCATACGAGTACAACGTTAAAACCTCTTTATATATAAACATGATATATTAATATCAAAGTCCTATTTGTCTCTATCATTCTTAAATCTGTACTAAGACTTATCTAAGTGATGCCGTTATGTTGGCATTTCTTAACTCCAAATATTCATCACAAATGGCATATGTGTACACCGTTAAAACCTTTTTGTATACACACGTGATATATAAATACCAAAGTTCTGTATTGTCTTCCTGACTCCAGTGTGTCCAAGTTTTGTTTCACAAATCTGTACTAAGATTGTCTAACTGATGCTGTTATGCTGGCATTTCTTAACTACACATTTCCTCACAAATGGCATATGAGTACTCTGGTAAAACTCTGCACACAACAAAAACATTTAGTTTCATTTTTTGTCTGTGTGAAGAAAACAAAGTAGATGATGTGTGTTACCTTAAAATAATGAATAACTGGAGATAAAAAGAAAATATAACGTAGGGTTAAATAGATGAATCACCATGGCTTCATTATTTGGATCACTGTATGCTCTTGGTAACCTCATCCCACGGCTGTGTTGTGTAATGTAGGCAGTGTTAACTCAAACATTGTGATACCGGAGGCAGCTCAGCGAATTTGTTAATGTATGTTCCCGATCTTATGTCACCATTTGCTAGCATACATGTATTTTACAATGACATGTGACATTGTCGTGGTGATTATTATGTTTTATTACTGATCTGATTGCAAATGTAACACATGTTATTTTCAAGCAACACCATTCTCCCATTTTAACATGGCTTTGTTTTTTTTTAATGTGCAGCTGAAAATTCATTGTTTCAAACTGTTTTAAGATTTGTTTTAGTTCCATATAGAGGTTTTGTAACGCGACATTTGTAATGCATTTATGTGTTTATTAGGGGATTGCTAGGCTAACTTAGAGATTGGCTATTGGAATGTTGCCTTCTTTAGATTGCATTGTTTAGTAAATTTTGTTGCGTGTATTCTCTTTATGCAGGCCCAGTTTTGCAGTAAATTATGTCAGCAGTGAAATTGTTTATGAAATAAGATTTGCAATACAGGAACAGACTGGTTACACATACTCATACGCATATGTTGTGTGTGTGTGTTACACATATATTAAACATGTTCAACTGTACAGTTTATATTCTTTTTATCTCTTGACTTTTTCCCTCTTTACATTTGAAAGTATTTTGTATAAATACATGATATCACCAAAATGCCTGCTGCTTATGTTGCTGGTGTGTATTTATCACTTGGTGGTGTTTATTACTTGACGGTACAAATTATTATAGAAAACGAGATTAGAAGTGTACATTGTGAGCTCTCACTGCAACATTGTTGATTCATATCCTTATGATCGTTGCATGTTTGGATTTGGTATTATGTATCATGAGATGTTAACCCACGGGTAATGATGGGTACACATAGAATGGGAGGAACTAGAAATATGAGTAAACATTGGATAGTAATAAAGATGTAATGCTGTAGGTATACGAAACTACAAAAACTGCCACCTGAAAAATTACAGCAGTGCCTCACTGAAGGAGCAAATGTGCGTCTATACACAAATAGATGCACGTGCGAAATGGAAAGGTTCAAAATTAGTGGCAGGCTAGATTAAACTTGCTCTGTAAATAGTATACAGCCAATAAATGCTGAGGTTGACTGCAACATCCTGTAAAGAAAATGCAACTAAATTTAACTAAATGGAAGGGTGCTATCGTTGTGCCCAAAACAACAACTCTGGAATATGAGCAGAATTTATCCCCAGCTAATATCCCTGCAATAAACTGAAACACTTAGTACATTCAGCTACAGATTTGTCCTCAGCTTCTTCACCGAGTGATTGTCCTTGTGTAGTCTGTGGAAGAAAATCAATCTGGGTCCATGTAAAATGATGTGCTAGTGTGCATTCAGACAGCATGGTCATTGATTTCTAGTTGGTTTTGTTCCTCAGTAAGGCATTCATACTTGATTATTTTTGTGATTTCTCTTGTAGACTGTTGTGTAGAGAGCTCTCTAGAGCCCTGCTCTGTAGTCTGAAGAATTCTGTAGACATCCTACTCTGGAATGTAGAGAACTCTCAAGATTTCCTACTCTGGGATGTAGATAACTCTCAAAGAGCCTTAACTCTGGGATGTAGAGAACTCTCTAAGAGCCCTGCTCTAAGATGTAGAGAACTCTCTAAGAGCCCTACTCTGGGATGTAGAGAACTCTCAAGATTCCTTACCCTGGGATGTAGAGAAAATCTCCATGAGCCCTACTCTGGGATGTAGAGAACTCTCAAGATTCCTTACTCTGGGATGTAGAGAAATCTCTATGAGCCCTTGTCTGGGATGTAGAGAATTCTCTAAGTGCCCTACTCTGGTGCTAAGATCTATAAGGATGCCCTACTCTGGGCTGTAGAGAACTACTCTGGTGCCAAGATCTATGAGGATGCCCTATCCTGGGATATAGAGAGCTCTATGGAAGTCCTATAAGCAGGTTTCTTTCAGTCTTCTACCTCTCGTTAGCAGTTTGATGTTGTCACTGTGGCCAACTCTTTGCTGTTTGTTTCAACTCTAGTCCTCTGACTCTCATTAGCAACTTAATGTTGTCAATTTGGCAAACTCTTTGTGGTCCAGGAGGACTTGACTGCAGAAATTTGTTGAGAAGATACAGATCTGAATTATTTTGCTAATCATAGGACACTATATATTTTTAGATGTAGATACACAATGGTTTTATGTTTTAGCTCTGAAATATTTTACCGTGAAAAAATTCTTATAAGTTTTCTGTGAAGCATATAATCCATTGCCTGGCCTTTTGTATTTTAAATTATCATCAGTGTTAATCTATTTTTTTTTTTTTAAACCTGTTGTGTCCACATGGTTTACATCATTTATTGTTTTGACCCACTGTGTCCACAGTTTGATTAACAGTCCTGTTAAATGTATTGATTTAAGATATAGTAGTTGTTGCAAGACAGAGATAATGTGGATACATCAAGGAAATGAAATCCCGATCTCCCTTGGTGAAACCCCACGTAAGAGGTAAAATCATAGACATTTAGGTAGCAGACAGAGAAACTATAATAACAATACTAAAGACCAGAGAAGCTTTCATATCACTGGGATATTTGCGGAAGAAGAATTAATTCTATGGGGTCATAGTCTTTACTGCTATCCTTATTCTGAGTTTTGAATCTAATGTGAGATAGTAAAAGCGAACAATCAACCATAGAGACAAAAGTCACACCATAGTATCAATGGTATATGCCATATTGGCTAACAAGAGAAGTCAAGGGAAATTAAATCTAATAGGAAACTTGGAATATTGAACTCATAACGTCAAGTCAACACCGCTGTGTATGGGTGGAAACATGGAGAAAGACTAAAACAGTTACTAATAAATTACAAACATTCATTCACTGGTACCTGCACTAAATAGAAAGACTAAAATGGCATGACAGAATCTTAACACTGAGCTTATGGAGAGAACTAGACACATTCAAGGTCAGGACACGACACTGACAGAGAAATGACGAGCCAGTCTTGTAACAACATGAAACATTTCTCATATCTAAACAGTTATGTCATGAATTTCAATTGAGATCAAGTGTTACACTTCCTTGACATTATTGTATGGTGCCGAAACTTATACAAGTGAGGGTGAAATTGAAGGGCAATGAATTGACATGAGGGCAAAATTGAAACTTTCAAGATGTGGGTACGTAGATGAATTAGGAAGAATACGTTGGCAGGAGAATGCCTCAGTCAGAGAGGATTCGGCTGATGGCGAGGGACACTTATGATAGGGAAAGCTAACCTTCACACAAAAATCAGCCCAGGATACACACTAGTACAACCAGTATTAGTAGCACATGTGTAGAAGGAAGCCAGTATGTCATCATTTGGTGAATCGCGTTACACTGTTTCGTCAAACCTGTGGCTCAATACATCCACTTTCGACAAGCATTTTTTTAGTGTTGCTTTCCCTAGCCTTTGACTGTCCCCTGTGTCTCTCGTCGTCTGGTTCCGACCACTTGACCTGTCCGACATGGGAGACCCTACCAGTAGCTGTGCTACCGTCAACATAGTTGTTTGGGTTGTTAGAACATGCAAGCTCCTCGACTCCTGTAAGATACGAGACACAATTGGGGGAGGGGTGTGTGACAGTTTGAATGCAATGTTAAGACAGGGTGTGGAGACTCATTACAACCATCCTTAATTGCGGAGATGACTCTTAATGATATGAATATTGTAATGAGTTATTAACACCAGTGAGTTTTAGAGGGCTAGTTAGTATTAGTAGACTTTGCTTCCATGATTGATTACTGTCATTTGAAATTGTCATGGTAGCGGGTTCAACCCTTACACAGGTCAGTTGGACTTCTCATCCTTAACTTGGAGATGTAAATTACAAGTACCTCAGGAGTTGGAGTGGGTTTGCCTGATGGCAAGGGACACTGGTAATAATAAAGTTAGCCCACACACACAAATCAGTCCACTGCACTAGAACCAGTAGCATGTATGAAGGAAAATGCTTGGGTTGAAAGCGAGCGAGCGCAAATAACAAAACATGTGATACTGTCCGTCTCAACTATCGTTATCCATGTTGCTTGCCATCTGCAAGACACATATTTGGAAGCCTGTAATCTAAAAAATCATAATTATCCAATCAAAATGTACCTTTTTGTTAACTATTAAGAGCTTCCCAATTAAGCAAAATATTGCCATCTGTCGAATGTACACATGTGTCAAAACTTGGCCTGTACACTGTGAACAGCCAGTAGATCGAAAGTAACCTTGAACCTAGGCTTTAAACTTCTCTTCACAGACACCATCAGTGGGTGCAAAATATTGTACAATTTTTGTAGGAAGTCTCGGTATCGTAGTGGCTAGACTCTGCCCTGTCACAGGTGGACGAAAACAGATTTTGTAAAATTGATCTGAGCTCCCGGGTGACCGAGCCAAAATGGATATTAAGATTATCTTGGGAAGTAAAGGCTGCCAGTGTGACATTGACCACACTGGCCACTGAGTGCCGACTGGCATATACAAATACACCTCTAGCTCTGTGTGCCAGATGCTCCTTCAGTTGTGTGAAAAAGTGCTTTGATTTTATTTTACTTTTTTTTTTTGTGCTAATGCATATGATTGCTTCTGTTTTTAATTTTTTTTTTTTTTTTTTTAAAGGAGGTGAAATGAGAAAATGTGTACCGGCTCAGGTAGTATTTTGTTGTAGGTGTATTGTTAGATGTTATTGTTAATGCATTTCACAGAGATCTGATAGAATATACTTAATTCCTTCTGTCCTGCTAATTGTTACATAAAGCCATTCATCATCAACATCTTGAAGTGAGTTGTGTGGCACAGCTTGGAAGAAAAAACATGTGGCTCACTCAGCTCATGTGACTTACTTTGGCAAAGCATTTTTTTTTTCAGGTTTCATTCGACTTTGACAAAGCATTTTTTTTCAGGTTTCATTTGACTTTGAAAAAGCAATTTTTTTCAGGTTTTATTCGACTTTGACAAAGCCTATTTTTCAGGTTTCCTTCGACTTATTTTGACAAAGAATTTTTTTTATGTTTGCCTTTGACTGTCCCCAGTCTGCCTGGCAAGGCTAATGTCTATTTATCTCTTCATCTGATCTCTAACCCTTGACCTGTCTAACATGACAGGCCCTACCAGTAGCTGCCCTACCATCTGCATAGCTCTTGGGGTCTTCGGAACTCGCAAATCACTCTGCCACTTCAAGGAGGGTCCACACCAGAGGTGTAACCATTCTACCAGCTATTTCTTGCACTCTTTCCAGTCCTGCCACTTCAAGGAGGGTCCACACCAGAGGGGTAACCATTCTACCAGCTATTTCTTGCACTCTTTCCAATCTCTAAGAGTTTATGCTTTTGACCCACTATGTCCACATGATTTATGTAGTTTATTCAGTCCCCCATGGTTATTACATTAACTCCCGTTGAACCAGACGGATGATGGTTTATAACCAATGTCTGGGACGCAGTCATTTTGACAGTGTTAGGTGCCCACAACCATCATGTGGAGATTGTTTGCGTCAGCGTCAGTGTCACTGGCAGTAAATATGTGCATGTCATTGTGCCAGTGCCACTGGTGGTAAATATTTTCTTGTTATTATTTTATGTTAAATCTGCATTATGAATGAAATATAAACAGTAGCGTGTCTACAAGGATTACCATAAATAGCATATTTGCCATTCACGGAGCACTTGAAATGAATCAGGTAGATGTTCAGGGCTTACCCTAGCTCTCCCATTCCCCCATCCAATCAAATGGCAGAACATATATGTGTTTGATTTTATATGTAACAGATTTGATTTTATATGTAACAAAGTAACATCTCATGCGGAGATTTTCATTTGCAGCTTGAAACAAATTTGCCTCTCTTTTTTTTCCTATTCATTTCTGTGATTGATTATGTTTTACAAGAGTGAGTTTTATGAGAGCCTTATCTGTGTCTCCTTTTCACCAAGTCACATCAAGCATTGTGCTGTCTTGGTGTCTATTGCACACATGAAGCAATCAATTCAATATATTTATCATTATTATTTAATGGTCACAGTAACACACAGGCGGAAACCTCTTTAATTCTGACTCCTGTAACATGCCTGGTAGATTACAGTGTGCATATTCTTTGCTTCCCCACGGAGGCCAGGATCCTGTTCTTTAACACAAAGATTAGAAGACATAAATTAGCATACCTACTATATCTCTTAGTATATTCACATACATTGTTTGGCCTTCATAGAAATAGAAGAAAGAAGAGTTGTCTTGTTGATCATGTGTTGAAGTACACTTGTTCCTGCAGTGAGGCCCTGTCATCATTTGGAGGTGCCAGGTTTGAATGCTAGGTGGTAGCTACAGCTTTTAATGTTTATGTTGTCAAGTATGTCCTCTACTCTCTACTTCTTTCTCTTGATGGACAGACAACAACTTCTTTCTTCTACTTCTACGAGTGCCAAACAATTCATGTGAATTTATTTATGAGTTGCCTCAAAGGGTTCCCCAATTCATATTTCTGTTTATTTCTAAGTAGCCTTTTTTTGTGATTTTTCTTTTCCTAACTGTTGTATGATAATTCACACTTTGCTATTGTGAAGCCTGCTTCTGAAATAAGCGCTGGATTACACTATTCATGTGCACAGTGTGGGAAAACAGAGAAATCATCATAGCCTGGAAAGAGTGATTCAATGGGCAGTGAGCAGAGGATTTGGCCGACACTCGGTACTCTGAGGAAAGGCAGACGGACAAATAATCAGACTGCAGTTGGCACCATTAGTATTGTGACTCTTCGCTGGTTGTTGAAGTTGAGGACGGAGCACGTAGGGAATGTCCCGAGTGCTGTCATGTTGGTTCCTGTCTCAACTCAACTCCACACTATTCTTTTGTTAATACTTTTTTGATTTCTCTGTTGGATCATTGAAAGGAAATCATGAGCTCAAGAAAGATAGTTGCCTGTTCATCTTATGTTGTACGTAATTCATTCAAGGAAGAATTCAAATTTGCCCGAGGCTACATCCCTTCACGGGAGCCGCAGTGGCTGGCATGCTTGCCTGCAGGCCCGGTGATCATGTGTTTGATTCTCCATCAAGGTGGACATATTTTTTTGACTGCAGTGTTTAAAAATATTGCCGGTCAAAGTTTTGTATTCACCCTCTGTAAAGGTCATACAACATAATTGGTAAATATAAAACTTGGACCGGCAATATTTTCAAACACTGCACAGTCATTGAAAATACACCCGGTATATCGACCCAACCTCAAATGGGTACCAGGAAATGTTCTAGACATGATATTGCCCACTCCACCCATCAAGTGCCAGGAAATGTTCTAGGCATGATACTGCCCACTCCACCCATCAAGTGCCAGTTGGTCAGTACAAATATGCGGCTGGTAGCATATACCAAGTTCACCTCATGGCATGGGAAGAGTCCTATTCTTATTTCACTTTACATCCCGTCACATTGATGTCACAAGTGGGATTGAAGACTGTCACATGTCCCATAATATACCATCAATAAGGCAGCTTAGCACTTCCACTTCACTGAACGTCACCCAGAAACGGACATAAAGCTCATGCACACATTCACATCTACGTGACCGCTTTCATCCCTGACCAAACAAATGGCACTGTCAGAAGGCTGTCACCAGGCCACCATATTTTCTTACTCGTTTATATCTGACACAATACCATCGCCAGGTTCCTGACAATGTTGGAGGACATTTATTTAACTCATCCTTTTCTAGCATGTTGTTACATTCATGCAGTGTATCCTAATGATTACTTTGATGCCTTCTGTCCCAAACAGTTGTTATTTTAACCACTACTGACCCAGACAATTATTACTACTTAAAGTAGCAACTGCCTGGAACCACCAAGAGTTAAGTCTGTTGTTTCATGCATTCCCAGACTGAGCTTTACAGTTTGAAATCAAACCTGACATTGAGATTGTAAACTTGGTAGTCTCTTGTATCATCTATGTCATTCTTTGGTTTTTCATTTTAAGCTTTTAGTTGTCCATAGCTTGTTTTGTGTGTATGTTTTTTACTCACTTTCATATTATTATTTTTTGTTTTGCTGTCATTTGTTTCAGCTTTTCTTATTGTCATTGCAATGTTTTGAAGATGATTTTAATAATAAAAATATCTGGTGACATTGAAATTTAAGCACCTTTGTTCACTTATGTTGATCTTGTGTATGATGAGGGTGTCAGAGAGAGTTGTTTGTTCATCGTTGCTATGTTGTTATCTGTTAGTCCTTGAATGGGTGCGGAGATGGCTGATTATGCGAATCCAAGCCTGGAAGTACCTAGCACAAGGATGGCAGAAGGGTGGTGTTGACAGATAAGTTGGTCACAAGCCAGGTAACTGCAGTTTCAAACATTTAGTTAAATGTCAAAAGTCAAGTGAAGGACTCTTTTAACACACCATAAGGCTTATACAGCAGAAGAAGAAGACACCTCTGCACCATAACTTCTGGATTCTTAACTGTTTCAAAGTAGTAATGCCTGAAAAGAGAGTTTACTACACCAAGCAGAGTGCTCAGTAGCAATGTTCTCCCAGATTTCAATACCAATTACCCAATTCTTCGTTGATGCTTTCAGTGCCTCTTTGTTTCAAAGTATCAACTCGTATACCTGAAAAGAGATTTTACTACATCAAGCAGCGCGAACAGCTGCAATGTTATTCTGGTTGCCAAGATCAATGCCTGTTCTTCGCTCAAGCTTTTAGTGTTTTTGTAAGCTGACTTGCCTAAACCAAGTTCACCATAGAATTGTTTCTGTGTAATCAACTCATTGACGTGCCAACATAACCGGCCCATCAGAGCTC
Source organism: Cepaea nemoralis (assembly GCA_014155875.1). NCBI lineage: Eukaryota > Metazoa > Mollusca > Gastropoda > Stylommatophora > Helicidae > Cepaea > Cepaea nemoralis. The sequence goes on along the minus strand of JACEFZ010000049.1, from coordinate 730,818 downwards.
AGATTTGCACAGAATAGTGTGGTGCTTGTGGTAATCCATGAGAGAACTTGTACACCTGTGAGAGATACAGGGTGATGAACTCTGAAACAAATGTTATGTTAACTCATTCTGTACTTAGCAGTTCATCATGTTCTATAAATGATGGGCTTTCTTTAATTCCTTTTGCCCTACCCAGCTGTACATTATTCCGTGATTTTCAACCTGTAGTCTGTTGAGTCCTGGAGGAGCCATGACTGACAGCCCAGGTGCATTTTGTATCATATTTAAAAGTAATATAAAGGACCCTTTCTGTCATGTATATTTGGAACATAGTGCCAGGCCCATAATTGTCTAGACCACTGGGAACTCAGTGGATGATTTGACCAACATCATGCCGATTGCTTTTACTTCCCAGAAATTTCATGGTACACAGTGTGCCCAGGTGAATGTTTATCCCCCCCCCCCCCCTCCTCCCGGGGGGGAAAATTCGAACACAGACTATCGGGCAAGTGTGCTAGCCACTGCTCCCTGTTCCTACTAACCTGTTTCTGGACTTCCAGTCCCCAACATGGCGCTTAGGAATTGAATTGTTAAGTCCTCTGGTGTGCTTATGCTTGTGGATACGGCTTGTATTCACATTTTCCTCATGTTGGACTGATAGTACATGGTTCCGTCGCCCTGCTACTGAGTAAATGTGTAGCGCGACACTGTGAGCTGTGAGATTTGTGTGAAATGCTTTTACATCTGTCCGCTGTTGTTTGCACAGTGAACTGCATGTTTGGAACAATGGCTGGCTGTCGCTAAATTGACTGGTTTGCCTTTTCGGTTCACGAGTGCATTTTTCAGGAGACTCCTGATAGTCGTCGCTGGAGCTACGGAGTTCGTTCTTTGTGCAGCACTTGTGGCGGGTCGCCCTGTGGAAAGAGGCCGAGCATTGTGGGATAAAACCCAGGCCAATGGAGTCTTTCTGGTAACTGCCGATTCCATCGACGATGAACTGTGTTTTTCGTGGAGGACTTTTGTGTTGACATTCTGGCGGCGGTATTATGCAGTGTACTTATGCGAGCTGTTGGCTTACTTTTCACACGGCAGTGGGGAGCATTTTGTGCGATATTCACTGGCACAGGAACAGAGCATAATGGGGACAACCTGTTGCCGTGAAGTTGGAACCGCGACCAACCAACCACCCACCCACTGACCCACCCAACCAACCTCCCAATCAACCAACCAACCAACCTACCTGTTTCTGAATCTCGTTGAAATCAATATGTACTAACTAAATTTTATTGCGAACATTATCATCATGGGTTTTTCCCAAGTCCATTATCGTTGAGAATGGTGTTTGAACCACGTGTTACCTACTAGCGTATTATAGTATTATGGATTCTACCCACTATGACCTGGCTCGTTCCTTTCATCTAGGCCATGGCAACCAGTCACGCTGCTCAGTTTTAAATTGCCTACATTTGCATTGAAGTCCCCGAGAATCACAATTATTTCAAAAGGTTTTCACTGGTCCAAAATCATATCTGACTCATAAAACACATTTATTTTTTCTGCTGTATTATCTGCCGTTGGTGGCTATGCTGTATGGCTGTTCGCGGCATTTTTCTTGCATTTGTCGCAATGAGAATATCACATCAATGGTAGACCGGTTCTGTCGAAAGCCACACTGTGATTCGGGGTAGACTTGATCTCCTAGGACTTGAAGTCTGCGCAGAACAATTCTGGCAAATACTTTTCCAACAATACACAGAAGTGAGATACCCCTATAGTTGTTGCAGTCGCTCCGATCGCCCTTGTTCTTGTACAGTGTTATGCTATTACCTATCCATAGCACAAAGTCTGGGCTAAAATATAGAGACCATGTGTTGCCCATGCAGCATGATCCCTCTCTTGGCCTGCCTAGTTCACTCCAGAGGAAAGGTAACACCTATACATCTGGAACAAGACAAGCTGCCGGATCAGCAAAGCAATGCTCTAAATGTCCGCCTGTTGGAGCTTCGATCCTAGCCCAGCCGCCAACCAAGGCTTAGGGCCTGGTCTGCCCTGCCATGACATTTTGTCTTTAGGTTGCATTTCCTCGCACCAGAGTAAGGCTTGTACTCTCCCAATTGCGCTCTTCCGCCCGAAGCCGTTGGCACAATGTGGGGTGTCGGGTTTGGTAAGCGCCGCCCAACGTTCGGCGCTAACAGAAAGCAGGTATGGCTGCAGTGTGCTGATAACCAGGGGTTAACATGGAGTTTCACTAATAACACTATCTGAGGTTGCCCAAAATCCTTTAACTTGAACCTTCTGCGAGAACCAAGTGATGGCTGTGAATTACAATCATGGTCAGACTGCGAGAACAGCAAATGAAAAGAGATGTGACCAGACAAGAACACTACGCGGGAAGCCAAAGAAGATTGATAAACCAACACAGAACTGGTAAAGTGAGCCGCTGCACGCTGCTGGATTTGCTGAGGAGGGGATCCGAGCACTTTGAAACTGAATGGTTCAATGTGCAATGAGGATGATCTGTCGACTAACTAACTGACTAATTAACTAACTTGCTGTCTATTGATGCAAGATTGTGCCAACTTCTCTTTTATTTCCCTTCCATTAGTAAATGATTATGTAAATCAGTTGCTCCCGCATCCGACTATGTCACTTCACAAATACCTAACATGTTGATTGGCGGGCCTAAAATCAGGCTACCACTGGGACCATCAGCATGGGATCTCTTCACTTGCCGCTGAAGAAATAGACGAAGCTCGTGTGGGAATGTGCCGAGTGCAGTGATGTTGAATCTTCAACTCACTCAAGTTAACATTAACTTTATTCATTTCATTGTATATGTTTGCCAACTTTCCATTATGCAGGGTATATTTTAATGACTGTGCAGGTTTTGAAAATATTGCAAATAGAAAACTTGGAACGGCAATATTTTCAAAAACTGCACAGTCATTAAAAATACACCCTAAAGTCCTATAACCTATAAAAGTGGTCCGACATTCTATGTGCCAATATGTTAGTTATGTTTATAGTTTAGTTTAGTCGACAGATCAACATCACGGCACACAGATGTAACCAATAAGTGCCCCGTTCTACTCCTAACTCAAGTCTGAGTCCGGAGAATCTCAGCTCAGTGCACGAACTCCGTAGCACCGGCGAGGATCCTAAAATACTTTGGGTAGATTTTTAACTCGAAATTTTGCCCGGGCAGCGCCGTTAGGCTACTTTTTTTTTTTTTTCGATTTCCAGTTGCCAAGGGATTTTTTACGTGCGCAACAATACACACGGGCGTCCGATCTCACTACCCAGAGACCAGGGGAAATTTTGTTACTAGAAGTCCACGTAAAAAAATCCCGGGGCTTGAACCCGGGACCTCCAGCACTCGAGGCGGACACCATAACTCAAGGCCACTCCACGCCGCCCCCTCCCGGTAAGGAAGGAAGGAAGGAAGGAAGGTACCTTCCTTATACAAGGAGTTGAGTTTAACCAAGAACGACATCACTGCACTCGGGACATTCCCATACGCGCTCTGCCCTCATCTTCAACAACCAGCTAAGAGTCCCAGAACTGAGCTCAAAGCGGGCGAGCGCAAATATAAAAAAAAAAAATTACCAAATGCAGTATTATTGTGTTTCCGTCCGACCTTTCTTAGGGGTACAGAAGGTCGATCATATCCTCTGGTCACTCGCCGCTGCCGCAGCATTTTCTGTGGATAATGATGCCGTATCTATTCTGCCACACTAAACACATGATCCCGGAAGACCATGACTACATCTGCCTTCACGTGGACCAATACCAAATACAGCGGCGTAGATTAAATCAGTTTGTCCCCCGCTCGTTTCCCAATACACCAGTATGCCGGGGGGGGGGGGGGGGGGGGGGGGGGGAATCAAACTGCTGCCCCATATCGTTGATGTTTTTTTTTTTAAAATTGAAGAATGCCAATCTGTACGAAGCTTACAGGTCTTCACTGTTCTTACCATGCTACGTGTGTTCGTTATAATCACGATATGTGTGTGCTGTTTGTCCTCCAATCAGCGGATCGAAGCTCTGACCGCCTCCACCTCCATTCTCAAACTAGATGTGGTATATACAAGGAGCATATTATAGGATCTATACACACCCAAAAAAAAAAAGACGAAAGTGATTGCATTTTTAGTGGCTGAACGTATTTAAACAGCCTGAGATATCATATGCACTGTATTGATGCACTTAAATGTCGAAATCAGTCACACTGACCTTCGAGGTGTATGACTGGGTGTTTTAAACTGGCCACGTAAACTAGATGTGGCATACTCTCCGTGTAAACTAGATGTGGCATACTCTCCGTGTAAACTAGATGTGGCATACTCTCCATGTAGATTAAACGTGGCATACTCTCCGTGTAAACTAGATGTGACATACTCTCCGTGTAAACTAGATTGTGGCATACTCTCCGTGTAAATGGCTACTCTCCGCTGTAAACTAGATGGCATACTCTCCATGTAGACTAAACGTGGCATACTCTCCGTGTAAACTAGATGTGGCATACTCTCCATGTAGACTAGATGTGGCATACTCTCCATGTAAACTAGATGTGGCATACTCTCCATGTAAACTAGATGTGGCATACTCTCCGTGTAAACTAGATGTGGCATACTCTCCATGTAAACTAGATGTGGCATACTCTCCGTGTAAACTAGATGTGGCATACTCTCCGTGTAAACTAGATGTGGCATACTCTCCATGTAGACTAGATATGGCATACTCTCCACGTAAACTAAATGTGGCATACTCTCCATGTAAACTAAATGTGGCATACTCTCCATGTAAACTAGGTATGGAATACTCACTTGAAAGAAGTACGAAGAAGAAGAAGAAGAGGAAGAAGCAGAACAGACAGGCAGACTCAGGGTGCTAAAGGGATACTTCCATTGCTTACTTTGTTCAGTAAGGCCCGGGCATATACTAGCCCAGGCCAAGATGTGTATGTCCTGGCAAGCTCCATTCTTTACACAGAGGGATGGGAAACCTTTTTCTGCCAAGGGCCATTTGGAAATTTACAACATCACTCATAACATCATTCGAGAGCCATACAACATGATCAACTAAAAAATTAACCTGCTGTATTTGGTCAGATTATTAGTTAACTCTCCTCTAATGTGATAGTTGGAGCTGCTTCTCTTTGGTGTGGCGTGTAATGTTAGCTGGTATTGATGATGATGCTACCCGCAACAGATTTGTCAGGTTTGCGTCGTTCAGTCTGGAGCGCAGTCGACTATTTGTGGTGGTAAGTTTTGAAAAAGAATTCCTTGAAACAATTAGTTGTTCCGAGAGCAGATCCATAATGCAGTGTATGTCTCCTCAAAGTGGAAAATTCCTTACAGCTTGAGTAACGTAAACAAAACTGGAGATACCTTGGCAGGGCCAGATAAAATGATTTCACGGGCCTTCTATGGCTCGTGGGCCGGATTACCCCACCTCTGCTTTACATAGACATATAAAGAAACTAAGGGAACACGAATTAGGCGAGGGAAGTCTTGGATGGGATAAACAGAGAAAGCAATTAGAATGGTTACCACGATGGCACATTAAGTGCCATAATGTCATTATCACCCTCAGGGAGAGAGTACGACACGTTGCGTGATGGGAGGAGAGTCCATTGGCACCTTGCCTTCTTGATAGACGATAGTTTGTGCTTCAAAAAGGCATAATAACTTTTACCCATGGCGGTAGCGAATGTGACTGGTAAGGCCAATTCGCGCTGTAAATGTTCGTTCACAGTGGGTGCATGTGAACACGTGGTCATTTCCACCATCATGCACCATCTTACGTCTCACACGCTCGGTGTGTGACTTATCTGCAATAATTGTCTCCTTTGTCTTTATTCCATTTCTGATGTTTGCCCTCCACGCAACACGTTCAGCGGCGACTTGCTCCCAATGTGCATTATCAATGCCTGTATCAATCATGTCCCGCTTACACACATCTTTGTATCGTAGTAGAGGCCGACCCTGAGATCTCTTACCCATCTGTAATTCACCAAGAAAGATGTCCTTTGGTATTCTACCATCATCCATCCTCCTAAGATGTCCTATCCATCTAAGTCTGGAGAAATGTAGACATAAAATACGTGATAAACTCTCACGTATGGTTTATGGTGTTCTGGCGTACATTGATGGATCTGTGGTGCGTGACCAGCAATTATGACGGCTGAGCCTGAGCATTTCGAATAATCACCTTCAGTGTGAGAATGAAATCGAGGGGAAGACCACAAGAGAAGGTTCTTAGCAATCTTGTTTGAAGGCGTAGCACACGAATTAATATATAACGATAGATTTTCTTCATCTGAGATGGTGATAAAAACTCCGGCGCTGAGTAAGCGAGAAAGGAGGTTTCTGATCGTCAGAAGTCCCCCTTCCCAGAATGTTTCGGCCCTTTACCTTCCTGCCGTCTTGACAGACAATAGTTTGTTACACTGTGCTTTTAAAAATTTTAAAAAAAAAACAAAAAAAACAAGGCATAATAACATGTCCATAGTACAAAGCCTAGGCTGAATTGTAGAAACTATGTGTTGCCCGTACAGCATGATCCCTCGATTTGCCCACCAGTACCTGCTAGGTTGGTGCTATGTGGTTGCTATGTAGAGCATATGTAGTCGCCAGTGTGGGATGGTGTACTTTGTGTGACTCCGGATATACTACTCTGCTGGATCAGCAAAACAATGCTCTAGCTGTCCGTTTGTCGGAGCTTCGATCCTAGACCAGCTGTCGACCAAGACTTGGGGCCTGGTCTGCCCTGTCATGACATTTTGACGCCAGGTTGCATTTTATCGCACCAGGATAAGGCTTGTAGCCTCTCTAATTGCTCTTCTCCTCCCGAAGTCGTTGGTACAACGTGGGGTGTCGGGATTGGTGAGCGCAGCCGAATATTCAATTTGGCGCTAATAGAAAGTAGGTAGTACCATCTACTGTCATACGGTAGCTCAGTCATATCTAAGACCTGATTATATAAATACGTGAGTCAATCTTGCGGTGTCGAGGTAATCAGCGGGAGAGTGCCAGCATATGGGCTTCATGTATCGATATTCCATAGACTCTTCTATTCCCTCCTTCCATCGTTTACATGGTCGGCCTCTTCCTCTGCTTCCATCTAGTCTGGACATCATTGCTTACGTGAGTATATGTGGAAAATTGACAGAAGAATCATGCTAGCAGGGGAGCATACTCTTGGAGACTCTTCTAAATCCAAGCATTAGATGCTGGGTTAGAGACTACATCGGCATTTCCGTCAACAACAACACACCATATACATCAATGATTGAATAATCCTCGTTCACATCAATCAACAAATATGAATTTAGGACCCTCTAATCCGTACACTAACGGACTTCTATTTGCTGGGTGGAACCAGGACCACGGTAATATTTGTGTGAAAGCTGAAACTAGGAGTAGTTAGTTAACGTGGAATTGTGTACTCGCCCCACCCCCTTTTTTAATTTTTGGTGAAGTCGGATGATCGCAGTAATTTATATATTGTTGCTGGCAGGCAGCGATGTTACAATTACTGTTTTAATTCAGCAGAGACGCATATGAATAGGTATTAATTATTGTCAGGCGAATAGTTATATTTTGCTAATGAAATTACTTTTATTTAGAAATGTCCTGAAACGGGCACTATGACATGATGTCGACAAATAAATACGCGGCCAGGCATTGTCGGATTGTGAACAAGTTAAAAATAACGAATCATTCTATTTTATTGTCCTATGATATTAGAAGGTAGCTTAAACCTAGATACTTTGCTACGGGTTTTACAATTTGTTAAAATCGTAATAAAATAATGGATTGAACAAACAATATGGAACCATTAAAATACCTGAATTATTTATAGAGCACATGGGCTGGCATTTTGTTGAAATATAGTTAACTAGCTGACCCGGCCCGGCTTCGCCCAGGCCCTGGAGGGGATCTAACTATCTATCAGTCTGTCTGTCTGCTTGTTTGTCTGTCTGTCTGTCTGTCTGGCTGACCCGCGCGGCTTCACCCAGTCCCTGGTGGGGAGCATCTCATTTAATTCATATAAGTAGTCATATAAGCTCTCCCGTTCCCAACTATCTGTCTGTCTGTCTGTCTGACCCGGCCCGGCTTCACCCAGTCCCTGGTGGGGAGCATCTCATTTAATTCATATACGTAGTCATATAAGCTCTCCCGTTCCCGACTATTCTTCACCCAGTCCCTGGTGGGGAGCATCTCATTTAATTCATATACGTAGTCATATAAGCTCTCCCGTTCCCGACTGTCTGTCTGTCTATCTGTCTGACCCGAACCCGGCTTCACCCAGTACCTGGTGGGGAGCATGTCATTTAATTCATATAAGTAGTCAAATAAGCTTCCGTTCCCAACTATCTGTCTGTCTGTCTATCTATCTGACCCGGCGTGGTTTCGCCCAGCTCCTGGCGCACAGTAACTTAAAAGAATGTCCTTCCACACACCATTCATTATTTTTAATGAAAACTGTTTTTAATCACTGACATGACAGTTGATAAGTTCTTTAAGCAGAAAAAGATGGGTTACAATGTTATGCATTATGCATTATTTTTATGAAAACTTTGAAAATGCCTTAAAGATTATATCATTATTTATTATAACTCATATGCCTGAAAATAACTATAGATAAAGAGTTTAACAATAGTGCAAGTAAGTCCAACAATATGACTATAAAGTATATAGAAATGTTATTAAAAGTTATGTCCCTTGAAATAACTTTTCTAGAGTGAAGTCCCCCTGCTATATAGAAATTATATAATGAAAAATGAAAAAGTAAATGTTATTAAATAAGTAGAAGATTTTACACTAAGAAACTATTATAGTCGGTTGCACAGGAATGAAAGGAAGACGTGTAGAAAATTTCATTTCAATCGGATGTACCGTTATCGAACGCATCCAATACATAGCTGACCACAAAGCCACATACACTCTGTTTTATAGATATAGATTGTAAATATAGATATAGTTAATACATTGTCACACTGTTAACTTCTGGTAGATCTTTTTGTGTCATAAACTCACTGTTTGCTGACATCTAATCATTACAATTCAATAAAAGAGGAGACATTCAGGCTATGGTGCAAAGAGAAAACTTCCAGAAGTAGAGAAGTAGAGCTTTCGACCACTGATCACATGTTTCCTGTCATTGACTATGACATTTTATGTGACATTTCCTGGAACAGTATCATTGGCAGTGGCATTTCATGCGACATTTCCTGAAACAGTGCCATTGATCGTGACTTTTGTGTGACATTCCATAAAACAGTGTCACTGACCATAACATGTCATGTGACATTTCCTGGAACAGTGTCATTGATTTCATGAAGCAGTGTAATTGGCCATAACATTTCATGTGACATTTTTTTAAACAGTGTCATTGACCATGACATTTGCTGAAACAATGTAATTGACCAAGACATTTCCTAAAACAGTGTCATTGACCATGACATTTCATATAATATTTTCTGAAACAGTGTCATTGACCATGACATTTTGTATGACATTTCATAAAACAGTGTCTCTGACCATGACATTTCATGTGACATTTCCTGGAACAGTGTCATTGACTATGATATTTCATGAAGCAGTGTCATTGTCCATGACATTTCATGTGACATTTCCTAAAATATTATCATTGACCATGACATTTCATGTGACATTTCCTAAAACAGTGTCATTGACCAAGACATTTCCTAAAACAGTGTCATTGACCATGACATTTCATATAATATTTTCTGAAACAGTGTCATTGACCATGACATTTTGTATGACATTTCATAAAACAGTGTCTCTGACCATGACATTTCATGGAACAGTGTCATTGACTATGATATTTCATGAAGCAGTGTCATTGTCCATGACATTTCATGTGACATTTCCAAAAACAGTGTCATTGACCATGACATTTCATGTGACATTTCCTAAAACAGTGTCATTGACCAAGACATTTCCTAAAACAGTGTCATTGACCATGACATTTCATATAATATTTTCTGAAACAGTGTCATTGACCATGACATTTTGTATGACATTTCATAAAACAGTGTCTCTGACCATGACATTTCATGTGACATTTCCTGGAACAGTGTCATTGACTATGATATTTCATGAAGCAGTGTCATTGTCCATGACATTTCATGTGACATTTCCCAAAACAGTGTCATTGGCCATGACATTTCATATGACATTTCCTAAAACAGTGTCATTGGCCATGACATTTCCTAAAACAGTGTCATTGACCATGCCATTTTCTAAAACAGTGTCATTGACCATGACATTTCATATGACATTTCCTAAAACAGTGTCATTGGCCATGACAGTTCCTGAAAAGTGGTGACATAAAAATGGCTAACAGTCGTACAGAATAAACTCATTTTTCAAAAGTGACTGAACTGCTGGAATAATTTCATCTGCTAATGAACTGTCAAATAAAAGATAAAATTAGTGCAGATTTAAAAATCCAAATATTTAATTATAAATCTTTATTATATTATATATAAAAATTATAATCACATTAAGCCGGGAGTGCAGGGAGTGGCCAGCAGGGGTCACGGAAGTGGAAATCCAGCAACTAATTCAGGACAATGTTCACTCGGGTGATGTGATTATCTACACAGATGGTTCGGTGTCAAGAGGTGAGAGAAGTGGCTGGGGGTTCATAGCCAAAGCTAATGGTCAACGTTTGGTGCAGGAGAGCCTGGCATATGATACCACAACATCCAACTTAAGAATGAAGGTGGAGGCGGTCAGTGCGGCTCTCCGCTGGATGGAGAATACGACATACTCACACATCGTGATTGTAACTGACTCAGAAAGCATGCTAACGAGGGTGAGGACGGGCAGGCTTTGTGCGGAGTGGCTTGCTTCGCTTCGGAGGTCACGGGTGACAAGCATCGCCTGGATCTTTTCTCCATGGCATGCCGGTGTGCTGGGAAATGAACAGGCGGACAGATTGGCTGGCTCTGCAGAACTTGGTGGAGTATTGATACATGACAAGGCAGACGTGGTTGCGGCCCTGTGGGAGCACGTGTACACCTTGGAGGAGCAAATGTATTACCATGGTCTGGCAAGAATGAGACAGCGAGGAGTGACGAGGGGATCTGGCCGACGCTCAATGCTCAGAGGAAAGGCGAGACGGACATATAATCAGATTGCTACTGGTAGTATTGGTGTTGGAACTCTTCGCTGGCTGCTGAGGATGGGGACGGAGCGCTTATGGGAATGCCCCGAATGCTGTGATGTCGATTCCTAAATCAATCAATCAATCAATCATTGCAAAATCCAGTCAATTATGAACAAGCCTACAGAGTTCTTTGCCTGAGTTGGCTGAGAGCATGTGCTGCATTGAGAGATAAAGGACAGTGGAAGCAGAGCCCTGGGTACTTTGGCCATGTAAAGAGACAGCGCTCTGTGTTCAAGAAGATGCTAGATGGAAGAATGGAGGGGAAACATGTCAGAGGAAGACAACGTTACATGTGGGTGGATCACATCAAATAATGGCTGAGAAGAAGCTTGTCTGAGTTCATTCTGATGTCACAGGAAAGGATGTTACACCTAACCTTCAATGACACATGATGATGATGATGATGATGATAGTTTCTGATTGTCTCACATATAGTTTATTATGGTCTGACATATAGTTTCTGATTGTCTCACATATAGTTTATTATGGTCTGACATATAGTTTCTGATTGTCTCACATATAGTTTATTATAGTCTACATTAGAGAAACAGCAGAAACCCTACGTCTAGGAAGAAGAAAACTGTCATTAGAGAAACAGAAAACATAGCTAACAAGTGAAAAATCTAAACTAGAGAAATATAGAAAACATATAGCTAATAAATACAATATCTAAATTAGAGAAATATAGAAAACACATAGCTAACAAGTAGAAAATCTAAACTAGAGAAATATAGAAAACATATAGCTAATAAATACAATATCTAAACTAGAGAAATATAGAAAACACATAGCTAACAAGTAGAAAATCTAAACTAGAGAAATATAGAAAACATATAGCTAATAAATACAATATCTAAATTAGAGAAATATAGAAAACATATACCTAACAACTAGATAAAATACACCAGAGAAACATGCTAGTAACTATAATACCTTGAAATGAACAAAATCAAAGTCTGAGTGACAGGTACATTTATTAACAAGCAAACCAACACACACGCCAGGTGCGGTTCTGTTTATTGCTATATACAACACATGATCTTGCCACAACTCATTGTCATACATGCCACACACTCGAGACCTCCACACACAGACAAGTTGAGATCTTTGAAGACACAAATAAATATACTGCATCATTTATTGTCTGGTATATTTCACTGTTTCTCATCAGGTGCATACTATAGGAAAAAAAGTTCAACATGTAATGACATCACATAATGAATCCTTTCAACCAAAATAAACAAAGCACATTGTATCAATGTCACTGCCATTGTTTTTAAGAGACCATCATGTCTTTTTACTGACATAATTGTGCTTTTTCCGAGTGAATGGCAGACAAGATACAGTGAAATATGCCAGGCAATAAATTGTGCAATATATTGTTTGTGTCTTCAGTATTCAAATTCACAATGGGAAAACTTTCGTTTCAAATGGAGATCAGTAGGCCAGCATGGCCGAAAGGATAAGAACGTGCGTTCTTAAACATCCGGCGTGATAATGCCGAGATAAGGGGTTCAACCTCATACACCGGACGGTTGGACTAAATTGTGGACCTATCGTCCTTGACTTGGAGATGTAAATTGCAACTACCTCTGAAGTTGGAGTAGGTTCGCCTGATGGCGAGGGACACTGTTAATTGGGAAAGCTAATCTACATGCAAAATTAAGTCCAGCACTACTAGAAGTAGTGTGTATGGACTATGCTTGAGTTCAAAGGGAGCGAGCGCCAAAAGGAAAAAAAAATGGAGATCAAATTGTTTAGGAAAGTTCATTGACAGTCCCCTACCATGTAAAGCCTGTGCACTAACAGTGATTTCATTCTTTACTGTCTTCCTATTATTTGCTGATTTCATTATTTACTGATTTATGTACTGATTTCATTATTTACTGATTTATGTACTGATTTCATTATTTACTGATTTATGTACTGATTTCATTATTTACTGATTTATGTACTGATTTCATTATTTACTGATTTATGTACTGATTTCATTATTTACTGATTTATGTATTGATTTTATTATTTACTAATTTACCTACTGATTTTATTATTTACTGATTTATGTACTGATTTTATTATTTACTAATTTACCTACTGAGTTTATTATTTACTAATTTACCTACTGATTTTATTATTTACTGATTTATGTACTGATTTCATTATTTACTGATTTATGTACTGATTTTATTATTTACTGATTTATGTACTGATTTTATTATTTACTGATTTATGTACTGATTTCATTATTTACTGATTTATGTACTGATTTTATTATTTACTGATTTATGTACTGATTTTATTATTTACTGATTTATGTACTGATTTCATTATTTACTGATTTATGTACTGATTTTATTATTTACTGATTTATGTACTGATTTTATTATTTACTGATTTATGTACTGATTTCATTATTTACTGATTTATGTACTGATTTCATTATTTACTGATTTATGTACTGATTTTATTAATTACTAATTTATCTACTGATTTTATTATTTACTGATTTATGTATTGATTTTATTATTTACTAATTTACCTACTGATTTTATTATTTACTGATTTATGTACTGATTTTATTATTTACTAATTTACCTACTGATTTTATTATTTACTGATTTATGTATTGATTTTATTATTTACTAATTTACCTACTGATTTTATTATTTACTGATTTATGTACTGATTTTATTATTTACTAATTTACCTACTGATTTTATTATTTACTAATTTACCTACTGATTTTATTATTTACTGATTTATGTACTGATTTCATTATTTACTGATTTATGTACTGATTTTATTATTTACTGATTTATGTACTGATTTTATTATTTACTGATTTATGTACTGATTTCATTATTTACTGATTTATGTACTGATTTTATTATTTACTGATTTATGTACTGATTTTATTATTTACTGATTTATGTACTGATTTCATTATTTACTGATTTATGTACTGATTTTATTATTTACTGATTTATGTACTGATTTTATTATTTACTGATTTATGTACTGATTTTATTATTTACTGATTTATGTACTGATTTCATTATTTACTGATTTATGTACTGATTTTATTAATTACTAATTTATCTACTGATTTTATTATTTACTGATTTATGTATTGATTTTATTATTTACTAATTTACCTACTGATTTTATTATTTACTGATTTATGTATTGATTTTATTATTTACTAATTTACCTACTGATTTTATTATTTACTGATTTATGTACTGATTTTATTATTTACTGATTTATGTACTGATTTTATTATTTACTGATTTATGTACTGATTTTATTATTTACTGATTTATGTACTGATTTCATTATTTACTGATTTATGTACTGATTTCATTATTTACTGATTTATGTACTGATTTTATTAATTACTAATTTATCTACTGATTTTATTATTTACTGATTTATGTATTGATTTTATTATTTACTAATTTACCTACTGATTTTATTATTTACTGATTTATGTACTGATTTTATTATTTACTAATTTACCTACTGATTTTATTATTTACTGATTTATGTATTGATTTTATTATTTACTAATTTACCTACTGATTTTATTATTTACTGATTTATGTACTGATTTTATTATTTACTAATTTACCTACTGATTTTATTATTTACTAATTTACCTACTGATTTTATTATTTACTGATTTATGTACTGATTTCATTATTTACTGATTTATGTACTGATTTTATTATTTACTGATTTATGTACTGATTTTATTATTTACTGATTTATGTACTGATTTCATTATTTACTGATTTATGTACTGATTTTATTATTTACTGATTTATGTACTGATTTTATTATTTACTGATTTATGTACTGATTTCATTATTTACTGATTTATGTACTGATTTTATTATTTACTGATTTATGTACTGATTTTATTATTTACTGATTTATGTACTGATTTCATTATTTACTGATTTATGTACTGATTTTATTAATTACTAATTTATCTACTGATTTTATTATTTACTGATTTATGTATTGATTTTATTATTTACTGATTTATGTACTGATTTTATTATTTACTGATTTATGTACTGATTTTATTATTTACTGATTTATGTACTGATTTTATTAATTACTAATTTATCTACTGATTTTATTATTTACTGATTTATGTACTGATTTTATTAATTACTAATTTACCTACTGATTTTATTATTTACTGATTTATGTATTGATTTTATTATTTACTAATTTACCTACTGATTTTATTATTTACTGATTTATGTACTGATTTTATTATTTACTAATTTACCTACTGATTTTATTATTTACTGATTTATGTATTGATTTTATTATTTACTAATTTACCTACTGATTTTATTATTTACTGATTTATGTACTGATTTTATTATTTACTAATTTACCTACTGATTTTATTATTTACTAATTTACCTACTGATTTTATTATTTACTGATTTATGTATTGATTTTATTATTTACTAATTTACCTACTGATTTTATTATTTACTGATTTATGTACTGATTTTATTATTTACTAGCCGCTCAGAAAGCAATGGCAAACTACTGAGCGTAATAGAAATCAACAATGTGCTGAAAGATGCTGATGTTGACAGCGATGTCCTGTAAAGGATATGCGGAAAAAAAAATTTATATACTGATCTTATTAATTACTCATTTATCTACTGATTTTATTATTTACTGATTTATATAATGATTTTATTATTTACTGATTTATGTACTGATTTTATTATTTATTAAATTATGTGCTGATTTTATTATTTACTGATTTATGTAGTGATTTTATTATTTACTAATTTATATACTGATTTTATTATTTATTAATTTATGTACTGATTTTATTATTTACGGACTTATATACCGGTTTTTATTATTTACTGATTTAACTTACTGTACCCTCTTAGTTAATTTGTTGTATGATTATAATTATTTCAGTGGGAAACACAAGTTGAAACCAAGCTACCTCAGTGACTTCAGCTTGTTTGTTTGTTTGTTTGTTTGTATGGTTCATTGATGTTTTGGGGAAATTTTTCGTCTTTCTGGAGATTTATAAACAGCAGAGGCATCTGTTAGTTAGTGTTATACTAACTACGAGTAATGAGTTATGTTTGATAATAATAATAAACATCTTGTTCACAACTGCAACACTTTATTGTGTAGCATAACATGTTTACTAATGTTATTTTATGTCATTGTGATATGGTTTATAAAGCGGCCAGTGCTGTATATTTTACAACTACAACACTGTGCTCCACCAAACATTGTACTATCATGGGCATCCCCGGATCAAGTATTCTGTGATATTACAATCTAGCTGGCTCAGATAAATAATTAGTTCAAACAAAGTTACAATGACCTTGGTGTTAGGTTTTGCAGAAGATTGTTACCGTTAGGGCAGAGCTTTCGGTGATATTTAGTATAAACATTGGGAAATGAAGGTAACATACTATACAAAGGGTAAAGCTTTAGTGGCATTTAGTACAAACATCAGAAAATGAAGGGAACATATTACATAGAGGATATAGCTTTGGTGGCATTTAGCACAAACATCAGAGAATGAAGGGAACATATTACAGAGAGGGTAGAGCCATGGTGGCATTTAGTACAAACCCTGGGGGAGATGAAGGAAACACGATATGGGTATCGGAAAGAAAACATTAACATTGTTTTGGTTATATTATTTGTACTTAATTTTGTGTATCAGCTGGATAGAAAATAGGTCAAGTGAACAAATTCTTAAAATAACAAATTAAAAAAGAAAAGAATGTTGTTTTGACTTAGTCAAAATGTGGGACATAGAGATCTGTTACTGACAATACTGGAGGGCAAAAGAAACAGAGGACATCCAGGAAGCAGTTACATCACATAAACCTGCAGGGCTTTAAGTCTTATGCTGAGGTGAAGAGAATTGCTGAGAACCGGAGAAGAGCTCTACCATAATTCCCTCATGCATACCCACTACTTGCCACCTCATACCACCCAGTGTTGGGAATTTCACTTGTTATTTAGCCTGGGATTTTTTCTGCCTTCCACCTCATGCACTCCTAAATGTTATTTTTCAGGATGTTTCTCATGTGGCATGGAAAGTGGATTCCGTGTGTACAACTCCGACCCCTTGAAAGAAAAAGAACGACAAGGTAAATGATGTGTTATTGTGACCCAGATTACAGCTGTTCTTGATCTGGCATATTGTAATGTCAGTAATATTCATGTAACTTATTGTTAGTTATATTTCGTGTGCACAGAGAAATCAAGTGACCATTCTTTTCAGGAGTGCCTAAAAGTGCTATCTATGCAGTTATATAATACACAGCTGGCAGCCATAATGAATGTAGTAAGAATCGCGGATGCATAGGTGATGACAGAGGCAAAATGATTGTGTGAAAGAAGCTGGCTTTTGCTCAACCAACTTTAAGGTGCTGTGAGAAGTGGACAGATCACAGTGCACAGGGTGCATGATTTAATGTTGTTGTGAGAAGTTGACAGATCACAGTGCACAGGGTGCATGATTTAATAATAATGTGAGAAGTGGACAGATCACAGTGCACAGGGTGCATGATTTAATGTTGTTGTGAGAAGTGGAAAGATCACAGTGCACAGGGTGCATGATTTAATGTGTGAAATAGACAGATCACAGTGCACAGGGTGCATGATTTAATGTGTGAAATAGACAGATCACAGGGTGCATGATTTAATGTTGTGAGAAGTGGACAGATCACAGTGCACAGGGTGCATGATTTAATGTTGTTGTGAGAAGTGGACAGATCACAGTGCACAGGGTGCATGATTTAATGTTGTGAGAAGTGGACAGATCACAGTGCACAGGATGCAGGATTTAATGTGAGAAGTGGACAGATCACAGTGCACAGGGTGCATAATTTAATGTGTGAAGTGGACAGATCACAGTGCATAGGGTGCATGCTTTAATGTTGTGTGAAGTGGACAGATCACAGTGCACAGGGTGCATGATTTAATGTTGTGTGAAGTGGACATATCACAGTGCACAGGGTGCATAATTTAATGTGTGAAGTGGACAGATCACAGTGCACAGAGTGCATGATTTAATGTTGTGTGAAGTGGACATATCACAGTGCACAGGGTGCATAATTTAATGTGTGAAGTGGACAGATCACAGTGCACAGAGTGCATGATTTAATGTTGTGTGAAGTGGACATATCACAGTGCACAGGGTGCATAATTTAATGTGTGAAGTGGACAGATCACAGTGCACAGGGTGCATGATTTTTGGCTACCCAAGAGTAGTGGGTTTGTGGGTAGGCACACATAGTGGCATATTTGTGAGACAAGTGCAGTAAGTGGTAAACAGATCTGGAATCTGGTATTCAGAGTGTAGATGCATGACAGGAGAAAGACACCTGCTCGGGAGTCATACCTAGTAGAGGTAGATATCTCCCCTTCATGGTTGTAGAAAGTGGAAAAATAGGCCTTTGTTTGCATAATAGAAAAACAGAAGTCAGTGTGCAGTTAAAGTAAAGGTTGCTTTTGGGGGGCAAGTGGAAACATTTCATATATGTAGGCACATGAATAGCACCAGATGGAAGATGTATCACTGAGATAAAGAACAGAATAGGACAAGCAAAAACTGCATTCTATCAAATGAAAAACATTTTGTACAGTAAGTCATTTTCCTTGAAAGTTAGAAAAAGAGTTCTTGCATGTTAAATGAAACCAGTTTTAACCTACGGCTGTGAATCCTGGACAATTAATAAACAGGCAAAAAAATCCATGGAAGCCTTAGAAATGTGGTTTTATAGAAGAATGCTGAAAATTAATTGGACAGCCAAAATGAGCAATCAGGACGTTTTGAGGGAAGCTAAGTCACAAAGACAACTTATCACAAACGTCAGAAAGAGGCAGTCATTGTTTTTTGACCATGTTATGAGAAGATAAAAACTGGAATATGTTGTGACAACCGGACAAATTTGCACAAAGAGAGATAGAGGAAGACAGCATAAAAAGATTCTTGACCATCTTGTGTCATGGCACAGAAGGGAGTCAACACACGAATTGATCCATGACGTCAGAGATCGTAATTTCTGGAGAGGCATGATCGCCCATGCCAGCCAGCAGGGCACTGGGTGATGATGATGATGATCTACCCTTCTTCTCCCCTCTCTCTCTCTCTCTCTCTCTCTCTCTCTCTCTCTCTCTCTCTCTCATACCTCTCAATGTAATTAACCACATAAATAGCCTAGAAAAGAAGACTAGCAATTGCCTTATCTGTAACATGTGGCAAAATAAGGCTGAGGTATTGGATGCGTATTTATACCCCTTTCTGCACTTGATGGGTGATGTGATCAGTATTACCCCAGGCTGCTTTTAACTTTACATACATTGTCTGGCGTACATTTTAGGAGTTGGTTGACTCCGGAGCCACAAGAACCGTAAAAAAAAATCCCTGTCCCTGGGAGGAATTGACTCAGGTGGGGGAGCCATGGTTGAGAGTCTACAGTATCTACCTGTGGCTCAGAAGGTGCTAGGTTCAATCCCGGCACATGATTGTGAATTGTTGCCAAGAACCACTGCTATCTAATAATAATAGTATCACATGTCCCCCTGATCTCTTGGGTATTGGAATCTGATACCTATTCTTCTCACATAAGGGCTGGAGATTGAACCAAAGCCATTTGTCTTGGAAAGTAAGTGCATTACCCACAATGCCTCTGCAGCTGTATTCCAGTGTTAGTGAGGGCACATAGCATGCACCTGGCTGTTCAACACTATCATGTTCCATCAAATTGAGACATTTTACCTTTTCAGATGTACAGACATTTATCAATAGATGCCTCTGTAAAATACTTTAGATTGCACGCAGGATGTGGTAACAAGTTCGGAATTAGAGAGAAAGAATGCCAAACAGTAACCGGTACAGAAAGAATGAAGATGATAGAGTGCTGATGGATATAACTGCAGTAGGAAGAAAACACGCGAGGATAGCAGAGAGATCCCTGAGCTAGAACCCATGGGAAAAGTCAAGGGTGGGATAATGAAAGAGGTGGAACCCATGGGAAAAGTCAAGGGTGGGAAAATGAAAGAGATAGAACCCATGGGAAAAGTCAAGGGTGGGACAATGAAAGAGATGGAACCCATGGGAAAAGTAAAGGGTGGGACAATGAACGAGATGGAACCCATGGGAAAAGTAAAGGGTGGGACAATGAAAGAGAAACTTCAGAACAACCAAATTCCATTCCATCCATTGGAACCTTGCCGTCTTGACAGACGATAGTTTGTGCTTTAAAAAGGCATAATAACTTTTACCTATGGCGGTAGCGAATGTGACTGATAAGGCCAATTTGCGCTGTTAAGACCAGGGATGGAGTTATTGCCTCGCCATAGCACAAAGCCTGGGCTAAAATATAGAGATCATGTGTTGCCCATGCAGCATGATCCCTCTCTTGGCCTGCCTAGTTCACTCCAGAGGAAAGGTAACACCCCTGCATCTGGAACAAGACAAGCTGCAGAAGCTGCTGGATCAGCAAAGCAATGCTCTAACTGTCCGCCTGTAGGAGCTTCGATCCTAGACCAGCCGCCAACCAAGGCTTAGGGCCTGGTCTGCCCTGCCATGACATTTTGTCTTTAGCTTGCATTTCCTCACACCAGGGTAAGGCTTGTACCCTCCCAATTGCGCTCTTCCACCCGAAGCTGTTCGGAAATTATAAGCAGCAAATAAAACTGGAATTGTTGTTAGAGCTAAATCATTTTAATTGTTGAAAATTGAACAACTTGAATTCGGAGCTGGCGATGATCCAGTTCATGCCTATAGGCAAGCCACACACACATTTTGAGCATACCAATGAGTTCTTTCTGCTGTGTATGCATGATGTGGATATGCTGATTGTCTGCCATCATGATGGAGTATTGATATGATTCCCTTACAATCTGACACTGCATGAATTATTTAGCCAGAAATAGGCTTTATCACCAGGAAGACTTTGGGCAATCGCCCCTTTGTTAGCTAGACCACTGTCTGATTCCCAGGATGCCCTGTGGGGGGTGAAAAGCCTTGATGTGTATTGGTCTGACCCTGGCACATCCTAGGTTCTACGTCCAATAAGATTGTGAAAACACAGTCTATGATAGAATCAATGGAGTAAAATTTTGCAGCATTATATTCGTCAACAGACAATATAACAGTGATGATATGTATGACATTCTGGAAAGACTTTCATTGTGTAAAGCTAATTTGTATGAGATGAAGTATCTAACTTCTTTACACTGCTTAGTTTATGTTTATTGGCACATAAACTGTTTATTCAAATGGTATCATGCTTAATTTTTCAAGGCACATTATTGTGTGACTGCATGGATTTCTGGGTAATAAGCGGTATTTGGCTATCCAGAGTGTTGAACTGATTCACTACCGTTGTGTTATGGGAGTCTTGGGATCTCAGTGGCCAGCTCGCTTGCAGTGGTCATGTGTCCTAATCCCCATCCAGCTGGGAATTTATAAAAATTGTCTCAGTTTCCAGGTCAGCCGAGCCTAAAATAGGTACTAGATGTTCTGGCTGGGAAGTAAAGATAGCCGGTGATACTGACCACTTCATCCATCAAGTACCACCAGTTTGTCTCTAGAAGTATGGGTCTGGCACTAGATGTTCTGGCTGGGAAGTAAAGATAGCCGGTGATACTGACCACTTCATCCATCAAGTACCAGTTTGTCTCCAGAAGTATGGGTCTAGCAGCACAAACTTTACATGCCTCAAGACATGCACAAATGACCTTGACTTTATGTTTACTTTGTGTTATGTTTGTGCAGACTTTTCTGATGGAGGAATTGGGCACGTGGAAATGTTGTTTCGCTGTAACTACCTGGCTCTGGTTGGAGGTGGGAAGAATCCCAAATACCCACCTAACAAAGGTACCAGAATTTTTTTCTTCTTAGTTAGTGTTGCATGTTAACAGTGGAGAGAACATTGAAATTGATGATAATAAGGATGAAAATTATGTTACCTTTAAGAAAAGTAAAGTAAGTAAGTTTGTAAGATTGACCTCATTCTTCTTTATTAATTTAGAGCAAAAGAAGAAGAAGATGATGAAAATTAGATAAATTTTACCTCTGAAGTCGGAGTGGGTTCGCCTGAAGGTGAGGGGTACTGGTAATAGGGTAAGCTAATCAACACACAAGTAGTGTTATGGACTACGTTTGAGTTCAAAGCCAGCGAGCACAGATACACACAAAATATAAATTAGCTGTTTATATTTGCACATGGGGGCGCAGTGGCTGAGAGGTTACAGTGTTCACTTCAGGCTCTGTACCGGGTTTGATTCCTGCCTAGGGCTTGGAATGTTTCCAAGAACCACTGGTATCTAATGTTATCACACGTCCCCCTGATCTCTTGGGTGTTGAGGTACTTAGCCTTCTCAGATAAGGGCCAAAAACAGGGGGTCCTGTGTGCAAGATGTGCAGGTTAAACATCCCATGACAGTTGGCAGTCACAAAAAGAAGCCCTGGCAAAATTGTTCAGGAAACATACAAACCTACCCATGGGTAGAGTCTGTTACCTGGCATGGGATCTGTTTAGAAGAAGCCAATCTGACACAAATGCATGCCAAAGTCAGACACAAGTAGGGACACAAACAGGTCTGACGCAAGCAGGGACACAACTAGGAGTCAGACACAAGTAGGGACATCAATAGGAGTCAGACACAAGTAGGGACACAAATAGGAGTCAGATACAAGCAGGGACACAACTAGGAGTCAGACACAAGTAGGTACACAACTAGGAGTCAGACACAAGTAGGGACATCAATAGGAGTCAGACACAAGTAGGGACATCAATAGGAGTCAGATACAAATAGGGACACAACTAGGAGTCAGACACAAGTAGGGACATCAATAGGAGTCAGACACAAGTATGGACATCAATAGGAGTCAGACACAAGTAGGGACATCAATAGGAGTCAGATACAAGTAGGGACACAACTAGGAGTCAGACACAAGTAGGGACATCAATAGGAGTCAGACACAAGTAGGGACATCAATAGGATTGTCACCAACTGGCTTGAGGTAGCTCCCGGTTGGGCAACCACCCAGCCAACATCATTTTCTTCTGCTGGTGTTTAGTTCTGGATGCAGTTTAAGATCCCCTAACTCTGTCAGAAGGAACTAATTGCTACCCCAGATCCCAGAGAGAAAACGTGGAACAAATGTCTGTTATGCTGATTTAAGACACTGTCCCTGATACTCAAGAAAACAGCCAAGAAGTGGCTCGTTGAAGATAGAATATATCTATATAGTTTTGGCTGTACTTGGTATCACCAGAAGTGAGAAAGGAGGAGTTAAGACATGCAATGTAATCTGGTTACTTATGACTGCATAGGCAAGATACCTCCCGGACATAGATTCCCACTTCTGGACAATATGTGTGAACCCCCACTAAATGATACAATAATGTGTGTACTTGATTACGCTACACAAACATTTATAAACATTTAGAATTATACGGACAAATTGAGTTTTAAAATACAACAACTGTGTTTATTATTTCTAGTCTTGATGATCATATGATGATGATGATGATTATATTATGGTATACGTAACTTAAGAGGTCACATAGGTCATGCTTCCCCCAGTGAGACGCAGTTCACTGTCAGATTGAAGGAGTCCAAATTGGTCCCTCACAAGGCTAAGTCACTTCCTGATATGGGTTGTTGACTGTCCATTGCTCCTAAGAGATCTGGAATGAAACGAACGGAGATGGGTAGTATCTACGTCTACACATCTCAAACACATATGTCTATACATTCATATAAACATACATTCAAGTCATAATATATGATGGTATGATGATATATATGATGGCATGTTACATAAACATATATCAGTTCTAAATAAATAAATATATATATATGTATATATTAATAAAACTATTTAGAACATCTATAGCTCAAAACATACATATTCATATACATTTGTGTAATGGAGTGTTTCCCATATAAGTTCACCTCACTTACTTTCTCCCTTTCTGATTCATTCATACTGTCTTGTCGGAAGGGCTGGTCGCACAGTCCTGTCGAACATTAAATGCCTTCCCTGAATCTGTCTGGGATATTGAATGTCCTAAGTCATGTCTGTCCTCATGCAGACAAGGTGAACTGGTGCCATTCCTCAAACCAAGTGGTTTCACCATAATCTTGGTAGGCACTCAAAGTGTTGGTCCAAATAATCAATGTTAATTGGACGCTATGAAGAGACTGGTAGCTCTCAGGAATTTCTCCTAAGTAGTCAGTCTCCCCAATGTTTAACATCATACAGGATGAATCTAAATGCATCTCCTGTACATGAATAAGCCACACGCTCATGTAGCTTGGATAATGGATTTCTCCAAATTGTCACATACAACAAATCAGACAACCAAGTAGTGAATGAAAGAAGAAGGTAGTTCTCAGTGTAATAGTAAATCTAGAACTGGAACATTAAGTACAAAGAAAATCCACAAGTGTAAAGTTTGAGAGAATATGTAAAAACAGGAAAGTACACAAGCCTTCAGACTAGCAGACAAACTAATGGTATTACCTGGGTTTTATAGTTTTGGAAATTCCATCATAATACTTCGTACAGAAGTCCAACAGAACGAAATGTTAATATTTCTCCAGTAGGTATCCTTTTGCTATACGTGAGTTTGCGTCTGAGGATTGTTGTCCCTGCTCATAGTTTTATTCTCTCCGTTCCTGGCTAGTTTCCACGTTGGCTAATTAATATGCCCCATATTAATTAACTCCACCTATTTTCCACATGGACTGTAGTTATTTCTGCCAATCAAATTGACCGATGCCCTGCCACATTCCTGAAACAATGAAACATGCTTTGGCGGCAATGCAGTTGCGTCATTACATTCCAATCTGCTGGTAACACCCGCCTTCCTGGGTTGCTGGCAAAATGTGTCAGCCATGTGTTCCTACTTTGCCGCCCGTATTGCAGTGAGGTGTTAAGCATCTGGTCCTAATTGCTCCTTTGTGGTGGCATGTATTATTTCAGACGGGTCTGGCTGACCCTCTTATCTCGTGGCTGGTTTACACATTAGGTCATGTTAACCGTAAGGTGTTAGGTGTCAGTCCCCATTCCAACCGCAGGATTCTAAACTAACACGTCAATCTCAACTGACTGGCTCCGCGATGTATCAACTGAAAACAGTGAGTTTTCAACCTTTGATAGCTCCCGCCGACTGGTGCCGTGGTGTCTGGGTTTTACGTTTGATCTGGACATCAAAGCTTTCTCAGACCTAGCATTACAGAAATGATGGGGCGTGCGTGGTCAAAATGTAATTTTCTCTTGTTTTCAATCTCTGTTAGTTTTTCCTTATTCCTTGGTTGGGGACTAGATTATTTTCTGGTGGACAATTATTCTTTTACTTAGAGAATGATAGAATAATTCTTGTGGGCTCTTTAATTCCTTTCAAACTTGTGTAATTCCGATGCTGCCGGGGCTGTCCCGTCACAAGGAGTCAGACACAAGTAGGGACATCAATAGGAGTCAGACACAAGTAGGGACACAACTAGGAGTCAGACACAAGTAGGGACATCAATAGGAGTCAGACACAAGCAGGGACACAAATAGGGGTCAGACACAAGTAGGGACACAACTAGGGGTCATACACAAGTAGGGACACAACTAGGAGTCAGACACAAGTAGGGACATCAATAGGAGTCAGACACAAGTAGGGACACAACTAGAAGTCAGACACAAGTAGGGACATCAATAGGAGTCAGATACAAATAGGGACACAACTAGGAGTCAGACACAAGTAGGGACACAACTAGGAGTCAGACACAAGTAGGGACATCAATAGGAGTCAGACACAAGTAGGGACACAAATAGGGGTCAGACACAAGTAGGGACTTCAATAGGAGTCAGACACAAGTAGGGACATCAATAGGAGTCAGACATAAGTAGGGACACAACTAGGAGTCAGACACAAGTAGGGACACAACTAGGAGTCAGACACAAGTAGGGACATCAATAGGAGTCAGATACAAGTAGGAACATAACTAGGAGTCAGACACAAGTAGGGACACAACTAGGAGTCAGACACAAGTAGGGACATCAATAGGAGTCAGACACAAGTAGGAACACAACTAGGAGTCAGACACAAGTAGGGACATCAATAGGAGTCAGACACAAGTAGGGACACAACTAGGAGTCAGACACAAGTAGGGACACAACTAGGAGTCAGACACAAGTAGGGACACAACTAGGAGTCAGACACAAATAGGGACACAACTAGGAGTCAGACACAAGTAGGGACACAACTAGGTCTGATGCACTTTTCTCAGAAGAGGAACGAAGAAGAGGATAAATATTTCTTTCATCTCACTGGATTTTGCCAGTGACCTGGCAAAAGGCCTACAGACACGATTCGTAATCCCACATACTACGTTCGAAACAGTTGATGGCGATATGGAACCAGACCTCCTAGCGCTGGTTTTCATTCAGTGATATGAGGGCCAGTTTTCATTCAATTGTATGAGTGCCAGTAGTTCAGAAAGCAGTGGCAAACTACTGAATGTAAACCTTATCAAGAAATCACAAAAAGCCAAAAAATACTGGAGTTGACTGCGACATCCTGTAAAGGATATGCAACTAATTTGTGTTTAAACACTAGATTTGTAAACAGTGGTTTCATGTTTTGTGTTGCTCCTCAGTGATGGTTTGGGATGACCTGAAGAAGAAGCATGTCATAGAGTTAGAGTTTTCTTCAGACGTCAGAAGTGTGCGGCTGAGACGAGACAGGTATTGCTGACTTGTCACTGTCAGTTGATCTATGTAATCTGTGTTGAACATTTGTATTATTTTATGGAAAGATACAATAAAATATGAAACACTCTTTGTCATTTAGCAATGGTTAATTTGTGTCTTCGTAGACTTAGATGGATAGGACATGTTAGGAGGATGAATGATGGTAGAATACCAAAGGACATCTTTTTTTGGTGAATTACAGATGGGTAAGAGATCTCAGGGTCGACCTCTACTACAATACAAAGATGTGTGTAAGTGGGACATGATTGATACAGGCATTGATAATGCACATTGGGAGCAAGTCGCCGCTGAACGTGTTGCATGGAGAGCAAATATCAGAAATGGAATAAAGACAAAGGAGAAAATTATTGCAGATAAGTCACACACTGAGCGTATGAAACATAAGATGATGCATGATGGTGGAAATGACCATGTGTTCACATGCATCCACTGTGGACGATTATATGTTCATAATATCTTTATTATGTTCATAAATATATGATCATTTCATGAGTGTGTTTTCTTGTATTATTTTAAGTTTGTTCATAAATATATGATCATTTCATGAGTGTTTTTTCTTGTATTATTTCAAGTATGTTCATAAATATATGATCATTTCATGAGTGTGTTTTCTTGTATTATTTCAAGTTTGTTCATAAATATATGATCATTTCATGAGTGTGTTTTCTTGTATTATTTCAAGCATGTTCATAAATGTATGATCATTTCATGAGTGTGTTTTCTTGTATTATTTCAAGCATGTTCATAAATATATGATCATTTCATGAGTGTGTTTTCTTGTATTATTTCAAGCATGTTCATAAATATATGATCATTTCATGAATGTGTTTTCTTGTATTATTTCAAGCATGTTCATAAATACATGATCATTTCATGAATGTGTTTTCCCTCCCAATCTGTCAGAATTGTGGTTGCCCTGGACACAATGATCAAGGTGTACACTTTCACACAAAACCCACAGCAGCTGCACGTATTTGAAACAGGTTTCAACCCAAAAGGTATGTGTTCAGTTGTCCTAATCTTTAAGTAACAGTGCCTTTAACTTGTTTATGTGTGTGCAGTACAGTCATATATGGAGTCTAGCACAGATTAACAAAACAGATCATACCGTAACTTTTGCTTCTTCTCCTCCCTGACTTGTCCTGATAAAGGTTGTCGGTTGTCTTAGTTCTGATTACAGCTCAGTTGAAAGGTTAAAAGGTTTAGCCAACATACTAGATTTTAACGCACCTTTTTGGGGGGACTTGAGTCAATTTCCCACAGCTTCATCCACACACACTGTAAATTTTACATTTTGGGAATAGTTCTTTACTATATACTATAAACATGAGATTTTTGTGGACTAGAGTTGACTTCTCTCAGCCGTATGCTTACTTTCAATATTCTATTTTGTGAATTTCCCTCAGCCACAGATTTACTGTCAATGTTAACTTATGGGAATAGTTTTTGACTTTCCTCAGCCACACACATACTGTAAATATTACTTTTTGGTAATAGTTCTTGACTCATTCAGCCTCACAAATATTGTAAATGTTAACTTTTGGGAATAGTTCTTAATTTCCCTCAGCCACAAATATATTGTTAATGTTAACTTTTGGGAATATTTCTTGACTTTCCTTGGCCACACACATACTGTATGTAAATGTTTACTTTTGGGAATAGTTCTGGACTTTCCTCAGCCACATATGTACTGTCAATGTTAATTTTTGGGGAATAGTTCTGGACTTTTCTCAGCCATGTGTACACTGTTAGTGTTAACTTTTAGGAATAGTTCTTGACTGTTTTCAGCCACACCCATACTGTCAATGTTAACTTTTGGGAATAGTTCTGGACTTTCCTCAGCCATGTATATACTGTCAATGTTAACTTTTGCGAATAGTTCTGGACTTTCCTCAGCCACACACATACTGTCAATGTTAACTTTTGGGAATAGTTCTGGAATTCCCTCAGCCACACACATACAGTCAGTGTTATCTTTTGGAGTTAGTTCTAGACTTCCCTCAGCCACGTATATACTGTCAATGTTAACTTTTGGGAATAATTCTGGACTTTGCTCAGCCTCACTAATACTGTAAAGTTAACTTTTGGGGATCCTTAATTTATTTGTTCACTGTTTTAGTGTTATTGAACCAGCACTAGTGAATTTTAGTGGAGGATGTTTTCAGTGTTTATTATAAAATCTGTATGTGCACATCTTACTGCCCTTTATAAAATTTAGTTGCATATCTTTTACAGGACATAGCAGTCAACTCCAGCATTGTTTGGCTGTTTGTGATTCCTGGGCAAGTTTACTTTCAGTAGTTAACCATTGCTTTCTTAATGACTGGCACTCATACCTTTGTATGGGAAACCAATGCAAACATAATTTAGACAATTATTCCTCCCTGTCTGCCTGTAATTCCACAGTGAGCCAAAAGTCTCATACCATCTCATGTTTATCCTTCATGTGCTTTACTATCTCTTATAGTTTCTCCTATATTATTAATCTCTGTCTTTAAGCTCTGTGTGTTTTTTTGTTTCCCTGTATTTTCTTCTTCTTTTTTGTTGTTCATCCTATATATTGTTTGTTTTTGACGTAATTGTGTTGTGTAAGTTTACAGCAGAGCTGTGATATTTGCAACTTTCGGCCACCACATCTGACTTCTGTGAGTGTTTGTTGTTCAGGTTAGCCTTCATGGTTTCCCTGTATTTGTTTGTTTATTAATTTGAAAACATTTAAATTGTTTCTTTTGTGTTACATCTTTGAGTCCCATGTGTGATTGGTAAAACTCTTTAAATCCCAACCATAAAGTCATGTGCTTTCTGATTAAATTTGGCGAACTTCAGGGACTGAAAGAGTTGAAGATGTCTTGGAATGAAAGAGTTAAAGACATCTATCACTTTGGTGATAGGTCTACTTTGGCTATAGATCCATGTCCCTGATAACTCCTCTTTGGTGATAAGTCCACCCACTTTGATGATATCTTCACCTACTTCGGCGATAGTTTAGATACATAAGTTATCCCTGTCATGATTGTTTCACCCATGCCATGTTATTTAACCACCACTCTACAGCTGTATAATAGAACATTAACTGCAAGCACAATGATCTTTTCACCATTCCAGGTCTGTGTGTCATGTGCCCCAACAGCAACAATTCCCTTTTGTCTTTCCCTGCACGAAAAATTGGTCATGTGCAGATCGTCGACCTTGCTGACACAGAAAAATCCCCATTGGATATTCCAGCCCACGAGGCAAGCCTCAGCTGCATGGCCATGAACTTGCAGGGAACAAAGTTGGCCACAGCTTCAGAAAAGGTGAGTGTGGAGGCAGAATTATCTGGCACAACTTTTGAGTCAGTGATTCGTACTAGTTTTTGTCTGGGCGGCACGATTGTTTGAAAATTTGCTTGTACTACACACTATTTTTGTTATTTATAAGAATGCTGTATTCTTTTGTAATTGGTGTTTAAGGATTATTTTAAATACTATTGATATTTTGTTTATATTATTATCATCATCATCAAGTACCTTGCAGATTGGCATAGGACAATCATGCTACTCCACATCTTGCGATTTCCAACAGCACATAAGATTGTAGGCCTGAATGCATAGAAGAATAGATGGCCAGTATTTTTCTTTGTAAGTGGATGGCGAACGCAGGAATCAAAGCCTCGTCTGACTTTGCTCATGACATTATCAGTGTAGCTTCCTATCAACTACACTAACACACTGTAGGTCAGCTTGGCCGAGTGGATAATAGCGCACGCTCTTAAACGTCTTGTGTGCCAGTGCCAAGGTAGCGGGTTCAACCCCTACACCAGTGAATTGGACTAAAATACTGACTTCTCGTCCTTGACTTGGCAACATAAATTACAAGTGCTGCAGAAGTCGGAGTGTGTTCGCCTGATGGCGAGGGACACTGGTAATAGGGAAAGCTAATTCACACATAAAAATCAGTTCAGTGCACTAGACATAATAGCACTTGTATGAACAAGGGAAAAAACATGGATATTTAACCACTTTACATCTGGTGCAGTCAAGTCCATCCTCTGCCTATAACCATTTATTTACCCTCACTCTGTAAATCTTGGATGTTTATTAAACAAGAAAAAACATTTCTTGAAGTCACAGAAATGTTGTTTTACAAATCAATACTAAAATATTTTGCACAGTAGAACCGAGAAAGACATGATGACTTATTACAAACATTATAAAGAGACAGTCATTATTTTTGGTTACGTTGTGAAAAGCGAAAAACTGGAACATATTATACCAAGTGGAAAGTTTTATGCAAAAGAGATATAGGAAGACAGCAAGAGATGATTTTTGACAGTCTCTGATTAATTTATTGATTCAATAATAATCATCATCACACTCCAGGAAAACCTATAGATGCTCTGTTTCCCACAGTAAATGTCACAAGATGTAGATGCTGATCATTCCACAGCCTCACACAGACTGTAAATATTATATTTTGTGGACATTTCTTGACTTTATTCAGCCTCACACATACTGTAAATATTCTATTGTGAGTAGTTTTTAAATTTCCGACTTCACCCTCTAATATGTCCCTCCCTACTAGACTCACATTCAGCTCGTAATTAAAATCTCCTTTAATATTTTATTTCATCCCTTTAACTATTGGCAGTTTATAGATAGTTTTGTGTACGTCTGCCTTGTCCATGATGATTGTTCCAATAGTTTATAGATAGTTTTGTGTACGTCTGCCATGTCCATGGTGATTGTTTCAACCGCTGGCACTTGTAAAACCAACAGATTCACTCACTCTTTACCACACACACCAGCATGCTCTGGACACTATATTCATGTAAGTCCCTGCAAGGAGAGTTATCTGTGCTTGGTGTCCACTCACGCCACACCTGTCCATTTTAACGTTATGTAATACAGATTGAGAATCAGACATTACGATAGATTTTTGACTCCAGTACTAGTTACCCACTTCAAAGCTTCAATCTTCGCAGCCACTTGCATCATCCTCATACTTTCGGTGGTGGTCTCAAACAATGATTTTCCTTAGCAATAAGCCTTAACCCAGGCTGGGAATCCCAGCCAAGTCTACTTTCTTGTGATCTACCCAAATGGTTATTTGTTGACTCATTCATGCGGGTCAGAGCAGATTCTACGCTGGGATGCATGGTTATGGGTGGATACGGTAAATCTGGCTATTGTTTCTGACATCACATGAATGAAAAAAATATCAGCACATGAATGAAAAGATATCAACACATGAATGAAAAGATATCAACACATGAATGAAAAGATATCAACACATGAATATAAAAATATCAACATATGAATGAAAAGATATCAACACACATGAATGAAAAGATATCAACACATGAATATAAAAATATCAACACATGAATATAAAAATATCAACACATGAATATAAAAATATCAACATATGAATGAAACATCATCAACATATGAATGAACACGTTCTGTTGGAGATGTGAGATATGGATGAGTATGACTGCCCAGGCTAGTTGGCAAAGACACTTGATGATGATGTTGCAGTGTTGACTAGAAACACACAAGTACGCAGCTGAATAATTCTGTACTTTGTACCACATAATGATTCACTTTTTAAAAAAAACGTCGCTTAAAAGTCGACAGGGTCGACTTCATTGCACCGGGTTTTATCCCATATGGCTCGGTCTCTTTCCGCAGCACGGAAAGCGTCGCACAAAGCACGAACTCCGTAGCTTTTAGAGACGACCCACAGGAGTCTCTGAAACATTTAACTCGTAAACCGAAGGACGCAGCCTGGAATCGAACCCACAACCTTTGGAGCACGAGATAAACGGCTTGACCACTTCGCCACAGAGACTCTTGTGCAGCTGTCTCATTCAGCCAGCTGCAGCCAATTTGGCATAAGTTGAGATCATGAGAAACAAACAGCGTGTAGAGTTTTATGTTTGCAGCCTTTTCTTTCAGACACTTACGGCCATTTCTGTTTACCATTTCAGGGAACTCTGATCCGTGTATTCGACACAGCAACAGGGTCTCAAACACACGAACTACGTCGTGGTGCCAATCATGCACACATTTACTGGTAATTTATGATACCGTTGTGTGACCTATATAAATGTGTAACCTATATAAATGTGTAACCTATATAAATTTGTAACCTATATAAATTTGTAACCTATATAAATGTCTCAGATCTTCAAGTCTTGATAGAATTTGCTGCCCTGGTCATGAATGGACTGCGGTGAGAAAGTTGATGTCACTGCCACTAGGACACCACTTGTGAGGACATTTGGAATAGACAGGACAGATAGTATGGGCTTCACATGACCACCACCTTCTTCTTCTTCTTCTTCTTCTTCTTCTTCTTCTTCTTCTTCTTCTTCTTCTTCTTCTTCTTCTTCTTCTTCTTCTTCTTCTGGAACAAGGGGTTTGTTGGAGGGGACTGGTTGATTGGTTGGGAATCTGTGGAGGACTGAATTTAAACTCTAAGTTTGTTGCACTTGCATTCTGGTCATCTGAGCTATTTGGTTTTGGTTTCCATCCTTTGGCTAAATAGCAGTTAGTGGTATTTGCATGTGTTTGTGAACTGCTTATTTTGCTTCTGCATAAAATATTCTATACATCTTTCCCAGGCCAGATTAGAATATTTCCTAATAACACAACAAAGTATTGTCATTTGGATGTCTGATATGAGTCCATATTTGATGTTTCAGCATCAGCTTCAACTCTGATTCAACGATGCTCTGTGTGTCCAGTGATCACGGAACTGTCCACATATTTTCTACAGAGGATGAAAAGAAGAACAAACAGTCCAGGTATGTATAAGAAGCAAACAATGTTGGCCAGATTAAGATAAATGAAAATTGCATTACAATTCTGAAAATTATCTGGTGCCAGTTTTATTAGGCTGGATCAAAACCAGAACCCTGCTGGCCAAGAAAACTATCACTGCTGGAAATTGAATATTTGGCATCTGTAATTGTAAGCGAGGGCTCTAGTCACCATGCATATATGGCCCATGCTGTACCTGAGATTCAAATTAATCATCATATTATTTTTTATATAATTCTTTTGTTCAGATAAGTTTTGTGGTGCTAATGATGGGGGAGTCTGGATGTGAAACAAACCGTTAATGAGACAATAGATGAGGTGGGAGAACTGGGGCCGGATACAGAGTTTCTCAGGTAGACTGATAAAAGCAATGACCGCTGATGACTAATCATTCGCAACTGTGGAGAGCTATCAAGAACAAGTCATCCAAACTGTTCAAGAAACCTGAAACGGGGGAGAAAATAACACGTGGCAAGTCTAACACCAGAAGACGCCTGAAATTCAAGATGAGCAGTGTGGAGGCCGCCAAAACTGTAAAGAAGACTAGCGGAGAGAACCTGCCTGTGAGCTGCAGCAAAGAACCAGAATCTTAAGTAACCTCAAATGAAGCTACCACGAGGAAGACCGACGACAACCCACCACAGACAAGCGCCAAGACAGCTGAGGAGAAGAGTGAGGAGAAAAACACCATAGTCGGAAACACCGACTCACAGACGATCACATGGGTTATCAAATGTATCCAGGTTGAGCTGACAGATGAACAGATCCTGAAGCAGCTACAACAGGAGAACCTCCATATCTGAATCTTGAAAGCGGAGCAGCTGCTGACATACTCCAAGATCCCTACAACTTTAGCAGTGGTGACAACAGAGGGCAGCGAGATGCCGATCACAGTATCTATGAACAAGAAAATTCAACAACTGGAATGATTCATCCCGAGAATCATACAATGCTCAAGGTGCCAGAGGGTCGGCCACAGCAGAACAACATGCCACAGTAAGACAGAGATCTGCCGATACTGTGCCGAACACCAAGCCTTCAAGGAACGTCCGCTGGTCAAACAGGACAAGGATTTCTTCTTCTTCTTATTTCGTTCCCTTGAAATATGTCTATAACTGCAATGTTGTCTCTTGTATGACCAGTAGTTGTGGTTGGACCTTTTCGAGACATAGGGCCAGGCACTGCACCTGCCTGGGGGTCCAAAGCAGAGTGAACACCATAACATTTAGCAGTATTCAACATATTTCATGGCGTGATTGCGTGGCATTCTGATTTCTGTGATACGCCTCCTGGCTGGTTGCCTCCATCTTCAGCACCTCTCCTTTGCTAGAGCAGGACTGTGGTCTTACTTGAGTTTAGGTTGTAGGCATGCACACAGGTGTCTTCGCATGCATGTGCGTGCATACACATCTAGAGCGTTCCGGTTATTTCTCAATGCCAGTGACTCGCCACCACCCCTTCTGTTAGTTAAAACAGGTCGGCCAGGAGTTGGACTTTTGCTGCAGTGGTGATGAATGCATGAGCCATTTGGGTATTTATGCAAGGTTGGGTGCTCACCCCAACACCGCCCCTGGCTACATAACAGCAACATTTGGAACCCAGGGCAAGGACTTCCAAACGCCCAATCACAAGAGAAAGTGCGCCAACTGC
The DNA here is from genome assembly GCA_014155875.1 of Cepaea nemoralis. Taxonomy (NCBI): domain Eukaryota; kingdom Metazoa; phylum Mollusca; class Gastropoda; order Stylommatophora; family Helicidae; genus Cepaea; species Cepaea nemoralis. The sequence goes on along the minus strand of JACEFZ010000049.1, from coordinate 695,370 downwards.
CTTGGCAAACATGGAGCAAGATACCTGGGATGGCTTTACCTCCAAAGTCACAGAGATGTCTTAAAGATCGCCATAACCACAAAGACACCCTACAAGGAAGCAATGCAGAGGTGCGAGACAGCCCTGGGCATCTCACGAACCGAAAAATCACTCCAAGACCAGATTGACGAGCTGAAGAAGCAGGTCAAGGCACTGCTGACACCGACACCAGCCAGCGACAACAAAAAACTACTGGCTGACATGAAGGAAATCCAGCACAGCATCAAGCAAGAGGTGAAACGCATGGCACTGATAAAGAAGGAGAACAAAAAAATCCTACAAACCATGAAATCAGAGAGAGAACTGCTAAAAGCTGAAAGGAAACTAACCCAGAACAAACTAGCAGAGGAGCCGCAAGCTGGAGCCAAGTCAAAAACCAGTGTGAAACCTCAAGCCAAGGCCAGCGCCCACACACGAGATCCAAGAAATATAATAATAAATCAACTGACTACCAGTCATCTGAAGAAAGCCAAGAGGAGGACCCTGAGAGTTACCTCGAAAGATGTTGCAAGCGCTATGATCTCCGTCGAGAAAAAGAATGCAAAGAAGAGGAAGAAGCTGAGGAAAAGTTTGCACAAGAAATGGATGAGAAACTCGCACAGCCAGCAGAAGCCATACAAAAAAACCACAGAGGAGCTGTAAACTGAAACCAAGTCAAAAACCAGTGAAAGACCTCAAGGTAAAGCCAGCAACCCATTCTCATTGACAAATAAATTCAAGGGGAAACCAGTCTTCAACCGGAAATATGACTCAAGCCGAGTCACCCTAGAGTCCTTATAAGGACTGCAACATACCAAAAATGATGAGCCAGAAGCCAGCACTGAACAAAGACACCGCCAGAAAAGACGGACACAAAGAAAAACGCGCCGGCCAATCCCCCAGCTGACGTCACAGGCATAAACGCTTCAAGATCGATAAGCCAGACAACACTGGCAGCAGAAACTGAGAGAAACTTAACCTGCATCATGAACCACCACAAATATAACTGAAGCCACAGAGGCTAGTTGAACGTCGGTGGAAAGTTTTTGTTTTTTCTACAAATCGGAATCGGAAAGTAATGACTTGAGATTATGTGAGGATGAGCTGTATATTTATTATTCGTGGAGTTTCCATTGGCACCTTGCCGTCTTGACAGACGATAGTTTGTGCTTTAAAAAGGCATAATAACTTTTATCTATGGCCGTAGCGAATGTGACTGATAAGGCCAATTCACGCTGTAAATATCTGTTCACAGTGGGTGCATGTGAACACGTGGTCAATTCCACCATCATGCACCATCTTACGTCTTACACGCTCGGTGTGTGACTTATCTGCAATAATTTTCTCCTTTGTCTTTATTCCGTTTCTGATGTTTACCCTCCATGCAACATGTTCAGCGGCGACTTGCTCCCAATGTGCACTATCAATGCCTGTATCAATCATGTCCCGTTTACACACATCTTTGTATTGTAGTAGAGGCCGACCCTGAGATCTCTTACCCATCTGTAATTCACCAAAAAAGATGTCCTTTGGTATTCTACCATCATCCATCCTCCTAAGATGTCCTATCCGTCTAAGTCTACGAAGACTGAGCATGGAATAAACCGTCACACAACCTGATCTATCCAATACTTCAGTATTTGTGATTTTGTCTTGCTACTTAATACCAAGAATTCTTCGCAGACACCGCATATGAAAGCTGTTTAAACGTTTCTCTTGGTGTGAGTAAGTTGTCCAGGTTTCACTGCCATAAAGAAGAGTACTAAGGACACAGGCTTGATAGACAAGGACTTTTGTTTTGGCAGTAAGTTTCCTGTTCTCCCAGACTCTTTTTCTTAACCTGTTCATTGTTGTTGCTGCCTTACAAATCTGGATATTGATTTCCTGATTTAGGGATAATTTGCTATTTACCACTGATCCTAGATATGTAAAATGATCTACCATCTCTAGTTCGGCGTCGTCAATAAAGATTAATGGTACCCCATGTGCACCTTGTGACCTTTTGCTAATTGTTAAACCAAATTCAGAACAAGCATTGGAGAATGCAGATAGTAGACATTGCAATTCTTCCTCAGAGTGGGTCGTAACTGCAGCATCATCTGCAAAAAGCAACTCTCTGATCAGTACCCTCCTAATTTTGGTCTTGGCCTTCAATCTCTGAGCATTGTAGAGGCCGCCATCTGAGCGTGAGTGAATGTATATACCACCATCCTGATCACGAAAAGCATATTTCAGTAGAAGTGAAAAGTATATTCCAAAGAGGGTGGGAGCTAGTACACAACCTTGCTTAACTCCACTCTTGATTTCAAACTCTTCAGAAGTTGCACCATCAAACTTGATTATACCCTTCATGCCTGTGTGGAACGATTCCACAATGGACAGAAGAGATGGTGGGCAGCCAATCTTCTTTAGTGCCTTGAACAGACCCTCACGACTGACCAAATCAAATGCCTTTGTGAGGTCAATGAAGGCAGTAAACAGTGGTTGATTCTGTTCACAGCATTTTTCTTGCTTTGTCACAATGAGAATATCATATCAATGGTTCACCGGTTCTGTCGAAAGCCACACTGTGATTTGGGGTAGACTTGATCTCCTAGGATTTGAAGTCTGCGCAGAACAATTCTGGCAAATACTTTTCCAACAATACACAGAAGTGAGATACCCCTATAGTTGTTGCAGTCGCTCCGATCGCCTTTGTTCTTGTACAGTGTTATGATGCTTGAATCTTTGAAATCCTGTGGGACTTGTCCTTCTCGCCAGCATAGCTCTATTAGCTGGTGGATCTGTAGAGTGAGTGTGTCTTGCCCACTCCTGATAACCTCTATTGGAATTCCATCCTTACCTGGAGCCTTGCCAGATGCAAGTTCATTTATAGCACACTTAACTTCTTTTATGGTGGGAAGTGTGTCCAGGTGGTCAAGAGTTGGTAGAGCCTCTATGGCGTTGAGGGCATTATCCGCTAGTTTGGTCTCACTTGAGTAAAGCTCCAAATAGTTCTCTACCCATCTATCCATCTGCTGTTTCTTATCAGTGATGATTTCTCCAGTCAAGGTTTTCAATGGTGCACTTCTTTTGGTCACTTTACCACAGGCTTTCTTTATCCCTTCATACATGCTTCTGATGTTTTCCTTACCACTTGCATTTTGAAAGGACTCACATAACTTGATCCAATAATCATTTGCACACTGCCTGGCAGCCTTTTGCACATCCTTCCTAGCTTGCCTTAGCGCACTCAGAGTGTTACGCGTTGGTCTTTCCTTGTTTCTTAAGAGAGCTATCTTCTTCTTATCAATCAAGGGCTGCAGAGTCTCGCTGTTTGCCACAAACCAGTCCTGCCTCTTATGATCCCCAGTGCCGTAAACCCCTACGGCAGTTTTATAAAGAGTTTCCTTAAGTTGACTCCACTTTTCATTTACTGTACAATTTTCTGGTGTATCAGTGAAAGCGTCTTCAAGTTGCTGTTGAAACTGAAAGCACTTTTCAGGATCGTGAGTGTTAATAATATTAATCCTGGGGCTAGATTTGTGTTTAGCTGTGTAGATTCTCTTTGGTCTCAGTCTAACCCTTTCAATAACCAAAGAATGATCTGCATCACAGTCAGAACTGTGGTAACTTCGAGTTAATGATATATGGTTCAGATGTTGTCTCCATGTGATGATGAAGTCCAGCTGGTGCCAATGGCCGTTTCCATGTGACCTTATGCACCTCTTTTGTTTAAAAAAAAAGGAGTTTGTAATACATAGGTCATTTCTGGGCAATGCTCCAGCAGCCTTTGCCCATTTTCATTCATGCGGCCGATGTTGTATTTTCCAAGGCACACTGGCCATGAACTCGAGTCCTTGCCCACATAAGCATTGAAATCACCGTAATCACGTGTAATTGTTTTCCCTGAGTGACCCTTCCTCAGCGAGGCGAGTCTCCTGCAGGCCAGCAATATCAGTGTTAAGACTATTGAGTTCGGCATCAATCACAGCCATTTTTCTCACATCGTCAATATTGGTCAAGTCAGTGGAAAATCCTGGACACATGGTTCTCACGTTCCAGGTTGCAAGCCGTAGCTTGAGGTTACTATTTTTCTTTTTATTTGTACCTGGTGCATTGGTTTTACAGTCTGCGATTCAGATTTTGTCCTAGCCCCAAGCACCCATTGAAGCAGGCAGGCTGTGGCGGATCCGCACCCAATTGGCCGGGGGCTGCCCAGCTTGAGACAGGCGGTAGCTGATCAGTGACACCTGTAGGTGTCTCCCACCGTCAGATCAACGCGTGGCGCCCCATGTCTACGCCAATTGACAGGGACTTATAACCCGTAACAGTTGCCTCTCATGTTGATTCCGAGACCAGTTAAGACCAGGGATGGAGTTATTGCCTCTCCATAGCACAAAGCCTGGGCTAAAATATAGAGATCATGTGTTGCCCATGCAGCATGATCCCTCTCTCGGCCTGCCTAGTTCACTCCAGAGGAAAGGTAACACCTCTACATCTGGAACAAGACAAGCTGCAGAAGCTGCCGGATCAGCAAAGCAATGCTCTAACTGTCCGCCTGTCGGAGCTTCAATCCTAGACCAGCCGCCAAACAAGGCTTAGTGCCTGGTCTGCCCTGCCATGACATTTTGTCTTTAGGTTGCATTTCCTCACACCAGGGTAAGGCTTGTACCCTCCCAATTGCGCTCTTCTGCCCGAAGCCGTTGGCACAATGTGGGTGTCGGGTTTGGTAAGCGCCGCCCAACGTTCGGCGCTAACAGAAAGCAGGTAGTACCGTCTACTGTTATACGGTAGCTTAGTCATATCTGACTAAGACCTGACAGTATATTCGTGGAGTAAAATAGAAATATTATTATTGATGATTAAATAAAATAGACATATATGCTTCAGGCAGAGTTGCAGGCTTCAGTTCAACAATCAAAAGTATCATCCTAAGGGGATATGTTGGTATGGTGGGGAATGAGCAGGCGGACAGATAGACTGGGTCTGCATCACTTGGTGGGGTATTGGTGCATGGTAAGGCAGGTGTGCTTGGGGCCCTTTGGAATCGTGTGTATAGTGCAGAAGAATGGGTAGATCATCTCTGCTTGGAGAGAATGGCACTGGATCTGGCTGACACTCAAGACTCAGAGGAAAGGCCAGACAGAAACATAATCAGAATGCTACAGGGACCATTAGTAATGGGGCTCTTCACTGGCTGTTGCAGATGGCGAAGCATGATGTCGGTTCTTGGCTCAACTCAACTCTGAGATAAATAGGAATGTATATATCTTTCACATAATGAAATAGACATTTATTAATATTCCTTGTATTGTTTGGTAAATGTCCTCTCTGTACCCGTATCATCCTGTCCTCAGCCTGGCGTCTGCAAGTTTCTTGCCCAAGTATTTCAGTTCCAAGTGGAGTTTTTCCAAGTTCCAGGTTCCTGGGGGTGCCCACTGCATCTGTGCCTTTGGTTCTGATCCAAACACTGTCATAGGTAAGTCAGCTGGCTTCTGGTCTGTTTCTGCTCTTTCAGCCACTGTTTATTATTATCAAAGACTATCGTACGGCCTCAATATTACGAATTCAAGATAACAAGAAAACAAAGCAAGTCACATAGCAGCAATATGCTGTGGGCTTGTGATGTTTTAGAACCATCTCAGTTAGCAGGCAAGGATGCATGGAGGAATAGGTAGCCAGTCTGTCCTTCACACAGCTAATGACATTGCACCCTCATTTGACAGGGCTCATGCAATTGTCAGCATGACGTCGTAACCATTACATCCACATGACACAGTGAGAAAAACAACATTCTTGATACATGAAAAGTAGATGACACATGTATGAAACTAATTTGATTTCAGATGCTTAAAACAGATTTGAAATACAGTAAATAGATTTTACACATACAAAATAGATTTCAAATATTTAATGAGATTTGAAATACATTAAATAGATTCTACACTGATGCCCAGATTATTGTTAAATTAAATAGATTTAATATACATAGGATATCTTCCATATAACAAAATAGATTCTACATAAATTAAAAGAGATCAGATGTTGAAGTCTCATTTAAAAAGCCATGGTAAACTACTATACATAAAATTGCCTAGTAAATCAGCCCGGGATAGGGGTTGATCACAATGTTCTGCAAAGAACATTCATTCATTCATTCATTCAGTAGCATGTCCTTTGCAGAACCTCGCTCCCATAACAACCTTCCGGAAAACTTGATCACAAGCAAGATGTCCCACATCCGATACACCCATCTGGAGATCATTCACCAAATCCTGTACCCATCTTCTCTTTGGCCTTCCTCTTCCCTCTCTTCCCAGGCATATACCTATCCATTACTGTTCTCTCCAAACTCTCATGACGTTTCAAGTGATCAAAATATATAAATTTTCTTTGTTTTATCGTCTTTAATAGCCAACCCTCTTCAATATTCAGATCTTGAAGTATGGATGCATTTGTTGTTTTCTTTACCCAAGATATTCTTAGAACCTGTCTATAACATTTGTATTCAAAGGCATTTGTGCGCTGTTCAGCTTGTTTTGTAAGTGTGCAAAGAACATGCAACATTTTTTTAAAAATGTATGAAACAGATGTTATTGTCAATTTATTTACATTTTTACCAGTCAATCAGCAGTTGATTTTGTAAGAGCCCTTGTTTGTGTGTGCGTGCGTTCGAGGGCTATTTACAAATCAACTGGTGATATTGACAATAACATCTAAATACATACAAAAATTACATACATCATTACTGCATTACTTTTCCACATAGTCACCATCTGAATTCAGGCACTTGTTGTAGCGTATATATACACACATCATGTTCTTCATTTTTCAAATTTGTTCTACATACAAAGTGTAGTGAGACTTTACAAATACCCTATGATAACAAGTCCTGTAGCAGGAAACTACTGTGAGTAGTGAAGTTTTCGAACCATCACATCTTGTAGGTCTCACTGGTGCACTGAGGTGGGTAGGTGAAGTGTTGGAACCATCACATCTTGTAGGTCTCACTGGTGCACTGAGGTGGGTAGGTGAAGTGTTGGGACCATCACATCTTTAAGTTTCACTGGTGCACTGAGGTGGGTAGGTAAAGTGTTGGAACCATCACATCTTGTAAGCCTCACTGGTGTACTGAGGTGGGTAGGTGAAGTGTTCGAACCATCACATCTTGTAAGCCTCACTGGTGCACTGAGGTGGGTAGGTGAAGTGTTGGAACCATCACATCTTGTAGGCCTCACTGGTGCACTGAGGTGGGTAGGTGAAGTGTTCGAACTATCACATCTTGTAGGTCTCACTGGTGCACTGAGGTGGGTAGGTAATGTGTTCAAACCATCACATCTTGTTAGGTCTCACTGGTGCACTGAGGTGGGTAGGTGAAGTGTTGGAACCATCACATCTTGTAGGTCTCACTGGTGCACTGAGGTGGGTAGGTGAAGTGTTGGAACCATCACATCTTGTAGGTCTCACTGGTGCACTGAGGTGGGTAGGTGAAGTGTTGGAACCATCACATCTTGTAGGTCTCACTGGTGCACTGAGGTGGGTAGGTGAAGTGTTGGAACCATCACATCTTTAAGTCTCACTGGTGCACTGAGGTGGGTAGGTGAAGTGTTGGAACCATCACATCTTGTAGGTCTCACTGGTGCACTGAGGTGGGTAGGTGAAGTGTTGGAACCATCACATCTTGTAAGCCTCACTGGTGCACTGAGGTGGGTAGGTGAAGTGTTTGACCCATCACATCTTGTAAGCCTCACTAGTGCACTGAGGTGGGTAGGTGAAGTGTTCGAATCATCACATCTTGTAAGCCTCACTGGTGCACTGAGCTGGGTGGGTGAAATGTTCGAACCATCACATCTTGTAGGCCTGACTGGTGCACTGAGGTGGGTAGGTGAAGTATTGGAACCATCACATCTTGTAGGCCTCACTGGTGCACTGAGGAATAGCACAAGACGTAAGCTGGCATTGAACTCTCCTTGTCTCATTGTGCTCTCACCATTTTCAGTGTCATTGAATAACCCAACACCAATGCATCCGCTACAGACTTATCAGGGTTCAGAATGTTAAATACTGTGTTTGACGTTCGTTGTCTTGGATGGCTGTATGAAGTGCAGCCAATCAGGAACTTCTCAGCCATCGCAAGGTAGGCGTTTCGAGAATGTGACCGCAACGCGAAGCCAGAGTCGGGGTTTGAGCGGGTGAATGAGCAATGTTTGTTCGACCGTTCGACAAAGTCTCGATAAGCGCCCACTCTCTCTCGATGAGTAGTGGGCCTGCAGTCAGTAAGCTGGCATAGGTTTTCGATCAGTCCTGCCTGGCTATAGCTTGAAAGTCTGTAGGCTCCAGTGATTTTGCATGTATCGCCGAGTACCGAGGGGGTGCGCTGGGCAATTTCTACTCATGGTCTGCATGTGCATGAATAGTCCGTCTGTGCGATAGATATCTTATTGATCCTGCCAGTAGTCATATGCTTGTCTTAAAGATTAAGCATGTCTAAGTTCACACAGTCTCACAGTGAAACTGCAAATGGCTCATTAAATTGCTTGGTCCAGATACTTGTTCTACGGCCTTCAGCTGAGGGATATGGCTGAACGCCTTTAAGTCAATATCTCCTGGATGTGAGGGTCTGGCCTTTACTCACCCTATGCTGAATGGAGGTGAGATGCTGGGCCTGCTACATGCTTGGTTCAGACACTTGTTGTATGGCTCAGCTGAGGGATATGGCTGAACCCTCTAAGTCAATATCCCTCTGATGTGAGGGCCTGGCCATTACTCATCCTCTGCTGCATGGAGGTGAGATGCTGAGCCTGCTACATGCTTTGTCCAGATACTTGTTCTACAGCTCTCAGCTGAGGGATATGGCTGAACGACTTTAAGTTAATATCCCCCGGATGTTAGGGCCTGGCCATTACTCACCCTCTGTTGCATGGAGGTGAGATGCTGAGCCGGCAGCATCTGCATTTCGTGGAAAGTCCAAACCTAAAGCTCACTGAGTGGATGTCGTCTGCAGACTGACTGTTCCTGGTTTGTGTGGGGAGCGGCCAGCGGCGACCGAAATGCCCAATATATGAAAGTGAAGCAGTGAAGCAGCCATGCGCAGGACATGACTATTCCTTGGGTGTGCCCAGTACCAAAGCGCTATGTGTCAGCTCTGCAATTATGGAAGCCTCTTGGATGGCAGGGAATGCCCATTGTCTGCCCCTGCCTTCCCTTGAGGATTGACTGTGATATCTTTGGTTGTTCTAACGACCAGCTGAGATGTGGATGACACCACAGCAGTGAGAGCGGACTGTCCCTTGAAATATCCGGGAAGCTTAACCCGGTCAACAAATGCCTGCAGAAGTCAGATGTGCCGGTCAATAAAAAGACACAACGTAAAAACGTCAGAGTGAGAGTGGAATGTCCTTCGAAACACCTGGGAAGGTTAACCCGGTCAACAAACACCCGCAGAAGTCATGGAAAGTCCAAACCAAAAGCTCACTGAGTGGATGTCGTCTGCAGACTGACAGTTCCTTGTTTGCGTGGCGAGTGGCCAGTAGTGAACAAAACGCCCAATATACGGAAGTGAAGCAGCCATGCTCAGGACGTGGCGATTCCTTGGGTGAGCTCAGTACCAGAGCGCTATGTGTTGGCTCTGCAATTATGGAAGCCTCCTTGGATGATGGGGAATGCTGATGGTCTGCCCCTGCCTCCATTGAGGGTTGACCGTGATGACTTTGGCCAGTCTAACTTGACCAGCTGGGATGTGGATGACACCACAACAGTGAGAGTCAAATGTCCCTCAAAACCCCCCAGGAAGGTTATCCTGGTCAACAAACACCCACAGAAGTCGGATGTGTCAGCCTAAGGGTGCAAATAAACTTGACACAGCACATTTACATCTGAAAAAACACTCCGGATTAACACAGCAGAAGAAGAAGAATGTTAAATACTAGAATAGAAATCATTGGAGATAAAACAGGTAACTTTATATTCCTTGGGAGGGCTGAAGACTTATGATAGCCGTCACATTGATTCTTTCTCTATTTCAGTGATCTGTGCTGATGGGTGTTACTACAAGTTTGTATTCAATGCCAAGGGGGAGTGCTCTCGGGATGTGTATGCCCAGTTCTTGGAGATGACAGACGACAGAACCTGAGTGAAGCCTCCTCAGATTCCCTGGCATAATTTATCTTTGAAATGGGTGTTTTATGTGGGACTCGCTGCCAGCAGAAACAGACTGGTCATAATAATGTACTTGGTTGCATTTGAATTGTGTGCATTGCCAGGTTGTTATTATAGTAAATAAACAATACATTGAAAATGGAAAGAAGACAATTGTACATTTGTTAAATAACATTCTTGAACTCAATTGTAAACAAATATGTTGTAACTTGAGAGTGACAAGCCACAAGTTGCATGTTTTTTTTGTGTTTTTATACATGATGAAGATAATAGAACTTTCATGGAAACCTATGTATGAACTTTTAGTAGTTTTATTTCATTGTGACTGGACAAACCAGATTTCACAAAATACAAATACAAAATAAAATTCTTCTCTGTATTTGAATAATTTCTTGGTAGTAGCTTATTTGTCTATCAGTATCTATTCAGATTATTCATGTTTATGCACACTGGATTTTAATTTTGTTGTTTGTTGCCCAAATATATGTCAGTTATATGTGGTATTCTTGAAAATTCTGCTATAGAAATGTTTTGTTTAGTGCTTTTTTGTATATGCTTTCTTGGCAATGGTAAGGTCAGAGTTACATGACCTCTGACTTGTGTCAAGTTCGCTGTGTATTTATAAAAAGCTTACACTTGTCCCATTGTTTTAACTCATTGACTGTTTGAATAACGAAGACAAAAACAATAGATTGTACGATGTATAGCCTGGCATATTTTGCTGCATCTCATCAGGTACATATTGCAGAAATCACACACTAAAGTGATTAGACAAATCCTTCAAGCTGAAATATTCACACAGTAATTTCAATTGTCTATCACTTTAATTTTAAACTGACTATCATGTCTTTCTGTTTGCACAAGACTGGCTTCTGCTGATTAATGGCGATTACTTCAGTGACCTTTAACATGTGACCATTTTGTGTGTTAAACAACACGTATAATTCATTGTCCCTTTTCTAAAATGTGCCATCCAGTCAGTGATATAGGAGGTTTGTGGTGTGTTGGCTTGGCCAGGTGCCCAGCGTCTTTGTTTATTAGTCTGCAATCCAATTGGGTATGTGTTAGACCACCCTGTTGTTTGTGTCTTCGTTATTCAAATTCACTACGGGAAAACATTGTTTTGAATCATTGACTGTTATCAGCCACTGGAAGTGCCCAACTTCATTCAGTTGGATTAAGGGTTAAAAATAAGCAGCAGCTCGCCCACATAGGTCAGATGTCACAAGAAACAAATGTATGGGACATTGACTAACTATAACCTTTGATGTGCTGGAAATTAACAAACTATAACTATTGATAAATTATGGACACAGTTCAGGTTTTTTTTTAAAAATGCATAATACAGTAATTCTGCATGTTTTTCTGTCCAGAAGTTAATGAGTGAGAAACGAGTGGCCAAGTGGTTAAGACACTGGTCTCTGAATTAGGAGATCTGCTTTCTAATCCCTAGTAGGCACAAATATTTGTATGTACAAACAGTCACTTAAAAGTCAACAGGGTCGACTTCATTGCACCGTGTTTTATCCCATATGGCTCGGTCTCTTTCCGCAGCGCGGAAAGCATCGCACAAAGCACGAACTCTGTAGCTCTAGCGACGACCCACAGGAGTCTCAGAAAAATTTCACTCGTGGACCGAAGGAAGCGGACCGGAATCGAACCCACAACCTTCGGAGCCCGAGTCAAACGGCTTGACCACTTCACCACAGAGACTCCTGATTTGTATGTACCTGAGGTGTAAGTAAAATTTGAACCAGTATACAATGTGGGATGTGTAATGTCTCCAGATCTTTTTCCCCTATACAGTGAAAATATTTTCAGAAATGTAGAAGATATAAATGGAATCAGCCTTGCAGGACGAAACATCAATAACATTAGATATGCAGATGATACAGTATTGATTGTAGACAATGCGCAGGATCTGCAACAATTAGTAGATGCGGTTGTTGTACACTGGGGTTAGAATTAAATTGTAAAAAGACACAGGTTATGGTCGTCACTAGGAAGAAAAAAATACCACAATGTAAATACAAGTAAATGGGACTATTCTTCAACAAGTGAATCAATACAATTATCTTGGAACAGTCATAACATCTGATGGGAGATGCCTTGATGAGATTAGAACAAGAATAGCCATGGCGAAAGTAGCCTTTAGCAAGATGAAAAACATTCTGACCAATAAAAAGATGTCAATTGAAACGAGAAAAAGAGTGTTGAGGGGATACATAGAGCCTGTTCTTTTGTATGGATGTGAAACTTGGACAATGAGCAGTCAAGCTGAAAAACATCTAATGGCTGCAGAAATGTGGTTTCTGAGGAAAATGCAAAGAATACCATGGACGGACAGAAAAACCAGTGACCAAGTACTACAGGAGATAAATGACAATCGTAAATTGATTAGAGAAATTAGACGTAGACAGTCAACATTTTTGTGACATGTTATGAGAAGAAATGGATTGGAGAACTTAGTGACAACTGGCAAGATTGAAGGGAACAGACCGAGAGGAAAATACCTGGATGGCTTGGCCACATGGCATGGACGAGACAGGAACACTGAGCTGATCCACAACTCTGGTGATCGAGTGAAATGGCGAGTCATGACCGCCCACACTTTCCGGCATGGCACATGATTGATTGATTGATTGATATAATGTGGAGATTACTCCAGGGCCAGCAACCCTTCAACTCTTCTAAGATCCTCGAGACAATGCCCTCAAGGGTAATTTTATTTTATAGTTGCTGAGTTCACATTGTCTTCTTTTTTTTTACTGCCTGTTGGTTATTGCCCAACCGGAGCTTGGAAGGGGGCTGAGTGGTCAAGATTCGTCATTGGAGACCTCCTCTATCCTCTTGATCATGTTCATTGAGTCGCTAAGGAAACAAGCCCTAGTGAATGTCTGTGTCTCGAGCCATGTTATTGCTTTACTTACTGCCATGACTTCCATGGTCTGACCAATAAAAAAAAAAAAAAAAAAATTTTTTCTGACCAATAAAAAGATGTCAATTGAAACGAGAAAAAGAGTGTTGAGGGGATACATAGAGCCTGTTCTTTTGTATGGATGTGAAACTTGGACAATGAGCAGTCAAGCTGAAAAACATCTAATGGCTGCAGAAATGTGGTTTCTGAGGAAAATGCAAAGAATACCATGGACGGACAGAAAAACCAGTGACCAAGTACTACAGGAGATAAATGACAATCGTAAATTGATTAGAGAAATTAGACGTAGACAGTCAACATTTTTGTGACATGTTATGAGAAGAAATGGATTGGAGAACTTAGTGACAACTGGCAAGATTGAAGGGAACATACCGAGAGGAAAATACCTGGATGGCTTGGCCACATGGCATGGACGAGACAGGAACACTGAGCTGATCCACAACTTTGGTGATCGAGTGAAATGGCGAGTCATGACCGCCCACACTTTCCGGCATGGCACATGATTGATTGATTGATTGATATAATGTGGAGATTACTCCAGGGCCAGCAACCTTTAATCTTCAACTCTTCTAAGATCCTCGAGACAATGCCCTCAAGGGTAATTTTATTTTATAGTTGCTGAGTTCACATTGTCTTCTTTTTTGTTTTACTGCCTGTTGGTTATTTCCCAACGGAGCTTGGGACTTCAAACAACTCACACCAAGTCCTCTGTAGTCTTGTTCCTGATAGGTGGGCTGAGTGGTCTCGAGGTATGGTTTCCGCCTCGAGTGTTGGAGATCCCGGGTTCAAGCCCCGGTGAGGAGCGGGATTTTTTCACGTGGACTTCTAGTAAAAAAATTTCCCCTGGTCTCTGGGTAGTGAGATCGGACACTCATGTATATTGTTGTGTACATAAAAAAGTCCCTTGGCAGTTGGAAATTGAAAAAGAGTAGCCTAACGGCACTGCCCGGGCAACATTTCGAGTTAATCTACCTGAAATATTTCAGGATCTTCGCCGGTGCTATGGAGTTCATGCACTGAGCTGAAATTCTTCAGACTCAGGCTTGAGTTAGGAGTAGAACGGAGCACTTATGGGTTACACCCTTGTGCTGTGATGTTGATCCGTCGACTAAACTAAACTAAGGTGGGATGTTGCAGCTAAGTTTTGTATGGGATGAGGCAGCCAGTCTCATTCCAACCCTTCTTAGCCATCTCTAACGACATGCATGGTTACTGTTCTGTGCTGGCCTAAGGGAACCCCGTTAACACACGGGCAAGTTCACGTTGTTGTCATGTTCATTAGGGAGTCATGGCACATGCTCACCTGCCAGATCACTGGTAATGGGTTCGATTCACATCAGGGCAGATTCAGATTTTTAAAATTGGACTGGGCTCCCAGGTCGACTGAAGAAATATCTTGAGAAGTAATGGTGGCTGATGTGATCCACCTACAGAGTGCCGATTGTCTGTAAAATACGTGGGTCCAGCACCACATGTCTGACGCGACTTAAGGCATGTAAAATGTACTTTTTAAAAATACTGTTACAATGTTTATTATATTTTGTATTTTCATGATTGAAATGGGAATGAAAGTTACAATATATGTTACCTGGTGGTCCTGTGGTAAAATAGGTCTGAGTGCACTGGGCTGCCAACATTCTGTCCCAGACTTCATTCCCCATTAGGTGCAGGGCACGAGGATTTCTGGAGCGAACCAAGAACTGGAGCACCATGTGTTGGCTCCTCATGAATGGAATCTTCCATGGATGGTGGGGAATAGTGATGTGTTGCCCCTACCATCTCTGAGAGGCATGAATGGGGTGGATGGAACAGACATGGATAATGTCGCTATACTGAGACCCTTGAGTGTCCTAGACCCTTCAGTTGGTACCGTCTGTGGTCAGCCTAGACTCTCCAGTTGATACCGTATGTCTCTGTGGTCAGCCTACACTCTTCAAGTGGCTACCAGAGATGCCATGTGGTCAGCCTACACTCTTCAAGTGGCTACCAGAGATGCCATGTGGTCAGCCTACACTCTTCAAGTGGCTACCAGAGATACCATGTGGTCAGCCTACACTCTTCAAGTGGCTACCAGAGATGCCATGTGGTCAGCCTACACTCTTCAAGTGGCTACCAGAGATGCCATGTGGTCAGCCTACACTCTTCAAGTGGCTACCAGAGATGCCATGTGGTCAGCCTACACTCTTCAAGTGGCTCCCAGAGATGCCATGTGGTCAGCCTACACTCTTCAAGTGGCTACCAGAGATGCCATGTGGTCAGCCTACACTCTTCAAGTGGCTACCAGAGATACCATGTAGTCAGCCTAGACTCATCAAGTGGCTACCAGACATACCATTTGGTCAGCCTACACTCTTCAAGTGGCTACCAGAGATGCCATGTGGTCAGCCTACACTATTCAAGTGGCTACCAGAGATGCCATGTGGTCAGCCTACACTCTTCAAGTGGCTACCAGAGATGCCATGTGGTCAGCCTACACTCTCCAGTTGGTACCGTATGTCTCTGGTCAGCCTACACTCTTCAAGTGGCTACCAGAGATGCCATGTGGTGAGCCTACACTCTTCAAGTGGCTACCAGAGACGCCATGTGGTCAGCCTACACTCTTCAAGTGGCTCCCAGAGATGCCATGTGGTCAGCCTACACTCTTCAAGTGGCTACCAGAGATACCATGTGGTCAGCCTAGACTCTTCAAGTGGCTACCAGAGATACCATGTGGTCAGCCTACACTCTTCAAGTGGCTACCAGAGATACCATGTGGTCAGCCTAGACTCTTCAAGTGGCTACCAGAGATGCCATGTGGTCAGCCTACACTCTTCAAGTGGCTACCAGAGATACCATGTGGTCAGCCTAGACTCTTCAAGTGGCTACCAGAGATACCATGTGGTCAGCCTAGACTCTTCAAGTGGCTACCAGAGATACCATGTGGTCAGCCTACACTCTTCAAGTGGCTACCAGAGATGCCATGTGGTCAGCCTAGACTCTTCAAGTGGCTCTCAGAGATGCCATGTGGTCAGCCTACACTCTTCAAGTGGCTACCAGAGATACCATGTGGTCAGCCTAGACTCTTCAAATGGCTACCAGAGATACCATGTGGTCAGCCTACACTCTTCAAGTGGCTACCAGAGTTGCCATGTGGTCAGCCTACACTCTTCAAGTGGCTACCAGAGATGCCATGTGGTCAGCCTACACTCTTCAAGTGGCTACCAGAGATGCCATGTGGTAAGCCTACACTCTTCAAGTGGCTACCAGAGATGCCATGTGGT
This sequence comes from Cepaea nemoralis, assembly GCA_014155875.1. Lineage (NCBI taxonomy): Eukaryota > Metazoa > Mollusca > Gastropoda > Stylommatophora > Helicidae > Cepaea > Cepaea nemoralis. Next base: position 679,014 of record JACEFZ010000049.1, on the reverse strand, counting down.
CAGCCTAGACTCTTCAAGTGGCTACCAGAGATGCCATGTGGTCAGCCTAGACTCTTCAAGTGGCTACCAGAGATACCATGTGGTCATCCTACACTCTTCAAGTGGCTACCAGAGATGCCATGTGGTCAGCCTACACTCTCCAGTTGGTACCGTATGTCTCTGTGGTCAGCCTACACTCTTCAAGTGGCTACCAGAGATGCCATGTGGTCAGCCTACACTCTTCAAGTGGCTACCAGAGATGCCATGTGGTCAGCCTACACTCTTCAAGTGGCTCCCAGAGATGCCATGTGGTCAGCCTACACTCTTCAAGTGGCTACCAGAGATGCCATGTGGTCAGCCTACACTCTTCAAGTGGCTACCAGAGATGCCATGTGGTCAGCCTACACTCTTCAAGTGGCTACCAGAGATACCATGTGGTCAGCCTAGACTCTTCAAGTGGCTACCAGAGATACCATGTGGTCAGCCTACACTCTTCAAGTGGCTACCAGAGATGCCATGTGGTCAGCCTACACTCTTCAAGTGGCTACCAGAGATGCCATGTGATCAGCCTACACTCTTCAAGTGGCTACCAGAGATGCCATGTGGTCAGCCTACACTCTCCAGTTGGTACCATATGTCTCTGTGGTCAGCCTACACTCTTCAAGTGGCTACCAGAGATGCCATGTGGTAAGCCTACACTCTTTAAGTGGCTACCAGAGATGCCATGTGGTCAGTCTAGACTCTTCAAGTGGCTACCAGAGATACCATGTGGTCAGCCTAGACTCTTCAAGTGGCTACCAGAGATACCATGTGGTCAGCCTAGACTCTTCAAGTGGCTACCAGAGATACCATGTGGTCAGCCTACACTCTTCAAGTGGCTACCAGAGATACCATGTGGTCAGCCTAGACTCTTCAAGTGGCTACCAGAGATGCCATGTGGTCAGCCTACACTCTTCAAGTGGCTACCAGAGATACCATGTGGTCAGCCTAGACTCTTCAAGTGGCTACCAGAGATACCATGTGGTCAGCCTAGACTCTTCAAGTGGCTACCAGAGATACCATGTGGTCAGCCTAGACTCTTCAAGTGGCTACCAGAGATGTCCCTTTCATCAGCCTTGTGTTGATCTTAATACAATGGTATGAGTGCCGGTCATTCAGAAAGCAATGGCAAACTACTTGAACATAAACTTGCCAAGAAATCACAAACAGCCAAACAATACTGGGCTAGACTGTGAAGTCTTGTAAAGGATATGCAGATAACAATGGAACGGATAACTATTATTTGTCTTAGGGCAGGGCATAACAGACTGAAGACACGCCTACATGAGCTTCATGTCTCTGGTTCCCTACCAGGCCTGTGTGGGCTAGGCAAACAACATGCTGGTCCTGCAGGATTGTTCTATGTAGAGTGAGCTAAGAAAGTTAGCACACTAAACCAACATTACACTTCATTGCATTGTATGGCACCATCTTAATATAACAAACAGCAGCTGTAAGAAATAACCTTTTAGGAACATTTTGTTGCATAAAGAAGGGCATTAGACAAGGATGTGTAATGTCTCCTGATTTGTTTTCATTGTACAGTGAACATATAATGAGATCTACAGAAAATACGTCAGGGATCCTGGTTGGTGGACATAATATAAATAGCTGACGTTATGCTGATGACACTGTCTTGATAGCAACAAGTCAGAAGTAACTACAGGAAACAATAGAGACAGTGGTTGTAGAAAATGAAAAAATGGGTTTTAAAATTGAATAATTTAAAGACTGAAGTCATGGTCAAAGAAACAGATTGCACTTAAATGTACAATTAATGTAAGTTAGTTCTTGCATGTTACACGGACCCAGTTCTAACAAACGGTTGTGAATCCTGGACAAGTAAACGTGTTATAAAATCCCTGGAAGTTTTGGAGATATAGTTTTATAGAAGAATGCTGATAATTCCTTGGACAGCCAAACTGAGTAATTGGAGACTAAGTTGAGTAAGGGAGACTAAGTTGAGTAAGGGAGGCTAAGTCAAGTAAGGGAGGCTAAGTCAAGTAAGGGAGGCTAAGTCAAGTAAGGGAGGCTAAGTCAAGTAAGGGAGGCTAAGTAAGGGAGGCTAAGTCAAGTAAGGGAGGCTAAGTCAAGTAAGGGAGGCTAAGTCAAGTAAGGGAGGCTAAGTCAAGTAAGGGAGGCTAAGTAAGGGAGGCTAAGTCAAGTAAGGGAGGCTAAGTCGCACAGACAACTTATCACAAACACCAGAAAGAGGCAGACTTAATTCTTTGGCCACATTATGAGAAGATAAAAATTGGAACATGTTGTCATAACTAGAAAGATTTGTGGAAAGAGAAATAGAGGAAGACAGGGAGAGAAAATTCTTGACAGTCTTGTGTCATGGCGTGGAAGGGAGTCAAAACACGAATTGATAAAACCGCTAGAGATCACAAGATGTGGTAAATCATGGTCGCCCATGCCAGTCGGCATTGCACTTGATGATGATGATGATGATGTAAGGAATTAAAAAGAGGAACTCCAAGAAATGGAGTTCGTCATGAGAACTTGCCTGATGGTGTAGTCATCAAGGATAGCGACTGCAAGAAGAAGAATATATACTGATTAAACATGAGAACTTAAAGAAGTATACATCTTTAGCATTCCCAATCTTGTGATGTGTGTAAATCTTTAGTATTTCCAATCTGTGATGTGTGTAAATCTTTAGTGTTCCCAATGTTGTGAAGTGTACATATTTGGTGTTTCCAATCTTGTGATGTGTGTACATCTTTAGTGTTCCCAATCTTGTGATGTGTGTACATCTTTAGTGTTCCCAATCTTGTGATATGTGTACATCTTTAGTGTTCCCAATCTTGTGATGTGTGTAAATCTTTAGTGTTCCCAATCTTGTGATGTGTGTACATCTTGTGTTCCCAATCTTGTGATGTAAGTACATCTTTAGTTTTCCCAATCTTGTGATATGTGTACATCTTTAGTGTTCCCAATCTTGTGATGTGTGTACATCTTTAGTGTTCCCAATCTTGTGATGTGTGTAAATCTTTAGTATTCCCAATCTGTGATGTGTGTAAATCTAGTTTTCCCAATCTTGTGAAGTGTACATATTTGGTGTTCCCAATCTTGTGATATGTGTACATCTTTAGTGTTCCCAATCTTGTGATGTGTGTACATCTTTAGTGTTCCCAATCTTGTGATGTAAGTACATCTTTAGTGTTCCCAATCTTGTGATGTGTGTACCTCCTTGGTTTTCCCAATCTTGTGATGTGTGTACCTCCTTGGTTTTCCCAATCTTGTGATGTGTGTACCTCCTTGGTTTTCCAAATCTTGTGATGTGTGTACCTCCTTGGTTTTCCCAATCTTGTGATGTATGTACATGTCTGGATGAAGTATATGGAAGTCATGTGAAGGGGAGGTTTACAATGTCCACCTCAGGCTCAGAAATTACCAGGTTCAAATCTCAGCTTTAGGCATGGAGTTTTTAAAACAACCTTTGGTTTCTAATGATCTCACTCATCCCACTGATCCTCGGGTAGTGAGGTCAGATCCCTAGCCTTCTCGGTTCATCATCATGTGACAGGTCCTTTGAAGAACATCGTCCCCATTGTGGCCGGCTGGACAGACTCTTGGGCCCTTGCCAGTTTGCCTGCCTGATGCATTTTCATCCCCAAGGTGTCTTGAATGTCCTGTGCCCAATGTTTTGCTAGTTCGTCCAGCCTCTTCTTCCAGGAACCATGCCTTCCATGACTGTTCTTTCAACCGCAGCAGCATTTACTATGGCCGGAGTATTTCAGTTTCCAGTATACGATGCGGTTTATGAGCCCGTTTTCTTCGTAGTTCAGATCTTGTAGATGTCAGTGCATTTCTTCGTCTTGATCCACAGTACTTTGTAACATTTCAGTTTAGTCAGGATTTTCTTCTGCATTGATTGTGAAATGGACCACGATTTCTCAGCAGGCCCAAAAAATACATCAAATCTTGTATGCAATTTGTATACATTAAAAATCCAATGGCAGTTAAAAATCGCAAAGAGTAGCCCCTAAGGCAGAGTTCTTGGGAATGAACACAAATCTTACCGGTAGATAGAGCCCGTTAACTTTGATGGATTCTGTCTAGAGAAAGTAAGCCTTACATAAATGTAAATGTAAACCCGTGTTGGACCATGAATGCACTGGCCACTGCACTTCCACATCTTCTGTGTCCAACTATAGCTTCCCAGTCTATTGTGTCCTCTAAATGTCTCTCCTCTTGTCATCAATACCTTTGAGTGTTTTAAACTTCTGGCAAACTAAATAAAAGTTGAACATAGTCCACAGCACACCCACGATGATACCTGATTACATGCATGCCTGGGGTTCATTCCATTGAGGTGTCCTAATTCACTTTGTTCCAGTCAACGAATGTGCTTATAGTAAATCATGTGAAGCCCATGAGTTACAGGAGCCCATAAGCGAAGCAGAGAATAATAACACTGCAGCCTGCCAAGCATGTCCTAAGAGATGACTAAGAAGGGTTGGCGTGGGACTGGCTCAAGAAGAAGATGAGAAGACTGAAAGAGTTGAAGTGATGTGTAGGATATAAACACTTAACATAACCACTTGTAAAAGTTAAGTGATGTGTAGGATTTAAACACTTAACCACTAGTACAAGTAACAACTGCTCCGTGTTCTGAAGCTTGTAATTTCAATTTCTGACTCCATCATTCAGTTCATGAGTGCAATTTTCTCTGAGACTCCTAGGGGTTGTCGCTGAAGCTACAGAGTTCATGCTTTGTGAGACGCTTTCATCAGGCTGCCCTGCTAAAATAAACTGAGCATATATGGAATAAAAACCCGGTGCAATCAAGTCAATCCCCTCGCCCTTAACCCTTAAAAGTAACAACTCTGTGGGGTTGATGCAGTAAAGAAAATAGCAGAATGCATTTTTGTAATATAAGAAGTATAACTGAGCAACATGTGAATGGATTCAGACTGAAGGAGTTATTGTAACAACTTTGATGACCTCAAGGTGTCCCCAGTTTTCTTTATGAAACCTGACCTCACAGAGGTGTCTGAACTACCAAAGCAGCCCAGTGTTTATCAAACATATACACTCCAGTCATTTAACTCACTTATTGTATATGCAGTTAACATGCTATTGTCTGTGTGTTGACTCATGCTGAACTTATGTTTTAGTTTGATCATGGTTCAGCAGCTAAAAGTTGGTTTTCAATTGAATTTTGTCTATATAAATTGTACATATTTTCACTTGCTTGCTGTAGCTCGGTTACCATGTCATGTTTACATGTAATCTTTCACTTGTGGTGTCAACCTGATGATGTTTAATGGACATTATTTTTGCCTGGTGCCATGGTAGGATAGTGTCCAGTACACTCGGCTGCTAGACTGGTGGTGTGGAGTTTAAATCTCCATTGAGCTGGGATTTTCAATCATCATACAGTCCTTGGGTTGATTCAGGCTCATAAAATGGGTTGCAGGAGATGTTCTGAAATGTTATATTGATCACATTAGCTATCAAGAGCTGTTTGGTGGAGAGAATGCAGGCCTCCTAGCACTATGTCTGCTTCTTCCACATCTTCAACTTCTTCTAAAATGACATCCACGTCAATGTCTCCAGTGACTTTTGCTTTCTTACTGAAATGTTGCTTCTTTTTCTCAAACTGACACCTTTGTTTTCTCCATTGCTGATTTGTTTCTTCTCAAGTAATGTCTTTTCAGATTATCTAGCTTCTTTTGTGATATATATGTCTTTTCAGATGACATGTGTTTTCTCAGATTGCTTCTGTCTTTTCTTGTGACATATACATCTTCTCAGAATGCTTGTCTTCTCATGTGACATATGTCTTCTCAGTTGACATGTGTCTTCACAGGTGATATTTTTCATGTGATAAATGTTTCTCATGTAGCATGTGTTTCTTCTCATGTTACATGTGTCATCTCATGTGGCACATGTATCATCTCAGGTGACATTTCTCATGTAACAAATGTGTTTTCTCATGTGGCATGTGTCATCTCAGATTACTTCTGTCTTGTCATGTGACATGTGTGTCTTCTCATGTGGCATGTGTCATCTCAGGTGACAGGTGTGTCATCTCATGTGACATGTTTTCATCTCAGGTGACAGGTGTGTCTTCTCATGTGCATCTGTATCTACTTCAAATGACTTTGTTGTAACATATGTTGACTCTGTCATATCATTTGATATCTTAAGAGAAACACATTTATGCTATGAAATCATCAACCATATAAACTAAATTGAGTGAGTTCTTCTGCATAGTGCTTGAAATATTTCCAAGCATTGTTTTGGTGACATTAAGCAAGTCTGTTTAAAATGATGAAAACTCTATCTCTGCATTGTTCAAGTCATATCACTATTTGACTTTTATGAGGGTTTGAGGGCAGTGAATGTTGGCTATATGCATGATTGATTGGAATCAAGGATCACTATGAAACTATGCATTAGTGTCTTGATCACCTCCTGCAGATCACACTAGGTGAACTAAAGCTGATCAGGATCCCTGTCAAAGATCCAGTGCATGTATACAAGAATCCACACATACGATACATGCATTTTGGGTAGACTTTCTAAATTTCATATTTTATGAAGGCAAAGCTCATATGCCCTACTCTTTACGATTTCCAACTGTCAAATCCAGCTAGCACTGAAAAGGACACACATTGAGAAAACCTGAGAATATTGTAAATAGACAGTCCTTTCATTGGAACCCACACGCCAGGTGAAATAGTGGGAGACCTAAAAATACACCATTTGCCAGGATTTTCTTATAACTATCTTACCATCTGCCAGAATTTTCTTGTTATAACTATCTTACCATCTGCCAGAATTTTGTTATAACTATCTGATCATCTGCCAGAATTTTCTTCTTAAAACTATCTTACCATCTGCCATAATTTTGTTATAACTATCTTACCATCTGCCAGAATTTTTTTTTTATAACTATCTTACCATCTGTCAGAATTTTCTTGTTATAACTATCTTACCATCTGTCAGAATTTTCTTGTTATAACTATCTTACCATCTGCCAGAATTTTGTTGTTATAACTATCTTACCATCTGCCAGAATTTTCTTGTTATAACTATCTTACCATCTGCCAGAATTTTCTTCTTAAAACTATCTTACCATCTGCCAGAATTTTGTTATAACTATTTTACCATCTGCCAAGATTTTTTTGTTATAACTATCTTACCATCTGCCAGAATTTTCTCGTTATAACTATCTTACCATCTGCCAGAATTTTCTTGTTATAACTATCTTACCATCTGCCAGAATTTTCTTGTTATAACTATCTTACCATCTGCCAGAATTTTCTTGTTATAACTATCTTACCATCTGCCAGAATTTTCTTGTTATAACTATCTTACCATCTGCCATAATTTTGTTGTTATAACTATCTTACCATCTGCCAGAATTTTCTTGTTATAACTATCTTACCATCTGTCAGAATTTTCTTGTTATAACTATCTTACCATCTGTCAGAATTTTCTTGTTATAACTATCTTACCATCTGCCAGAATTTTGTTGTTATAACTATCTTACCATCTGCCAGAATTTTCTTGTTATAACTATCTTACCATCTGCCAGAATTTTCTTCTTAAAACTATCTTACCATCTGCCATAATTTTGTTATAACTATTTTACCATCTGCCAAGATTTTTTTGTTATAACTATCTTACCATCTGCCAGAATTTTCTCGTTATAACTATCTCACCATCTGCCAGAATTTTCTTGTTATAACTATCTTACCATCTGCCAGAATTTTCTTGTTATAACTATCTTACCATCTGCCAGAATTTTCTTGTTATAACTATCTTACTATCTGCCAGAATTTTCTTGTTATAACTATCTTACCATCTGCCAGAATTTTGTTGTTACAACTATCTTACCATCTGCCAGAATTTTCTCGTTATAACTATCTTACCATCTGCCAGAATTTCGTGTTATAACTATCTTACCATCTGCCAGAATTTTCTTATTATCTTACCATCTGCTAGGATTTTGTTATAATATCTTACCATCTGCCAGGATTTTCTTTTTTTTTAATCTTACCATCATGAGGATTTTCTTATCATCATCTTTCCATCTGGCAGGATTTTCTTGTTACAATCTTACCGTCTGAGTGGATTTTGTTAATACCATAATACCAATGCTGTGTAAGGATTGAGAAAGTGGAAAAAATAAAGTAATGATATTTATTCATTATTGTTACATACATGCTTTTACACATATATTATTTCCTGCAGGTTATGTTTTTGTGTGTGTTGACATTGATAACACTTGTGTAAATGTGTATGTTATTAATGTTTATGTATTTTCCTGCAACAAAAACATAATTTTACTTAAAAATTGATTGTTAAAAATGTCAATTGAGTGTTTTGTAACATGCATTCACTGTAATGAGATCCCGGGGAATTTCTGCAGTGGAGTGGTTAACCTCTCGGCCACCTAGGGATTACAATACCCATCTCACATATCATGAGACATGGGTTTTCATCCCCAGTTTGACGAGAGTTGATCATCTGTCAGAAATAAAATATAAATTTGAGTCTGTGCGCTGCATGCTGACTGCCTGGGCAGGTAGCCTTTATTCCATAGCTCATATCAAAAGCCTACGCTACTCATGCTGTGTCACCATTTTATTGTTTTCTGTTGTTTTGTTTTGTTTGTTTATTTCTGCCAGTTCTCTTCATATCTTGATTCATTTGCTTTCTTGACCAGTCTTCCCCAACAGTCTGAATTTTCACAAAATCTAGTCTTTTTTTTTGGTTTTCAAATTTTTACATTAATATCATATTCCCGTAAATATTAAACCTTTAACTGCGTGATTATGCATGCTGCTGGGCAGATGATTATTCAGACGGCTGATCTCTACAAATCTCATTGAGAAGTCTGGTTTCATTCCCAGTAATAATATTTCAGCAAGTCCAGGGAGTTATTTCAATAGTAGCTTTCTCAAACTGTGATCCCAGTGTGGTGATGTTACATATGTGGTGATTTTATTAGTGTGGTGGTGTTACATGTGTGGTGATGTTACTAGTGTGGTGATGTTACTAGTTAGATTACCGATGAGTCCATAAAAGAAAGCTTCACCAGATCACCCATCAACTGATTCTGAGATGTTTATTTTGTCCCACAGAACCAATCGTCTCTCATGCTGCATATTGCCAACATTTGTATCTGACCAATTATTGAAGATACATGACAATGGTCATGATTGTAAGCTTTGTCACATTTCATTGACTGTAATAATTCATTTGCCACATTCCTATCTGCTCTTAAAACTTTGATGTTGTCCTTATATGTGTGTATATATTATAGATCAGCATGAGAGAGAACTAAAACTTTGGCTATCAACAAAGTTGTCTTATTGTTTATGTTCTTCATTCCCTTGTAGAGTCAATCTTTTTCTCTGTTTTGTTTGGTTGATGTGAAAATACAGCTAATTTTCCTAACATAATTATATGACTTTCTGCTCATGAATTGAATGTAACTTGATGTTAAAAACTGCTGTCATCTGCAGATTTCATATTTAGCTCTTAGAATATGTATTTAAAATGCATGTTTCTACATTAGTGTTCTTTCGGGGGATGGATATTTGTAGGTAGACAGTGTTCATTAGAGGTCTACCTGGCTGCAAGCCTTGTGTGCTTACGCATAAGTTTTGATGCACTGACGACAGGGTAGGGGTTCAATCCTTACACAAGTCAGTGGGACTGCAACATTGACTTCTCATTCCTAAAGCAATGGCAAACTACTGAACGTAAAATCGCCTAGAAAATTAACCAGGGGTTGGGGTTCGTCACAACGTCCTACAACGGACATGCAACATTTTAAATAGTGTTTAGTGTGTGCAGCTGTGATCAGTGCCAGATCCCCAACTGTATGGTTCACATGGATCTCATGCTCTTATCAATGTCCTCCGGACCTTTATCAGTGACTTGTGTGCAAGTTGCATTTCTGCTACCTGGATGGCTTGGCCACGTGGCATGGTCAAGACAAGAACAGAGCTGATCCATGACTCTGGTGATCGAATGAGATGGCAAAGTATGACCTCCCACGCTTATTGGCATGGCACATGATGACAATGATGACCAGTTATGACGAAACAGCTCACGGGCCAGTGTAGCTTGCTACTTTTCATACCTGTTTCTTTTAGGTGCCGGCTCTGTGACGAAGGGGCGACAGATGCAATTCGTAATCCTGCATACTGTGTTCAAACAGCTGTGGGTGATTTGACAGCAGACTGCCTTGCATTGATTGTCATACTGGTCTGAGTGCTGGTCGTTCAGAAAGCAGTGGTAACCTACTGAACACAAAACTTGCCAATAAATCACAAACAGCCAAAAAATGTTAGGGTTGACTGCAGCGTCCTGTAAAAGGATATGCAATTAACTTTGTTACTTAAGTGCTCTCACAGAAACTTAAATCTGCAGTAGAAGGTGCTATTACTCCTCAATTTTTCTGTTTTGATTTTAACACTGGCTAAAAACGTCAATATGAAAACCAACAAGCCACCTGATGTAGGTTGCAATATTTCTTACCCTAATATTGAAATGGTAAGTTCATCCCAACTGGCAGAACTTCATGGAATCTTGGGGGATCAACAGTTTGGAGTGAACTGAATTCATGTAGGCAGATTTAATAAAGTTTTGTCTGTTTCACATAAGCACAATAAAGATTTATTGGAAAAATTGTGTTTCCTGTCAGTGTTTTGCCAGAGGCTCCTTGCATTAACAAGTTATTTAGTTCACACATAGATGACACAATTGTAAGAAAACAAAGATCATGGTTGTCTCAAAGAAAAAACATCCTGGTAAATGGGAAAAATTCTTCAATAAATTCTTCGGCGCAACTATCTCAGAACAGTCATAAAATCTGATAGATGGTGCCTTACAGAGATTAGAACAAGAATGGCTATGGAACAGGAAGCCTTTTGCAAGATGGAAAACATACCAATAAAAAAAAAATGAGAGATAAAAGTGTTGAAGGGCTATCCATGCTGTTATACATGTGAAACAAAGGCAATAAGCAGACAAGCATAGAAACATCTAATGGGAATGGAAATGTTTCTGTGGAAAAAAAAAACTACCATAAGGAAAAATGAATGAGAGTCTTACGCAAAACAAAAAACACATGAAAACCGTAAATTGATTACAGAAATTAAATGTAGACAATCAAGATTTTTAGGGGCATGTTATGAGGAGAAATAGATAAGAAAACTTAGTGACAACTGGCAAATCTGATGGGAACAGAGCAAGGGGAAGGCAAAGATGTACAGGGCATAATCAGGACTGAAATTCAAACCTGAAGAGTAGAGGCAAGAGAAGTTACCCTCCTGTTTCAACCATTATCTTACTCTTGCACTTGTGCCTTCTCTTCTGTTCACTTCCTGCCTAGGTCGCTCGGTTCAATGCTCTTGCCTTTTAAGCCCTTTTTAAACCACAAATGACCTCTTCAATAGTTCAGTGAACCATTTCTATACATTTGTGCCTGGTAGACATCTCACAACTTTGAACCCATGTCATGCAGCTACAAACATTCATGGCATATTGCAATACAGATGATGATGATGGAACACTAGACTACTTCAGAGACAAAGACTCAGGAAGACCATTCATGCAATGAAACAAGAATAATACCAATACATAGGAATAACAACTATATATGGTCAATAGGAAAATATTCATCTTTGTACATCTGTCAGTTTATTTTGTGCTTATTCTAGCTATGTTTTCGCCTATATGCATTACAGAATAAAGTTTTTTAAATTTACAAACACATGCAGTTCTCAAGCAATATCCATCTTTCTCTATGTCTTTAAATCTGTAGCTTTTTTTTTTCTTTTTTGACAAGATAGTCTTCATTTGTTGTACCCTTATCTTTTAACACAACCAACAAAAGCATGGCTATATGACTTTATTGAGCAGTACATTACAAATATAAACTTTACACAAGTGTCATTCTATGACATCACATATTTAACAACCACATGAAATACACATTTTATTTCTTGTTGGTGTGCAGGCTTGAAACTACTTAAGGTGGTATATATGTCAAGTAAAAGTAGCAACAGCTACTTCAGGCAGAGATCTGCAGTAAGTGCAGAGATAGCACACTAACCAGTGGTCATTTGTTCGAGTTTCTTGTTCACAGAGATGTTAAGTGACCTGGGCTCTCAGGGAAGACTTAGCCTAGACTGGGTTTCCTGGGGAAGGAAAGGTGGCCTCCATGATACTGATCACATGACCCATCAAGTGCCCATCGGTCTAAAAATAATGTGCTAGTACCATATACCAAATATGCCTCATGTTGTTAAAAGGGGCCCCTTAAACTCAGACAGGTGGAAAGTTGTTATATTTACAAACATGTTTAATGAATGCAGGCAAGAAAGGTGTCATCAACTGTTTAACATTGATCTGTAGCAGGAGCCTGCTGTGGTATGTGAAGGGCCAGGACCATCACATTTTTAGGCCTCAGTGCATGAAGGGATAGGTGGCCTGGCTCTCCCTCCCATTGTGAACATTGAGTACAGGCATTGAACCCTCATCATACCACGCTCATGTCATTGCCAGTGTAACATCCCAGCCATTTCACCAAGCACCCACATTGTGTATCGTAATGTTGACTTCAACAGCTTGCCTTCTATGGTCAGTTATTGTGGGCTTGGTGAAGTGTACTCAACAACTGTTACTGGCTTTAAAGACGGTTATCAAATATGAATAAATGTTGGCTTTAAATGGTGCTACAAGCAAGTGGCTTGCATGAATGGTTGTGAGTATGTAGGGGTAAATATCATGTTTTCTGTTCTCGTCTCATATGATTATATGCCCCTAAATTGCATGACTTCCATCTTCTGTATCTTTGATGATCTTTTTCCTGTTGACACTATTCAGTTCCTTGAGCTCTCATACCACAATAAATGTGTCCGCCTGCTTTAAGGACACTCTTCTCTGGTCTTAGATTTAGGATGTGCTCAGCAAGGTCTTGCATATCATAAGCTACATCTGGACATTCAGCCGGAGCCTGGCACTGATGAACATGCGATGACATATGGCATAACAGAAGTATACACATAATGAGAACAGACAGAAACAAGTATTTGAAATCTTCTAGAAACATGACATTAATGACATTGTAAACACAGGAGCCACAAATAATTTAATTCCTGGCATATTTCGCTGCATCTAGAGGTGCAATAACTGACCATCATGTGAAGTGAATGGATGAATCATATTTTGACTGAAATACATCACACTCACATCACTAATATAGTTTGAATGTGGAGTAATGTTATCCCCATAATCATTGCAGATTCACTGTGATACATTTCTTCGGAAGCTGCAGTGAAATATTCCCAGCAATAAACTATGCAACCTATTATTTATGGCTTGTGTGTGTAAATCCACTAAGGGAATACACTGTGGAATAAATGAAAGTGTGTCTGGCAGCAATTACTCCTCATGCACACTTTACACAGATATTATAACACAACTTGAAAGCTTACTGGAAGACAGTTTTATGGGATACAGTAGTCATACAATAGGACAGAACATTATGGTTGTTCATATCATTGGGAATAACGTATGTTTCCAATATACATGGCCCATACACACTGTTCTATATTAAAGTGTTGGTTGTATATTAAAGTGTAACATTTAATGGTCTTTCTTTAATATAACAAAATAACACAAAGTCACAAACAGGGTCTTGCATATAAGCTGACTCCCAACATAAACATTTAACAAAACCTGGTATTTGCCTGTAAAAACACTGTATGAACGGTTTGTTCACACAGTGTTTCAGCCTGCACACTCACTCATTAACTATTGCATTTCTTCCTTTTCTTCTTCTTCTTCTGTGTTCACCCGGATGCTGTTTTAGAAGTAATTGCATTGTGTACGTTTACAGCAGAGCTGTGATTATTTGCATCTTTCAGGTGGCACATCCAACTTCTTCAGACATCTGCTAGCTGGGTTACCTTCCCTGGACTATTGGACTTTATAGCATGATGTGGCAGTGTTAACTTATTTAATATTTTTCAGCCAGAGGCATCATTATCGTCACATGCCCTGCCACCTGGTGTAGACGTTTCTGCATCTCCACAAATCCCAGTGTTCTGGATCCATTCTACTGACGATATTCCTCCATGCTGCCATGTCAGTCCATCCAACGTGATTTATCCACAATAACTGACCACTGATCTGCCTAGACATTGTCTCTTCTCTTTACTGTGATATATGAACAGTCTGAAATAGTTATTGCTTATTTGTAATTCTATAGCCAACTGAAGGAAGTATTATGGCACTATCAGTTGTTAATGACATTACTATGGAGTAAAGTGTACAGGCTTTGTGTATGTCTGTGTGTACGCATCCATATGTGTGTGTGTACGCATCCATATGTGTGGACAGAAATGTCTTTAACACAGTAAAAGAGAGTGATAGAAAAGTCAGGATGTAATTGACAGAAAAGAAAGAAACTTTTATAACAGAAGGAGATGGTAGAGGAGTCAGATTGTAATTGTCAGAAAAGATTCCCCAATCGCTAAAGAAAATCAGTATTGTCCTTATCATACAAAATAAAGAGGACTGGTAGCTGAAGTAAAAGACAGTTGTGGCTTAGAAAATGAAAAGATGAGATGATTTGTGTAATTCATAAGTATGTATACTATACCTTGACAAAATACACAATTATCTCACATCTTGACAAAAATGTGAAAAGTGTCAGTGGTCATGTATAAAAAAGTTGATGCATCCATGGTGATCTGTTTGATATAGAATGTTCATCTGCATGAATATAATAAGTTATTTCACAACTATAAATCACACAGCTAGATTTACAGAGTCATAAGACTTCAAGACAAACAAAGGCAATTGAAATAACCAGAATATGAGAAGCTGTGTGTTGCTTGCAGACTTTCAGTTGGAATCATAATCTGGCTGCAAGTGAGAAAAGCTTGCGGGTGGGCTTGGAGGCGGATAGTACGAGAGCCTGGGTTCCTCATCCTCAATAGCTTCTGTAAACAGGAGGGTGATATTTTATTGAAACTAAATACATTAGCGTCACTAAATAATTTTATTTTTTTTCTCTCCTCCTCTTTCTCTTCTTATTTGTTCTTTCAAGGGGAATAGGCCACACTGGCCGGTCTCCCTGGCGAAGGGATTTAGGACGTTGTTCTTAATCCCGTATACTCACATACAAAACACAGCTGCGCGAGATTTGGCAACGGATCATGTTGCAATGGTTACTTATGGAGGTATGTGAGCCAGTCGTTCAGAAAGCAATGGCAAACTACTGAAGATAAAACTTGCCAAGACATCAAAAGCAGCTGAAAATGCTGGTGTTGACTGCAATGTCCTGGAAATAAGATATGCAACAACAAAAAAAGAAGAAAAAAAAAGGCCACACTGAGTTCTCTAACTCAGACGTCAGTGTGTCCAACGCTGACATGCAGATGCTGACAGATGCGGTAATAAGTCGCAAGCATGCTTGCCTGCCAGTTGCTCTATAAATATGGGGCTAGCACCACACACCAAATATGTCTCATGGTCTTAAAGAGGTCTTTTATCTTTATTACTTCTAGACTGATTCTATCTAACGTAATGGGCTCTGTCTATCTGTGGGTAGTTATTTTTTTCCTGACAAACTTGCCAGCACAATCACCATACAGTTCACTCTTGATGATCTGCAACTGCCATGGGATTCTTTGTCCACAAGGTTTCCTGTTTGTCCACCCTAATCTGAGAAGGCTAAGTATCTGATCTCACTACCCAAGAGATAAGAGAGACATGTGATGTCAGTATACACCAATGGTTCTTGTAGAAATCCCCAGCCCTTTGGTGGGGGGGGGGAATACCTGGTCACTTCCAAGCCTGAGATAGACACGGAATCCTCTCTGTCACACTATCTGTGATAAGATCTGTATACTGGGGGGTACCATTATCAAGGAGGATATTATTATCATGGGGCATATCAGTATCATGAGGGATATCAATATCATGGTGGATATCATTATACTGGGGAATATCATACTGGTGCATATAATTACCATAGGGCATATCAGTATCATGGGGATAACATTATCATAGGGGATATCAGTATCATGGGGGATACCATTATCATGGGGCATATAAATATCATGGGGAAACATTATCATAAGGATATCATTATCACGGGGCATACCAGTATCATGGGAAACACATTATCAAGACAATATTATCATGGGGTATATCAGTATCATGGGGGAATATCAGTATCATGGGGGATATAATTATCATGGTGGATATCATCACATGAGATATTGTTATCATGGCGAATATCAGTATAATGGGGGATATCATAATCATGGGGGATATCAGTATCACATTCTCCACACATTTTCTCAGACTAATCTCAGGTATTCATTCCATGAGTCTGACCCCAAATCTGAACTTCTTACCTTTATCTTCTGATGGAACATAGGCCCTCAACAATCCTATCTTTTAATATGTCATGCAGATGCTTCCTTAGCCTTCCCTTATTATTTTTTATTTATTTCTATCTCTAATTCTCTTCTCCACATGTTTTTAGGTCTCCATCTGTTTCATCTGTCCTGCGGGTTCCAGTGAAGGGGCCGTCTAATTGCACTATTCTCTAGTTTTTCTCCTTGCCACTGCCAGTGTCATTCCCTTGCTCTGGATCTGTTAGAATCTATTTCACACCATATGCTCCATGTGAGTTATTGTATCAATACCTTTTAATCCCTTTATTCGACACAGGCATTATTTGATGAATATTTATAGTTTATTAGTGACTGCATTAACCGTTTTCAACATTTCTGACCCAGTGCTGTTTTAACGTTATAGTCAAATATTCTAAGTTTGGTGTTAGATTTAATTTCTGTTGACTTCCACAAATCTCCTGCTGTGATGAAAACTCCTCTTGCCTCTGTTCTTTTTGTAATATCTCTATCTGTTCCCCCATCTGGAGTAGCCCACTCTCTTCATTGCCTCATAAGTCATGCTTGGCAGGTTCCAATGTTAACTATTGTTTGTTTACATTTCAGGCCCTACTAATACACAGGAGACGCACGTAACTTACTCACCAGGAAATGACACACGAGGTACTACTGGTGACTGATAATCATCATCGTCTTCATGGTCCAGCCTCTCTTCATACTCGGAAAAGTGTCTGGGTGTATATTCAACAGGTTCTGGGCTTGGCCGTCGCTCAATCAAAGTTTCAAACACAGGTTCTGGCTCAACATTAGTTTCATACACGGGGTCTGGCTCAAATTCAGTTTCAATATAGGGTTCTGGTTCAACTTCAGTTTCAAATACGGGTTCTTGTTCAACTTCAGTCTCAAATATGGGTTCTTGTTCAACTTCAGTCTCAAATATGGGTTCTGGATCAACTTCAGTCTCAATGACAGGCTCCAGGTAGGGATCCTCTGCGTATACTCTGGGTGGCTTTAGGAAGAAGAAGAGTTTATTTTCAGAATTTGAGCAATTTGTATATATATATTATGAGTAAAAATCTGATTATCTGAAGGAAAATGCAAGGGTAATGGTGGTCCCCTTAACAAGAAATGCTTCCCTGGTTACTAACATTCTGTGATTGTTTCATTGTACATGTACAGGAAAGATTCTGACTCATGATATGGCAATGAAGTATACTCAGTGTTATGTTACATTGTGACATGCACACACACCACCTAGAATGAGAACAGATAGTTTAATGTACATATTTGATTTTTACGTTTTGATTTGGATTTTCCATTTTCATGTTCTTTCTTTGGATCTGTTTGTGTTGTTCCTGAAGACGATCAATAAGACTGAAACATCAGTCTCGTTGTTTTGCGGTTTAGCTTATTTTTACATTTTTACTTTATGTTAATTTAATATTATTATTATGATTTTCTGCACCAGATTTCTGTCAACCAGCTTTGAGTTATTTGAAAGGTATGTACACTGTGTCTGTGCTGGTTATCTTTCTCTCCTTCTTGCAGGAGTCACACATACCTAACTGTATTCATGTTGTATTGTCATATCCTGCTGCAGCCGCTATTTCACTTATCTGCTGTAGTTCAGGGAAAAAACAGTTAGTTGCATATCCTTTATAGGACATTTGCAGTCAACGCCAGCATGTTTTGCTGTTGTGATCTCTTGGCAAGTTTTATGTTCAGTAGTTTGCCACTGCTTTCTGAACGACCGGCACTCATACCATTTGGAAAAAAAACCAACGCAACACAGTCTGTTGTGCCAAATCGCGCACAGTTGTTTCGAACATGGGTATGTGGGATCACAAACCGCATCCTTAACCCCTTCACCAAAGAGCCGGTTCAGGAAGGAACGGTCATAATGTTGAAAACAATCGTAAAGGTCTATCAAGTGATAGCTGGCACTAGACTTACTGTAATCTCCTCTATTTCCCACTACTTTGAGCAATCTACTTCTATAATTATAAGCTAGCAGTAACTGAACACAAACTAGTGGAAGGTAGGGGGAACCCACCAGTACATCAATCAATCTCTAGCAGATTAATCTCTCAAGAGCTCAGATGTAGCACCAGAGATTACCCTGAGTAGTCAGCAAGGAACTTGATATGTGCCAGTGAGCTTGCATACAAATGGGTTATGTGTATAAACAATGAACAGAACTAATCATATACTAATTCTAGTAGTAGTAGTTGTAGCTGCACATGTGTGGACCATGCTCCAGTTCTAAGCCAGTAAATGTGAAAAAAATAGGGGGGGGGGGGAAAGAAGAAGAAGAAAAAAGCTTTCAGATCTGTTTGCTGAAGTATTCTTCAGTTTAATTTGTTAAGTAATGAGTGTTTGAAATGTATTATTACAGTATTTCAACATGTAACCCTTTTTGCGGTTCTTAAATGTGTAGAACTAAACTATAAGAATAATTCAGGCAAATGTATAAGTACTAACAAAACAATAATACAAGATTTTATGTCATACAGATGTTGCTTAGAAAGCACCTATTCAATCAAACAATTTCAGAAAGGTGGGAGTAACATTCTGACATACAATAATATAAAAAATGAAAGAAAGATCACATTAAAGAAAGAAAGAAAGAAAGAAAGAAAGATTACATGGATGTAAGAACGAAAGATCAAATTAATGCAAGAAAGAAAGAAAGAAAGATGACATGGATGTAAGAACGAAAGATCAAATTAATGCAAGAAAGAAAGAAAGAAAGAAAGAAAGAAAGATGACATGGATGTAAGAATCAAAGATCAAATTAATGTAAAAAAAAAAAGAAAGATGACATGGATGTAAGAACGAAAGATCAAATTAATGCAAGAAAGAAAGAAAGAAAGAAAGAAAGAAAGAAAGCAAGAAAGAAAGAAAGAAAGAAAGAAAGAAAGATGACATGGATGTAAGAACCAAAGATTAAATTAATGTAAGAAAGAAAGAAAGAAAGAAAGAAAGAAAGAAAGAAAGAAAGAAAGAAAGAAAGATGACATGGATGTAAGAACCAAAGATCAAATTAATGTAAAAAAGAAAAAAAGAAAGAAAGATGACATGGATGTAAGAACGAAAGATCAAATTAATGCAAGAAAGAAAGAAAGAAAGAAAGAAAGAAAGAAACAAACAAACAAACAAACAAAGATAACATGGATGTAAGAACCAAAGATCAAATTAATGCAAGAAAGAAAGAAAGAAAAGAAAGAAAGAAAGAAAGAAAGAAAGAAAGAAAGAAAGAAAGAAAGAAAGAAAGCAAGAAAGAAAGAAAGAAAGATGACATGAGTGTAAGAACCGAAGATCAAATTAATGTAAAAAAGAAAAAAAGAAAGAAAGATGACATGGATGTAAGAACGAAAGATCAAATTAATGCAAGAAAGAAAGAAAGAAAGAAAGAAAGAAAGAAAGAAAGAAAGAAACAAACAAACAAACAAACAAACAAACAAACAAACAAACAAACAAACAAACAAAGATAACATGGATGTAAGAACCAAAGATCAAATTAAAAAAGAAAAAAAGAAAGAAAGATGACATGGATGTAAGAACCGAAGATCAAATTAATGCAAGAAAGAAAGAAAGAAAAGAAAGAAAGAAAGAAAGAAAGAAAGAAAGAAAGAAAGAAAGAAAGAAAGAAAAGAAAGAAAGCAAGAAAGAAAGAAAGATGACATGGATGTAAGAACCAAAGATCAAATTAATGTAAAAAAGAAAAAAAAGAAAGAAAGATGACATGGATGTAAGAACGAAAGATCAAATTAATGCAAGAAAGAAAGTAAGAAAAGAAAGAAAGAAAGAAAAGAAAGAAAGCAAGAAAGAAAGAAAGAAAGATGACATTGATGTAAGAACCAAAGATCAAATGATTGCAAGAAAGAAAGAAAGAAAGAAACAAACAAAGAAACAAAGAAAGAAAGAAAGAAAGAAAGATAACATGGATGTAAGAACCAAAGATCAAATTAATGTAAAAAAGAAAAAAAGAAAGAAAGATGACATGGATGTAAGAACGAAAGATCAAATTAATGCAAGAAAGAAAGAAAGAAAAGAAAGAAAGAAAGAAAGAAAGAAAGAAAGAAAGCAAGAAAGAAAGAAAGATGACATGGATGTAAGAACCAAAGATCAAATTAATGTAAAAAAGTAAAAAAGAAAGAAAGATGACATGGATGTAAGAACGAAAGATCAAATTAATGCAAGAAAGAAAGAAAGAAAGAAAAGAAAGAAAGAAAGATGACATGAATGTAAGAACCAAAGATCAAATTAATGCAAGAAATAAATAAATAAAGAAACAAACAAACAAACAAACAAACAAACAAACAAACAAACAAACAAAGATAACATGGATGTAAGAACAAAAGATCAAATTAATGCAAGAAAGAAAGAAAGAAAAAGAAAGATGACATGGATGTAAGAACCAAAGATCAAATTAATGCAAGAAAGAAAGAAAGAAAGAAAGAATACATGGATGTAAGAACTAAAGATCAAATTAATGCAAGAAAGAAAGAAAGAAAGAAAGAAAGAAAGAAAGATGACATGAATGTAAGAACCAAAGATCAAATTAATGTAAAAAAGAAAAAAAAGAAACAAAGATGACATGGATGTAAGAACGAAAGATCAAATTAATGTAAGAAAGAAAGAAAGAAAGAAAGAAAGAAAGGAGTTTTTCTCTTTCAACTTGTGAAAGAGTCCCACCTCAAGAAAGAAAGAAAGAAAGAAAGATGACATGGATGTAAAAACGAAAGATCAAATTAATGTAAGAAAGAAAGAAAGAAAGAAAAAGAAAGAAAAAGAAAGAAAGAAAGAAAAAGAAAGAAAAAGAAAGAAAGAAAGAAAGAAATGTAAGAAGCAAAGATCAAATTAATGTAAAAAAGAAAGAAAGAAAGAAAAAGATGACATGGATGTAAGAATGAAAGATCAAATTAATGTAAGAAAGAAAAAAAGAAAGATGACATGGATGTAAGAACGAAAGATCAAATTAATGCAAGAAAAAAAGTCGCTTAAAAGTCGACAAGGTCGACTTCATCGCACCGGGTTTTATCCTCAGTCTCTTTCCGCAGCGCGGAAAGCATCACACAAAGCACGAACTCCATAGCTTTTAGCGACGACCCACAGGAGTCTCCGAAACATTTAACTCGTAAACCGAAGGGTGCGGCCCAGAATAGAACCCACAACCTTCAGTGCACGAGTCGAAAGAAAGAAAGAAAGAAAGAAAGAAAGAAAGAAAGATGACATTGATGTAAGAAGCAAAGATCAAATTAATGTAAAAAAGAAAGAAAGAAAGAAAGAAAGAAAGAAAGATGACATGAATGTAAGAACGAAAGATCAAATTAATGCAAGAAAGAAAGAAAGAAAGAAATGAGTTTTTCCCTGTCAACATGTGAAACAGTCCCACCTCTGCACGGACTATATAAGAAGTCTCTTCCATCATAGGCGAAGGTACCACAACTGGGCTGAATGTGCTTGCAATTGGGCGAACCTTCTTCACGGTGCTGTATTCCACAGGTTCGCTGGCAAGCTCCGATGGGCTTCCCACATTGTAAACAGGGTTGACGCTGGTCTCCAGAGGCTGAAAGGTGGCAGAGCAGAGATCAGACATGTTTAGCCACTGGTGTTTGTTTTAACTCATTCTGTTACAAACGGCTCACTTTTTGCTGGGCTGTTTCTCATTATATGATCAACAAAATAGCACTAGTCCCGGGCAATTGGTATTTAAAAATTACAGCATGCTGGATCAATAGGAGTTAATGTAACAGCTATATGACTCTGAAAGAGTTAAAGCAACATCATGGATATAAATATGTATTGTAACAAAAGTACAGAGTGAATACACATAAAAAATGTTTACAACTGAAGATGTCAAGGAAGAATGGCCGTTTTGGTCCTATAAGCAGTGACTGAATTGAATATTTGGTGCACAACCCACTGTTTCTAATATCTAATTCTTTACTGAAGCAAATGCTCCAGTTCTGAAGTCTTTTTCCTCTGGAAACAAAACCAAACAAAAAATGAACTTTATTTTAAAGAGGGTTAAGAATTGGGCACACAGACCTATCTTACATTCAGCAGTTTCTGTCAACCACCAACTCTGCACTCGTAAATGTAAAACAAAACAACTTGCAGCCAAGCCAATCAGCACAGGCAATTTAACATACAACAGTACCTCTTGAACATGCACAATTGTATGACTTGCAGCTTTGATGTTGTTCTTCTTTTTCTTGTTACTGAAATATATAACAGGATGAAAGCCGCTATAATGGATGTTATTCTGATGTATGATATCAACAATGGGTTACCTGTGACTAAACTGAACAAAATATAATCAAACTCAATTTGGGTGATAATTGACTTTGACTGAATGGGCATGAATACAAGAGAAAATAACTAGAAATAAAAGGACACACAAGACAGAAACATTTTCAGAGCTAATTGGCAGAGTAATTAGTTTATTACCTTACCAACACAAATGGTTTCAGGTTCCATCCTCAGCACTGGCTGGCTTTTCCCCCAACCAAAGTGGCAGAGGGTCAGGCAATATTCATGACTGGTTGTGAATTCTCTGGAAGTGTGTGTTTTAACTCTTACGCAAACCTCAGGTCCGGTATGACATCACATTTATGTTGGACAACAGGGTGTATTCATCCGACATACAGGACTTCACGCTGGAGTTCACAGCCAGCGAACACAAGCAAGCAAGCAAGTCTGATGCACTATTGTTCAGGTTGTCTAGAGTTCTGAGAAGGGCTTGAACCTCTCAGCACTTGATGTTGAGACCTTTCCCCCAACCTTGTACCAATGTACCATCTACACAGGAACAATGTACCATCTACACAGGAACAATACACCGTCTACACAGGAACAATGTACCATCTACACAGGAACAATGCAGTTTTCACAGTAACAATGTACCGTCTACGCAGGAACAATGTACCATCTACACAGGAACAATGTACCGTCTACACAGGAACAATGCACCGTCTACATGTATTTTTATTCGTGGACATTATTATTTTAATTTACAAGGGTCATCCAGTAAGTATCCAAATTCTGCCAGGAGAATCCAAAGACGAAAATGATTAAGTCTAGTAGCTACTCCAAAGTGAACAGTATAAATCTGACACTTGGTAGTGAAATGAGCAAGTATCAGCAATTTTCCTGATGCTTTGTAATGATGGGATGACACAGAAAGTAAAATCAAAGGGGAGCTAGTTATATTTACATGACAATAGGTTGCTGTTAAAGGTTGGCCTGGCCAAAGTTTATCATCATCATCATCAAGTGCCGTGCCGGCTGGTGTAGGCGTTAATGGCTCTCCATAGATCTCGGTCTTTGGTTTTCTGGATCAACTCTGCTGCTGATATTCCTCCATGCCACCGTCTAATCCATCCAGCATCATTTCTCTTGGTCTGCCTCTGCCTCTTCCCCTCGATCTTTCCAGTTGTTACGATGTTCTCCAATGCCTCTCTTCTCATCACGTGACCGAAGAAAGATGTTTGTCTCTGTCTTATTGTTGTATATAATGTTCTAGTTTCATTAGCCTGTTTCAGGCAATTGTCGTTAGTTACTCTGGCAGTCCAAGGAATTCGCAACATTCGTCTCAGGAACCACATCTCTGTTGCTTCTAATTTCTTCTTAATTTGTTCATTTACATTCCAAGATTCACTGCCATACAGCAAAACTGGTTCTACATAGCATTTCAGCACTCTCTTTCTTACATTCAGTGATAGCGACTTATTGCATAAGATACTCTTCATTTTCTGAAATGCGGCTTTTGCCTGCCTTATTCTGCTCCTAATCTCTGTTGTACCTCTTCCATCTGATGTTATAAATGCCCCTAGGTATCTAAAATACCTCCAACTAGTATTCCTGGCGTCTCTTTGATCTCTCTCATTATTACTTCGCTATACAGGGAGAAAAGATCTCGTGACAAGACACACCCTTGTCGTACTCCTAGCTTTATCTGTTCGTAACTACCCTCTTTATTTCCCATTTTAATTGCTGCTACTTGGTTCCAGTAAATATTCTTTATTATTCTTAAATCTTTTCCATCAATGTTGATATCTTCCAACATTTTAATCAGTTCATCATGTTTTACTTTATCAAATGCCTTAGTATAATCTATGAAGCACAAATATATGTCTCTCTGTTTCTCTATTGACCTTTCTATTAGTGTCCGTATGTATAAATTGCATTGTTTGTGCCCTTTCCTTCCACAAATCCATACTGTTCTTCACTAATTTCCATTTTTATTTTCTTTTTGGTTCTTCTCATTATGATTCTGAGTAGAAGCTTAGTGATATGGTTTATAAGGTTAATTGTGCGAAAATCTTCACAATCAATTGCTCCTGGTCTTTTTGTTAAGTTTATCATACTCAAGCTTAAACTTGCTGTATGCTGACAGTGGGGTAGTATGTTTATTCCATAACCCGGTCATTTGGACTTAGGCGCTGACTACTCATTAAGAAAGCAGTGGCAAACTACTGAATGTAAAATTGCCCAGAAAATCAACCTGGTGTTGATTGTAACATACTGCACAGGACATGCAACGTTTTTTTTTAGGTTATTGTTACTGAAGTACGTAAACAGGACAAGTGCAAAGTTAATGATCATTACAATAAAGATACACAAGTAACAGGTGGCCAAGAACATTCATCATTTCATAATGATACACAAGTAACAGGTGGCCAAGAACATTAATCATTACATAAAGATACACAACTAACAGGTGGCTAACACCATTCATCATTACATAAAGATACACAAGTAATAGGTGGCCAAGAACATTCATCATTACATAAAGATACACAAGTAACAGGTGGCCAAGAACATTCATCATTACATAAAGAATACACAACTCACAGGTGGCCAAGAACATTCATCATTACATAAAGATACACAACTAACAAGTGGCCAAGAACATTCATCATTACATAAAGATACACAAGTAACAGGTGGCCAAGAACATTAATCATTACATAAAGATACACAACTAACAGGTGGCTAACACCATTCATCATTACATAAAGATACACAAGTAATAGGTGGCCAAGAACATTCATCATTACATAAAGATACACAAGTAACAGGTGGCCAAGAACATTCATCATTACATAAAAATACACAACTCACAGGTGGCCAAGAACATTCATCATTACATAAAGATACACAACTAACAAGTGGCCAAGAACATTCATCATTACATAAAGATACACAAGTAACAGGTGGCTAACACCATTCATCATTACATAAAGATACACAACTAACAGGTGGCTAACACCATTCATCATTACATAAAGATACACAAGTAACTGGTGGCCAAGAACATTCATCATTACATAAGATACACAAGTAACAGGTGGCCAAGAACATTCATCATTACATAAAGATACACAAGTAACAGGTGGCCAAGAACATTCATCATTACATAAAGATACACAAGTAACAGGTGGCCAAGAACATTCATCATTACATAAAGATACACAAGTAACAGGTGGCTAACACCATTCATCATTACATAAAGATACATTAGTAATAGGTGGCCAAGAACATTCATCATTACATAAAGATACACAAGTAACAGGTGGCCAAGAACATTCATCATTACATAAAAATACACAAGTAACTGGTGGCCAAGAACATTCATCATTACATAAGATACACAAGTAACTGGTGGCCAAGAACATTCATCATTACATAAAGATACACAAGTAACAGGTGGCCAAGAACATTCATCATTACATAAAGATACACAACTAACAGGTGGCTAACACTAGTCATCATTACATAAAGATACACAACTAACAGGTGGCTAACACTAGTCATCATTACATAAAGATACACAACTAACAGGTGGCTAACACCATTCATCATTACATAAAGATACATTAGTAATAGGTGGCCAAGAACATTCATCATTACATAAAGATACACAAGTAACAGGTGGCCAAGAACATTCATCATTACATAAAGATACACAACTAACAGGTGGCTAACACTAGTCATCATTACATAAAGATACACAACTAACAGGTGGCTAACACTAGTCATCATTACATAAAGATACACAAGTAACAGGTGGCCAAGAACATTCATCATTACATAAAGATGCACAAGTAACTGGTGGCCAAGAACATTCATCATTACATAAAGATACACAAGTAACTGGTGGCCAAGAACATTCATCATTACATAAAGATACACAAGTAACAGATGGCCAAGAACATTCATCATTACATAAAGATACACAACTAACAGGTGGCTAACACTAGTCATCATTACATAAAGATACACAAGTAATAGGTGGCCAAGAACATTCTGGTAGAAAGTAGCAACTGGCGACATGATGATGATACAACACATAAGTACATTCAGGTTGTAGCTAAAAACAGTTACATGACAATGGCCTGGTGTGTTGAGAGATACCTATTCCTGATGCAGATACAGGCAATGCACAGCAACAGTTATATGACAATGGCCTCGTGTGTTGAGAGATACTTACCTATTTCTGATGCAGATACAGGCAATGCACAGCAACAGAATAGCCAGGAACAGCAAAAGAATGCAAATGATCAGGACTGCCAGGACGGCATCTTCTTCCAGAATGAATTTATCAGATTTGCTTTCTTCCTAGAAATAACACATAAATGATAACAGTCAGTCAACTATCCAGAGTAAACACTATTTTCCTGTACTATACATTAGACCAAAGGTTGAATGTTTGTGGTTATGAATGACGTGGGTAATGTAGCAAGTCTTTTGAAGAAAGTGGCTCTTACCACAACCCAACAGAAATATTCTTTGTCAGTTCTCTCATTTATGCTTATGTAACATAAGTTCTTCTATCAATTATATATTGATGAATTGATTATACATTTAGACACATATAAGTAATTCACATATGTATGTAAACACAACTCAATCGATTACCCTGACAGACCTCGATTTACCCAACAATTCCACACACAAAATGTTTGTATTAAACCCAGTTAAAGGCAAGATTGGACAGCGAATGAGGAAACTGCATAGCCAACTTTAATTGAGACAAGAGCTGACTTCACAGAACTCGGGATATTCCCACCTGTGCTCCATCCTCATCTTCAACAGCCAGCGAAGAGTCCCAATACTAATGGTACCAGAAGCAGTTTGATTATGTGTCTGCCTGGCCTTAAATTTGAGTCCTCGAGTGTTGACCAGATCCTCTGGTCATTCCCTGAAGCACCATTCTCTCCAGGCAGTGAGAGAGTGAAACTACAAAGTCAAATCTGCTAGCCAGCAGGGAAGTTATTAGCACTCTACTTAAGAACAAGTGCTGAAATATAAGGCACCAGACCTGGAGATGCACCAGCAATGGCAGCCTCTGGAGATTGCACCAGCAATGGCAGCCCCAAACAATACACCTCAGTTTGATATATCTATTGACATACATCCACAGAACAGGACTCCTTGTCTAGACATTACTGAACAGTGAGTCACGAGTAGAAGAAGGCATCTAAAGGTACAGATGAACAAAACAGAAGAGGCAGAAGAGAATGAATATGGAGAAAAGGAGAAGAAGAATAAGATGTTAGCTTCAGCATGATATCACACATACTCTTGATTTCCCCAGGTACATCAAATGGGCTGATTGATATGTTAACTTTTACAGTTGTAGGAAGGCATGCTATAACCTTGCTGTGGGGACACCCAAATGACGTGCGTAAACTCTCTCTCTCTCTCTCTCCTCCTCCTCACTGTCTTTCTCTCTCTATCACACAAACAACAACACATGTATGTACCTTAGCACCAGTCACATAGACAGAATCTAACGCTGAAGCAGCACCACTACTAGATTGCCTCTGGTTGTTTACATAGTTGGTCAAGTCTGCAGCAGAATACGGCATATACCTGCCACTGACATTTCTGAATGCTGCTACATACACATCTGACCTGAAGATGAGAGAAGGACATACACAATACTTGTCTCAATGGTCTTGATGAGAAGTACTCTGACATTTAAGTCAAATAAACAACTGTCTCATGGTCCTTAACATGAATTACTCCATGACTGTAAGTTAAATCAATAAGCCTCAATGTCTTTGCTAGTAATAACAATAAAATTGTAACTTTAACCAATAATTGTTTCACTGTCTTTGCTAAAGTGACTATAAGCTTGTACGAGGCAAGTCAATAAGTAAGTCACACAGTTCTGTGGGATGGCAGGTAAATGTTGTTGGTGTTTTCTACAGGTGCCATTAGGTGACAGCAACATTGAACTTTATATTCCCGTTCGTCAGGTGGCGCTAGGTGTCTCATGCGCAGCGCATAAACAAAATGGCGACTGTACTTACGGAGTGTACAGCCAAAGAGCAACGGAGTGTACAGCCAAAGAGCAACGTGCTGTTGTGTGTTTTTTGTGGGCAAAAGGACTGTCTGCAAAGGACATTCATAAGGAAATGCTTCCTGTTTATGCTGACAAATGTTTGTGCCGTAAAGCATGTTTCAATGCAATGGAAACATCCTTCTTCGCCTTATGTCCAAAAATTCAAGGTTACGCCATCAGCAGGGAAGGCTATGCTGATAGTGTTCTGGGTTTGTCAAGGAGTGCTTTTAACCAATTTCAAGAAGAAAGGTGACAATGTGAATTCTGAATCGTACTGTGAAGTTCTATTGATGCTTCATGTCCACCCACAGTTTCTCTCATTCGTGCGATACCAGGGCCCTTCAGGGAAGCAAAGAAGAGTGACACTATAATCATGTTGTTAAGGGGCAGCTAAGGATTATTGGGGTAGGAGTGGCATTCCATCCCACAGAAACTTTAGCTGCAAAATCCAATGAAGCTTGTAAACTTGAACACATCTAAAAGACAAGAAAAGAAAAATAACTCAGCCAATCAAAATGAATACAGGCCATTCTCCTATGCCATAAGGCATGTGGATTGCCTACTTACCTCCTGTCACCTAGAAAAATCTCCAGAAATGGCACCTAGAATGTTAGAACTATGTATGAATTATGTAAGACAGTACAGGTGGCAGAGGAAATTAAATATTACAAGATTAGCATTCTGTGATTAGTGCAAAACAAGATGGAAGTGAATGGTGGCCCAACTCTATCTACAGAAGTAGAGAAGGTACTAAAAGAGTAGGAAACAGTGAGTTACGCAATAACAAATAATAACAATGAATCAGTTAAAGAGACATTTTTAATAAAACTTCAAAGTACTATAGGTAATCTAAGAAATTGCAATATCAAGATTGTGATGGGCAACCTGAATGCCTTGTTAGGATCAGAGAACATGGGTTATAAAGGGATGAAAATGGAGAATTAAAGAACAATTTTTGTACAGTGAATTAATACATCATAGGTGAGTGTTTTTTCCACTTAAGAGAATACATAAAGAAACATGGGTTTCACCAAACAAAACAGAAAATCAAACTGACCATAGCTGTATAAACAAGAAATTTAGATCAGCTCTACATAAAGTAACAGATTTCAAAGGTGCAAATCTCGTTGAGATCTCGTTCAGATCATCATTTGCCGATAAATCAAACTGAGTTGAAACTCAAGAGATACAAAAAATATCTTACAGACATGGGATTAAATATAATAAAGGATATCTCAGACCCCCAAGAAACCTGGAAGGTCACTGAATTATATAAAAAGACTACATGCTTACGATACGGTTGATGGTTGTCCATCATCATTGATATGTTTCTTGACATCAACAATACAGGCATAGCTAATGGCTCCTTTGGATGAGTCAATCAACACACTGTAAGCAAATATAGAAAACAGCTCCATAGAATATTAAAAGTACATGGAAAAAAAACACAAATAAAAAAAATAAGATTTGGATTTACAATATAATGGTTGAAAATGACAAGCAGAAAAATGAGAACAAAATTTCAAATTTGTTACAATGCTGTACATATAAAATATTATGCTGTCATGTTAATTACTGACTGTTTTAACTTGTTCTACTGGGCTCTTTATGTTCAGTAGCTGTAAAAGACACTATCTTTCACAAGTATGTGATCTAGCCATGTGTTTGTAAGTTGGTGAACTTTCACATTTGACTAAGAATGTGATCTGACCATTCATGTGAAAGTGTGTGATCTGACCATTTGTGTAATTATGAAATCTAACCAGCAAGCTGTAGTAGTGTGGTTGCTAGCATGCTTCCCTACCACCATGCATGCCTTATGTTCAAAGAGAGACTTTATAAAAACTTCATCACTTATGACAAGTGAACATGGAGCTGGATGTCACCCTCAGTAGCCATGGATTGATGGAATATCTGAGGCTGTAAATACCACAATGTTTAAAGCACGCACAGGAGGTCTCACCAGATGCCTCTTCTTGACCTAACAATGGCAGGCAATACAGGGAGGTGGGTGGGGGGGGGGGGGGGGGAGAGAGAGAGAGAGAGAGAGAGAGAGAGAGAGAGAGAGAGAGAGAGAGAGAGAGAGAAAGAGAGAGAGAGAGTAATAATAATAATAATAATAATGAAAAGAAGAAGAAGAAGAAGAAGAAGAAGAAGAAGAAGAAGAAGAAGAAGAAGAAGAAGAAGAAGAAGAAGAAGAAGAAGAAGAAGAAGAAGGGAGGAGGAGAAGGAGGAGAGGAGGAGAGGAGGAGGAGGAGAAAGGAAACTGTAATGCATGTGGAAGAGACATACCAATATTACTAAATCATATAGAACTGTAAGTAAACAGTGACATGTTAAACTGACAGAACACAGACACAGGAATTCTCCTAAAGTACAAGAAATGAAAAGTTCTTCTGACTGGCAGTCTCCTTCCACCGTATACTACTTACTTTCTAATCTGTTGTTTGAAAGTCAAGACATCATTGATTGGTTGATTCACATTCAGAACAGCAGTATTCTCAAGGGATGTTACAAAAATCTATTGGGAACAGAGATATCAATCAGGTACACGATGGGAAATACTAGACTTTAGTATATGAATGTAATATCATATGATGTGATGTGATGTGATGTGACATAATATAATATAATATAATATAATATAATATAATATAATATATAATATAATATAATATAATATAATATAATGTTAAATTGCATGTCCTTTGCAGGACGTTGCAATCACGCCCCATTGACTGTTTGTTATTTACCTTGCAAGTTTATGTTCATTAGTTTGCCATGGCTTTCTCAACGAGAAGTCAACATTTTAAGTCCAACTGACTGGTGTGTGGAATAAACCCACTACCCTGCCATTGGCACATTATATAACATAACATAATATAATGTAATGTAATGCAATGGTATAACATACTATAAATGAAACTAATACAATATACCTTACATGAATTTATAATTACATTCACATATTATAATTATTAATCATTAGATTCTAAAGGAACATTCATCTTTCTCATTGTCTACCTGCTTATACATTGCCACCTTGTGTGTGTCTGTATCAGCTTTGCTTTGAGCACGTCTGCATTAGTTTGACTGTTCATCTGTACACATCTCACTGTCTATATGTCTGTATCAGCTTTGCTTTGAGCACGTCTGCATTAGTTTGACTGTTCATCTGTACACATCTCACTGTCTATATGTCTGTATCAGCTTTGCTTTGAGCACGTCTGCATTAGTTTGACTGTTCATCTGTACACATCTCACTGTCTATATGTCTGTATCAGCTTTGCTTTGAGCACGTCTGCATTAGTTTGACTGTTCATCTGTACACATCTCACGGTCTATATGTCTGTATCAGCTTTGTTTCAATTTGTCTGCATCAATCTGACTTTCTATGTCTACATATCTTCACTTTCTACATGCATTACATTAGTCTTTCTGGCTCCATGGTGAAGGGGTTACGGTCACAGTTCCCAATCCCACATACCACTTTTGAAACACAGCTGTGGGCAATTTGGCAGCAGACCACCTTGCGTTGTTTTTTTAAAAATAAAATGGTATGGGTACCAATCATTCAGAATGCAATGGCAAACTACTGAATGTAAACTTGCCAAGAGATCACAAACAGCCAAAAAATGCTGGAGTTGACTGCGATGTCCTGTAAAAGATTTGCAACCAACTTTTTTTAAACATTAGTCTTACTTTCTATGTCTACGCAGATTCATTTCCTACATGCCTAAAATAGTCTTACGTTTCATGTCTACTGACCTTCACTTTCTATATTTCTACGTTAGAATTATTTTCTGAACCCACACAACCACATCTTCTATATACCTACAGCCTCACTGTTAATATCTAAATCAAGTCTTATTTTCCACACCTCTAGGGCCTCCTGTTCTATATGTCTGTATCAGCTTTCTTTCAAGATGTTGGAACAGCATCAAATGAGGATTTGACAGTGGGTTACAGTAGACTGGACAGCTTCTCACATGGGTTTGACAGTGGGTTATAGATGAGTGAGAGAGCAAGAGAGAGAACCAGGGAGAGAGATAGAGGGGAGGGGAGGGGAGAGAGAGAGAGAGAGAGAGAGAGAGAGAGAGAGAGAGAGAGAGAGAGAGAGAGAGAGAGAGAGAGAGAGAGAGAGAGAGAGAGTTGAAGGCAGACATAAGTAATTGAGAAATGACATGGAACAACTACATCAGATGGTGAAATGACAGAAGCCTGCATGAGAAGTTAAAAAGGGTGAAACAGAAGAAACATCCAGTCAACAAAGAAACAACAAATGACACCTATTCTCAAAGCTAAATTAAGACTTTATATTGCTAGAGGATTAGATGGGTTGATCCTGTCTGTCAAGAAAAGACAGTGAAAGTCAAAATATTTGTCTGAACTTCAACAAAGCAAAAATGTCCTTGAACAAAACTACATGTCAACAAGATCACAATTAACAATAAAGAAACAGAAAATGTCACACACTATGAATACCTTGACTCTATAATCAACAGCAATAAGTGCTTTCAAAAAGAAGTCAGATGCAGGCTGGTCCTTGCATCGCGGAGGTTAAAGAGTATTAAGAACATATGTTTCAACACCAAGAAACAAGTTACAGCAACATTTTTGAGAACATACTTTTTTCCGGTGGAAACATACAGATGTGAATCATGGACCATTTTGGAATCACTAAAGAAGAACATTGGGGCACCTGAGCTGAAATGTTACAGAAAAGTTCTGAGAATATCGTGGACTCAGAAGAAGAAAAAACACACCGATGTTCTACGAAATGTGAACATGGAAGAAATCTGGCTCATAGACAACGCCTTGTCTCAGAAACTGAAATACTTTGGCTGTATTAAACATGACAGGGGCTTGGACAGGACAGTGAAGGAAGGCTTGGCTCCTGGGAAGAAGAGGCGGGGGTTGTAGACATCTTGGGCTTGAGGGTGCATGAGGTAGGAGAAATGGTCAGTGAGTGAGAGACTTTTCAGTGGGCCATGATCGAAGCAACATTCCGCAAAGGACCTGCAACAAGATGATGATGATGATGATGATGATGATGATGATGATGATGATGACATTGAGACTAACCGTAACTGAGGCCGTGGCACTCTTGCTTCCATCTGAAGCAAACGCATTCAAGTTGTAGGTTTGTGGGCCGTTTTGTGAGTTACGGAAAGAGATTACGTTGGAAATATAACCATTTTGGTCAATCTGAAAGGTACTGGAATCAGAGATACTGAATCTGATGCTGGAGCCGACTTCTGCATCCATGTCTGTTGCTGACACTTGCACAATCTTCTGCAGCAATGGCGCATCTATGGACACACCTTTACACAAAGAGAAATGTTACTTAACATTGGCAAACAAATATGATTGAACATGAAAGTGACATATAGGTCAACATGGAGATAGTACCAGAATCAACAGTCGTTAAACACAGAGGTAAGACATGTGGTCAAGGTGGGCACATTAGTGTAGTCAATAGGCAGCTATGCTGATATTATGAGAGTGGTCAGTCCATGGTTTGATGTCTGCATTCGCTATTCCTCAACAGAGAAAAAGACCGGCCACCCATTCCTCTGTCTATCAAACGTGATGGCCCTATCACATCACAGGCCCACAGTAGGTTCATGCTTTGGGACATGTTTTTTGTTTTTTAAATATGGAAGTGAACTGTGTCTAAACATGAACAAATATTTTAACTCATTCTGAATCAAGCCATTCATCATATTTTTATTGGCTACTCCATACATGATAGATTTGTTATAACGCCTCCTGTCCCATCACTCGAATCCAATTATTACTTTAACATCTTCTGTCCTTGCGTTATTATTTTAACTTCCTAAGACGCAGACATTTATTACTTTCACATAAACAAATGCTTGGTACAGAAAGGGTTGACAATAAATAACTGATTGAGACAAAAAAAGTTCAACAGGTTGACAGCATAACATTGAAATAATTGTTACATAGTTAACTTACTGGCACCTTGCCGTCTTGATAGATGATTGTTTGTTACACTGTGCGTTAAAAAAAGGCATAATACAGCACAAAACTTGGGCTTATATGTAGAGACTATGTTTTGCCTATGCAGCATGATCCCTCTCTTGGTCTGCCTAGTTTACTCCAGAGGAAAGCTAACACCTATACATCTGGAACAAGACAAGTGCAGAAGTTGCCGTATCAGCAGACCAGTTGTCCAACCAAGGCTTAAGGCCTGGTTTGCCCTGCCATGACATTTAGTCTTTAGGTTGCATTTCTACGCTCCAGGGTAAGGCTTGTATCCTACCAGTTGTGCTCTTCCACCCGAAGCCATTGACACAATGTGGGATGTCAGGGTTTGGTGATCGCCGCCCAACATTCAGAGCTAACAGAAAGCAGGTAGTACTGTCAACTGTCATACGGTAGCTCAGTCATATCTGACTAAGACTGGACATTACACAGTTAAATAAAGAGATAAAATAACATGAAATGATTCTTAAACTTGAAAGTTAAATTCAGTTAAACATAAGAAGAACATTTTTGTTGGACGGGATATCAAACAAATATGAAAATGAAATAGAGGTATCAGCCATGATCAAGAAATATGATTCAATGTGGGAGTGAAATATGGTTAAACATGGAGGTGAAATAAGGATAAACATGGAGACGAATTATGGCTAAATATGGAGATGAAATAGGTTAAAGATGAAGATGAAATAGGTTAAACATGGAGATGAAATAGGTTAAACATGGAGGTGAAATATTAGTAGACATGGAAATTAAATAGTGATAAACATGGAGGTGAAATATTAATAGACATGGAGATTAAATAGTGTTAAACATGGAGGTGAAAATGTGGTAAACATAGCTGTTAAATAAAATTTTATGTGGGGGTGACGTATTATTAAGCGCGCATGTGTAATATGGTTACGGTTAAAGATGATCTGAAATGCGATAAAATATGGATAAATGATCTTGTTATTGGGGTAATATTTTGTTAAACATAAAAGCAAACTATCATTAAAAGTGAATTCAAAATATGGTTACACCTGGAAATAAAGTATTATTAAGCAAGTAAAATATGGTTAAACCTAAAAGTAAAATATTATTAAATGTGGAAGAAAAATATGGTAAAACCCCCAAATAAAACATCATTAAATGTGGAAGTAAAATATGGTTAAACCTGCAAGTAAAATATTATTAAATGTTGAAGCAAAATATGGTTAAATGTGAAAGTTAAAGATGATTAAACAAGGAAGCATTACACGATTTAAACATGGAAGCAAAATATGGTTGAAATTATAAGTAAAATTATTTCTAATGGATGTGAAATGTAATTCAACATGGGAGTAACATATGGTTAATCAATGAAGAAATATACTGTTAAATATTGAAGAAAAATATAACAACAGTAGTTAAACATGGACATGACATAGGGAGATATAGGATGTTTCATTAAGGAGGTAAGATATGATCAAACCTGGAGATAAAATATGGTTTAACATTGTAGAAAATAAACATGAAACAGAAAAGACTGAAGCCCAAACTGGTTAAACATGAAGGAAACATAGTAGAAGTATTGGCGCTACGGTGATAAAATCATGAGCGCGGTTAGACATGGGGTTGCAGCCTGCATTCAAATGTTGCCAGTTCTGTAACTTTTCTTCACACTCTTCCTTATACATTGAGAAAATAATGTGTGGCTGCATTGTATCTGATAAGCTAGGATATTCATACATTCAGCTGAGGCCCTATGCCATATCGGCAGGGAAAAAATTAACTTGGCAGTGATGGTGATTGAACCAAACCACTGATCTTGGCAATCAAACTCACTAGCCGCAATGCTACTGCACTGCTTCCAGAACCATCCCATAAAAGTAGAGTTGCGTCTTCATCAGCTTTGGTTCATCGAATATATTATGCATGCCAAGCTATCACTTGCTGACTGCATTCCATTTCTTTTCTACATCTTTAATCCTTAATTCTTTTCATGGTCAAGAACTTATGTTCTTTGCTAAAAGTGTGCCGGATAATATAAAATTCATTTAATTAATCAGTGCAGAGACTGCTTGAAGTAGTCTTATTATGACTCCACACTGTCCCCTATTCTCAAGAACTCTCTTCAGCAAGCATGTCTCTGTCTCAATGTCCTCGTGTGCTTGTGTGGTGTAGTTTTTCTAAGTACATACTAGTTTTCTCTTGCTCTTGCCATATAATATTTTCAATATAGATCTCCAATGTTTCATATTGTGACCAAGTCAAGGCTATCTTCTTGTTAATGATGTTCAATAGTTATGTCTAATTTTAATGTATAATATCCTAGAAAATACAATATAAAGACACTCACACTCCTTGTAAGAAGTCTTTGAGAAAACTGGTGCGTTATCATTACTATTTTCCACTTGAACAATCACTGGCTGTATACTTGGGTTGATTTCACGCTTGTTGCGCTTCACGGAATCATCATTCTTCTTATTGTAGGCCAGAATGTCAAACTGTAGTACAGGCATGTTTTCATAGTTGAGTGCTTTGATCAAGGAGATAGCACACGTAGTGTTGTCAACACTAATATAGTCTTTTATTTCGTTTCTTGCAGCTGGAAAAATGAATAATACAACACTATGTTAACAGAACAATAATAATGATACAATAATAATATAACACCATCTTAACAGAACAACAATAATAATATAACACTACATAGAACAATAATAATATAACACCATGTTAATAGAAGAACAATAATATAACACAATGTTAACAGAACAATAGTAATATAACACAATGGTAACAGAACAATAATAATATAACACCACAGAGAACAATAATAATATAACACCATGTTAACAGAACAATAATAATGATACAATAATAATATAACACCACATAGAACAATAAAAATATAACACCATGTTAACAGAAGAACAATAATATAACACAATGTTAACAGAACAATAGTAATATAACACAATGGTAAAAAACAATAATAATATAACACCATCTTGACAGAACAATAATAATATAACACCACAGAGAACAATAATAATATAACACCATGTTAACAGAACAATAATAATATAACACCACAGAGAACAACAATAATATAACACCATATTAACAGAACAAT
This sequence comes from Cepaea nemoralis, assembly GCA_014155875.1. Classification (NCBI taxonomy): domain Eukaryota; kingdom Metazoa; phylum Mollusca; class Gastropoda; order Stylommatophora; family Helicidae; genus Cepaea; species Cepaea nemoralis. The sequence goes on along the minus strand of JACEFZ010000049.1, from coordinate 641,120 downwards.
AATAATATAACACCGTGTTAACAGAACAATAATAATATAGCACCACAGAGAACAATAATAATATAACACCACAGAGAACAATAATAATATAACACCATCTTAACTGAACAATAATAATATAACACAATGTTAACAGAACAATAATAATATAACACAATGTTAACAGAACATGCAATACTAATAAAGACACCATTATCTCTCACTAGAACTCAGACATGCCCATGTGTTACTGGGCCCCCCATAAGGGCAGCAAGGACAGTAACTCTGTAAGCAATATTGAATGTCAAAGAGGTGACCAAGGAAGGCTGGTGAGGCACTGGTGACATCATCCAGTACAGAACTTTAGTAGCAAAATACAATCATGAACAAGTCTATGGAAAGAGAGAGAAAAATAACTTAGCCAACCAAAGTGAAAGAAGGCTCTTCTCCTAGAAGAATTATGATGCAATTCGGGGAAAGCTGAATGGAGTATGAATTGCTGACTTATAGGGGAAATGAAATTTTATAATATTAGCATTTTCAAATAATACTAAATAAGATAGAAGGGACAAAAATCTTCTAAACACATGTCAAACAAAGCTGTTCTCAGGCTATAATGAGGAGGGTCTCTAGTGCAATCTCAAGAAACAGAGAAAACATTAACTGATTAAGTATCATGGGATGATTAATCATCTTAAGTGACTTCCTGTATCTGCCATGCACTTATATACAGTAGTTTTCCCTAAGAAACCCCTTTAATTTGATATTTAATACAACATGTCTGCTACCATATTAGCAACTTTTATGTCATAATTGTGACACGCCCTACTTCCAATTTTCAGCAAACCAGACCATAATACAGAAAAGCAAATTTTGCATATCTATATTCACCAGAAATTTGGATAATCTCTACATGAAGTACAAGTTTCTAGAGGTTCAGATGTAGATTAGGAAAACCATGTGCTGATAAGTAAAATTAATTTTAAAATCAAGACATACAGAACATTTTATAAACTTGGAAATCAATACAATGTAGGATATCTCAGTTATCAAGAAACTAAAGAACAATTTATGGTCACAATCTCTAATAAAATCTCTAATAAAATGTTAGACGGTATCAGCAATGAGACCTCTTTACTTTTTATCTACCTGTCTCTCTTTCTTCTCTCTCCCCTTTTCCCCCCTCTCTCTCTCTCCTTTCAAACACACCATCCAACTTGACTATATCATTGTGCTGTATCATAGATTACAATGAATGAATCACCAAAGCACGAGAAGTAGACGGTAAGCTTTACTAGAATGCGATCACAAGTAACACAATAGTATGAACCAGACATTTTGTGCCTGTTATTTCTCAACATACTTCCCCTGCCTGGCAACTCGGTTGGTCCACCTGTCCACTAACTTGTCAATGCCTTCTATGAACAAGATTTTGGGTGTGGCCTTAAACCAATTTTGCACTGTATCATGGAGGCACATACCACTGATAGCAATAAATAGGTGTGTAAATGATCCACCATGGAGACACCTCAAAACTGGTAGTTTTGTCCCAACATATGTGCACATGAAGAGAGATTAAACAGCTTAGCTGGCAAAGGTGACATTATACTATCTTAACCACATCACATATAGTAATTCTGTTCTGTAAAGCTGCATTAAAATGTTAGTTGCATATCCTCTACAGGACATTGCAGTCAACCCCAACAATTTTTGGCTGTTTGTGATCTCTTGGCAAGTTTACGTTGAGTAATATGCCACTGCTTTCTGAATGACTGGCACCTATACCATTTTATAAAAACCAAACGCAAGGTGGTCTGCTGCCATATTGCTCGCTGCTGTGTTTCAACCATGGTATGTGGGATTACAAACTGTGTCCGTAACCACTTCGCCACGGAGCCGGCAAAACTGCATTACTTTGTGTTATTTTATATTGTTTACATAACCATAACCACATCAAAAACATTAAAAATACTCTTGACTCAATCTGATTAAGTCAATGCAGTATGAGCCTTACAGCTGCATGAGATTCGGCAACGGATCGTGTTGCGCTGGTTACTTACGGAGGTATGTGAGCCAGTTGTTCAGAAATCATTGGCAAACTACTTAACGTAAAACTTGCCAAGACATCAACAGCAGCTGAAAAATGCTGGTGTTGACTGCAATGTCCCATAAAGGATATGCGGGAAAAAAACAGTATGAGCCTTGGTGATGTGGTGGCTTGTGCACTTGCCTGCTGATTTGGTGGTCCTGTGTTCAAATCTCACTTGAGGTGGGGATGTCTTTACTGATCACATGGTTCATAAAACAGTAACGAGAAAATGACTACTGGGAAGTTCAAGGTGGCTAGAGTGACACTAAGCACATCACCCACCGACTACTTGAAACAAGGGCCTAGGATCATTTGCCCAATCTGCTACATGGCATGGCAGCAGGGTCTTTGACTTCAACCATGAACTAATGTCTACACAGCCGGCTCTGTGGCGAAGGGGTACAGACACAATTCATAATCCCACATATTGCGTTCAAAACACAGCTGCGGGTGATTTGGAAGCAGACTACCTTGTGTTGATTTCTATACAAGGGTATGAGCGTCGGTCATTCAGAAAGCAATAGCAAACTACTGAAAGTAAACTTGCCTAGGAATCACAAACAGCCAAACAATGCTGGAGTTGGCTGCTATGTCCTGTACAGGATATGCAACTTTTAAAACAGTGCTGGATTCAAATGACTCACCCAGTAGCTCATAGTAAATGCGATTGTTCTCAACATCAGAGTCAGCATCAGAAGCATTACATCTGCCCAACTCATATGGCAGTATATTCATACTCTCAGAGGCTGAGAATGTAAGGGGTTCAACAACGCCATTCTGAAAAGAAAAAAAAGAATATAAGCCATAAGAATCCACATGCAACAGCAAATAACGGGAGGATCCTGGAAGTCAGATTTGTTAGCGTGTATAAGTTATCCCTGTGTAAATTATGGCTGTGCACATAAAAATATACTGAAGTTGAGAGGACTGACTTCACTGAGCTATCCTTGCTTCTCCTTCAGATCCCAGTAACACACAGATGACTTAACGATGATGACAAATAACAATACTGACAAAGAAGAACAAAACTGACTGTCCCTGAAAAACAATACATTCTTCTATTTTGACGCAAAACCTGATATAATGCTTCAGAAAGCAACTATTATGAGCATTGTAATGATACCAAAAGGTGAAAATTATTTTATAAGTACCTTCCAGAAGATGTGAAGTAATAAAATGTTTTGTACACAGGTTATGCCTTATTAGTAACTGGCTCCCTTTCTTCCCACAGAAATCACATCATTAGAGTCTTAGTTAGCCACAACAATAGAACTAAAACTCTCCTCAGTTGGGAACAAATCTGGGCCAGTTAGGTAAATGGTATTCTACTTCCATGCTACCATCACAACTCACAACATACAAGAACTTGCTGAAAATTAACTACTTAATGTATTTATTAATAATTTTACTAAAGTTAAGTTTTCAAGACACAGAGTTCTGAAATCATTCAATCTACAGTTGAGTTGAGTCCATCCATTATGTGCCATGCCGATAAGCGTGGGCGGTCATGTTTTGCCATCTCACTCAATCACCAGTTGTAGATCAGCTCAGTGTTTCTGTCTCGACCATGCCACGTGGCCAAGCCATCCAGGTATTTACTTCTCGGTCTTCCCCTTGGTCTCTTCCCTTCGATCTTGCCAGCTGTCACCAAGTTCTCCCATTCATTTCTTCTCATAACATGCCCAAAAAATTTATTTTGACTGTCTACGTCTAATGTCTCTATCTAATCAGTTTACAATCTTCATTTGTTTCTTGAAGGACTTGTTCATTGGTTTTTCTATCTGTCCATGGTATTCTTTGCATTTTGAGTTGAGTAAGGACTCGATGTTACATCACAAGGGGTATTTCCATATACGCTCCATTCCCATCTTCAACAGCCAGTAAAGAGTCCCAATATTAATGGTACCAGTTACATTCTGTCCATCTGGCCTTTCCTTGAAATACTGAGTGTTGAGCAGATCCTCTGGTCACTGCCTGAAGCACAATTCTGACTAGACCATGAAGCATGCCTGTCTTCACCTTTCCAAGTGTGCTCTGTGAGTCCGTAACAATCATTATTTGAGTTTGTGGTTTGTCCTCCAGCCAATGAAATGACGCAGTGACTGCCTCCATCTTTGTTCTCAGACTAGATGGCGGCATGCTTTCCCGCACTATGTACTATCCATTAATTTTTGCTATGAAACTCCAGGAACATCTTTCGCATCCTAGCACAGAGCCATTAGTGTAGATGATTACACTTCCTGGATCCAAACTGTCATAAACCAATATTTGCATCCCCCCTTCTGCATAGTCTGCTGGCCAATCCTGCACTTAGTCCAATGTGATTAAGACTCTGCACAGGTCTGACTTTTCCTCTGGCATTCTCAACCTACTCCTCTCCTCTCCCAATGTTTTTCAAGCATACACAATTTTCTGGCTGTATTCTCTGCCTGAGCCATCCATGATTTTCCTCTTATCAGCCTGGGCCCTTAACTGTATCTAGGGCTTTATGCAGGAAATGTCTGTGTCCAATGGGAGATATGACTCAACCTGCAGTACCTTGTACCAGTCTGCAATTGTTGGCAAAGCTAGAATGTATTGCATATACACTGCTGTCGTGTTCCTCATGCACCCCAGGATCACCCACATAGCTTTATTATGTTTGTGCTCTAGTTTCACCAGCTGGCTTTTTGACACTGTGAGCAGATCCATTTCATACTCAGCTACTGAGATAATCAGATGATGATAGAGTATGAACAGCATTCTTTGCTCCATGTCCATTGTTGCCATAATCTTCAATGCACCAAGCCCCTTCTTAGATTTTATTGCAACTCCTTCCATGTGATATCTGGACGACAGACTGGTGTCAAAGGTGATCACTTTGAATCAACTTTTGTCTGTAAGATTCTAAATTTGAAGAAATAAACTGAAAGACTGTATAGATGCCTGCAATCACCTACCTTCATTGCAAACACAGGGTCATTGTCATTGACATCAAGAATAACAATAATTAAGGTGGTTTCTGTAGAGGAAGAGGGAAATCCATCGTCTTGTGCTATCAGGTTCAACTGTGATTACAAGCACAATTCATTAAGTAAATAAATAATCTAACAGCTCATAATCAGCACTACAGTATACATCAGTTCCTTGTTATGTACAATCAACAACCAAAGCAATTGTAGAGAACCAGACAGTATGTAAATACATTAGAAATGTAATTAGTGCTTTTGACAGCAAACTGTAGAAATAAATGTATAATTCTCAAAGTTTGCAAAACATGATAGCCACAGGTAACACATTAGTAATCAGTAGTAAAAAAAATGTTTGCAAACACTGCCTAACAGTATGTAACAATGCCAAATGTAATGCTTATGACAACAAACTGCACAGGTCAAATATATAATCTAAGTCCTCCAAATTTACAGGATATAAAAGAACACATAATCAATGAAGATGTTCCTGAAGTACTGACGAGTCAGGTCATCCCATTGCCAATACTGTTATTGGAGTCTGAAGTTTTATGCCTTCACATATTCTAGACCATTACATATGAGGTGGGGTGGCTACTTCCCTTCCTCTTAATTTGTTTCTAGAAAATTGTCTGGTACCTATGTTTATGAGGCAGAGACGTAGTGGTCAGGAAAAGTAATCCCGTCTCTGCTGGGGACTGAACCTGGAATGCTGTCTTGGCAGGCAAGCATATTAACCACTATGACAGCTCAGATCATACATCTACTTTAACTTCTAGTATACTGTGTGACATATGCATTGGCTCCAAAAAACACTACAAATTTACTCAACTCTGCTTAGTGTGGTTCCAGCAGTTTAGACTCTGCAAGTTCACATTACAAAATATTTATGGCTCGCCTAACGTGTGTGTTAACGCCAAGGAAGGGCAGATGTAGGAGTTAAAAATCTGGAAAATACAATCGAGATTATAGGGGTGAGATAACAGGAATGCAGATGTGGGGTCAGAGAGGTTGAGTAGAAATCCCAAGACAATGGTTGAACCCCAAAACAATTCAATTAAATTCAATTCAACTTTATTTTAAAAGGGTTACAAATTTGGCACACAGGCCCGTCTTGCATTCGGCCCTTTCAATCACTCATCTTTAATTCATCAATAGTGCATGATGCATTCACATAGGAAAATGCATTGTCAAATGAATGTTGTAAACATAAACAATGCATATTACAATGTTATGAGACACATCCCTCACCCACCCACACAACCTCTTTCCACCCACATACACCCAAACCCACCCACACAATCCCCATCCACACCCCACCCACCCACACATATCAACCACCCATACACACACACCCTCCATCCACCCACACACACCCCACCCTCCCACATACCCACCCCACCAACCCACACACAGCCTCACACACCTCCACTCACCCACACACATCCCCCACTCACACCCCACCCCCACCCAAACACCCATCCTTCCCTATTAATACACATCCCCCACACACACATCTCCGCACAACACACCCATCTCCCAGCCTACACATACCCACCCACCCATATCCACACACCTCCAACCACCCAGCCAAACACTCATCCCCCAACCACATTCCCCACCCACCAACCCACACAACCCCCCACCCACACACACCTCACCCTCCCACATACCCACCCCACCCACACAGCCTTACCCAGCCAAAGACATCCCCCACAAAAAAAAAACCCACCAACCCACCCTTGCCTATTAACACACATCCCCCACACACAAATATCTCCATGCAAACACACCAATCCCCCAGCCCACACACACCCACCCACCCACCCATATCCACACACCTCCAACCACCCAGCTAAACACTCATCCCCCAACCACACACACACCCCACACCCACTCAACCCCCACCCACACACATCACCCTCCCACATACCCACCCCACCCACCCACACACAGCCTCACCCAGCCATACACATCCCCCACACACACCCACCCACATTCCCACCACCACCCACACAACCCCCCACCCACAAACACCTCACACTCCCACATACCCACCCCACCCACACAGCCTCACCCAGCCATACACATCCCCCACACAAAAACCCACCAACCCACCCTTGCCTATTAACACACATCCCCCCACACACAAACATCTCCATGCAAACACACCAATCCCCCAGCCCACACACACCCACCCACCCACATCCACACACCTCCAACCACCCAGCCAAACACTCATCCCCCAATCACACACACACACCCCACACCCACCCACATTCCCCACCCACCAACCCATACAACCCCCCACTCACACACACATCACCCTCCCACATACCCACTCCACCCAACCACACACAGCCTCACCCAGCCATACACATCCCCTACACACACCTCCCACCCAAATACCCACCAACCCACCCTTGCCTATTAACACACATCCCCCACACACAAATATCTCCACGCAAACACACCAATCCCCCAGCCCACACACAACCACCCACCCACCCATATCCACACACCTCAAACCACTCAGCCAAACACTCATCCCCCAACCGCTCACACCCCGCACCCATCTACCCACACACACATTCCCCACCCATCAACCCACACAACCCCCCCCCACCCACCCAGTGATTGTTAGAGCACGTACGGGTCAATAGAAAATCACTAATGAGAGGCAAGAGCGTGGTAGTAGATGAATAGACAAAGGAAAACACCAGAAATGTAATGTTGGGGGAATTTGTAATTGGGTTTAAGGGTTAAATAGATGATCATGGGGGGTCCCGAGGACACTGAATATAGGGAGGAGGCGATGGATCGAGGCAGTCAGCCTTGGGCTAAGTGAGGGAACTTAGCCAGACAGTTGAGTTTGGGCTAAGTCAGGGAGACTGAGCCAGGAGTTTTCTTGGGAGTTAATTGAGTTGGTGGGCAAGTTAGAGAAATGGAGCCCAAAATATCAACTATGTGTCGTCGAGATGGTTATCATTAGGGATGGAGAAGTGTCTGTAACAGTGTATTTTACAAGGCCGGTAGACAGCAATATTGTGTTCAAAGGAAAATAATGTGTCGAATTATACTCTGATTGTTTCTGGAAATGTGCATGTGCAGCATATATATTATTAGATATTAAAGATTTGTGTGTGCGCAAACCAGTGTGTTATATTGACTCATAGTTGTCGATCAGTCACCCAGCACAATATTCACACTGACATACATTAGACACAACTACAGCCAATTCTATCTGTCAGCAGCATTGTGACAGCTCGTATTCCATTCCAGCATTTTTACATGATAGTTTTGGTAGTTTGTGTGTTAACATATGGTGGAATTATCTGTTATAAATAAAACAGAAGCAATGAGCTTCAAATTACAATTACCAATCATGAGCTTAAATTTATTAATTAAATGAGCTTGTAAAATGGGGTTTTTTGAGAATATACAGTGTGAGTTATATATGTTAACATTAGCAGATCTTTGTAAACTGATATGAAGAAAAGAGTTCTTAAAAGCTATATTGAGCCAATCCCTCCCCCGATGTGTCTCCACCTTGACGTGGTGGGGGAGCTTGCGTGTCCCATCGACCCCATTTGCTTGCTGATGGATGAAAAACTACATATCGGACAGCTTATGGGATAGGGACCAGACTAAGAGAGACACAACCTGCTGCTCTGCAGGTGAGACTGAGGATAGCAGTCTAAAATTTAAATCATGCGCACGAAGGCAGAAGTTCTTGGTCCGGACAAAACACTAAAGGCTCCCTGTCGAGGGCTGTGGCTGAACGCCTCTAAGCCACAAACCCTCGGACCGGAGAGCCGGGCCGATAGCCACCTTTCGAAAAATAAAGGCGTGATACTGAGCAAGCTACATGCTCAGGTCTGATAGAAGTTCGAAGGCTCTCAGCTGGGGGATATGAGAGATTCCCGGATGAGAGGGCCAGGCCGTTTCTCATTCACCGCTGCACGAAGGTAAGGTGCTGAGCCGGCAGCACAAGTAGCCTACCTCGTGAGCGAATTCAAAAAGTCAAAAAAGTGCCCCAGTCGAAGAAAACAGCTGCAAAAACTATATCTAACTCATAGAGAGTGTAGACAAAAGTGGAAGAACGTCCCAATGACGCAAAATGGAACGCACGGCGAGCAAACCTATTGCGTGGTCCGAAGTCAAAAGCAAAAGCTTACCGAGTTGGTGTCGCTTGCAGTCTGACCGTCCCTGGTGTGTGCTAGAGCGATCAGTGGCAAACGGGTTGCCCAACACATGGAAGTGAGGAACTAAAGCAGCCATGAGCAGGACGTGGCAACTCCTCGGGTGAGCCCAGTCACAGAGCAATATGTGCCGGCTCTGCAATTATGGAAGCCTCCTTGGATAGCGAGGGAATGCTCATGGTCTGCCCCTGCCTTCCCTTGAGGGCCGACCACGATGTCGTTCATCGTTCTATCTTGACCAGCTGAGATGTTAGCGACATCACAACAGTCCGTGCCTCGAAACCAGAGGAAGGTTAACCTTATTAAAAAATGCCCGCTGAAGTCGGAAGTGTCGTCCTACGGGTGGCAAACTAAAAATTGACACTACGCAATTACGTCCGAGTGAAATGTCTCGTCCGAATGTCTCCCGTGCTAGGAACAGCTCTGACTACCTAGTTTCCGAATGCCGCTCTTGTTCGGAACAGCTCTGACTGGGTAGTTTTCCGAATGTCTGTTGTGCCTGGAAAAGCTCTGATGGGCGCAACGACAAGCACATGTCCGAAAACTCGCTGAGTGGATGCCGTCTGCAAACCTGCCTGGTTTGTGCGGGAATGACCCGGGGAAACGAAATGACCAATATATTGAAGTGAGGATTTAAAGCAGCCATGAGCAGGACGTGACGATCTCCCTCGGTGAGCCCAGATCCAGGGCGTTATGTGTCGGCCCTGCAACTATGGAAGCAACCTTGGATGGCGGAAAATGCTATGGACTGTCCCTGCCTTCCTTTGAGGGATGACCGTTGTCCTCGACCGTTCAACCTTGGCCAGCATGGTTGCAGATGGCACTACAAAAGTGAGAGTCTCCCAGGAATGCTACCTGGTCAAAAAAGCACGCTAAAGTCGATGTGTTGGCCTATGGGTTTCGGCCCAAGGGCGCATAACAGACACACCGCAATCACATCTGAAAAAACACTCCGGATGAACGAAAAGAAGAAGATATTGAGCCAATCCTGATTTAGGGAGAGAATCATGGACAATTAGCAGACAAGTGAGGAATTATTTGGAGGCTGCAGAAATGTTGTTTTATGGAATAATGATGAGAACACTGTGGACAGATAGAAAAAGCAATGAAGATATCGTCAAAGAAGTTCACTCACAAAAAGAAATGGTTACTCGCATCAGAAGAAGACAGTCCACAATCTGTTGGCATACCATAAGAAGCGGAATGCTGGAGTATGTCATCACAAGCAGAAACTTGGAGAGACAGAGCACTAGTGGGAGATCAAGAGAGCAGATGCTGGACACTCAGTACTCAAAGGAAAGGGCAGGCAGACACATAACCAGGCTGCAACTGGTATGATAAGTATTCGAACTCTTTGCTTGCTGTCGAAGTTGGGGACGGAGCGAGTATGAGAATGTCCTGTGACATGGGTGCTATGATCTGGGTTCTCCAATAAACTCAGTCTTAGATATTCCATCAACCCATTGTTCTCAGGAAGTGACCTCTTCCGCTGGCTCCACGATGCAGTGCTAGAGCTCATCATTAAAGTAAATAACCCCTTTTCACGCCTGAAGGCCTATTGGATATATGGTGCTGGCTCCATATTTTTACAACTGGCACTCAATGAGTGATGCAGTCAATATCAAGCTGGCTGCCTTTATTTGTCAGGAAATATCTTAGAACTTATTTTAGGTAGGATCGACCTGGAGACCCAAGGCAATGAAAACAAAATCCACGCCTCAAAGTGGATGTGAACACAGGACCATACGGCCTGCAGCCAAGCATACTAGCCACTGTGCAGCCAGGTCCTCTCAGGGCTCTTTGTGGGGCACTATAATTACTATTATATGCTTTGAAATGTACGACACAGAAATTACAAGTACACAATTTCAAATGTGTTATTACTTCTTGTTCTTTCATTTCTCCTCATCTTATTCAGTGTTCAACATCTACTATGGATCGGTCATGAACAGAGTACTTCACTTGAGCTCATCATTGGACTCTAGAGTTTATTTGATTAATTCTGATTTATGGTGGCCAACCTAGAGATTCTAAATTGCCATTCCTGGGTATTTCCCAGTTTTATGTGTCGCCACAACTTCTGAATAATCAATCAATCAATCATGTGCCATGCCGGAAAGCGTGGGCGGTCATGACTCGCCATTTCACTTGATCAGCTCAGTGTTCCTGTCTCGTCCATGCCATGTGGCCAAGCCATCCAGGTATTTTCCTCTCAGTCTTCCTCTTGGTCTGTTCCCCTCGATCTTGCCAGTTGTCACTAAGTTCTCCAATCCATTTCTTCTCATAACATGTCCAAAAAATTTTGAATGTCTACGTCTAATTTCTCTAATCAGTTTACGATGTTCATTTGTCTCCTGTAGTACTTGGTCATTGGTTTTTCTGTCTGTCCATGGTATTCTTTGCATTTTCCTCAGAAACCACATTTCTGCAGCCATCAGATGCTTTTCAGCTTGACTGCTCATTGTCCAAGTTTCACATCCATACAAAAGAACAGGCTCTATGTATCCCCTCAACACTCTTTTTCTCGTTTCAATTGACATCTTTTTATTGGTCAGAATGTTTTTCATCTTGCTAAAGGCTACTTTCGCCATGGCGATTCTTGTTTTAATCTCTTCAAGGCATCTCCCATCAGATGTTATAACTGTTCCAAGATAATTGTACCGATTCACTTGTTGAAGAATATTTCCATTTACTTGTATATTACATTGTGGCACTTCTTCCTTCCTACTGACGACCATAACCTGAGTCTTTTTACAATTTAATTCTAACCCCAGTTGCTCACTGTGTACAACAACCGCATCTACTAATTGTTGATTAGCAATTGTCTGCAATTAATACTGTATCATCTGCATATCTAATGTTATTGATGTTTCGTCCTCCAATGCTGATTCCATTTATATCCTCTACATTTCTGAAAATATTTTCACTGTACAGGGAAAAAAGATCTGGAGACATCACACATCCCTGCCTAACACCTCTCTTAATTGGCTGATACTGTCCCACTTCATTATCAATCCTTATTGCAGCTGGTTGTTTCCAATATATGTTTTTTATAAGTCTAATGTCTTTCCCATCAATTTGTAGATCTGCAAGCATATCCACCATGCTGACATGTCTAACGCTATCAAAAGCCTTTGTATAGTCAATAAAGCAAAGATGTATATCCTTGTTTACTTCTATAGCACGTTCAATAACTGTTCGCAGCATATACACAGCATTTACTGTACCCTTTCCTTCTACAAACCCGCATTGTTCTTCCCCTATTTCAGGTTGTATCTTCTTCCTCATTCTTTGCATGATAATTCTTAGCAAAATCTTGTGATGTGACTCATTATACTAATTGTTCTATGTTGATCACATTCCAAGGTTCCTGATTTCTTTGGGATTGCAATAAATATAGAGTTACATAATTCAGGAGGTATATCTCCAGTATCATATAATGTGTTCAGCAGTCTGGTGACTTGATCTAGTCCAAATTCTTCTAAAGCTTTAATCATTTCTGTTGTGATGTTATCTGCACCGGGGGCCTTGCCAGCTTTCATATGCTTAAGAACATTTCGAATAATCACAGATTTCAATCAGACACAGGGAAAGTTTAGGCATGAGTCTCAAAGGAAAGTAGATGAAGAGTTAATTTAGAAATGCTGTTTATTGCAGATAAACACTATCAAGCAGAAACACCACTTACAACATAGTTATCCCTCTGCTCTCGGTCAAACACCACCTCAGCACGGATGACACCGGTGACATTGTTGATTCGAAACTCTGGAGTTGCAGCTACATGCTGGTCCCTACCCACGATGAAGAAGTAATGTACTACACCATTTGGGCCGACATCATTGTCCAAGGCTTTTGCAGCATAAACCAGCAACCCATCGTACTGGCTCTGTTAGAAATAAGAATATGATAATATCTTCACCAGTGTAAATTTATGCATATGAATCTATAGATTGTATCATGGAACATGCACATGATTAATTCAGAGAATAAATGTAGAACTTTATCATGGAACTTGGAAACATCATTGAACACATCCAGAACCGTATTATGGCATATGCAAAGATTAATGGTCCGTCTGCACCGATTCAAAGAATTCAAGAAGTGTTTACAGTGTAGTAAAAGATTTTATATACAATTATGACTATCATCATATCTTGTCTTACCACACAATAAAATCCATAGCTGGCATTGATACTTGATTTCTTGCCAGATTCAAATATTCTTTGAAAGCAGTGTATCTCTGTTGTTATAATTCTTCTTTTAGCTCTTACTGTCACTGTCCAATGTTGAACCTTATCAATGGGACAAATTTGTATTAGTACTCACCTCCAAGACATAAATGACAAAGTCCCTGTTTGGAGGTCTGATCCATTGTGGTGCATGGTTGTTTGACTGTTGTATCTCAATCTGAATTGGGACTTCACTTGAGCACTGAACACCAGGATACATTCCTCTCATGTCTGTTGCTATGATAGTTAGGTTATAGAATCCAATCTTGTCTTTTATGATTGATTTGACAAACACCCGACCACTGTCTCCACCTATGCCAAAATAATCTTCTGCCTCTGTTGTAAAATACAAATATAAGAAAGTGTAAATGGCGAAGGTATGTACACATTTTATCAGAATTAATGCAATAGACATGTGATATACTGAAAAATGTGGTGAATATCACAGACACACACATTATGCATAAAGACATCCTAAAGAAACTTAGAAAGATGAGCGAATAACTGAATAATATCAGAGAACAATATAAATAAATATAATGCCAAGCTGAAAACCATACTAACGTGGCAGACAATGGTTGAATGGGAAGATAATATAATAAATAGACTGGAAAAAGAATTTAAATGTTTATGTGAGGTGACAGTCACTAAATAAATGAAAACAGGTAAAGATATTAGCCCATGTGTATGTCCTTGGATTATTTCAACTCATAGATGGATATTTTTGTTCTTGTTCGTTGCATATCCTTTACAGGAAGTCACAGCCAACCCCAGTATTCTTTGGCTGTTTGTGATTTCTGGATAAGTTTAAGCTCAGGAGTTTGTCATTGCTTTCTGAATGACTGGCACTCATACCATTTCATGAAAACCAATGCAAGGTGGTCTAATGCCAAACCACCCACAGCTGTGTTTTGAACTCGGTGTGTGGGATTATGAATTGCCTGTGTACCCCTTTGCCATAGAGCCTGCTGTTTAGACTTGGTTATTTTTACAGACCAACGGGCGTTTTATGAGTGATGTGGTCAATAACATTATCATCATCATCATCATGTGCCATGCTGATGTTTCACCATCTCACACAATCACCAGAGTTGTGGATCAGCTCTGTGTTTTTGTCTCAATTATACCATGCAACTAAACCATCCAGATATTTATCTCTCTACCTTCCCCTTATTCGCTTCCCCTTCACTCTACCATTTGTCGCTAAGTTTTATAGTTTCTTTTTTCTCATAATGTTCCAAAAAATATTGGCTGTCCAAGTCTAATTTCTCTAATTAGTTTAGTTTTTTTTTAAATTTCTTGCAGGACTTGCTCGTTGGTTTTTCTGTCTGTCCATTGTATTCTTTGCATTTTTCTTGGAAACCACATCTCTACTGCCATTAGATGTTTTAACTTGTCTGTTTATTGTCCACTGTTTCATATCCATATAACGGTATGGGTTCTATGTACCAGCTCAACACTCTTTTTCTCATTGCAACTGGCATCTTTTTATAGGTCAGTATGTTTTCCATCTTGCAAAAGGCAACCTTTGCCATAGCAATTCTTGTTCAAATCTCTTCAAGGCACCTCCCATCATATGTTATGACTGTTCTGAGATAGTTGTACTGATTCATTTGTTTAAGAATATTCCCGTTTACCCATAAATAACATTGTGGTATTTCTTTCTTCTTAGAGACAACAATTTTATTTCCCAGAATCTTTCCTGATACCTATTTTAGGTTGGTTTTGTCTAGAAGCCCAGGTTAATTTATTAAAAATCTCCGCTCTTGATGGGGATTGGCACTTACGAGCAGCAGACACACATGAGAAATGGATACACATGAAAATCTTCATGAAAAAGATAGCACATAATTTTAAAACATCAGGATCTGGCTGTAAGGTGACCATTTTATGATTCTTTTACAAACTGTTCCCATCTTATCATCTTTTAACATTTGTATAACATATATATATATATAAAATGTTCTCTAGTGAAGAGAAGAGAGGCATTAGAGAACATAGTGACATATATATATATCTTGCTTGTCTTGCCACTGGATTCAGATGGACTCAGGCGAGAGAGAGAGGTCGACGAATTGCGCAACTCTTCCTCACTTTAATCCAATACATAGCGCAAGTCATTCTTCATCCATACTTTCAACCCCACTGGATAAAATGAATGGTCATCATCATTCTTGATGGACAAACAACAACATATATATATATATATACTACCTGGTTTCTGTTAGCGCCGAACGTTGGGCGGCGCTTACCAAACCCGACACCCCACATTGTGCCAACGGCTTCGGGCGGAAGAGCGCAATTGGGAGGGTACAAGCCTTACCCTGGTGCGAGGAAATGCAAGCTAAAGACAAAATTGTCATGGCAGGGCAGACCAGGCCCTAAGCCTTGGTTGGCGACTGGTCTAGGATCGAAGCTCCGACAGGCGGACAGTTAGAGCATTGCTTTGCTGATCCGGCAGCTTCTGCAGCTTGTCTTGTTCCAGATGTAGGGGTGTTACCTTTCCTCTGGAGTGAACTAGGCAGGCCGAGAGAGGGATCATGCTGCATGGGCAACACATGATCTCTATATTTTAGCCCAGGCTTTGTGCTATGGAGAGGCAATAACTCCATCCCTGGTCTTAACTGGTCTCGGAATCAAAGCGAGAGGCAACTGTTACGGGTTATAAGTCCTTGTCAGTTGGCGTAGACATGGGGCGCCACGCGTTGCCTCTGACGGTGGGAGACACCTATAGGTGTCACTGATCAGCTACCGCCCGCCTCAAGCTGGGCAGCCCCCAGCCAATTGGGTGCTGATCCGCCACAGCCTGCCTGCTTCAATGGGTGCTTGGGGCTAGGACAAAATCTGAATCGCAGGCTGTAAAACCAATGCACCAGGTACAAACAAAAATAAAAATAGAAACCTCAAGCTACGGCTTGCAACCTGGAACGTGAGAACCATGTGTCCAGGATTTTCCACTGACTTGACCAATATTGACGATGTGAGAAAAACGGCTGTGATTGATGCCGAACTCAATCGTCTTAACATTGATATTGCTGGCCTGCAGGAGACTCGCCTCGCTGAGGAAGGGTCACTCAGGGAAAACAACTACACCTTTTTCTGGAAGGGTAGAGGGCAGGCAGAAAAAAGGCAACACGGTGTGGGCTTTGCAGTGAAGAATTCGCTACTTGGAATGATTGAAATTCCAGCAGGAGGAAATGAAAGACTATTATCCCTGCGCTTGGCAACCTCTTGTGGGTTTGCCACCATTATTACTGCATATGCACCGACACTCGATTCCTCTGATGATGTGAAGGATTTGTTCTATGAGGAGTTAGACTCCGTGATCAAGGCAGTTCCAAAATCTGACTACATTTATATGCTCGGTGATTTCAATGCTCGTGTGGGCAAGGACTCGAGTTCATGGCCAGTGTCCCTTGGAAAATACAACATCGGTCGCATGAATGAAAATGGGCAAAGGCTGCTGGAGCATTGCACCAGTAATGACCTATGTATTACAAACTCTTTTTTTAAAACAAAAGAGATGCATAAGGTCACATGGAAACATCCAAGATCCGGCCATTGGCACCAGCTGGACTTCATCATCACACAGAGACAACATCTGAACCATATATCATTGACTCGTAGTTACCACAGTGCTGACTGTGATACAGATCATTCTTTGGTTGTTGCAAGAGTTAGACTGAGACCAAAGAGAATCTACACAGCTAAACACAAATCTAGCCCCAGGATTAATATTATTAACACTCATGATCCTGAAAAGTGCTTTCAGTTTCAACAGCAACTTGAAGACGCTTTCACTGATACACCAGAAAATTGTACAGTAAATGAAAAGTGGGGTCAAATTAAGGAAACTCTTTATAAAACTGCCGTAGGGGTTTACGGCACTGTGGATCATAAGAGGCAGGACTGGTTTGCGGCCAACAGCAAGACTCTGCAGCCCTTGATTGATAAGAAGAAGAAAGCTCTCTTAAGAAACAAGGAAAGACCAACGCGTAACACTCTGAGTGAGCTAAGGCAAGCTAGGAAGGATGTGCAAAAGGCTGCCAGGCAGTGTGCAAATGATTATTGGATCAAGTTATGTGAGTCCATTCAAATCGCAAGTGATAAGGGAGACATAAGAAGCATGTATGAAGGAATAAAGAAAGCCTGTGGTCCAGTGATCAAAAGAAGTGCACCGCTGAAAACCTTGACTGGAGAAGTCATCACTGATAAGAAACAGCAGATGGACAGATGGGTAGAGCACTATTTGGAGCTTTACTCAAGTGAGACCAAACTAGCGGATGATGCCCTCAACGCCATAGAGGCCCTGCCAACTCTTGACCACCTGGACACACTTCCCACCATAACAGAAGTTAAGTGTGCTATAAATGAACTTGCATCTGGCAAGGCTCCAGGTAAGGATGGGATTCCAATAGAGGTTATCAGGAGTGGGCAAGACACACTCACTCTACAGATCCACCAGCTAATAGAGCTATGCTGGCGTGAAGGACAAGTCCCACAGGATTTCAAAGATTCAAACATCATAACGCTGTACAAGAACAAGGGTGATCGGAGCGACTGTAACAACTATAGGGGTATCTCACTTCTGTGTATTGTTGGGAAAGTATTTGCCAGGATTGTTCTGCGCAGACTTCAAGTCCTAGGAGATCAAGTCTACCCCGAATCACAGTGTGGCTTTCGACAGAACCGGTCTACCACTGATATGATATTCTCATTGCGACAAATGCAAGAAAATGCAGTGAACAGAATCAACCACTGTTTATTGCCTTCATCGACCTCACAAAGGCATTTGATTTGGTCAGTCGTGAGGGTCTGTTCAAGGCACTAAAGAAGATTGGCTGCCCACCAACTCTTCTGTCCATTGTGGAATCGTTCCACACAGGCATGAAGGGTATAATCAAGTTTGATGGTGCAACTTCTGAAGAATTTGAAATCAAGAGTGGAGTTAAGCAAGGTTGTGTACTAGCTCCCACCCTCTTTGGAATATACTTTTCACTTCTACTGAAATATGCATTTCGTGATCAGGATGGTGGTATATACATTCACTCACGCTCAGATGGCGGCCTCTACAATGCTCAGAGAATTGAAGGCTAAGACCAAAATTAGGAGGGTACTGATCAGAGAGTTGCTTTTTGCAGATGATGCTGCAGTTACGACCCACTCTGAGGAAGAATTGCAATGTCTACTATCTGCATTCTCCAATGCTTGTTCTGAATTTGGTTTAACAATTAGCAAAAAGAAGACACAGATTATGTCACAAGGTGCACATGGGGTACCATCAATCTTTATTGACGACGCCGAACTAGAGATAGTAGACCATTTTACATATCTAGGATCAGTGGTAAATAGCAAATTATCCCTAGATCAGGAAATCAACATCCGGATTGGTAAGGCAGCAACAACAATGAACAGGTTAAGAAAAAGAGTCTGGGAGAACAGGAAGCTTACTGCCAAAACAAAAGTCCTTGTCTATCAAGCCTGTGTCCTTAGTACTCTTCTCTATGGCAGTGAAACCTGGACAACTTACTCACACCAAGAGAACAATTTAAACAGCTTTCATATGCGGTGTCTGAGAAGAATTCTTGGTATTAAGTGGCAAGACAAAATCACAAATACTGAAGTATTGGAAAGATCAGGTTGTGTGACAGTTTATTCCATGCTCAGTCTTCGTAGACTTAGATGGATAGGACATCTTAGGAGGATGGATGATGGTAGAATACCAAAGGATATCTTTTTTGGTGAATTACAGATGGGTAAGAGATCTCAGGGTCGGCCTCTACTACGATACAAAGATGTGTGTAAGCGGGACATGATTGATACAGGCATTGATAATGCACATTGGGAGCAAGTCGCCGCTGAACGTGTTGCATGGAGGGCAAATATCAGAAATGGAATAAAGTCAAAGGAGAAAATTATTGCAGAAAAGTCACACACCAAGCGTTTGAGACGTAAGATGGTGCATGATGGTGGAAATGACCACGTGTTCACATGCACCCACTGTGAACGGACATTTACAGCGCAAATTGGCCTTATCAGTCACACTCGCTACCGCCATAGTTAAAAGTTATTATGCCTTTTTAGAGCACAAACTATCGTCTGTCAAGACGGCAAGGTGCCAATGATATATATATATATATATATATGTTCTCTAGTGATGAGAAGAGAAGCATTAGAGAACATCGTGACAATTGGAAAGATCGAGGGGAAGAGAGGCAGAGACAGACCAAGATAAATTATGCTGGATGGATTGAGACAGTGGCATGGAGGAATATCATCAGCAGAGTTGATCCAGAATACCAAAGACAGAGATCTGTGGAGAGCCGTGAACGCCTACGCCAGCTGGCAGGGCACTTTAAGATGATGATAACATATACAAATCTGTAAGCAAATGTTAATATCATTAGATATTTAAACAGCATATTTTTTTCTTCTTTATGATTGTAAAAATATATGTAAGCTTAGCAAAAGTACATTATTTCAGCCACAGCATGTTTCTTAAAATGTGTTACTTTGTGGGAAGTCAGCACCTCTTGACCTGAATTTCCCTGATGATGTCGTTTTTATTTCTCCAGCTATATCTTTATGAAAAGCAAGTAGCAATAAGCTACAGGCGATAAATAAGCAGAACTGTGATTAGGGAGGCGCTAGTGTCATGTTGTTATCACAAGAGCCACTGTAGTTAGTTGTGGTGGTTAGTGCACTTGCTAACCATGACAGCTGAGAACCATTGTAGTTAGCTGCAGTGGTTAGTGCACTTGCTAACCATGACAGCTGAGAACCATTGTAGTTAGTTGTGGTGGTTAGTGCACTTGCTAACCATGACAGCTGAGAACCATTGTAGTTAGCTGCGGTGATTAGTGCACTTGCTAACCATGACAGCTGAGAACCATTGTAGTTAGCTGTGGTGGTTAGTGCACTTGCTAACCATGACAGCTGAGAACCATTGTAGTTAGTTGTGGTGGTTAGTGCACTTGCTAACCATGACAGCTGAGAGCCATTGTAGTTAGCTGCGGTGGTTAGTGCACTTGCTAACCATGATAGCTGAGAGCCATTGTAGTTTGTTGTGGTGGTTAGTGCACTTGCTAACCATGATAGCTGAGAGCCATTGTAGTTTGTTGTGGTGGTTAGTGCACTTGCTAACCATGACAGCTGAGAACCATTGTAATTTGTTGTGGTGGTTAGTGCACTTGCTAACCATGACAGCTGAGAGCCATTGTAGTTTGTTGTGGTGGTTAGTGCACTTGCTAACCATGACAGCTGAGAACCATTGTAGTTTGTTGTGGTGGTTAGTGCACTTGCTAACCATGACAGCTGAGAACCATTGTAGTTAGCTGTGGTGGTTAGTGCACTTGCTAACCATGACAGCTGAGAACCATTGTAGTTAGCTGTGGTGGTTAGTGCACTTGCTAACCATGACAGCTGAGAGCCATTGTAGTTAGCTGCGGTGGTTAGTGCACTTGCTAACCATGACAGCTGAGAACCATTGTAGTTAGCTGCGGTGGTTAGTGCACTTGCTAACCATGACAGCTGAGAACCATTGTAGTTAGCTGTGGTGGTTAGTGCACTTGCTAACCATGACAGCTGAGAACCATTGTAGTTAGTTGTGGTGGTTAGTGCACTTGCTAACCATGACAGCTGAGAGCCATTGTAGTTTGTTGTGGTGGTTAGTGCACTTGCTAACCATGACAGCTGAGAGCCATTGTAGTTTGTTGTGGTGGTTAGTGCACTTGCTAACCATGACAGCTGAGAACCATTGTAGTTTGTTGTGGTGGTTAGTGCACTTGCTAACCATGACAGCTGAGAACCATTGTAGTTTGTTGTGGTGGTTAGTGCACTTGCTAACCATGACAGCTGAGAGCCATTGTAGTTTGTTGTGGTGGTTAGTGCACTTGCTAACCATGACAGCTGAGAGCCATTGTAGTTTGTTGTGGTGGTTAGTGCACTTGCTAACCATGACAGCTGAGAGCCATTGTAGTTTGTTGTGGTGGTTAGTGCACTTGCTAACCATGACAGCTGAGAACCATTGTAGTTTGTTGTGGTGGTTAGTGCACTTGCTAACCATGACAGCTGAGAGCCATTGTAGTTTGTTGTGGTGGTTAGTGCACTTGCTAACCATGACAGCTGAGAAGCCATTGTAGTTTGTTGTGGTGGTTAGTGCACTTGCTAACCATGACAGCTGAGAACCATTGTAGTTGTTGTGGTGGTTAGTGCACTTGCTAACCATGACAGCTGAGAACCATTGTAGTTTGTTGTGGTGGTTAGTGCACTTGCTAACCATGACAGCTGAGAAGCCATTGTAGTTAGCTGTGGTGGTTAGTGCACTTGCTAACCATGACAGCTGAGAAGCCATTGTAGTTAGCTTGTGGTGGTTAGTGCACTTGCTAACCATGACAGCTGAGAGCCATTGTAGTTTGTTGTGGTGGTTAGTGCACTTGCTAACCATGACAGCTGAGAGCCATTGTAGTTTAGCTGTGGTGGTTAGTGCACTTGCTAACCATGACAGCTGAGAGCCATTGTAGTTTGTGTGGTGGTTAGTGCACTTGCTAACCATGACAGCTGAGAGCCATTGTAGTTTGTTGTGGTGGTTAGTGCACTTGCTAACCATGACAGCTGAGAGCCATTGTAGTTTGTTGTGGTGGTTAGTGCACTTGCTAACCATGACAGCTGAGAGCCATTGTAGTTTGTTGTGGTGGTTAGTGCACTTGCTAACCATGACAGCTGAGAGCCATTGTAGTTTGTTGTGGTGGTTAGTGCACTTGCTAACCATGACAGCTGAGAGACCATTGTAGTTTGTTGTGGTGGTTAGTGCACTTGCTAACCATGACAGCTGAGAGCCATTGTAGTTTGTTGTGGTGGTTAGTGCACTTGCTAACCATGACAGCTGAGAACCATTGTAGTTTGTTGTGGTGGTTAGTGCACTTGCTAACCATGACAGCTGAGAAGCCATTGTAGTTTGTTGTGGTGGTTAGTGCACTTGCTAACCATGACAGCTGAGAGCCATTGTAGTTTGTTGTGGTGGTTAGTGCACTTGCTAACCATGACAGCTGAGAACCATTGTAGTTTGTTGTGGTGGTTAGTGCACTTGCTAACCATGACAGCTGAGAGCCATTGTAGTTTGTTGTGGTGGTTAGTGCACTTGCTAACCATGACAGCTGAGAAGCCATTGTAGTTTGTTGTGGTGGTTAGTGCACTTGCTAACCATGACAGCTGAGAGCCATTGTAGTTGTTGTGGTGGTTAGTGCACTTGCTAACCATGACAGCTGAGAAGCCATTGTAGTTTGTTGTGGTGGTTAGTGCACTTGCTAACCATGACAGCTGAGAACCATTGTAGTTTGTTGTGGTGGTTAGTGCACTTGCTAACCATGACAGCTGAGAACCATTGTAGTTTGTTGTGGTGGTTAGTGCACTTGCTAACCATGACAGCTGAGAGCCATTGTAGTTTGTTGTGGTGGTTAGTGCACTTGCTAACCATGACAGCTGAGAGCCATTGTAGTTTGTTGTGGTGGTTAGTGCACTTGCTAACCATGACAGCTGAGAACCATTGTAGTTTGTTGTGGTGGTTAGTGCACTTGCTAACCATGACAGCTGAGAACCATTGTAGTTTGTTGTGGTGGTTAGTGCACTTGCTAACCATGACAGCTGAGAGCCATTGGTAGTTTGTTGTGGTGGTTAGTGCACTTGCTAACCATGACAGCTGAGAAGCCATTTGTAGTTTGTGTGGTGGTTAGTGCACTTGCTAACCATGACAGCTGAGAACCATTGTAGTTTGTTGTGTGTGGTTAGTGCACTTGCTAACCATGACAGCTGAGAGCCATTGTAGTTTGTTGTGGTGGTTAGTGCACTTGCTAACCATGACAGCTGAGAACCATTGTAGTTTGTTGTGGTGGTTAGTGCACTTGCTAACCATGACAGCTGAGAACCATTGTAGTTTGTTGTGGTGGTTAGTGCACTTGCTAACCATGACAGCTGAGAGCCATTGTAGTTTGTTGTGGTGGTTAGTGCACTTGCTAACCATGACAGCTGAGAACCATTGTAGTTTGTTGTGGTGGTTAGTGCACTTGCTAACCATGACAGCTGAGAACCATTGTAGTTTGTTGTGGTGGTTAGTGCACTTGCTAACCATGACAGCTGAGAACCATTGTAGTTTGTTGTGGTGGTTAGTGCACTTGCTAACCATGACAGCTGAGACCATTGTAGTTTAGCTGCAGGTGGTTAGTGCACTTGCTAACCATGACAGCTGAGAACCATTGTAGTTTGTTGTGGTGGTTAGTGCACTTGCTAACCATGACAGCTGAGAACCATTGTAGTTTGTTGTGGTGGTTAGTGCACTTGCTAACCATGACAGCTGAGAGCCATTGTAGTTTGTTGTGGTGGTTAGTGCACTTGCTAACCATGACAGCTGAGAGCCATTGTAGTTTGTTGTGGTGGTTAGTGCACTTGCTAACCATGACAGCTAAGAACCATTGTAGTTTGTTGTGGTGGTTAGTGCACTTGCTAACCATGACAGCTGAGAGCCATTGTAGTTTGTTGTGGTGGTTAGTGCACTTGCTAACCATGACAGCTGAGAAGCCATTGTAGTTTGTTGTGGTGGTTAGTGCACTTGCTAACCATGACAGCTGAGAACCATTGTAGTTTGTTGTGGTGGTTAGTGCACTTGCTAACCATGACAGCTGAGAGCCATTGTAGTTTGTTGTGGTGGTTAGTGCACTTGCTAACCATGACAGCTGAGAACCATTGTAGTTTGTTGTGGTGGTTAGTGCACTTGCTAACCATGACAGCTGAGAGCCATTGTAGTTTGTTGTGGTGGTTAGTGCACTTGCTAACCATGACAGCTGAGAGCCATTGTAGTTAGCTGCGGTGGTTAGTGCACTTGCTAACCATGACAGCTGAGAGCCATTGTAGTTAGCTGCGGTGGTTAGTGCACTTGCTAACCATGACAGCTGAGAACCATTGTAGTTTGTTGTGGTGGTTAGTGCACTTGCTAACCATGACAGCTGAGAACCATTGTAGTTTGTTGTGGTGGTTAGTGCACTTGCTAACCATGACAGCTGAGAGCCATTGTAGTTTGTTGTGGTGGTTAGTGCACTTGCTAACCATGACAGCTGAGAGCCATTGTAGTTTGTTGTGGTGGTTAGTGCACTTGCTAACCATGACAGCTGAGAGCCATTGTAGTTTGTTGTGGTGGTTAGTGCACTTGCTAACCATGACAGCTGAGAACCATTGTAGTTTGTTGTGGTGGTTAGTGCACTTGCTAACCATGACAGCTGAGAGCCATTGTAGTTTGTTGTGGTGGTTAGTGCACTTGCTAACCATGACAGCTAAGAACCATTGTAGTTTGTTGTGGTGGTTAGTGCACCTGCTAACCATGACAGCTGAGAACCATTGTAGTTTGTTGTGGTGGTTAGTGCACCTGCTAACCATGACAGCTGAGAACCATTGTAGTTTGTTGTGGTGGTTAGTGCACCTGCTAACCATGACAGCTGAGAACCATTGTAGTTTGTTGTGGTGGTTAGTGCACCTGCTAACCATGACAGCTGAGAACCATTGTAGTTTGTTGTGGTGGTTAGTGCACTTGCTAACCATGACAGCTGAGAACCATTGTAGTTTGTTGTGGTGGTTAGTGCACTTGCTAACCATGACAGCTGAGAACCATTGTAGTTTGTTGTGGTGGTTAGTGCACTTGCTAACCATGACAGCTGAGAACCATTGTAGTTTGTTGTGGTGGTTAGTGCACTTGCTAACCATGACAGCTGAGAGCCATTGTAGTTTGTTGTGGTGGTTAGTGCACTTGCTAACCATGCTAGCTGAGGCCATTGTAGTTAGCTGCGGTGGTTAGTGCACTTGCTAACCATGACAGCTGAGAACCATTGTAGTTTGTTGTGGTGGTTAGTGCACTTGCTAACCATGACAGCTGAGAACCATTGTAGTTTGTTGTGGTGGTTAGTGCACTTGCTAACCATGCTAGCTGAGGCCATTGTAGTTAGCTGCGGTGGTTAGTGCACTTGCTAACCATGACAGCTGAGAACCATTGTAGTTAGCTGCGGTGGTTAGTACACTTGCTAACCATGACAGCTGAGAGCCATTGTAGTTTGTTGTGGTGGTTAGTGCACTTGCTAACCATGACAGCTGAGAACCATTGTAGTTTGTTGTGGTGGTTAGTTCACTTGCTAACCATGACAGCTGAGAACCATTGTAGTTTTTTGTGGTGGTTAGTACACTTGCTAACCATGACAGCTGAGAACCATTGTAGTTTTTTGTGGTGGTTAGTGCACTTGCTAACCATGACAGCTGAGAACCATTGTAGTTTGTTGTGGTGGTTAGTGCACTTGCTAACCATGACAGCTGAGAGCCATTGTAGTTTGTTGTGGTGGTTAGTGCACTTGCTAACCATGACAGCTGAGAACCATTGTAGTTAGCTGCGGTGGTTAGTGCACTTGCTAACCATGACAGCTGAAAACCATTGTAGTTTGTTGTGGTGGTTAGTGCACTTGCTAACCATGACAGCTGAGAACCATTGTAGTTTGTTGTGGTGGTTAGTGCACTTGCTAACCATGCTAGCTGAGGCCATTGTAGTTAGCTGCAGTGGTTAGTGCACTTGCTAACCATGACAGCTGAGAACCATTGTAGTTAGCTGCAGTGGTTAGTACACTTGCTAACCATGACAGCTGAGAACCATTGTAGTTTGTTGTGGTGGTTAGTGCACTTGCTAACCATGACAGCTGAGAACCATTGTAGTTTGTTGTGGTGGTTAGTGCACTTGCTAACCATGACAGCTGAGAGCCATTGAAGTTTGTTGTGGTGGTTAGTGCCCTTGCTAACCATGACAGCTGAGAGCCATTGTAGTTTGTTGTGGTGGTTAGTGCACTTGCTAACCATGACAGCTGAGAGCCATTGTAGTTTGTTGTGGTGGTTAGTGCACTTGCTAACCATGACAGCTGAGAACCATTGTAGTTTGTTGTGGTGGTTAGTGCACTTGCTAACCATGACAGCTGAGAACCATTGTAGTTTGTTGTGGTGGTTAGTGCACTTGCTAACCATGACAGCTGAGAACCATTGTAGTTTGTTGTGGTGGTTAGTGCACTTGCTAACCATGACAGCTGAGAACCATTGTAGTTAGTTGTGGTGGTTAGTGCACTTGCTAACCATGACAGCTGAGAACCATTGTAGTTAGTTGTGGTGGTTAGTGCACTTGCTAACCATGACAGCTGAGAACCATTGTAGTTTGTTGTGGTGGTTAGTGCACTTGCTAACCATGATAGCTGAGAACCATTGTAGTTTGTTGTGGTGGTTAGTGCACTTGCTAACCATGACAGCTGAGAACCATTGTAGTTAGTTGTGGTGGTTAGTGCATTTGCTAACCATGACAGCTGAGAACCATTGTAGTTTGTTGTGGTGGTTAGTGCACTTGCTAACCATGACAGCTGAGAACCATTGTAGTTAGCTGCGGTGGTTAGTGCACTTGCTAACCATGACAGCTGAGAACCATTGTAGTTAGTTGTGGTGGTTAGTGCACTTGCTAACCATGACAGCTGAGAACCATTGTAGTTAGTTGTGGTGGTTAGTGCACTTGCTAACCATGATAGCTGAGAGCCATTGTAGTTTGTTGTGGTCATTAGTGCACTTGCTAACTAAGACAGCTAAAAGCCACTGTAGTTAGTTGTGGTGGTTCGTGCACTTGCTAACCTTGATAGCTGAGAGCCAATGTAGTTAGTTGTGGTGGTTAATGCACTTGCTAACCATGACAGCTGAGAGCCAATGTAGTTAGTTGTGGTGGTTAATGCACTTGCTAACCATGACAGCTGAGAGCCAATGTAGTTAGTTGTGGTGGTTAATGCACTTGCTAACCAAAATAGTTTGCGTTCACTTTCCCATAGTGGCTAGATTTCTATGACCAGTATGGTTCTGATGTGCCTCAGCCTTGTAACATGGGTATCTAATGATTTTCATAATTATCTGCACTATCTCGGAAGTAAAAAGTGACACAGTAGGGAATAGGTCACCCGACCTTATCTGTTATAACCTAGTATATATGGTCTAACTTACAGCAGTATTTGCCATGGGTTTAATAAGATGAAGATAAAGATAACTCCATAGCAAATAAACTCTGCTGGAGAGTGAATGTTAAAAAAAAGCTAGTTACATATTCTTAACAGGAATTAGCAGTCAACTCCAGCATTTTTGGGCTGCTTGTGATTCCTGGACAAGTTTATATTCAGTAGTTTACCATTGCTTTCTGAAAGACCGGCACTTATACCATTGTAAGGAAACTAAAAAAGAATGTAGAAAGAATGAGATTGCGGGGGATCGGCAAGGTGAATCTCAAAACAGAGGGAAGACCAGGAGAACATTTAATCAGATAGCGGTGGCAACGATTAGTTGTATGACTCTTCGCTGGCTGTTGAACGAGGGGACTGAGCACGTATGGGAATGTCCTGAGTGCAGTGATGTCGGTTCTTGACTCAACTCAACTCAAGGAAACCAAAGCGAGACGGTCTGCTTCCAAAACCACCTGCAGCTGTGTTTCGAATGCAGTTTGATGATGAATTGCAGTCGCAACCCCTTCATCACAGTGAAGTTTTAGACCCTCACATATTCTAGACCATGAGATGTGTGGTGGAGTAACCAGTTTCCTTACTCATGACCTTTCCCTCCCCCAGACAATTCCCCCCTCTCCCTCCACATTCTGAAAATTGGTATCCATTCTTATGAGGCGGAGTCAACATCAGATCCATACTGGGTATAAAAAGAATCCTGCCCCTGCTGGTGATTGAATCTGAACCACTGCCTGGCAGGTAAGCACACTAACCACTATGGCACCTACCATGGGATTACCTTTATAAATGACCATCATGCTGGATTCTACCCCTCCATCCTCCAAGGAAGTGCACTGATCCAGGTCTAGCAAATGAAGTCAGCTTTGTGTGCATTATGCTAAGCATTCTTCTTCCTCTTCTTCTGTGTTCGTCCGGAATGTGATTTTAGACGTAATTGCAGTGTGCTTGTTTACAGCCAAGCTGCAATCTTTGCACCTTTTGACACATCCAACTTCTTCAGGCATTTGTTGACTGGATTACCTTCCCGGGTGCCAAGTATTCAAAAGAGGATCTAGAGTACACTGTGACAACTAGAAAGATTGAAGTTTTTCAAGACAATGGGTGACAACAGAAGATTCTGGGCTGGCAGAGTAGACTGGAAGATGATTAGCTACTGAACTTTTCAAGAAAATAGACAGATGGCTGTGGAGGAGCATGGTAGCCTGCGCCACTCTGCATGACAACTGATGATGATGATGCTGATGATGATGGAGACTACCTTCTTGACAGATGTCTAGTAAATCATATCTGAACACTGGCTGCAGAGGAATTTAGTGCAAGCTGCAGAGATATTGTTTATAGAAAGATAATAAGAACGCAATGGACAGATAAAAACGTAATGAAGATATCTTGAAATAAGTTAATTAAAATAAGAACTGGCTACTCATATAAGACAGTCAAAATGTTTTTGGACGTTACGAGAAGAAATGGATTGGAAAACTTAGTGACAACTGGCAAGATCAAAGGGAACAGACCAAGAGGAAGAGCGAGAGGAAAATACCTGGATGGCTTTACCACATGGCATAGACAAGACAGGAACACTGATCTGATCCACGACGCTGGTGATCGAGTGAAATGGCGAGTCATGACCGCCCATGCTTTCTGGCATGGCACATGATTGATTGACTCATATAAGAGAAAGATCGTCCCAATTTTTTGGGCACACCATGAGAAGGGGAAAGGTCATGACAATAGGAAAGTTGGAAGGAAAGTGACGCAGGGAGAGACAGAAAGAAGATACTAGACAGTTTGACATTATGGCATGGAGAAACACTGATAGCAGAAATGATTGGCAGCACACAAGACAGAAGGCTGTAGACAGACATGATAACCAACAACACACACATGGACTATAAGAAAAATGTGGTGATATGTGCCTGCAAGGTATTACTTTCCAAAATACTTAGAATGGATAAATGCAGCTACAAAGGAAGAAATAAAAATCACATTTCACATATCAACCTTGAGGACAAACACATACGATTAAGCAATACTACTTATAAGAAACCCACCTTTGGGTACACCACTGGCATTTTTAACTGTGAATGCCAACTGTCCATTCAAGCCTTCATCAGCATCAGTAGCAATGATGTCTAAAATATCTGTGTCTATATCAGCACTCTCCGGCACTTTACCCACAAAGAATGGCTTACTGAAAATGGGACAGTTGTCATTGACATCTTCTATAGTAACATAGACCTGAAAAAGACAGCAAGTGATAGACATTAGATGTTTGTCACTGGGAGTTATATACATAAAATATGCCTGGCAGTGTGAGTGTAAATGATAGTACAGAAAGTTAACCCCCATGTAAAAATCAGTCCAGTGCACTCCATAAGCAGTAGCAACTACTAGTAGCAGTAGCAACATGTGCGTGCGTGCGTGCGTGCGTGCGTGTGTGTGGACTAAATTCGAGTTCAAAGCATGAGAGCAGTTTAAAACAATGTAAGGTGTCTACTCGTTCAAAAATCATTATAATCTGATTGGTTTGGTTTGTTTTGTAAAGGATAACTTTCACTCCAGGTGGATATTTCCACAAGTGCTCCAGTCACAAAGACTCACATATATACACCTGGTATAAATAGAACGATCTAGATACTAAAAGCCAAATTGATTTTATATTAACAAGAAATAACAGAAAGAGAAATATATTAGATGCAAGGGCAGTGCCCAACTTAGGTATAAACAGAGACCACATAGCAGTCATTGCCACAATAAGAACCATAAGTAGAAGGAAGCAAAGACCAGGAAAATACATGCCATGCGAATCAGTAAACTTAAAAAACCTCAAAGACGAGGCAGTGAGGGAAAATTATGAATAAGAGCTAACTGAAATCTTTGTAAAATTACCTGTAGAAAGAAAGACGGTGGAAGAAGAATGGGAGATGTTCAAATCAAGCATTTTAAATACTGCATAACACGGACAAAGAAAATAACAAGTTGGTGGAACACAGAAGTAAAGAAAGCCGTAAAAGACAAAAAGGAAAAATATAAAAAGTGGTCGAAGAGCAAACAGGAATGCGATTACATAGAATATAGAATAGCGAGAAGACACGTGAATAGAATAGTAAAGAGAAAAAAACAAAAAGACTGGGAGGAGTATGGAGAAACTCTAAATAAACACTACAAGGAGGCAACTAGACACTTCTATAAAAAGATAAGTGCGATGAGAACCAGAGAAGAACCCTTTGACCCAACTGAAATAATTAACAATGAAAATGGAGAACCAATAAGTGAACAAAAACAAATCCTAATAAGATGGAAACAGTACTTCGAGCAACTTCTCAACATCCCATCAGATACAACAGGAATTCAAGAAACCGACACAGATGCCACCGAAGAACTAGAATCAGACATACTGAAAGAAGAAATTATAGAAGCCATCAGATTAGCCCCATTGAACAAATCACCAGGACAAGATGAAATACCAAATGAACTAATTAAAGCAGCGAGAGAAGTAGGAACAGCATGGCTACATAGACTATTCAACCATGTTTGGGTAGAACAAAAGACACCACGAGACTGGGGAATCGCCATAATTATCCCAATTTGGAAAAATAAAGGCAGCAAAAGAGACTGCATACAATACAGAGGCATTTCACTGTTGAGTCATACTGGGAAAATATTTTGCAAAATTCTTGAAAAAAGATTAATAACTATTATAGAACCCCAGCTAAGCGAAACACAACTTGGATTTAGGAAAAACAAAGGATGCACAGATGCCATTTTTGCTCTTAGACAACTTGTAGAACAATAATCAAATTCAATGAAACACTTTACTTAGGCTTTGTCGACCAAGAAAAGTTATTTGATAGAGTAAATAAAAACAAGCTGTGGGAAATCCTTAAACAATATGGAGTGAGTACGCATCTAATGAATCTATGTAGAAACTAATACAACAACAGTGAATTCATAGTGAGAGTAACTGGAGGGCACTCAGAATCCTTCAGCATAAGATCCGGAGTACGACAAGGTTGTGTCCTGTCCCCTCTCTTGTTTATAACATATATAGACAACATATGTAAAGAAACCAGTGTCAGAGCCTAAGTGTGCAGCAACATCGTTACGGCACCCGGCGGACAAGAGTTGTCGGCTGGCGAGATTCTTACCTGACACGCGACCAGCGCTGACGACAGACGCACGCAAAGCCACGTGACCCCACGAGAGGCAGTGGACAGTGTGTGTGTTAATCTGAGACCAAGCTGGGACTGGACATCTGAACGGACGTGTGTGTCGAGAGCAAGGCGTTTGTGTGAATCTCCGTGGTTGTGAGCTGAACGACTGATATCGTGAGCGTCAGACCTATGAGCTGTATTGTGGTTGTGAGTTATATGTAGTACATTGCTGTAACTATTGTTATGTATTTAATGTGGTAATAAATCCATTGAACTTGTGTTGCTGTGTCTTACGTCGAATTACGTTGTACTTGTACTGTCTCACATGTGTTAGCCAACGAGCCTAATAGAAGATCCTGACATGTGTGGACGTGGGTTGCTCGTCTTTATTTAAGAACCTAATATATTTAGACGTGTGTTGTTCATCTTTGTGATTTAAAACTATAATTCTTGTACTTGTAAAATTTGTCAAGGTTATAGTGATGTACATGTGATCGAAAAAGTCTCAGTATGATCCATTACTACATTGTCTAAATATGTTTAAGATCATTAGTAAATGTACAGTACATATTGTTTGATCCTGTAAACGTGTTAAACATTTGTGATCTGTGAAAATTGTCATCGTTTGACCTTGTCAACATTGTGATTTTGCCACCATTTTGACCTTGTCGCCATCTTGTAAACTTGATGTCTTTGTCCTTACTGAATGTCATCTTGATGTAAGTGATGTGTCATCAATGTTATTGAGTGTTCAAATACAGATAGATTGTTTTTGTGTATTGAGTTTGTGGAACGCAAAGAGTTTTGGAAAGAGTGTAACTTCTGTTGAAAGAAACACTGTTGACGACAAATTTACGACATACAATTATACTCAACGCCATCCAAACCAAATCAACACTTAGTGACTTACAGGCACACACCAACAAACACACGCTAACTTATTTCTCTCCAAAAACAAAGCAGGTTTTTTTGCGTACCATCCATAACCCTGCCGTAGAGGTCATTTGTGGTTCCGAAGTACGACCTTACCGTTTTCTAGCCCGATTGCCCAACCATTCATCATATCCAAGGGCACCTTGAGTATATTTTTCTTCACTTTAACTTTACGTATGCATTAGTGGGCACGCATCGTATAGTCAAATCAATTGTAAGTTATTTTTCTACTAACCATTTACAACATATTTTGTGTGGTTGATTTTCATTGACATATTTTCTCCATCATGTCGTCATTATTTGATTTCATCGATATGGGTTTAAAATTAAGTTAGAAGGTGATGAATTAACACAATGGAGTGAGAAGAAATACGCTGAGTACTGTGAACGCGAAGATAGAGCAGCAGAAAGAGCTCTAAAACAAGCAGAAATAACTGCCAAGCAAGTAGAGGCAGAAACAGCATTAAAGCAAGCCGAAGTAGAAATGGCTGCAAAGACAAAGCAAGCTGAGATAGACAGTGAACTTAAGAAAGCAGAAATAACTGCCAAGCAAGTAGAAGGCAGAAACAGCATTAAAGCAAGCCGAAGTAGAAATGGCTGCAAAGACAAAGCAAGCTGAGATAGACAGTGAACTTAAGAAAGCAGAAATAGCAGCTCAGAGTAAGAGGGAAGAACTAGAATTACAGTTGAAAATAAAACAACTCGACACCGAGACTGCAATAAATAAAGAGTCAAAGAAATCTGAAAGACTGGAAAAAGAAAACCAGTATAAGAAGTACCAAGGTATCGTTCGTAACTATACCTCGGGTGACTGCATAGCAGCCTTTACCCAAAATTTTGAGACTTTAATGGAACATTACCAAGTTCCACTTTCGGAATGGAATATTTTATATATGAGGAGTCTATCTGGGGAACCTCTGAAAGTCATTGAAACCATCCCCAAAGACCTCAGAAAAGAGTACCATTACATTAAATCTAAAATAATGGCACATTTCATGTTAGATGAAGCAGGGTACAGAGAACAATTCAGTAAACTGAGTCCAAAATCAACTCAAACGTTCTCTGACTACCTCTGTTTAGTCCGAGACATTTTCAGCAAATGGACTTCATCAGCCAAAATTAACAAAAATTATGATAAATTAGAAGATCTCATCATTCGAGATAAGGTTATTTCTTCTATCCCAACATCTTTTTCTAAGTTCTTGCAGGAGAATGAATGCACAAGTGTGGAAGAAATGGAAAGACGTGGGTCGGCCTATTATACGGCAAATAAACAGTGTTTTGCCACTGAAGCTACTGACAGTAACTGGGTAGCAGCAGCCAACTATGAGAACAACTATAGTAGGCAAAAACCAAACAGGCCTACCTCTGATAAAGTTATACATTGCATTCACTGTAAATTTTTCCACCATTTAAACGAAATGTGCGATAAAAACCCAGGGTACCCAACATACTTGCAAAATATGGTAAACAGACAAGACAGAGAACGTAAATCGTTCAAAAGTGCACGTAAATGTTTTCTCTGCAAGGCTTACGGTCACCATCGCATGGATTGTAGAGGCAGGCATATGACCAACAAAGCCAATGCCGCCTTGTTCGATAGCTCAGCGTCAGAAGACGAAAATCCAGAAAAACATCCTGTACATGCAGCACAGGCTTGTGATGTATTTAGTGCTAACAAATGTACTGTCTGTAATACCTTCTATGAGAATGGTATCTTAAAATGCGGGCACGCCGTCCCTATTACCAATGAGGAAGCTAACTTGGTAATAGACTCAAAATCAGACTATGTACCATATTGTAATAATGTTATTAACATCACTCAACCTCATTCCTTATGTAAAGAGATCAATACTCAACAAGAAGGTGAGAAAATTAACAAAACATCAAGACTGTCGTTAGGGAAACTAACGTTCCATAAAGGTTACATCAATGACACAGTATGCACATGTGTACGCGACACAGGGTCCTGTCTTATCGGTCTTCGAAAGACCTTAGCTGATCCTAAAGACTACCTAGATGAGTACATCTATTGCAAAACTGTTTCAGGGACAGTAGAGAAATATCCCATGGCATGGGCCAATATAAAATCACCTTTCCTATCAGGCAGAGTAACTTGTGCTTTATTAGACAATCCATGTTGTGATTTATTAATTGGAAATGTATTAAATGTGACAGATTACACAGAATCCAAACCTCACACAAGGCAAAAAGTTAACACCACAACAAATACTGCCTTAACTACCCCACTCATCATACAACAACATGATGAACAAACCAAGATACCACACCATACCAACTTGATTACCATCTCAAAACAAGAAGAAACAGAAACTGGTGTGTATCAGCACAAAGGAAAAGGTGCAGGAAACAAACAGTTCACAACAGCGAGGAAAGATCACAAATCATCATGGTATATATTATACCTCCTATACTCTCTGTTAACTACACACATAACCAAATGCACACAGTGGATAGTTATACTTGCACTACTGATTGTAAATACAAAACAAATGTCTTCACAAACAGTTATATTTCCACATCATCATGACACAACACAGATGATATTACTCATGACAAACCAGCAGACTTTGTTACTTATGTCATTACTGTTGAACCAAATTTTGTTACTGCCACTCATAATCTCTAGGGTAAATCAACTCATACGAATACCTATGCTGAACAATGTAAAACAGCAGTCGGTGGAATTACTGACAAAAATCAGCAACAATTTACCCTACATATTTTGGAAAATATACACAAATTGCAAAAGATCATACAAATATGCACGATTACATTTCACAACTATACATGGTGTATTATTATTGTTTGAACTATTGAATGTATACACACATGTACGAGTGCAGGTTTGGAGATAACACTCAAAATGATCTCAACATGAAATTTGAAAATCCTTTTGAAAGATTTTAACCGTAACCCACTTTATATCCTTAGATCCAGTATCTCCAGACTTACCTTGTCTGTTATACGACGCCTCCTATCTGACATTCTTAATATCATTCACTATGCTGACGACATCTGTGTCTATACAGAGACAACGACGGAACTATAACATTGACACCGGGACAGGACGTTCTACTACTACTACCTAGTATCAGACAGCACTGACTGACAGTGAAGCCTTCAAAGGTGAGCATGGCTTACCAAGAGATATCATTTTTGGGGTACAGAATATCCAATGGCGTTGTCATGACAGACAACGAAATTGTCTCCAAAATTCTAAAACTGTCACTTCCAACAAATAAGAAACAAGTCCGCAGTTTGTTGGGACTTATTAATTATTATAGAAACGTTATTCCTGATTTTTCAGAACTGACTGAGGTTTTTTCTAACTTACTAACCAAGAATAAACCCGAAAAAGTTGTAAACGATGAATGCCTACGAAATGCATTTGATAAAGTTTTGGCACACTTTTCTGATAAGAATACACCTAATCTCATCCTTAAATTGCCCAACACTCGTTTACCTTTCAGATTGAGAACAGATGCTAGCTCCATTGCGATCGGTGCAGTCCTTTTGCAGGAATACAACGATATCCTGCATCCCGTTTGTTTTCTATCAAGAAACTAAGACCCCGAGAGCGGGCCTGGTCCATTCCGCAGTTAGAGGCATTGGCCTTAGTAGAAAGTGTAACAAAGCTGTCCAGATATCTTCTAGGACGTCACTTTATCATCGAAACTGACAACAGTCCATTAAGGTATATCAATTCCACAGTACCATCAAATAACATGATTGCTCGCTGGTCCTTGAAGCTTCAGAATTTCAGTTTTGAAGTTCGCCATATTCCCGGCAGAATGAATACAATCGCCGACCTTTTGTCCCGTTGTCCGACAGACCCAGTAAGCAATGT
The DNA here is from genome assembly GCA_014155875.1 of Cepaea nemoralis. Taxonomy (NCBI): domain Eukaryota; kingdom Metazoa; phylum Mollusca; class Gastropoda; order Stylommatophora; family Helicidae; genus Cepaea; species Cepaea nemoralis. Next base: position 604,658 of record JACEFZ010000049.1, on the reverse strand, counting down.
CTGAGTGCACTGTGTAATATTACACTCAGCCCAACACAGCCACCAATGAGTGAATTTTTTTCCATTCACCTACTGTGTAAGGTCAATAATCAAAATTGTGATACGGTTTGGAGACCGACATGTATAATATACTTATTTTAATCAAGTCATGTAATGAGTGTAGTATAATTGTGTAGTGTGTGTTAGAATGAGAACGATATTAATTGTATATAGACACCAACAACAGTGTCACAAACGCTTAACCAATTATCAAAAGCGAACTTTACCATTGTGACATTTGTGGGTGATTTTTTTTCACCGTGATATTTTAACATGTGCAAATGTGGACCGAACATTGACTCCTACATCACCTCTACAGCGAATGTGATCCAAATCGTTCGACGTGTGAACACATCGGAAATAAGAACATTCCATCATAATCCGTTGTCATACTATAACATCAGACACGAACTGTGAGAACATTCTACTATCCGTTCCGAAATAAAACCGGATCATTTGTGTTCAGAAAATGTAACATCAACCAAATTTTTCGTTTCGTGTGCATTTCCGGTATAATTTAAAAAGTATAACATAATTAGCAGACTATGTACAAATTTCCAAAAATTTATGACACTTGTAAAATCCTTTCGAATCTATAAAATATAATATACCAATTGGGTACTTATTTATTTTGATTAGTGTAATCTTAGAATTATATCTTGATTAATGTATTCATATTACCGACTTTTTCTCGTTAATATGAAGAAACGTCAAGCAATGACGCTAAGAAATTAAATAATTATTGTAATGTATGGAATTTCTTAAATGTCAAAATTACTTCCCTTGCATTTGTGAATTACATCAAGGGCCATAATTTGAAACATATTCATTAATGTGTGTTGTATAGATAGGCATTTTGTTGCTCAAATGTTTGGCACAGCAGGTAGGCGTCCACCAAGCATGTCATAGAGCTGCCAACATTGCAAACCAACATAAGAGCTCCTGACCAAATGAGGGCAGAGTTTAAGTGTTTAATACGACTAATACAAAGCCGTATTTCAGTCTGGCTAGATGGTTGTTGCAAAACAATCATATTATTACTTTTTTTTCAAATAGCTGGGAGGTAGATGCGTGAAGCTGGTGCTACTGATCTGACTGGGTATTATTGCAATGAAGGTAACCAGGCATCAGGGGGATGAAACCTGAATTGTGTTAAAAATTGTACTTCATTTGTCATGTCAGTACAACTTACATTTTTTGTGTATATATTTCTATGCCTTATATGTATTTTCATGCATAACACTGGGAAGAGTAGTCTCTGACATGAAATTAACACTACCCCAGTATATACATACATCATGAATGAAAGATGGCATCTTTCATTGAAGTACCCGGGGAGAATGTCAGAGCCTAAGTGTGCAGCAACATCGTTACGGCACCCGGCGGACAAGAGTTGTCGGCTGGCGAGATTCTTACCTGACACGCGACCAGCGCTGACGACAGACGCACGCAAAGCCACGTGACCCCACGAGAGGCAGTGGACAGTGTGTGTGTTAATCTGAGACCAAGCTGGGACTGGACATCTGAACGGACGTGTGTGTCGAGAGCAAGGCGTTTGTGTGAATCTCCGTGGTTGTGAGCTGAACGACTGATATCGTGAGCGTCAGACCTATGAGCTGTATTGTGGTTGTGAGTTATATGTAGTACATTGCTGTAACTATTGTTATGTATTTAATGTGGTAATAAATCCATTGAACTTGTGTTGCTGTGTCTTACGTCGAATTACGTTGTACTTGTACTGTCTCACATGTGTTAGCCAACGAGCCTAATAGAAGATCCTGACAACCAGCCAAATCTAACCATTAGAGAACTCCTGTTTGCGGACGACCAAGCACTAATAGCAAAATCAGAAGCTGAATTACAAGACCACATGAATAGTCTAAACGAAATGTGTAGGGAACATATCATGAAAATTAGCACAAGTAAAACAGAGGTATTGACTATAACTAAAGAGGAAAAAGCAACAACGATTCACCTAACCGAACATCCCTTGAAACAAGTAAAAAGTTTCAAGTACCTAGGAAGTATAATATCACCAAATGGTAAATCAGAAGACTAGATCGAAAATAGATGCAATAAGGCAAACCAACTCATTGGACAAATGGCACCAATACTAAAGAACAAAAATGTATCAATAATTACTAAGAAAGCACTTTACAACACAATCTTCCTACCAACTCTATGTTACCAATGCCAAACCTGGACAATGACAGAAAAAGAGAAAAGAAAAATCACAACAAAAGAAATGAGATTTCTGAGAAGAATACTCAATGTATCAAGAAGAGATAAGATCAGAAATTACGAAATCAGGACTAAAGTGGGGGTTATAGCTGCACTAGATTTTATTACAAGGCAGCAACTCAAATGGTTTGGCCATGCAAGTAGGTTACCAGCTAACAGTATACCACAACAAGCAATGTTGTACAGACTAGAGGGAATCAGAGGAAGAGGCCGACCACGTAAATGATGTACGCAGGGAATAACAGAGTCCATGGGAATATCGACACATGAAGCCCATAAGCGAGCACTCTCCCGCTGTTTATACTTCACCTCGACACCGCAAGGTACAAGAGGAACATGATGAGATGAGATGAGATGCTCCAATCTCCTCCCTTACATCAGCACAGTGCACAAACTGTAGCACCAGCGAGTATTAAAATGTCTATTTACAATAATCAGACATGCTACAAATTCCCTGTGGGTAACTTTTCTAATGTAGAAATTCTTCCTAAGCAGTGGCCTATTCAGCCTTCTCTTTTAAATTTTCAACAGGCAAGGGGTTCTTAATGTGCATTAACATGGACACGAGCTCTCCAATTTTTTCACCTCTGTCCAAGAAGGTTAAACATCTGATACAGTGCTCCAGAATCAGGGGGAGGCATACCATCCCTTTTCTTACTTGTGTGATGATCTGAACAGTCATCACAGCAAGACAAACCCAGTCTGCCTGAGCCAGTGGCATACACCGTGACCTCTGATCTACACTGTCCCTATACATCATTACTACGAGGTGAATGATGGCACAGGGGAAGTGGAAGTTTGTGGAAACTTCCTGAGGATCAAGAAGGCAATGAATGAATCACCCAAAAAAAACGAGAAGTAGATTGTGAGCTTTACTAAAACACGACTACAAGAGACAAATTGGACGTTGCGGCCAAAGCCTTCGTCAGCACAGGACAAACAAATACAAACCAACACAAACCTACATGAAACACACTATGACAATATTAAACTATTAACACGCGCGCGCAGAATGGACTAAAAATCGACAACAATCTGACAGACCACGAAGACGAAACGTGAAATATATAGTAGCAGTTCAAGGGAACAAACAATGGTAAACAAGAATGAGGGGAACTGCAGTAAAGCTTAAAAAGGCAATGAATGAATCACCCAAAAAAAAAGAGAAGTAGATTGTGAGCTTTACTAAAACACGACTAAGTAGAGGTGGACAAGAGGAGTCCGGTGGGTTCAGTAGGGATTCTGGATGTTTGATAATTAGACAATGATTGTTGAGAACTGGTGGTCTTTAATAAAACCTTAAAGAATATGCACATGTTTTTACAAGTGCACATTATATCACATTTTTTTTTGGTATCTGTATTGGCAAAGAGAGATGGCAAGAGATTACAGTTTGCTGGGAATCAGCCCAGGGTGTCACAGAAAGTGAGTATGTGGCAGTAAGTTCTATTGTCTTTCAAAAGTTATCTTTGTATTTATTGACATTATTATTAATAAACTGTATCTGTGTAAGAGTAAGTAAGAGTCATGAATTCTTCTAAACCGTTATGCGAGCCTGGCGGTCCAGAAATTAGTAATCTAAGTGTAGACTTAACGACTTGTGACAATGCTGATTACAAAAGCTCAGTTACCTCTCCATTGTACGTATAGAAAAGTCCTAACCTCTTCTTCTTCTGCTTCTGCCTTTTTTCTCAAACTGAAGCATACCCATAGCCCCTCCCCTTCTATCTTTTGTTATCTCCTGCATTTCCTCCATGTACTTACTCCCCATAATAATAATCTCTGTCTCTAATTCTCTTCTTCATGTGCTTTTAGGTTTCCCTTTGTTTCATTTGTCTGTGGGTTCCAGAGAAAACACTTTCCAGTTATACTAATGTCTAGTTTTCTCAAGGTATGTTACCCAGAGCAAGTTTCTTTTTCTCACCTCTTGATTGGCTGGAATTTGTCTAGTTCTCTACCTAAGATATGTATAAGTGATTCTGTCTTACCTATTTATTCCTTCTAACCTATTCAGTGCCGGTCTCCCTGGCCTAGGGGTTAGCGTCTTTCTCTGTAATCCCGTATATTCTTGTGAGTAACATGACATGCATGAGAAATGGTAGCGGTTCTCGCCACTTACGGGGTATGTGAGCCGGTCGCTCAGAAATCAATGGCAAACTACTGAGCTTAATCTTGCCAAGAAATCAACAATCAGCTGAAAGATGCTGATGTTGACAGCGATATCCTGTAAAGGATATGCGAAAAAAAAAAAATTATTCAGTGGCGGGTGCAATAGTGTAGTTGACAGGGGGCTACACTGATAATGTCATGAGTGCTGTCAGATGAGGGTTCGACGACAACATTCGTCGTCATCTAACAGAGGAAAAGACTGCCCGCCTCTCTTCCATGCATTCAGGCCTACACAATTTTATGATCCTATGAAATCACTCACCCATAGCAGATTCCTGCTTCAAGACATGTTTGTTAAGCTTATTCAGTTATAATTGAATAAACTACACATTACAGTGTGTTCACAAATGTTTTCCCCCATATAAAAATCCATAACTCAGTAACCAACTGAGGGAAAATGATAAGATTTAGCATATAACCTTATTATTATGTATAACCAAAAAAAAAAATTTGTTCTGGAGATTGAACAGCAGATCTAAATATTTGTTTATATGCAGTATATAATTTATGGGTCAGAGATGAAGTGCATATAATGAGATGTGTAGTCCTTCACACGGAAACATCAGTGTTCAATAATGAATATTCTACGTCGTGCATGGGAATTTCCTTATGAGAAGCACGTTACATAGTGTTCACAGCCTTCCGTTGTTACCCGAATTGATGTGCATTACTGTAAAACAAGTTTGTAATACATTTTCATCAAAACATCAAAGCTATTTTGCTGCTTTCCATGATTTCAGTTGCCTTTGGATCTATCAAAGACATATTCATTGGGTGGAAGTAAATATAAGATGGGAGGAAATATTTCATAACAATGAAACAGATACTTTTTAAAAAATTGAACCTGAATGAGGGCAAACATCTGTAAACACATTAAAATAACATGTCAAGAAAATTCCTATCTCTGTCACCAAATAGCTCTTGATAAGTGAAGACAGTTAAGGTATAGTTGATCAACATCTGGTAATTTCGGTAACAAGAACATTCAATTTATCTTTTCTGGAATTTTAAATGTAACTCAACAAATCAGCACAACTGTTCACATATCATTCAAAAATTCAAAATTAAACGCAAAGATCTTAAGCTATACACACTATGAAAATTTATTAATTAGACAAAATTATGTTGACTTTTCCAATATAATTAATATTTTAAGTTGTCAGTTTTAGATGTTTCAAAATTCTGTCCTAGTTGTTACTTTCAATGTTTCCATCATAGACATTACCATAACTCCTTATGTTCTTACTATTTAGAGTGTTATTTATTAAAACAGCAATTGCCTGGGATAATTAGAGGTCATACAATAACAACAAAGACTTACTTGTGCAGTACTGTTTCTACGCACTGTTGCATTCAATGGACTATCATAAGCAATAACCTGGAATGCTAAAAATCCTGCCTTCTCGCGATCAAATGTGACATTTGGATTTATGGTGATTACACCCTGTGAAAATGCAAGGATTGCACAATTAAAGCATCAATAACACAAAATATGACTTATTTATTAAAATGTAAATCTGGCATTGCTGAAAGAAAAAAAAATGAGAAAGACAAGGTTATTTGGTTACATCAAATTACATAAAAATCCACTGAAAATCTTAATAGGGGGAACAAAACTTAGAGAGCCAGATTTTGACCAAGATATAAATGGACAAGTAATATTAATATATGGTCAAAGTACAGATTAGTAGAATGAGCAACGGAATGGAAATATTGACTTTTATGACAATGAAAACATAAGAAAATTCTTAGGCAGTAGCCTAAAGAGAAAATAATTTTACAGCCATAGGTAACAAACAAAATAATAACAAGATGCTCATTGCCATCTGTCAGATTCTCACCCAGGGTTGCAACGCGTCGTCTGTACCCACGCCAGGCAAATGCAACCGGCCTCAACTCTGAGCGGTGTTAAACACGCTAGTTACAATGCTGCGTCTTCGACGCCAGGGAAGTCCAGCCAGGCTCAACTCTGAGCGACGCTAAGCCCGTTGCTGGTCAGTCAGGACACAGCGTGAAACTAGTGGTTCACGCAGGGGGAATCTACTCTGACTGACGAGAATGCTGAATGGCTAGAGAGACAGACTTGGTAGATCGTAGCGGACAGACGTTTGAATGGCGAATGCAATGAAGCGAATGTTTGAGCGTGAATCGATAGCTAGCCTGTACGAGTGTAAGAGACCGAACACCTGGGTTATTGACTTGTAAGTGTATTGCATTGATGTATTGGTTGATTGCATGTATTGATTGTATGATTAATTGTGATTACGTGATATATGCATCGATTGTGAGTTGCGCGTTGCGCGAATAAAGTGTTTGCATTGTGTCACATTGAGTTATTTAGTGACAGTATTTAGTATCTCACTTGTCAGCCAACGAGCTAGAGTCTTGCTGCCGCAAGATCCTGACACCATCTACCCCAAGATAGTCTTTTGAGTGTCAAGTGTAACGTTTTTTTAATTCTCTAGAACAATGTCTCCATTAGTAGTATCAGCATTTGTGCTTCAGGCAAACCATTTCAGTAAAACTTAATCACACTGGTGGACACTTTGTGAGGGCAAAGAATAGTTTGCTCACACCCATAAATAATGATATGTTGAATGAATTAAAAGCACATAATCTGGTGTTTTAGATACAACAATTCATCTTAAACTGAATGAGCTAACAAGATGCTTGCCTCCTGGCCTGATGGTCATGGGTTGGATTTCACAATCAGGCAGATTTTTAATAATTTACCTGGGTTCTGAGGTTGATCCAATCTAAAATGGGCACCAGGAAATGTGCTGGGAAGTGAAGGTGGCCAGTGCGATATTGCCCATATCACCATTGGAGTGCTGACTGGCCTATACAAATATGGGCCTAGCACCTTGTACTTTCAGGTATGTAACAGCTCCTTTATTTACTTTAATGAGCTAAATCACACTTCTATTTTATCTGGTGCTACAGATAAAACAGTCTTCTAGCAAATGGATTAAAATACACTTCTACATAAGCTGGTGTTACAGACACAACAATTAACCTTACACAGAATTAGCTAAAATGCCACTTCTACATAAACTGGTGTTGCCGACACAACAATTAACCTTACACAGAATAAGCTAAATTGCCACTTCTACACAAACTGGTGTCACAGATACAGCAGTCAATAATATTCTATAACCTGGATTAAAACACACTTCTGCATTATCTGTAAGTGACAATCTCTCTTCTCTCTCTCACACACCCACGCTCTCTCTCTCTCAAACATACACACCCACACTCTCTCTCTGTCTCTGTCTCTCACAAAGCTGACTTACTGTGATCGGATCAATAGAAAAGTATCCATAAGGATCCTGCAGCATATACCTGACCACACCATAATCACCCTTGTCTATATCATTAGCAAACACTGTCACATTCAGTGTTCCCCCAGCTGTGTTCTCACGGATTGTTGTCTGGTACAATGACTGTGTGGACAAAATATTCATTATTTAAACATTCTGTTTAGGTAGACTTAAAGGTAACCCCCATGGCACATACTGTCAATTAGGTATGAAGTGTTAAATCTGCACATATGCTAGAACATGGCACAATGAGGTGGAGTGGATAGTTTCTTTCCTCACCCTCTATCCTTCTCAGACAAATCTTATACAATTCTAAAAATTATCTAGTACTCATTTTATGAGATTGTGTCAACATCACAGCCGTCCTGGTCAAAAACAAGAAATCTGCCACTGCTTGGCCTTGAACCTGGAACACTGTCTTGGTCAGCAATTGCACTAACCACTATCAAAACAATGTTTTCCTGTAGTGAATTTGAATAACGAAGACACAAACCAAAAATGTATAATTTATTGCCTGGCATATTTTGCTGCATCTCAAGATGCAGCAAAATATGCCAGGCAATAAATTGTACATTCAATGGTTTGTGTCTTCGTTATTCAAACTTATCACTCTACCACCACCATTTAGAGGGTGTCACAGTGGCAGAGTGGTCAAGCTGTGTGCCTTGCTCTCTGACAGTTATAGGCTTGTTTTCAGGTTTATCATTCAGACTGTGAAGGGCAATTTTTCTGGAGACCCCTGGGGGTCATCACTGGAGCTATGGAGTTTGTGCTCTATGAAATGCTATTGGCAGGCAACTTGCCATTTCACAGACAGACAGACCGAACAAACTGGGTAAAACCTAGTGCAATGAAGTTGATCCGCTCACCTTTAACCTTTAACTGTAGGTAAAAGCATGAAATATTATATGAGCCAGTAGACCCTTGCACATTAATTGATTCAGTGTGGAATTATGTTATGCTGTGGATGGAATTATTTACCAGACCTGAAAAATCAACACCCACATACTTTACATTTGCTACATTGTGCATAACTATTCTCATCTCATCTCATCATGTTCCTCTTGTACCTTGCAGTGCCGAGGTGAAGTATAAACAGCGGGAGAGTGTCCGCCTATGGGCATAATTATTAGTGCAAGATAATGTAATATATTCAAAATAGAACATTTTTATTACAGTGCCATTTTTTATTACAAACTGTTCCTTGTTTTATGGTTTGGTCACCTGGACATTTCCACACCCCCACCCCCTCACATGTTGCTATGGCTATCCATGGGGGTGGTGACTTACCTTTGGCCCCTTGATCCACAATTGCCCATCAAAATACTGGTTATGATCTAGCCCAATTTCCATTACCTTTACACATGGCATTAACTCACACACGTCAAGTCTGCCCCAAGGAAACAAATGAGTAACTTTTATATATATAAGGGACGTTCATTTTAAATCCGTTCGTGCTGCACCGTGCATAATTGTGTACGTTGAACATGATCATGTCATAGTCATGTGATAAGTACTGACCAATGAATAAAAGAGCACATGCTTATCGTCCCATGATGCATAGGTTCTGTTTCTGACCACTGATACAATGGCCGGGTTGATCCAAAATCTGTCCAAAGGAGCTCAAAAAGCGGTGATTCAGTTTCTTTCATTTGAAGGATGTCGACCAGTGGACATTCATCGAAGAATGCAGGCAGCATACGGTAACAAATGTGTGTCAAAGACAACAGTAACAGACTGCGCACGAATGTTTTGGAAAGGACGTCAGTTCACGACAGATCTTCGATGGCCGGGTCAAACGCATATTGTTGCAACAGAAAAAAACATCACCAAAATTTATGCAGCAGTACAGATGAGCCGTTGTCGAAGCAAACGTTCGCCAGTGAAAGAATTTGATGTGTCAGTTGGGACAATTCAAAAGGTTGTTCGTAAGAAACTGCAATATTGGAAGGTGTGTTAACAGTGGGTACCACGGATGTTGACAGACCACCAAAAAGAGGTACGCATGGGATGGTGTTTGAACCACTTGTTGCGTTACAGAGTGGAGGGTGATGCATTTCTCTTCTGCATAGTGGCAGGCGATGAATCATGGCCACTTTGAGCCAAGCAGCAAAAGAGAGAGCATGCAATGGAAGCATGCTGGATCACCAAAAGCCAAAAAATTAAAGTTACAGGTTTCCACTGGTAAGGTTATGCTGAACACAGTCTTTTACCATGAAGGGCTATTGTTGGCGGACTTTAAAGAACCTGATGTCAACATCAACTCTACCCACTACTTGCAAACACTAGACAAGCTGCAAAGAGCCATCAAGAATAAACGACCCGTCATGCTTTCTTGTGGTGTGATTTTGTTGCACGATAATGTTCATCCGCATGTCGCAAAGATTGTGCAGGAAGCATTAGCAAGGAAGAAGTGGGAAATTCTGCAACATCCAGCCTATAGTCCTGGTTTGTCATAATGTGATTTTCATTTGTTTGGACCTCTAAAAAAAAGCTCTCAAGGGGCAAATATTTCACACAGATGCAGACATAATGAATGCAGTAAACACTTGGTTGAGTGAGCGACCAAAATCCTTTTTTGCGGACGGCATTCGCTGCCTACCTAAGCAATGGGATGCTTGCCTGAATGCCTACGGCAACGTCTTATGGCCAACCCATGGTGCATAATTCATTCAACATGAATGCTTTATTTAATTCTACCACACCTGTTAATGTTTCTTTCATGCTTTTGTAATAAAGCCATTGGAACCGGTTTCAAATGAACGTCCCTAATATAAAAAAAAGTCGCTTAAAAGTCGACAGGGTCAACTTCAGTGCACCGGGTTTTTATCCCATATGGCTCAGTCTCTTTCTGCAGTGCAGAAAGCGTCGCACAAAGCACAAACTCTGTAGCTCCAGCAATGAACCTCAAGAGTCTAAAAAAAACGCACTCGTGAAACCGAAGGGCGTGGCCCAGAATCAAACCCACAACCTTCGGAGCCTGAGTCAGACGTTTTGACCACTTCGCAACAGAGACCTTTAGAGTTTTTCATGTAGTTGCATCGGTGTATGTTTGTTTTGTGTGTGCTGACAAGGGCTTTAGCTGCAGTGTCCATGTGATCACCATGTCTATGTTGTCACTTGTGATCATATTCTTTACTTGAATTCATATTCTAATATTATTATTCTCATAATTGATCATATTCAAGTAAAGGATTCTACGTCTCATTTTTGTTGATTCATTCACTAAGATATCATACATACCTGTGAGAATTCTGGAGAGTTGTCATTTATGTTTCTGATGTGCACAATAACTCTGGTGGTGTTGGACAGAGGAGGCTGTCCAGAGTCTGTGCACTGGGCTGTGAGTTCAATCTGCTCTATCTGTTCAAAGTCAATGCGATCATTGACAATCATGGCTCCTGAAGATGAACAGACAACATTATTCCACAATTTTCTATTCTCCACAATACTTTTCCTCACTGTATAAATCTGAACCCCAATGTTCTTGCATGCCTGTGTCATGTAGCTCTTTCTTGGGATCCTCTCTTCTTTTTCTATGGATTTTTCCCTCTGTTATTTTCAATAACATACCAACATGTCTAATATATCACGACCAAGCCAAGACAGTTTATATTTCTGTCTCTTTTTTTCTTTTTGCATTCGCATCCTTTGAAATCACCCATAGTTTAACATATGCTACTACCACTAGAAAGTGCACTGGACTGATTTTGTGTGGGAGCTAACTTTTCACATTACCATAGGGCAACCCCTTCCAACTTCTGAGGTACTTGTAATTTACGTGCCCCAATCAAGGACAAGAAGTCAACATTTAAGTCCAAATAACCAATGTGTGAAATGAACCCAGAACATGGAGGTATCAGAGAAAGTTTTAGCGCAGGCACATTAAACATTTATGTATAATTTTAAACAGTTTAGTAACATTACATATTAAAAAAACTTTACAGTTATTTTTTATCCTTTCTGGTTAAAGTCCATGTTTCAGAGCAGTATAATACCACAGGCCAGATATGCGTAGCAATGATTATGAACATATAATAAAAGTAATCTCCTGGCAAATACTACCCCCATGGTGTAAAGTGTAAGGTCTCCAAATATATGTGTACTAGGTCAAAAATAATAAGGTTAGTATGACTAGCTCCCTTCTTCCTTCTCCTGCCTTGAAAGTCCTTAAAATTCTCCAGTACTCATTTGTAAATAAAGTCACTGAAGCATTGTGGTTAGAGTACTTGCCTGCCGAGACAACAGTCTGGGTTCAATTCCAGCAGAGGCATGATTATGTTTTCCAATCACCACAGCTCTGTCTCATAAAAGGAGTAGCAGACAATTTTCAGAATCATTTGGAATTTTCTGGGAAGGGAAGGCATTGAGGAAGAGAACTGGCCACCCCAATCATATTTTATGACCTAGAATATGTGAAGGTCTAACACTTCACACCCCAATGGTTGCAACTGCTGTGGGATTACCTTCATATTTTTTCCCCGCCCATTTTATGAGGTTGGCCAACCTCATTGCTGGTCATATACAAATCCAACCCCACCACTACAGGAGGATTAAACCCAGGACCATTGTATTGTAAATACACTAACCATAATGCCATCAAATATTATAAACGTACTGTAAACTTACATAATAAATAAAATTGTTGGTGGCAATATTCTAATCAATTTTCAAAGATACAATATATTGAAAAGTGACATGACTGGAGAGCTCAATAAAACAAACACAAGAAATAAAAGTGAATGTTTTGACCAGTATGATTTTTTTTCTCATCTTTAAGAGAGCTCAATAAAACAAACACAAGAAATAAAAGTGAATGTTTTGACCAGTATGATTTTTTTTCTCATCTTTAATTATGGCTCCCGCCTGCACTTCTGGGAGCCCACCATTGGGCTTATGGTAAAATAAGTAAAATAAAAGTCCTTTTTACATGCCTAAGATGCATTAGCATATAGAGCTAGACCCATATTTGTATAGAGTGTGATGTGGTCAGCCCCCTTTACTTCCCGAGACATTTCTGGGTACCCATTTAGGCAGGGTAAATGTGGGAGCTCAGGTCAATTTTAAAAATTCAAAACCACTAGCCCCATAGTGCTGGCCTGATATTTGTACAGACCAACTGGCAATTGAGGAGTCATGTCATATCATACCAGCCATCTTTAATTCCCAGGACATTTTCCTGGTATCCATTTTAGATTCAGTCAAGCCTAGGTCAAATTTAATAACCTGCCTTGATGTGAATTTGAACCCATGACCTTCGGGCCAGCAGGCACATGTGCTAGCCACTGTGCTACCATGGCTTCTTGCAAGGGCACGACCTATTTTCTAACAAGTCAGGCATAAAATAGGAACTGTTTTACTGACCTGAACCAGGCAAGAGGGCAAAGTACAAGGGTCTACTAGGACTGTCCTGTGTTATGGTGTATCCTGCTATCCTGTCATCCAGATCTCGACAGTTGAGGTTTTGCACGTAAGAGTTAATGTTCAGTTCTTCATCGATGGTTATATCGTAAGCTGGATAACTATCAAAATACGGTGCCTTGTCATTGTATTCCAGAATATGGATGAGCAGGGTACCTGTTTGATGAACATGTAAAATGTTAATTGTTAGGGAACCTTTGAGGCCATTCAAAGAGCATGACAAATAAATAAATTAGTATTGATTTGCACTCTCAGAAGTTGAGGTTAGAGAGGATACATTAGGCAACATAAAAAGTTACACTATAGTGACCACATCAAGATTCAAACATGCCTTCTTCAAATGATAATGCCTCATTGTAGGACCAAGTTTACTTTGATGCATGGCCAACTAAACACAAAAAATACACAGATGTGTCATCATTAGCAAGGTCTATCATTCATTCTTTTACTTCTATGAATGTCAGTCAATACCTGTTTATTTATTCCTCATGATAAGTGAAATGCTAACCTAAGCCACTAAACACTAAACCTAAAAAAGTCACTTCAGGGGATCACTTATGCTTTACAGCTGTTAAATAACATTAAATAATTTACATTGCTTTATAAACAGTGGCGAAGGGGTTACAGACGCAAATCGTAATCCTGCATACGTCATTTGAAACACAGCTGCTGGTGATTTGGAAACACCACCTTGCTTTGGTTTTCATAAAAAGAATGAGTGTCGATTGTTCACAAAGCAACGGCAAACTACTGAATGTAAACTTGCCAAGAAATAACAAACAGTAAAAAAAATGCTGAGGTTGAGTACAACATCTTGTGAAGGATATGCAACTAACAAATTTCATAAACTTGTCTATAAACTACTGGAAAGTATGAGAAATGCCATCAGCTCAATGAAGGGAATGGCCAGCAGGCTGTGTTGAATGCGAGGTGCAACAATTGAATCATGACAATTAGCGCCCAGGTGATGTAATTATCTACGCAGGTTATTCTGTGCTAAGAGGCAAAAGAAGTGCCTGGGGGTTCATAGTGAAAGACATTGGATAGTGTTTAGTGCAGGAGAGCCTGGCATATGATACCACAAAATATAGTCTGAGAATGCAGGTGGAGGCAGTCACAACAGCATTCCACTGGCTGGAGGACAAACAGCACACATATGTTGTGACTGTCATGGATTCACAGAGCACGCTGAGAAAGGTGAAGATAGGTAGTTCAGGAGATTGGCATGCTAGAAACATGTGTACAGCATGAAAGAAAATATAAGTCATCCTAGCCTATCGAGAATAGAGAGGCAGGGAGTAGCCAGATGATATGGCTGACAATTAGTACAAGGAGAAAAGGCCAGACTGACACATAATCAAACTGCAGCTGGTACCATTAGTAATGGGATCCTGTGGTGAGGGCTCAAGATGAGGACAGAGCACATATGGAAATGTCCAGAGTTCTGGGATGTTTATTCTTGACTCAGTTCAACTTCATGAAGGGAAACTCCCAACATGTCTAGTTGTAGAGGGTGGGCAACACAAGACAGAGTTCAGGAGATTGGGTATCTACCAGAATAATTGGAAAAATCTGCAGCTGAACAGAGCATAGTAATCAATTGTCCTTACAGCTGAACATTTGCTGTCAAATGAGGAGGTCACAAACCATACATGTGGATGTGGAAGAAATGAAGAGGACAACACATTATCTTACCAAGAATAAGTTTATGATTGAAGTCAGGAATGGATGAGTAGACTACATACGAGTCTTCAGACTAAATACTCTGATAGGATATAGAATAAGTCTGTGTGTAACTTGGGCCCTTAAGAGAAGCAAAGACAGTACCAATAAACCTAATATATATGTTGTAGGAGGCAACTAAGAAAGGTTGCCGTGGGACTAGCTTTCTTATTCTGAAGAAGACTTTAGCTGCAACACCCAACAAACCAAAGAGTTGGTTGATGGCCTTTGCTCCATTGGATGAAAAGGGCAGCAGATATAGACCAATCAACTCACGTTGGTATATTTTTATAATTTGTTAATAACATTGAATAATTTGCATTGTTTACTAAAATTATGCAGCCCTTCAACTCATGTTGGTATATTTTTATATATAAATATGATCAACAATTTTTAATGGTTAAAAGTGCTAATAACACAGAACAATTTGCATTGTTTCATGACATGATATAGCCTAGTCTACTAATATAATATTTTCCCTATTAACAGTATCCAAGATGGCGACGCGATGACTCGTTGTTCTTGGGGGAGACGCTGTTCAGTGTTTTTCTGTGGATTCCCTATGGAAATTCCCGTGAAATTCGTGTGGATAGTTATTTTTCCTTTGGATTATGTGATGTTATTTCGTGTTCGTTAATTGGAAGTGTTCAAAAGAAGCCACGGAAGGCAGGTGGTGGATGAAATTATGAGGGCAGCCGACAGATATTTGTTGGTTATGGTCTCGAGTTTCGCGACGGCAAGCTTTCTCTCTTTCGAGAGACAATGATTGCGGTCATCCAGCCAGTATGGTCACTGCCATAGAGGAAAGCAACGGCAAACTACCTCTTTGAAATTGCCTAGTTTATTATGATTCGCTTAAAGACTGATCATCGCTGGATCTGCAACAATTAGTAGACGCTGTGGTTGTACACAGTGAGCAGCTGGGGTTGGAATTAAATTGTAGGAAGACACAGGTTATGGTCGTCACTAGGAAGAACGAAGTACCACAATGTAATATACAAGTAAATGGGAATATTCTTCAACAAGTGAATCGGTTCAATTATCTCGGAACAGTCATAACATCTGATGGCAGATGCCTTGAAGAGATTAGAACAAGAATCGCCATTGCGAAAGTAGCCTTTAGCAAGATGAAAAACATTCTGACCAATAAAATGATGTCAATTGAAACGAGAAAAAGAGTGTTGAGGGGATACATAGAGCCTGTTCTTTTGTATGGATGTGAAACTTGGACAATGTGCAGTCAAGCTGAAAAACATCTGATGGCTGCAGAAATGTGGTTTCTGAGGAAAATGCAAAGAATACCATGGACAGATAGAAAAACCAATGACCAAGTACAACAAGAGACAAATGAAAATCGTAGATTGATTAGAGAAATTAGACGTAGACAGTCAAAATTTTTTGGACATGTTATGAGAAGAAATGGACTGGAGAACTTAGTGACAGCTGGCAAGATCGAAGGGAACAGACCAAGAGGAAGACCGAGAGGAAAATACCTGGATGGCTTGGCCACATGGCATGGACGAGACAGGAACACTGAGCTGATCCACGACTCTGGTGATCGAGTGAAATGGCGGATCATGACCGCCCACACTTTCCGGCATGGCACATGATTGATTGATTGACTAATATTGGTATATTTTTATATATAAACTTGAAATGTCAGTTTGCCATTGTTGATCTGGACATGCTTTTTCTGTCAGCCTGAGTTGTATTTAGTTGCACACACATTTTGTGACTAATTTTACACATTCTATTACCATTGGGGATCTTGTTTTAGAGAAGAGATCAGCAAACTCTGCTGACTAAAGGAACCTTTGCACCAGAAAACATGATGGATCCTTGATAAAATTGTTTATCTCATGCTGAATCCTTAGTAAAATTGTTTAATCTACCATAAGAACATTTAATAATGATAGTTTAATTGTACAAGTCTTTTAGAACATGATGTGAATGATTATTGAAAGAAAACAAACATTTCACAATTACAGTTTGACAATAAAATAAAATATAAATAATAAAATAACATTTTAATAGTGCCTCTCATGGCAAGAATTCAAGGGTTCTAAAGATAATAGTTTTAAGACCACAGACACACACACACAGACAGAGAGAGAGAGAGAGAGAGAGAGAGAGAGAGAGATGAGAGATGAGAGAGGAGAGAGAGAGAGAGAGAGAGAGAGAGAGAGAGAGAGAGAGAGAGAGAGAGAGAGAGAGAGAGCATTTTCAGTAGTCTTATATTGGGACAAAGTCAAGGTAGACTACTTTTCAATAGTTAGATTCTTTCCTGCATCATAAGGAACTTCATCTGATCTTTTTTTTTCCAGCCCAGGTACTTCTTGACTATGTTATCTAAATAGACAACACAACAACTATTGTTTTAACAACTTGACTTCATGTTTTCCCCCTTCCTGTGACATTAGAAAAAATTGTTAGCCGCATACTGGGACTGAACATGGTACCTTAACCACTCATGCACATCTCCCCTAAATCTTAGCTCAACAACCAGCAAGTTAACACTGTTTAAATGTTAAACCTTTTAGAGCAACTAGACACAGTGAGAACAATTTAAATTTACTATATTTACCATTTCCAGTTTGCCGTGGCTGAGCATTAGTGTCCACCGCCATTAAATCGTACGTTATACGAGATGCTTTGTCCCGATCTAACGGTGAATTTACAATAACATAACCAGTGTCTGCATCTATTCTGAACAATTTCTGTTGAGGAAAACATTTCAGTTTTGTCAAATACTTTCCAGTTTATTCATACATATGAAAGGTTTGTATATGAGATGGTTAATACAGGGTGTTTGTAAAGTCTCACTACACTTTGTATGTCGAACCAATTTGAAAAAATGAAGTATACATCATAAAAAATGTGCTCCACAGTCCATTGTAAAGCAATATGCAGCAAATGGCTGTCGTCTTCTGGAGTAATTCTTTGCACTCCAAACAGAATAGTGTTATCAACGGAAGAAAGAATTGTTTTGGTTGAACAAGTGTTTCGAAATGGCAGTCAATACACAAGGAAATAACAACAGACACGTTGCAGAAAGTATTTGACAATATGAAGAGATGTGTACAGGCATGTCTTGAAGCTTGAAGCCTGTGTTGAACATTTCCAACACCTGTTATAATGAATACTTCATTAGTACTTTCCAGCTTCCCCAAAACAGTGTTAGACCATATCAGTGACTATTGTAACTAATTGAATGAATTTTTAAGCACATTTTTTTATGATGTCATGTACCTTATTTTCAAACTGGTTCTACAAAGTGCAGTGAGACTTTACAAACACCCTGTCCAATGGGATATTGGTGTGACAAAGCAGCACAAACACTTATTTACTCCGAGAGAGAGAGAGAGAGAGAGAGAGAGAGAGAGAGAGAGAGAGAGAGAGAGAGAGAGAGAGAGAGAGAGAGAGAGAGAGAGAGAGAGAGAGAGAGAGAGAGAGTGAGAGAGAGAGAGAGTGAGAGAGAGAGAGAGAGAGAGAGAGAGAGAGTGAGAGAGAGAGAGAGAGAGAGAGACAGAGACAGACAGACAGACAGACAGACAGACAGACAGACAGACAGACAGACAGACAGACAGACAGACAGACAGACAGACAGACAGACAGACAGACAGACAGACAGACAGACAGAAGTAAAATTCAATTCCCCAACAGATATATCATGTAACCTTTGTTTGGTACTTTAAGACAATGCCTGTACAATTATCAAAACAGATCCATCCTAGTTATGACCATTAAAAATAATAGGAACCTGTTGAGGGTATGTAAAGTGTTAGTACCATCCATGGAGGAATAGATGGCCAGTCTTTCCTTTCCCCTAACAAATGAAGATAGCTGGCCTCGAACCCTTGTCCGACCGCACTCATGCTATTGTCAGCACAATGTTCTAACCATTACCTCATAGTTCCAACTTTCATTATTAAAGGTGTTCCAAACTGTAAGCATCAACACTCAAAGTCCTTCACTGCTGCCTATTCTTAGCAACACATACAAGACGAGACTTCTATAGTCCATCCGTTATTTCATGTCCTTATTTGAGGATTTTCTTTGTCTTCCTCTTCTGTTTTCTTTCAACTGTACCTGAAAGGTTTGTTATTGGAAAGGATTTATGATGGCAACAATCCAAACCAGTGTTTCGAGTGGGTTCTTCTGGCCTGTTTGTGATTGTTCATTCTCTGATATAAGCATTGGTTTTTGTGTTCTTTAAGATTAATATCAAAAAGACAGAATTTATGACAATTTGATGAACACCAGTGCAATATAAATGGAAAATCAATAAAAATATACAGAGAAAGTATTAGTATCAAGGCAGTGTGTTCACAAACGATGGAAGACTAGATAGAGAAATAGAAATGAGAATAAAGAAAGCAAACAACATCAACTATCAAAGATCACCTATCCTAAAACATCCAAATACCCACATGCATATAAAAAAGAAGCTGACATATGCTTTATTTACCCCAACAATGTGTTACTAATGCCAGATATGAACAGTACTAAAAACACATAGACATAAAATCACATCATGTGACATCGGATGCATAAGAAACACAGCTGGAAAAATAAAATAAACAGAGAGACAAATGAGAAACTCATAACAAGTGTAGGGATAACATCTGTTACTGATTTTATAGAATACAAAAGAATTAAATGGTTCAGACATTTAGATACAATAGAACAAGATCATTCAGCAACTTGAGCATTCTATCAACTTCAGCATTCGAGGCAAGAGGATGATCCATGAAGAGTTGGCTATAAACAAACTTAAAGCCATATTCTGCTGCTTCCAATGACTTCAATAGACTCAAGAATTCCACAGCAACTGATAACTCCAAAACTAACTTCTTCTTCTGCTGGTATTGTCTACACAAGATTATGATTGTTTATATACTGTTAAAAAAATAAACGCATCATTATTGCAGTTTCAACTGTAAACTTGTACCAACATTTTATTGATGATGCTGATTTGCCCACTGCAGTTGGTTCTGGCGATGCCAGTCCGTAAGAACAGGACCTCTGTAGGGTCTTCTAGCCAAAAGACCAACGTCGTACAGCCGGTTTCTGACCATTTGATCTGAAATTCGACGAGCTCCTGGCATTGACTGGAATGTGGAGGACGCAGATGCAAATCGATTCCTAAGGTGATGCAGCCGTATGAAGCGGTCTTCGGCAGCAGTTGTGATTCTGGGTCTTCCATTGCGCGGCCGGTCTGCCACTGAGCCAGTTTCTTGAAATCACCTCCAAAGGCGACTAATGGTGCTTCTAACCACATTAAATTCTCTGGCTACTACACTTCATGACTGTCCAGCCTGTAAACATCCAATGATGAAGAGTCGTTCTGTAGTGAGATGAGCTATGCTTGTGCATTGAATCTTCTACTGAATTTATTCGAGGAGCATCAATCTGTTATAGGCATTCAATATAAGGTCAGAGAGTTTTGTGTTCAGTAAGTTTCACGGGATTATCATGAACCTGTCATGAGTTATTGTCAAAATTGTTGTTTTGACTTTGACCTCTTTCATGACCTCACGAATCATGAGGTGAGTACAATTCAGGTAACCAGAAGTTAATGACCAGATGAACACAGTCGATAGGTTGACTGATGTCCAATCAATGAATATCTTTTATAAAAGTAACACCAAAAATGTTTTGTTTCTTTTTTTGAACAGTATATGTATGTTGCTGTGTCTGAGAGCTCTATCAAACTAACAAATAACTTTGTGCTATCAATATATTGACTAGCTCAACACTTACAGTGTAGTCATATGTAGCAGAGTTGACGCTGTCTCCTGCTCCATCTGTCGCTTCTTTTGCTGTCATATAGAATGCTAGTTTATTGTTGACATCTGGGTCGGTAGCTGTCACCTGGTAGATAGTTCTGCCCACGGGTTCATCTGATATGAATATTAACATTATAGAATATTCACTTTACTGGTAAGTTCACAGTTCGCTTTCTTACAATCTGTTATGATTACGCTCTTTCTGATAACTTGACCTAGAAATACATGAAACTTTTTTTTCATTAAAAATAAAATACCTGGTAATTTATCCTAATTCCAATGAATGAAGAAATACTTTTCAATACCATCAATTACATTTTCCTAATCTCAATGTATTAACTAACATTACCCTAAATCATCAATTACATTTTCCTAATCTCAATGTATGAAGTAACATTATCCTAAATCATCAATTACTTTTCCTAATCTCAATTTATGAATTAACATTACCCTAAATTATCAATTACATTTTCCTATCTCAATGGACTGGCTCTGAGGCGAAAGGGTTCATAATCCTGCATGAAAAAGTAAAACATAGCAACACAAACTATAAGAGTAATTCAGAATCAGAAAGTAATGCACCATTTTTTTTTGCCTTAGCAAATAATAAAGATAGTAAACATGAAATTCTGCAAACACTTCACATTTGAAATATCTCTATTGTTTGTATGACATTGCACCATATTTGGACAATTAGAACAGCTACAGTAATCTGTTAAAATGGCGTATGTGAACAATTTATGTTACAAACAGCGAACTGTAATAGAATTTCTGGTTGCGGAAAAAAGACACTGGTGAAAATTCACAAATATTTGTGTGCAGTATATAGAAGTTGTGCAATCAATATCTAATGAGGGTTCAGGTTCTGTCTCTACTGTCATTGGCTCATGTATCTCATTCATATCCTCACTGTCACTCATATCATACATTTCACTGCAGTACTCCTGCCATCTTTCTAGAATTTGTCTAGATTCTGTTAAGGTATTTCCCATCTTGTCACAGATAACATTCAATTGAGGTTGAACATTTCTTGTCAATAACTTCATTTCTTTGAACATTTCATAATCTCTTCCAGCCTTATGATATTGCTCTATTCTGGTACAGCAATCTTGTATATATTGATTTTTGTCCTTTCTTGTGTTCTTTCTTATTTCTCGAGTTAAAGATTTATACTTCATCCTGCGGTTAATTGATTCTTCTCCTTTCTGTTTCAGCTCCCTTCGTTGTTTTATTAATTCTAACGTGTCTAATGTAATCCAAGAGTTAAAGCTTCAGAAAGCAAAGCCTTACAAATGAGCACAGATTTCAAAGGAAAACAATTTGTAATGAAATGTTGGCATGTTGCCAAGGGAGAGAACTTTTCAACAAAGGTTGTTATAGGTGATGATACCTGGACTCATAATTTTGAGCCTGAGACAAAAATGCAGTCAACGAAGTGGCACCATCCAAAATCCCCTCCCCCAAGACAGAAATGATCTTTCACTAACTGCTGGATGGCATTGGTGATCATGTCTGTCCACAGCCTTCTGTCTTGTGTAGTGCCAATCATTTCTGATACTGATGTTCCTCCATGCCATGATGTCTAACTGTCCAGCAACTTCTCTCTTGGCCTCCCCGTCTTTCTTCCCCTCCAACTTTCTTGCTGTGATGACATACTCCAATTTTCCCCTTCTCATGACATGCCCAAAGAATGTGGACTGTCTTCTTCTGATGTGAGTAACCAGTTCTATTAGTGAATTAACCTTCTTTCTTCATTACTCTTGTATCCATCCACAGTCTTCTTATCATTCTCTTATAAAATTACATCTCCGCAGCTTCCACATAATTCTCCACTTGTCTGCAAGTTCAATACAAATAAACTATTCAATAAATTGTCTTATTTGAATATGAATAAACATATTTCAATACAAATGAATTATCTATTAAATTTTCCTAATGTCAATGTTCCAAAGTATGAATGAATATATTTCAATAAGAAATTATCTACTCCAGTGTCCCAATTTCAAAGTATGAATGAACATATTTCAACACAAATAAATGATCTGGTCATTTATTTTCAAAGTATTTAATTAATTTCAAAGTATGAATGAACATATTTCAACACAAATAAATGATCCAGTCATTTATTTTCAATTTCAATGTATGAAGTATCATTACCCTAAATCATCAATTACTTTTCCTAATCTCAACATTTACACATTTTCAACACTGACACAAAAGTTGTCATGGGTTGACCATCATATACACCACCAAGACTCAACATCTAGATTTCTTGATGGTAAAACCCAAGACAAGCAAAGAGATCAGTCAAAAAATGTATCTGTTACTTAAGAAAAGTAACATGGGACGCAGAGGTGTTTCCAAGGCACCAGGGCTGGGTTCTATACTGGCCAAGACCTATTGACGCATCCTCGCCGAGCATCCTGGGCAACAGGTCCTTCACGGCGAGGAACCACCAGTCTGCACACCAATAAGCCAGATATGAGACAACGGATACTCACGCAAACCTCAGGTCCTGTATGACATCACACTGATGTTGGACAACAGGATGTCTTCATCCGACATACAGGTCTTCACTCTGGAGATCAGAGCCAGCGAACACAAGCAAGCAAGCAAAGTAACATAAACCATTTGACATTACAGGACTAGAACAAAATTTTCAGATTCTGAACACAACCCATATCTCTTAATATGCACCTGATCAGAATTTAATCATAGATCATTGTGAAGTATATGCTTTGTAAATGTATTGTCTAGCTGAGCCAAATAAATGGAACATTTTGTATGTAACAATACAACACAACGGCCGACACACAATTGCATGTATCACTACATGGCATTGGAAGGAAAGGCAAAAGCCCAGATACCATTGGATAGATTAACAATAACAATTTAAGTTGAACACATTAATTACCCAGGTTTACGGAGACCTGCCAGCACAAACATATACAGCATTAAGGACAGTGGCAGAAGACAGACATCCCTGATAAGATGATTAGAAAACTTGATAAACAACCCAAGGCAATAAAAATGGACATCAATAAATAAGTGAAGGCAAAACTAATTTAAAAAATAGCTATATCAATGAATTGGGATGAATCTCATGGTGAAAGAAGAAAACATACAAGTCTTACAAAAATCTGGACTAATTACAACATTACTCAATGAGATTAAAGCCGTACATTTTAACAATTTCAAGCATATAGAAAGACATGAATCTCTGTTAGTGTATGAGCTGGAGGGAAGAATGTAGGACAAGCATGCAAGAGCAAGACAATATCACATGTGGTGTAGACAACATCAACCGATGTTCGTGGCTTAGAAGTAGTGAATACAGTTAAAAGTCAGCCGCAAGCAATTTGGGAGCAAATTGCTCTTCGTTGATTTTCAAAATGGTATCAGCATCAGTAGTTCATAAGCAATAACAAGCCAGCTACTTAACATAAAATTGCCTACAAAATTTCAAACAGCCAATAAATACTGGGATTAATTGCGACATTCAGTAAAGGACATGAAACTAACTATATTTAGACATCAAGATATGGGACTGGAAGATGTCTGAGTGCACAGTGAAGATACAGGACAGAGAAGTGTTAGAGACTCAATACAGCCAACCTTCAATGTACTGATAGCTTATAAGCTTATATGTTGATTCCCTTTATAAGCTTATAAGATTATATGATATGTGTCTCCACCTTACAGTGGTAGAGGGGTTTGCCTGTTCCAATAACCCCAAAAGCTATGCCGATGGTAGCGTAGCTACTGGTTTGGTCAACCATGTCGAACAAATAAAAGGATAGGAACCAGACGAAGAGAGGGACAAGTAGGTACCACACTTGTAGATAGATTGGGCACAGTCAAAGCTAGGGAAGGCAAACCATAAAAAAGTGCTTGTCGAAGTCGGATGCACTGTGTCACAGGCTTGACGAAACGGTGGAAAGCAATTCACTTTACAATGTCACACATGCAATGATGATCTACACAATAAAATAATCCTTTGCTTTTAACTGTATGAATGGACTTACTTTCATATACACTGACTGACTGAAATGACGGCTGAATACGGGGGTCCCTATTGTTGTCATCCAGAATTCTAACTGTGAGGTTAGCTGTCCCATACAGTGACACTGGTGAACCTCGATCTCGTGCAATCAACTGTGTGGGGGTAAAGGTGTAAACATTTTTATATAAATAAGAGGTAACATTTGCTTAGCCATACAGTGGTTGGTGCAGTTTCTAACCAAGACAGTAGCCCAGATTCTCCAAAACCACAACCCTGCTGCTTCTGATTTCTTCACCATTTCATTACTCATAGTTGAGCACTTGCATCCATACAGAAAAACAGGCCACATTCAACATTTCGGTAAGTTGAGTTTTATATTAGTTTTGATATTTCTTTTTTTTTTTGTTTGTAACTTAAGCCATGGATTACATTAGACACGTTAGAATTAATAAAACAACGAAGGGAGCTGAAACAGAAAGGAGAAGAATCAATTAACCGCAGGATGAAGTATAAATCTTTAACTCGAGAAATAAGAAAGAACACAAGAAAGGACAAAAATCAATATATACAAGATTGCTGTACCAGAATAGAGCAATATCATAAGGCTGGAAGAGATTATGAAATGTTCAAAGAAATGAAGTTATTGACAAGAAATGTTCAACCTCAATTGAATGTTATCTGTGACAAGATGGGAAATACCTTAACAGAATCTAGACAAATTCTAGAAAGATGGCAGGAGTACTGCAGTGAAATGTATGATATGAGTGACAGTGAGGATATGAATGAGATACATGAGCCAATGACAGTAGAGACAGAACCTGAACCCTCATTAGATGAAATTGCTTGGGCTATAAAGAATCTGAAGAATGGTAAATCACCTGGATGTGATGAGATACCAGCTGAACTAATTAAAGCGGGAGGAGAAGAAAGCATACACATATATCATGCATTATGTACAAAGATTTGGAAATATGGTATATGGCCAAAAGATTGGAAGAGAACTATCTTCATTCCAATACCAAAAAAGGGCAACCTGAAATTATGCACCAACTATAGAACTGTTGCCCTGATCAGTCATGCAAGTAAAATTCTACTGAAAGTCATAATGCGAAGACTTAGTAAGAAAATGGAAGAAGAGATTAACGTGGTTCAAGCTGGATTTAGACAAGGAAGAGGAACAAGAGATCACATATTCAACATGCGTTTAATAATAGAGAAGTGCAGAGAATTTAATGTAAACCTATTCTCATGTTTTGTGGATTATTCAAAGGCATTTGACTGTGTACAACATCATAAACTTTGGGAAATCATGAGGAATATGGGCTTCCCATCACATGTAGTACATCTCATAAAAATGCTATATCTAGACCAACAAGCAGCAGTTAGAATAGATGGCGAGGCATCAGATTGGTTTGACATCAAGCAAGGAGTCCGTCAGGGCTGCGTGCTGTCACCCTATTTGTTTAACCTGTACGCCGAAAATATAATGAGAAATGTAAGAGATGATATAAACAGGGAGCCATATGATGCCCTAAATATCGGCGGTCATGACATACCAGAGATTCGATATGCTGATGATACAGTATTACTATCCACAACACAGAATGGCATAGAAAACCTAATAGCCTCAACCCAATTGAATAGTGAAAATCACAACTTATATCTTAACATAGCAAAAACAAAGATAATGCATACAGATAAAACTACTATGGAGAAAGAAATATACATTAATGGGGGAAAATTGGAGGTGGTGGAAAATTTTGAATATCTTGGGTCATTGATTACCAATAACGGTGACACAATGAAAGAAATTAAACGGCGACTGTCCATTGCTCTTCAAAGACTAAAGCAGATGAATAAATTATGGAGTGGGACAGACAGAACTACAAAAATTAGATTTTTAAGAGCATGCATCTTTCCCATTGCAACATACGCCTGTGAGACATGGACACTTACTAAACAAGCTGAACAGCGCATAAACGCCTTTGAATATAAATGTTATAGACGAGTTCTAAGAATATCTTGGGTAAAGAAAAGAACAAATGCATCCATACTTCAAGAGTTGAATATTGAGGAGGGATGGCTATTAAAGACGATAAAACAAAGAAAATTGAAGTATTTTGGTCACTTGAAACGTCACGAAAGTTTGGAGAGAACAATAATGGAAGGGTATATGCCTGGGAAGAGAGGAAGAGGAAGGCCAAAGAGAAGATGGGTGCAGGATGTGACGGATGATCTCGAGATGGGTGTGTCAGACGCGGGACATCTTGCTTGTGATCGAGAAGCTTTCCGGAAGGTTGTTATGGGAGCGAGGTTCTGCAAAGGATATGCTACTGAATGAATGAATGAATAACCTTGTTCAGTTTTATAAAAGAATCCTTAGAATTGACAATTTTTTTCTGTTTTTTTTATTAACACGAAGTAAAAAAAAATTCTATATTTTGGACACCCTGAAAGCTCATGGCAAATTCCATCACTGAGATATCACTAAAGTTAAGTTCATATAAGTTCTTTAATTGATACATCCCTAAAGTTACATGCAAATTCCTTATTCGAGACATCTCTAAAGCTACTGATAATTGCCTTATCTGAGACATCTCTTAAGCCACACACACATTCCTTAACTGAGGCATCTCTAAAGCTACACACACATGCCTTATCTGAGACATCTCTAAAACCACACACACATTCCTTATTCGAGGCATCTCTAAAGCTACACATAATTGCCTTAACTGAGACATCTCTAAAGCTACACAAACATTCCTTACCTGAGACATCTCTAAGAGACCACACACACATTCCTTATCTGAGACATCTCTAAAGCTACTCACAAATAACTTATCTAAGACATCTTTAAAGATACAAAAAAATTATTTATCTGAGATATCTTTAAAGTTATATACAGACAAAAACACAAAGTAATAAGCAAAATAAAGCCCACTCAGATAGAAAATAGAATATACTTTTTCTTCTTCTTCTTCTGCGTTCATCCTGAGTTTATTTTCAGACGTTATTGCGTTGTGCCTGTTTACAGCAGAGCTGCATTCTTGCGCCGTTAGGCCAACACATCCGACTTCTGTGGGTATTTGTTGACCGGGTTAACCTTCCCGGGAAATAGAATATACTATAGACAACTCACTCAAATGCTGTCTCAGTCTAACCATTAAACTGATAATGAACTGACAATAAACTAACCAAAAGAATCTGATACTCACCAACATGTTATAGATGTTCTGTGTATCATAATTAAACATAGCATCCTTTGTGGTGTAGATATCAGCAACAAATTCATTCCCTCTCAGGGTCACATTGGTGACAGTGAACTTGCCTTGTGCCCCACTCTGAATAGAGAAGTCAATGACTCCATTGCCTGTTGTAGGAGCATCAGCATCCATAGCTGTCACCTTGACGATAAAGACATCTGCAATGATGTAAAATAAAAGGCAGTGTTGTATTTAGAGACCTGTTGACAGCTAAGTAAGTTTATATTCTACACTCATTCTACACCAGTGGTTCCCAAAATTGTATGGAATGCTGACCCCTTGTCTCCTATGCAAATCCCTAGTCTCCTCATGCATACACGTTTCTTTCTAGGTACGAAATCTACTGCTACATCAAAACCTCACATCTCCCCTTAATCTGTCCATTGTCTTAAAGGATAATACCATACACTTTTAGAATCACTGTTGCAAACCAAGCAAGCTCATCACGATAAACTAATCAACTAGAAATGCACGATGGTTGACTTGTTGGTTGGCTAGCTGGCTGGTTGGTTGGTGGTAGCTGGTTGGCTAGCAGATTGGTTGATTGGCTAGCTGGTTGGTTGATTGGCTAGCTGGTTGGTTGATTGGCTGGCTGGTTGGTTGGTTGGCTAGCAAGCTGGTTGATTGGCTAGCTGGCTGGTTGGAACGAACGAACGAACAAACAAACTTTATTTTAAAAGGGTAACAAATTGGGCATGCAGGCCCGTCTTACATTCGGCCCTTTCAATCACTCTTCTTTCATTCATCAAATGTGCATGTACATTTACATAGGAAAAAAAAAACATTGTCAAATGGATTTTGTAAGCATAAACAATGCATATTACGCATGATGCATTCACATGGGAAAAAAACATTGTCAAATGAAAGTTGTAAACATAAATAGTGCATCTTGCAATGTTGTGAGACACATCCCCCATCCGCCCTCACATCCCGCAGCCACCCACACATCCCGCAGCCACCCTCACATCCCCCACCCACCACACCTCCCCCACCCACCCACGCATACCTCAATGCACTCACACAGACCCAGGCAACCATACATGCCGCCACCCACCCATTGATCCCCCACCCACACACATTTCTCCACCCACACACACATCCCCCACCCATCCCATAACTGACATGCACACACCCACCCACATATTCTCCAACACCCACCCACACACCCGCAACCACCCAGCAAAACATACATCACAAAACCACACACACACAGACCCCCGCCATCCCACACACCCCACACCTATCCACACACACATCCAGCACCCTCACAATTTTCCAAAACCCACCCCCACACACATCAGCCAACCTACACCCTCTCACCCACCCAATATCCGCCACCTCTCAACTACACATCCCCCACCTATACACACATCCCCACCCACAAACACATCTCCCCACCTGCCCACACATATCCCCCACCCATAAAAACCCAAACAAACACACCTCCCACCCACCCCCCACCCACATATACCCCACCACACACATCCGCCGCTCACACACATCTTCCCCCACCCATACACTCATCTCTCACACACATCCACCCACTCAATACTCATCCATCAACCACTCACACCCACCCGCCCATCAATGCATGCTTCTCTCATCTACCCTCCCACCCACACACATCCCCCATCCTCACATACATCCTTCATCCACCTGCACATCCCACACCTCCCCCACCTCTCACACATCTCCCCTCCCAAACAAAACTAAACTCAGGAACACACCCCCTCAATCCACCCACTCAATACTCATCCATCAACCACTCACACCCACCCGCCCATCAATGCATGCTTCTCTCATCTACCCTCCCACCCACACACATCCCCCATCCTCACATACATCCTTCATCCACCTGCACATCCCACACCTCCCCCACCTCTCACACATCTCCCCTCCCAAACAAAACTAAACTCAGGAACACACCCCCTCCCCCCCCCCCACACACACACACACACAATCCCCCACATGCATTCCCCATACACATCCCCGCCCACACACACATCTCCTCACCAACCCACACATCCCCCACCTACAAACATCCTCACCACCCACACATACATCCTCCACCCACTCACATTTACCACATCCACTCACACACTCCCACCTACACAGACACCCCCCTCCCCACACACACTCATCTCCCATACCCATTACACACCCATCCCCCAACCCACACAATCTCCTACACACCCATTCCATGGATGGCTAGCTAGTTGGTTGGTTGGCTAGTTGGTTGGCTGGCTGGCTGGTTAGCTGGCTGGTTGGTTGGCTAGCTGGTTGAATGGATGGCCATCTGGTTGGTTGGTTGGCTAGCTAGTTAATACGTAAAGATTAGAAATCCAGTATCTGGAATTAATATTTCCAAGTATTCTTGACAGGATAACCTCTACTGAACTGTTTGTTCTTGGTTATATCCCTTTTTTGAATAGTTATAATACATCTATGATTTTGAACAATGTAAAAATAAATTAACCATTCATCTTTAACTAAATTAAAACTGAGAAAAATCTTGCACCAAATCCACACATTCTTTAAGAGATAACTGGTTGTGAATCCTTATAAGTATGGTGCTCATGCTGTCTGATACCTAAAAATGGTTTGAATGAATCTATTGGAGTGAGGCTGGTGTGGAGGCTTTTCTCCAGACTCAAAACCAAAGTATCATCTCCATGAGGACTGTTGGAGAGCTTTGCTTCCCTTCTCCAAGCTCAGAAACCAGCGAGGTATGCAAGATCAGTACAGGAATGTCACATCTGCAGAGAGGCACTTCAAGATGTAACCAGGTCACAATTCAGCACAGTACATACAGAGACAGGTATAAGGCCTTGGTTTGTCACGTCTCCTCCATGGCTTTTATTTATTGCCAACAGACTCTGACCCACTGCCCAGAAGGAAGAAATTGATGTAAAATGTCACTGAAATAATAAAGCTTCAATGTCAAAAGCAACACAGTTCAAATGTATAGATTAATCATCTCACCTCCTTTAGTTGTCTCGGGAATAGTTACATCAAAACTTCTTGGTATGAACTGTGGACTGTTGTCATTAATATCCTAGAATAACAGAAGTAAGCATAATATAAGAACCTTCTTGCAAGCCTTGAGTTGTACGCCCGCAGTTGTGATTTTAGCATGGGTATGCAGGATAATGAACTGCATCTGTAACCCCTTCACCACAGAGCCGATAGTAGTACATTATTTCTAAAAATAAAAGTTGGTGTAAATAAGGAAGGACCCTGTTACACGCTGTAAGGTACATTGGGCATATGGTGCCAAACCCATATTTTTATAGACCTATCAGCATTTGGTGGGTGATGTGATCAGTATCACACCGGCCATCATTACTTCCCAAGACATTTCCTGGTACACATTTTAGGCTGGGCTGACCATGGAGTCCGGGTTAACTTTTTAAACTTTTCTAATCTACCCAGGTACAGATTGAAGCAATGACCACCTGGCCGGCAGGCAAGTGTCTGAACACTAAGCTAGTGTGGCACCTGAGAATTGATGTGCTGACACTGAAAGAGACTACAGAGACAATGAACAGTTATTATTGAGATAATGAACATTGACAAGGGTTACACACTAAAGTCAATAAATGACAAATATTTGAACAATGACACGTTGATTAGTGTAACAATGAGTCCATGACTATGAGAAACGGGGAGTTACACTCAACAGTCAATAAATGACAAACATGTAACAATGATGCGTTGGCTAATGTAACAGTGAGTCCATGACTATGGGAAACGGGTAGTTACACTCAACAGCCAGTAAATGACAAATATTTTAACAATGACATGTTGACAAGTTTAACAATGAGTCTATGACTATGAGAAACGGGGAGTTACACTCAACAGTCAATAAATGACAAACATGAGAACAACGACACGTTGGTTAGTATAACAATATGTCCATGACTATGAGAACTGGGGACCAAATGTGGCCGTGTGGAAACAGAACATGGGTATTTATAAGTAGCACTGAAGAACACAACCTGTATGATACAATTATTAGAATACCTTTTGATATATGCTAATAGAAACTGGGCAATATTGGTGCAGTGATGGTGGTTTACCAAATAACAAAATAACCAATTATTATTAGTCATAGGTATTGTGCACTTCATAATATAGGCAGCCGCAGTAGCGTAGTGGTTAGATGCTTGGCTGCTGACCAGGTGGTCATGGGTTTGATCTGTATTAAGGTGGATTTAAATTTTTAAATTGACCTGGGCTACCTACTTATTTACTTCTTTATATTATATGTATAAACATTACTTATTATGTGAATATAAGTATATTCATGTGTAAGTGTTTGCATGCATTTGTCTGTGTCTTGTTTTTTTATTTTGTTTAAATCAAGTAAATTAAAATCCACATAATTAACTAACCAAAAAATAAAGACGAATTAAAATAATAAAATGCCTTAAGAAACCCAAATTAAAATGGCAAAAATTCCATTTATGAAATCATATGATGAAGCAACTTACAATGACAATGATTTTCACATATGCTGTTGTAGATTTTGACTGGTCTGCAACGACCACAGCAAAGTTAAACCTAAGAAAGGAAATCAACAGCAACAATGTACATTTTCAGTTTTATAATATGGTATAGGACAGCAATCTATATGGTTTATGGCAGCAATCTATTGAGAAGGTTTACTAAATCTATGGAGGCTAAAATGTTACTTTCTTCTTTCTCTTCTTAGGGCTATGTATCAAAACAGTGAATGGAAGACTAGATAGAAAAATAGAAATGAAAATACACAAATCAAACATCTACTATCAAATAGCATCTATTCTAGAACATCCAAATATGAACATGCATTTAAAAAAAAAAGAAGCTGGCAGATGTTTTATTCGTTCCAACATAGTATTACCAATGCCAGACATGGACAGTTCTAGAAAAACACACTGGCATAAAATCACATCATTGATATGAGATGCATAAGAAACACAGCTGGAAAAATAAGAAGAGATAGAGAGACAAATAAGAAACTAAGAACAAGTGTAATAACACCTATTACTGACTTTACAGAACATCAAAGAATTAAATGGCTTGGACATTTAATTAGAATGTAACAAGATCAACCAGCGGCTGAGAACATCAGAATACATGACAAGAAGATGGCCCAGAAATAGTTGGCTAGATGGAGTAAGAGAGACATTGAAGAAATCAAATATGAAGTTAGTACAAGCAACAAGACAAGCAAAACACAGAAAATTACCTCCTCTCAGTGGCATTTCACAGCAAAAAGTAGGGCAAAAGAATAAGAAGAAAATCTTCTTATTTTTTGGGGTTGTGGCTTACTTGGCTTATTCTTTTTTTATTTCGAACAGTCAAGAGATTTTTAACATGCAATGGGTTCTTCCAGCTTGTGCCCTTATCTGAGAGGGAACCGGGAGGTAGAATAACATCGTCAAGTTCCCCAAATTCCACACAGACCTGGCTCTATAGAGTGCATGCATTATATGAAGATCTCCTTGTGTGATCTACTGGAGACAGGAGCACTCATGGAGATATTCATGTCCAGTGAAAGTGATCATTTACAAACCAACAGTAAATGTAGTCCCATGGCAGAAACTGCTTTTGGAGTGTGAAATGTTTAGCCTTCACATATTCTTAGTTTGAGATGGGTGGTCAGTTGCCTTCCTCAAGACCTTTCCTCACCGTAAAATTGTCTGTTATCTATTGTCATGGGGCTGGGTCAACCTCAGATCAGAACCAATCATCCTCCAATCCCAGACCATTGTGTTCGCAGGCAAGCACTGCAACACACACATCTCCTTAAAAAACCAACCCACCCCAAATGAAATAGACAACACCGGCTGATCTTACTCTCCATTTGGATACTGTCCATCGCTGTACTTGATAGGTCTGGTGGCTGTGATATTCCCATACTGCCTGCCATTATCAGTCAATCATAGGTGTAACCTGCCACAGTCCACTCTGATCTGCATTGATGGTGAAAGTTAAAGGTCCACCCACTGTGTCTGGATCAATAGGCTGAAATAAAGAAGAGAATAACCAAAGTTATATGTTAAAAGATAGCTACTGACAGACAGTAACATAATAAATTAACAAATTCAGTGCCAAATAAAAATTAGATGTGTGCCTAACAAAAATGGATGGCGGAAAATGGGACATAGAGGTGTCACAGTTATGGCTTAAAAGTTGTTAATGTGGTAGCAGACATGTTGAATTATATATCAAATTAAAGGGAGTTGCATCAGGAAAACTACTGTACATAAGCCCATGGCAGATAGGGGAGGTCATGCGAGATGATTACTCATCCCATGGCATTTAATCAGTTACTACAATAGAAAAACACATGTCACAGGCTGCACTAGAAAACAGAGAAGATGAGAGACTTGACTAATGATGACAGTGTTTCTGTCTAACAAATGCACTAACAGAGACAGTAAAGTACAGGGCCCAGTCTACATACCTGATTCACACTGCTAACCTCATATTCTTATAGGCCAATCGACGGTGACAGGGCGATGTAGTCAATACCAGACCAGCCACCTTTACTTCCCAAGAGCTCCTGGTTCCCATTTAGACTGGATTGACCTGAACGCCCGGCTCAATTTTTACAATCCTCTTCAATGCGATGTGGAACCCAAGACCACTGGGTCGACAGGCAAGCATACTAGCCACTGTGTTACTGTGTCTTCCATGTCATTTAAGAGTCACCACAAATAAATCTTCTGATGCGAGATGCATTATTGTTTTTATTTCATGTCTCATAGTATAAAGCTACCTCCGTGGCGAAGGGGTTATGGGCGCAGTTCATAATCCTGCATACTACATTCATAACACAGCTGCGGGCGATTTGAAAGCAGACTGCCTCACGTTGGTTTTTTTATGAAAATAGTATGAGTGCCGGTCGTTCATAAAGTAATGGCAAACTTCCAAACATAAACTTGCCAAAATGTCACGAACAGCCAACAAATGCTGGGGTTGACTGCAACATCCTGTAAAAGATATGCAACTAACGGTAACTAGTTTTAATATTGAGCTTGGTTCCTATTATAACTATATGTTGACTGACTGGCACATTTCCGTCTTCACAGACAATAGTTCGTTGCCCATGCAGCATGATCCCTCTCTCGGCCTGCCTAGTTTACTCCAGAGGAAAGGTAACACCAATGTGTCTGGAACAAGATCTAAGCAAAACCTTTGGATCAGCAAAGCAATACTCTAACTGTCCGCCTGTCGGAGCTTCCATCCTAGACCAGTTGCCAACCAAGGCTTAGGGCCTGGTCCGCCCTGCCATGATATTTAGTCTTTAGGTTGCATTTACTCGCAGGTTACCTACCCAGCATGTGAAGACATGATCCGGCAGACTGCGCGGAAGAAATCATTCCTGGTTAACGGGCAAGGCGGTGTTTACCTGCCAAGCGTTGTGGAATGTAATGAGCACGGCAAGGCACGTAGAGCGCCCTGGTCATCCACTGCACCTGTATTCGTCTCCAGTCGTCTCGACTTGTCTTGCCACTGGACTCAGATGGACTCAGGCGAGAGAGTGAGGTCAACGAATTGCGCAACTCTTCCTCACTTTAATCCAAGTCATCGTGCAAGTCATTCTTCATCCAACGTCATATATCACCTTCAAGCCCTGTGGCGATGAGCGAGCGGCGAAGCGGCAGGCGTGGGTACGCTGGCAGCCGTAGTCGCAGACCTGCACACAGGCGGCTCAGGCCATATGGTCGTCTTCTACTGACCGGAGCAGCAGTGGGATTCGGCAGCCCCCTGAGCGACTGAGCAGCCCTCTATAGGAACACACTGCTCACCTCCATAGCATGAGGAAGGGGCTAGAAAAGGTGCCCTAAACATTGTCTGCTCAATCACTACCTAACCAGCTAGCCACGGTTGGTGGGTACCCTTAACTGCGGTCGACATACAAACAAAGATAAAACAAGCAAAGCTAAAAGAGTAAACCATATTCCCTTAACAATTGGAACTTGGAATGTACGCACCCTACTTGACAGAGACGGCGCGTCGGGTCCAGAGAGACGAACAGCACTGATTGGGAGAGAGCTGGGCAGGTACAACATCGACATTGCAGCCTTGAGCGAGACACAACTTGCAGAAGAAGGCCAAATCTGTGAAATAGGTGCTGGCTACACATTTTTCTGGAGTGGAAGGAAAAGCGAGGAAAGACGCCAATCCGGTGTGGGATTTGCCATTAAGTCGGCCCTGGTCGGCAAATTAGCTGGATTTCCAAAGGCTATAAACGACAGGCTCATGACCATGAAGTTGCCCCTGCTGAATGGAAGGAAGCATGCAACCATTGTGAGTGTCTGCGCACCAACTATGACCAACGAAGATGATGTCAAGAACAAGTTCTATGAGGACCTGCACAATGTATTAACATCTGTTCCCAAAGGAGACAAACTTATACTCCTTGGGGATTTCAATGCCAGAGTAGGCACGGACACCACCTCTTGGAGTGGCATTATTGGAAAGCATGGAGTCAGAAATTGTAACAGCAATGGACTCCGCCTCCTTCAGACATGTGCCGAACATGATCTCCTGATTACGAACACAATTTTCCGTCTCCCCATGAGAAATAGGACATCGTGGATGCACACTCGCTCGAAACACTGGCACCTCACTGACTATGTCATTGTCAGGAGGAGTGACAGACAAGACGTCCGAGTGACAAAATCCATGTGTGATGCCGAATGTTGGACAGACCATCGTCTCATTGTCTCGAAAATAAACATTCACATCAGGCCACCACGGCGTCCACAAGGGGTGAAAATGCAAAAAAAAGCTAAATGTCACCCGCCTAAACAGCAAGAAATGCAGCAGTCGTTTCAAAATATGCTGGAAGACCGCCTCAAGCCAAATGCTGCAGCTAAACAGGATACAGAAACAGAATGGAGAGCCCTAAAGGACATAATTTACAACACTGCTATGGAAATTCCGAAGACATCAACCAATTGCTGGCCGAGAAACATCTTCTCCTCAAGGCACATTTGAATGACCCAAAGTCAACATCAAAAAACGATGCCTTCAAGAACATTCAGAGAGTAGTGCAGCAGAAACTTCGGCTGAGCAGCAAAGCTGATGAAATTCAGGGCTTTGCTGACAGACATGATATGAAAAACTTCTATGACTCACTGAAAGCAGTCTATGGTCCTACATCACCAGGCATAGTTCCCCTCCTCAGTGCAGATGGGGGAACATTGATCACCGATAACAAAGAAATCCTTCAACGCTGGGCAGAGCATTTCAGCAACATCTTAAATGCAACTTCCTTCTTCAATGATGAAACCATCAACTGCCTTCCTCAAGTTCCTACCAATGAGACACTTGATGACCTGCCAACCATAGTGGAAGTAAACAAAGCCATCCAGCAACTCTCCAGCGGCAAGGCACCTGGTCCTGACTCCATCCCAGCAGAGATATACAAGGCAGGTGGGCCGGTCCTAACAGAGCAGCTTCACCAAGTCTTTACAAACATATGGGTGAACGAGACCATGCCACAAGATTTCAAGGACGCGTCAATAGTCCACCTTTACAAACGTAAAGGAAACCGCCAATCCTGTGACAACCACCTGAGGCATCTCCTTGCTTTCAATTGCAGGGAAGATACTCGCCAGAATTCTTCTCAATCGCCTCACAGCCCATCTCGATCAAGGTCTTCTTCCTGAGAGTCAGTGTGGCTTCAGAAAAGAACGTGGAACTGTTGACATGATTTTCGCTGCAAGGCAGCTGCAAGAGAAATGTCAGGAACAGAACTGCGAAATGTTCTCCACTTTCATTGACCTTACCAAGGCTTTTGATACAGTCAGCAGAGAAGGACTGTGGAAGATTATGGCAAAATATGGCTGTCCACGAAAGTTTGTCCAAATAGTGCGGCTATTTCATGATGGCATGCAGGCAAGAGTACAGGAAAATGGTGAACTGTCTGAACCCTTTCCTGTCACCAATGGAGTGAAGCAAGGATGTGTCCTGGCACCAACACTGTTCAGCCTCATGTTTTCAGCCATGCTGATGAATGCCTTCGAGAACGACGACATTGGAATAGACATCAACTACCGTATGGATGGAAAGTTATTCAATCTCAGAAGGCTGAAAGCTAAAACCAAAATTAACAGCGACACCATCAGAGAGCTCCTGTTTGCTGATGATTGCGCTCTGTACGCCAACTCAGAGGCGGACATGCAACATAATGTTTCAGCTTTCTCACATGCCTGTGCCAACTTTGGGCTCAATATCAACTTGGAGAAGACTGTAGTTATGTACCAGCCAGCTCCAGGGAATAATCACACTGTGCCGAATATCAAAGTGAATGATCATAGACTAAGTGTTGTGGACAAATTCACCTATCTTGGCAGCACTGTGTCACAAGCTGCCACAATTGATGACGAAGTGAATGCAAGAATCTCCAAGGCCAGTGCGGCCTTTGGCAGACTGTACAAGAATGTATGGGACAGAACTGGAATAAGCCTGCAAACAAAGCTAAAAGTCTACAAAGCAGTTGTATTATCCACACTGCTATATGCTTGTGAAACCTGGACTGTTTATCAGCGACACGCTAGGAAATTAAACCACTTCCACACAGTCTGCCTAAGGAAGCTACTGAAGATTAAATGGCAAGACAAGATTCCAGACACTGAAGTCCTAGAAAGAGCATCCATGCCCAGTATCCACACTCTACTGATGAAGAATCAGATTCGCTGGGCTGGTCACTTGACTCGCATGCCAGATCACAGGCTCCCTAAACGAATTTTTTACAGCGAACTGCGTTGTGGTAAACGCTCCCAAGGTGGCCAGAGGAAACGCTTTAAAGACACTGAAAATTTCACTGAAGGCTTTTGGAATTCATCATGACACCTGGGAGGCTGCAGCCAGAGACCGAAATTCGTGGCGTGCATCATTACGCAAGGGTGCAGTCATATGTGAGGCAACCAGGACTGCAAGAGCTGTGAAGAAAAGGCAGGACAGAAAAACCACTGCAGGAAATCCTCCTCCAGAAACGTCAAGCATTCCTTGCCCACATTGTCAAAGAACATTTTGAGCCAAAATAGGCCTTATCAGCCATCTTAGAACCCATGGCTCCATACCTTCAACCCCACTGGATGAAATGAATGGTCATCATCATTCTTGATGGACAAACAACAGGTTGCATTTACTCGCACTAGAGTAAGGTTTGTACCCTCCCAATTGCACTCTTCCGCCCAGAGCCGTTGACACAATGTGGGGTGTCGGATTTGGTGAGCACCGCCAAACATTCAGCGCTAACAGAAAAAAGGTAGTACCGTCAACTGTCATACGGTAGCTCAGACATATCTGACTAAGAACTGACAGACTGACTATTTGTTATTTAAAAATAATTTCATATGTTTTAGCTCTTTAAAAATTGTAATTTTGGGTCAGTTTTGCCAAATGTTTATTTTTTAATGCCCTTTCTGTGGCTGGCAGCTTCAATCAAACATTTGTTGGCTCTGTTATATGTTTTAATAAACATATGTAACACAAATACAGATTTGAAAATAAAAAAATAAAAAATACATTAAAATATCTTACCCTAAATTAAACCAGGGGTCAAATCTTGTGATAAAAATAGAATAGTTGAGTTGTGTTGAGCTAAGAACTAACATAACTGCACTCAGGATATTCCCATATGCGCTCCGTCCCCTTGTTCAACAGCCAGTGAAGAGTCACACTACCAATCATTACCACCGCTATCTGATTGAAAGTTCTCCTGGTCTTCCCTCTCAGTTTTGAGATTCTTCCAGAACCCCTGCCAATCCCCCGCAACAAACAGGAGAAAACCTAGCATCCCTTAACAGATTCTGTTGGTATCATCTCATATTAGGTTCAGCAACTCTTTCTCATTTCCCTGTCTAGTATCAGATTCTGGTTAACTTTGTTGCCTTTTATCACTTTAATTGTACATATTTACCTAACTTTGTATCTAGGTCAAAAGTAAAGCCTATATAAACAGTGCAACAATTTCTTAGCTAAACAATTTACTGTAATATTAATGTAAACAGCTAACATCAAAGCACAGAATGACTCATAAATCTGTCTACTTCAATACAGTATTTAGACTAGACACCTGTGTGTTACTGGCGCCCATAAAGTCAAGCAAAGAACAGTAACAATATACACTACCATGCATGTTACAAGAGGCGACCAAGGAAGGTTGACATGAAACTGGCCATCTCATCCCATAGAAAACTTCAGCTGCTAAACTGGACCAATCATAATCAAGTCTAGACAAGGCTTGGCATCAGCTGGTTGAGGGTCTATGTTCCATGGGAGATAGAAGAAGGAGAGGAAGAAGGAGTAGGAGAAGGAGAAGAGGAGGAAGCAGCAGCAGCAGAAGGAGATGCAAAGGAGGAGAAGGAAAAGTTATAATAAACTGACTAGAACTTACTTCGATCAACAGTGGATTAATTGTAACCGTTTGATCCTCATTGATATATCTGACATAGTTGCTGTCAATTTTGGGCACGTTATCATTTTCATCCAACACCTTAATGAACAACTGCACTGATCGTGACCTGCTGCCAACCCCATTATTGTTGTCTGTGGCAGAGACTGTCAGAGTGTAATCTCTCTTCCGCTCATAGTCGATGCATGGAGCAATGCCAGGCTGGTTTGGTTGGTTGCAAGGTGCTACAGTGACAACTCCAGAAATCGGATCAATCTGGAAACTGCACAGAGAATTACATATTGATATTCAAAACAGAGTTTTAAAAAGCTAATTGTACATTCAACTGTCATCTACTGCTTATAGTACTTTGCAGTGTAGGACAAGGGGGTCCTGAGCCTGAGGAATTAAGGCCGCCTGGCTAGTGTAGTCGCCGCAGACTGTGCACGTTAGGGTCTTCTTTTTTGCCCCCGACAGAAAAAAAATCCACACCTTACCGAGGATTTGAACTCGGGTCTTCTGAAGGAGAACCTGGTTTTCTAGCCACTCAGCCAGCCGCTCCTCGTACATTCAACAATGGGGTTAAATGGCAAGAGAATCAACTTTGTTGTGCCTTCTTGTATCCCTTATAGCTTGACCTCTTTCAGCAGAGCCTAAAGCACTGAAAGAAGCATAAAATCCATAGCTCCAACTGTTATCCCCAGAGATCTCCATAAATACTGGTCCGCCCTGCCATGACATTTAGAAAACCAAATGACAGAGTCCTTAAACAAACCAATGATCTTTTCTGCAAGGGACAGATGACTTAACCACTTGGCCATGGAGACCCCACTTTAACAATGGGATGCACAGGCACCATACGCTTTTAGGGTTAATACTAACCAAGACCATTCTTCACCTCTATATGGGCAAATACCAGCCTGGTCAATGAAGGCAGCACTGGCCAATGAAGGCAGGAATGGCATTGTCTCGACTGTGATGAAGCATGTTGAGGATTAAGACTTTGTGTGCTATGAGACTACAAGAGAGCCACAACAATTCCCCATAATGAAGACAGGAATGGCCATTGTCTCCACTGTGACGAAGCATATTGAGGATTAAAACTGTATGCTATGAGACTACAAGAGAGCCACAGCAACTCCCCATAATGAAGACAGGAATGGCCATTGTCTCCACTGTGACGAAGCATATTGAGGATTAAAACTGTATGCTATGAGACTACAAGAGAGCCACAGCAATTCCCTACAATGAAGACAGGAATGGCATTGTCTCCACTGTGATGAAGCATATTGAGGATTAAAACTGTATGCTATGAGACTACAAGAGAGCCACAGCAATTCCCCACAATGAAGACAGGAATGGCCATTGTCTCCACTGTGACGAAGCATATTGAGGATTAAAACTGTATGCTATGAGACTACAAGAGAGCCACAGCAATTCCCCACAATGAAGACAGGAATGGCATTGTCTCCACTGTGATGAAGCATATTGAGGATTAAAACTGTATGCTATGAGACTACAAGAGAGCCACAGCAATTCCCCACAATGAAGACAGGAATGGCCATTGTCTCCACTGTGACGAAGCATATTGAGGATTAAAACTGTATGCTATGAGACTACAAGAGAGCCACAACAATTCCCCACAATGAAGACAGGAATGGCATTGTCTCCACTGTGACGAAGCATATTGAAGATTAAAACTGTATGCTATGAGACTACAAGAGAGCCACAGCAATTCCCCACAATGAAGACAGGAATGGCATTGTCTCCACTGTGACGAAGCATATTGAGGATTAAAACTGTATGCTATGAGACTACAAGAGAGCCACAACAATTCCCCACCAGTGGCCAATGAAGGCAGACAATAAACACTCAGGTCTTGAACACTCTGCTTGGTGAATTCATGAGCATGAGTCAACGAGTATTTTGTATGTTTACCAGGACAGAACCAAGTTATCACCAGTCCTCAGTTCTTCAAGTTACACCAGAGTTATGTTAGTTACATGTCCTTTACAGGATGTTGCAATCAACCCCAGCATTATTTGCCTATTAGTGGTTTTCTATGCAAGTTTACATTCAGTAGTTTGTCATTGCTTTCTTAATGACCGATGCTCAAATCATTGTTAAAAATCAACACAAGGTGGTATGTTTCCAAATAGCCAGCATCTGATTTTGAATTTGATAAGTGAGATTGCAAATCACATTTACTACCCTTTGTCACAGACACATGTCCCAGTGTACAAAATTCAAACTGATGGAATACAAAAGCAACAAAAACTTTCAACAACAAAACACAATAATATTAATACAAAAATTGCAGTTCAACATTAAACTT
This sequence comes from Cepaea nemoralis, assembly GCA_014155875.1. Classification (NCBI taxonomy): domain Eukaryota; kingdom Metazoa; phylum Mollusca; class Gastropoda; order Stylommatophora; family Helicidae; genus Cepaea; species Cepaea nemoralis. Next base: position 561,953 of record JACEFZ010000049.1, on the reverse strand, counting down.
ATCATCACCTCACACCTACACGCCCAGGCCATCAAACATATTTTTCTCTGGTACTTGGCAATTCTGAGATCAGATCCAACCACTCGTGAGGTGTTTTCTAACGGCCCTATTGTAATTTTTCACCAAAAAAATATCTCAGTGATCAACTTGTTCATAGTTGCCTCCCTACAATTACTTCATCTGTGGGCACAATTGAATGCCACCAGAAGACATGCCTGACATGAACACACGTTATTCAAGAGACACCTGTAATTACATTCATCCTAGGCACCTTTTCCCCGAAAGACTCATTTACTTGCATATACCACTACCTAATATATGTTATTATTTGCAAACGATGTGACATGAAGTATATTGGACAGACTGGTGGACGCCTAGCCGACCGCTTTAGGGAAATCCTTAGGGATATTATTCAAAACTCACAAACTTGTCCCTAACCATTTCATTTCTTCTGACCACAATGGAGTCGACGATGTATGGGTCACAGCATTGAAGCCATGCTTCTCTAACAACTTCACTAGGCTTAAAATTTAAAGCCAGTTAATCAACTCTCTGGAATGTATCCATCCATCAGGAATCAATACTGTTGTAGATGCAACTTATAATTCTGCTGACTTCCCTCCATATATTCATATCTGACTGTTTGCACACCTTTGGCCACACATTTCTTATTTGACAATTTTAACATAGACAATGGCTGCGGTCACCCGACCAGTATGGTTACTGCCACAGAGGAAAGCATCAGCAAACTACCTCTTTAAAAGTGCCTAGTACATTATGATTCGCCTAAAGACTGATCATCGCAAGACAAGGACAGAGACATTAAAATTAGCAACATGGAATGTTAGGACGCTAAATGACGACGAAAAAACATAAAACAAGAAATGGTAAGAGAAAGAATTAATATTTTAGGGATGTGCGAAACGAGATGGACAGGAGCAGGCATCAAGATAGATGAAGATTTTAAGACTATTTATTCTGGAGGTGAAGATCGACAAAGGGGAGTGGCAATTATTTTGGAATGGAAAACATCAAAATCTATTCAAGGATATAGGGCCGTGTCGGACAGAGTTCTACTAGTTAAATTAAGTGGCAGACCTTTTAACATAAATGTTATTCAAGCATATGCCCCAACAGGAGAATCCAGTGAAGATAGTGTAGAGGAATTTTATAATGACATGGAGTCTGCCTTAAAGAAATGTAAAAATTCAGAAATAAACATCATAATAGCAGACTTCAATGCAAAAGTAGGAAATCAAGGTGATAGATACATAGTAGGAAACTATGGTTTAGGAGAGAGAAATGAAAGAGGATACGGACACGTAGAGTGGGCAAAAGAAAAAGAAATGATTGTAGGCAACACCTGGTTTAAGAAACACCCTAGAAGATTATGGACATGGAGGAGTCCTGATTGCAGGATTAGAAACCAGATTGACTACATTCTGATTAGCAGAAGATTTAGAAGTGTGTTAACAATAGCAAAAACAGTTCCCAGTGCTGATTGTTATAGTGACCACAGATTACTTACAGGAACATTTAGGATAAAGTTGAAGAAAGTCAAGTATATAACAGGAAACACTAAATATGATTTGTGTACATTGAGTAATGACAAGGAAATACAAAACTACTTCAACATAGAAGTACAGAACAGATTTGATATATTGTCCGATCTACAGATCCTATTCCAGGATGTGGCTGATCATTGGGAAATGTTGAAGAATTCACTCAGTTTGGCTGCAGAAGCAACTATTCCAAAACTAAAGAAGGTGTGTTGTAAGAAATGGATGACAAGAAATTTTACACCTAATGGAAACAAGAAGACTCAACAAAAATAATTTTACCAAACATGAAGAAATTCACAGACAAGTCAGAATATTCTGAATTATGTAACTCTGTATTTATTGCAATCCCAAAGAAATCAGGAGCCTTGGAATGTGATCAACATAGAATAATTAGTATAATGAGTCACATCACAACGATTTTGCTACAAATTATCATGCAAAGAGTGAGGAAGAAAATACAACCTGAAATAGGGGAAGAACAATGTGGGTTTGTAGAAGGAAAGGATACAGTAAATGCTGTGTATATGCTGCAAACAGTTATTGTGCGTGCTTGTCGCAGAATGCCGCCTTAACATCCCAGAATATTTTTCTCGGTCTCCAAATTTGAGAGGCCAAATTGAGAAAGAATGAATTAATCACGCTACTCCAAGGTTATCTAGTCGTGAGGTAAGATTATTCACAAAAAGCCTCTAGCCATGACGTAAGCTTGCAGATGGCAAGTAAAATGGGATACTTGAGATGGACACAACTAGATAATTTAAATTAGTCTATACCTTGGAAAACTGCTGACCCAGACGGGCTATGACACCACACAGACACATTGGCACCTTCTCGTCCAGGTAGACCCTGGCTGAATCAACAATGAACTGGGCCAGTGGTTGAATAAAGGCAATTAACGCCAGATGGAGATAATAGCCCCAGGGCTATAAACAAGCCCCATCCACTCTGACTGGCAGACCCAGGTAGGTGTGAAATCACTGATAAGACTGTGAAACTGATCTGGGGCTGGCAACGCAAAACCATCCAGGTGTGACACTATGGTGAGGGTTAGTGGTTAAAAGAATTTTTATGACTGGACAGACTTGGAGTTAATTGCAATTACTGTCAGGAGGAGATAAGAAGAATTTATGACGGGAATGCCAAAGAGATAATAGTGTCTCAGACACTGTCTGCTAGACTCAGCTTAAATAAGGGTCCCTAGCCTGTTTTATGTTAGATTAAGTCTGACTTCAGAACAGGTGAGACAACCAGCTCGTTTTGTATGATTCTTAGGTTGCTAGATTTAACTAGGAGAATTAATTCTTAGTAACTAGTCGAGTTTTAGATGGATGTAATGACTCTCAGTCTATATCTGACCTAGGTTACTTCCAGAATTATCATTGCTTCAGGTTACTTGAGTATTCTTTCTAAGTTATGTGTTCAATATCATATTGCTTTAAAGTGTTACTCTTCTGAGAAGTAGAACCTTATGTAAGACAGATCTTGTCTAAGTATACTTTTAGGTGTCTTGGTAGATGCTTGTCATTTCTTTGTACACTATCCTAGTTGCCTTTTTGGTGTGTGCATTGGTTGTACAGAATATAGTCGACTGACTATTTCTTTAATGCTTACAACAGCAGTAACTAACTAGTGCATTATGCTATGATGTTAAAGTATCATAATATGTCTAGTTTAATCAATATGTTTATGTGTATTGGATGTTTGATATATTGATTTGTCATATGCAAACCTACCAATATGAAGTGTTATGCTATTGTCTGCGCATTGGCACATTGGCCAATGATTGTGTTAGAAGCAGAGGTGTAATGGTACAGACATTACCCACAATTGTAGTATAGGGTATATGGTGCTAAACTTTCTCAGTGTATTGTGGGCGTGCGTCCACGGTAATGCATGGAAACCTGGCACAGCTACTGGTCACGGCTTGCAAGCCCGGATGATCAGGCATTGTTATAATACCCTTACCGACCCTGTGAGCTGCTAAACTAACATTGGACGGAGCGGCTGTACGACACAGAATTTCTGTATTAGCGACATGGACATGGGGCGGCAGAAATGTAATCATTACAGGCGTGTGAGACAATTGAAAAGCCCGTCCCAGACTAAAGACAGTAGGGAGAAGGAGGATGGTGAAGCACAGTAGAGCTGGAAGATAAACTTGGCCAGACTGGTCATTGTATATGTTTGTGTTATGATATGTTTTAATTAGGATTGCGCTGATGTAGAACTGATATAACACATTCTTGACTTTCTTTCAAGCTCTCACAAGGAGCACCTATGTTATAGATCTCAAGATACGAGTGAATGACTAGGTAGAGCTAGGACTGACAGATTCGTCAGAATACCGGCAAGCTGTTTCTTTTGTTGTCTACTGGAGAGTGGGGATCTGGACCACAGATCCAGATAGATCGAGTAACAAGTAAAGTTACGTAATGTTTGTCATCAATATCAATATGTATATGATTTCATCATCCTCATATTGACAATCATCCTATGTCTATTGTTATGATTAGCAAATAAATGTTGTAGTATTGTAACTCATAGTTCTGTCGTTATATTTTAATTCCAATTGTGCATACGTGTTGTGTGTGTACATTGGTGGGGGTTCACTTACACACCAAGGAAAGGAGCAGTCAGGGAGAAAACCTGTACTGAGATAGTCGTCTATACTAATATATTTAGACTTAAAACATCTATCTTAAGCTAACCTTCTCTTTCCTATACCTTGGCGAATATTCAGCACAGTTCATTTCATTTTGTAACGAGCCACTTGGAGCTGTACGTTGGATATTCATGGGCTTAATCTGTAGTTCAGCCATATAGATTTTGTCCCTAGTCAGTTTCTGACTATCTGGGGTTGCTCGCCAGTGAATAATACATTCATCTAGCCGGTGGGGCACCCCGACTTCTGACAGTGCTATAGAAGTAAACAAGGATATTCATCTTTGCTTTATTGACTACATAAAGGCTTTTGATAGAGTTAGACATGTCAACATGGTGGATATGCTTACAGATCTACAAATTGATGGGAAAGACATTTATTTTTTTTTCTTCTCCATATCCTTTACAGGACATCGCTGTCAACACCAGCATCTTTCAGCTGTATGTTGATTTCTTGGCAAGATTACGCTCAGTAGTCTGCCATTGCTTTCTGAGTGGCCGGCTCACATACCCCATAAGTTACCGATGCGATTCGAATCATGCTGATTCTCACCGTCATCACGTTACCTGATGAGAGTATACGAGATTACGGAGAAAAGTCATAACCTCTAAGCCACGAAGCCGGCTGGGAAAGACATTAGACTTATAAAATACATATATTGGAAACAACAAGCTGCCATAAGGATTGTTAATGAAGTGGGACAATATCAGCCTATTAAGAGAGGTGTTAGGCAGGGATGTGTAATGTCTCCAGAACTTTTTTCCTTATGCAGTGAAAATATTTTCAGAAATGTAGAAGATATAAATGGAATCAGCATTGGAGAATGAAACATCAATAACATTAGATATGTAGATGATACAGTATTTATTGCAGACAATGCGCAGGATCTGCAACAATTAGTAGACGCGGTTGTTGTACACAGTGAACAACTGGGGTTAGAATTGTAAAAAGACACAGGTTATGGTAGTCACTAGGAAGAACGAAATACCACAATGTAATATACAAGTAAATGGGAATATTCTTCAACAAGTGAATCGGTACAATTATCTCTGAACAGTCATAACATCTGATGGAAGATGCCTTAAAGAGATAAGAACAAGAATCGCCATGGCAAAAGTAGCCTTTAGCAAGATAAAAAATATTCTGATCAATAAAAAGATGTCAATTGAAATGAGAAAAAGAGTGTTGAGGGGATACATAGAGCCTGTTATTTTGTATGGATGTGAAACTTGGACAATGAGCAGTCAAGCTGAAAAACATCTGATGGCTGCAGAAATGTGGTTTCTGAGGAAAATGCAAAGAATACCATGGACAGACAGAAAAACCAATGACCAAGTACTACAGGAGACAAATGACAATCGTAAATTGATGAGAGAAATTAGACATAGACAGTCAACATTTTTTGGTCATATTATGAGAAGAAATGGATTGGAGAACTTAGTGACAACTGGCAAGATTGAAGGGAACAGACCAAGAGGAAGACCGAGAGGAAAATACCTGGATGGCTTGGTCACATGGCATGGATGAGACAGGAACACTGAGCTGACCCATGACTCTGGTGATCGAGTGAAATGACGAGTCATGACCGCCCACGCTTTCCGGCATGGCACATGAATGATTGATTGAATTTTAACAGCTGAACTGGACTCAACTTTTGTAAACAAATAGTATCTTCCAAAAGCGAACTGAACTCAACTTTTGTGCTTTCTTGACAAGGATGTTGTATTTTAATATCATTTAACAATTTCATGTTTTTCTTTAGATATGTTTGTGTTGTTCTGTCCCTGATGAAGATTTGTATAATTGAAACATCATTTGTTGTGTCCTAGAATACTTATTTTTATTTTATTATCATATGTTTTGGATTTTCTCTTTTCGGTTTTTTTATTTTCACTGTGATTTATGTTCACCATTATGGAGACCATAGTAAGGAATATACACTGTGTCCGTGTTTAGTATGTCTCATCTTTTCGCAGGAGCTACACATGCCTAGCTGTATTTCCTATCATTTCGCTGCAACCAAGTATATGTGAAAATCTCAGTATTTCACGCTTCCATGGAAGAATCTGCTATGGAATTTGTCCTGAACTCTAAACATAGAGATGGATAGCATCAGATAGTGATGTCTATCAATATTTTTATGTTCATATGTCAACATATGTCAATTAAAAATTAGTGTCAGATGTACTGGAAGTGGAAACTCCATTTAACAAAATCAGAAAAGACTATAATGTATATATTAAGTTAAGGCTTCTGCCTCCATGTAGAGATTTATAATTAACAATGGCAAAGATTAAATAAACAACATCTGTAACTTAAGATTACATAAAAACGTCAATTGTAATTAAGATTAACTAAAGGCATCAGCAACTGAACTGTACATTTAAATTTGTCAAAACTCATCAATAGAAATGTGAGTTTATATGTATGTTAGATGTATATGTATTACAGGACGTAGAGGTCAACTCCAACATGTTTCGACTGTTTGTGATTTCTGGGCATGTTTAGTTTATATACGAAACAAAGATTGAAGTGTAAGATTCTTTTTAAAAGGCTTAAATAACTTTACGATTCATTAATAGACACAGATATCTCCTTAATGGAGAGATGGACACAGACATATCTATGGTGAAGCAAATGGACACAGACATCATTACTGTGGTGGAGCATGTAGAAACAAGCATACCCACATGGAGAAACATCACATACGCCATCTACATCACAGTCTGTAGTTCAATGATGCATGTGGCGTACAAATCAAGGTGGTGTTAAATTAAGCCAAAATAAAAACAAGACTGTAAGGTAGCCCTACAGCTCATGGTTGCAGAAGAAAGACTATAATGAAAAGAAATAGCAAACATACTGAGGAGGTGTATTATCTCCATACAGCCTGTAACGTATCCCAGCAGTTCCAAAATCTCCTTCCTCTGGATCTGTTGCCTACAATTTAAAAGGATATATGCTTTCACATACAAATATATCTCAACCATGGCAACAGTGAATGCTGACATTTAAAAGCATTTTATAAAGAATAGTTTATAGTTATAGTGTCCATCTCTGATTCAAAATGTACCAGGTTCAATATCCAAATTAAAGAAATTATGTTTTACAAAATAACTGGGGGTGTTATACACTACCCTGGCAATTGGGTAGTAGATCAGATATCTAGTCTTTTCTAGCGAGAGATCATCCTCATCGCACCATTCAGTCCATAAGTGCTCGGATCCCTTCCTCAGTAAATCCCGCAGCATGTAGCTTCTAACGACACCAGTTCTGTGTTGGTTTCTTAATCTTCTTTGGCTTCCTGCATAGTGTTCTTGTTTGGCCATACCTATTTTAATTTTCTGTTCTCGCATCCTGACTATGATTGTAGATTCAGTCATCACTTGGTTCTTGCGAACGACTTACTTCTCGTAAAGCATTCAGAATGTTAGCCTGGTCCATGGAGCATCCGCCTTACACAGAAGCCTTAGCTGCGAGCTTGTCAGCCCGCTCATTTCCTTGTAAACTTGCATGCCCTGGCACGAAAATGAAACTAATCTTTGCCAGCCGAGACCGCTCCCGCGTGGCGAAGTGGTCAAGCCGTTTGACCCAGGCTCTGAAAGTTGTGGGTTCAATTCCGGGCCGCGTCCTTCGGTTCACGAGTGAAATATTTTGGAGACTCCTGTGGGTTGTCGCTAGAGCTACGGAGTTCGTGCTTTGTGCGACGCTTTCCGCGCTGCGGAAAGAGACCGAACCATATGGGATAAACCTGGTGCAATGAAGTCAACCCTGTCGACTTTTAAGCGACTTTCTTTTAAGCTCCAGTGACAGCAACCACTCTCTTCAGATCCACCTCATCTCTATCTTCTTGAGCATGCTCATTGAGTCACTAAGGAAACATGCCCTAGTGAATGTCTTGTGTCTCGAGCTATGTTATTGCTTTACTTACTGCCATGACTTCCATAGTCAGGCTACTTGTGGTCACAGCAAAGCACCAGAATCTTCCTTCACAACTCTTCCTCCGGCTGAGCCGTAAAGGCCCATGAACTTCTCACTCGTTGAACGACCGACCCATCTGTGTAAATGACAGCATCACCGTCTAGCGAATTCTCGAAGATCAACGCTTGTACATCCGCCTCCACAGCAGCCGGATTTTCTTGTCTGTATTTTCTGTCTAATTGGATGCAAACTGAAAAGGACGTACAGAAATCTGTTGGCACTTGTACCCACTCCTCTCCAGGTTCTAAGGCCTCAAGTGAACACACCTGTTGAAGAATGTCTTCGGCTTGACCCATCCACGACCTTCCTCTTTTTAACCTGCTGCCCTTTACCTTCTTAATTTCACTATGCGGTGGATGTTGTGTGTTTGCACTGACTCTGAGGTAGGCACGTGTCTTTTCTAATAAGGGTGAAACAAGAGGGGGCCCATCTGTACATTCCATCCATCCATCATGTGCCATGCCGGTAAGCGTGGGCGGTCATGTTCTGCCATCTCACTCGATCACCAGAGTCGTGGATCAGCTCCGTGTTTCTGTCTCGACCATGCCACAAGGCCAAGCCATCCAGGTACTTGCTTCTAGGTCTTCCCCTTGGTCTGTTCCCCTCGATCTTACCAGTTGTCACCAAATTCTCCAATCCATTTCTTCTCATAACATGTCCAAAAAATTTTGACTGTCTACGTCTAATTTCTCTAATCAATTTACGATCTTCATTTGTTTCTTGAAGGACTTGTTCATTGGTCTTTCTGGCTGTCCATGGTATTCTTTGCATTTTCCTCAGAAACCACATCTCTACAGCCATCAGATGTTTTTCAGCCTGACTGCTCATTGTCCACGCTTCACATCCATATAAAAGTACAGGTTCAATGTAGCATCTCAACACTCTTTTTCTCGTTTCAATTGACATCTTTTTATTGGTCAATATGTTTTTCATCTTGCTAAAGGCTACTTTTGCCATGGCGATTCTTGTTCTAATCTCTTCAAGGCATCTCCCATCAGATGTTATTACTGTTCCGAGATAATTGTACCTGCTCACTTGTTGAAGAATATTCCCATTTACTTGTATATTACATTGTGGTATTTCGTCCTTCCTAGTGACGACCATAATCTGTGTCTTTTTACAATTTAATTCTAACCCTAGTTGTTCACTGTGTGTAACAATCACATCTACTAAATTTTGCAGGTCCTGTTCATTGTCTGCAATCAAGACTGTATCATCTGCATATCTAATGTTATTGATGCATCGTCCCCCAATGTTGATTCCTTCCATATCTTCAATATTTCTGAAAATACTTTCACTGTACAGGGAAAACAGATCTGGAGACATTACACATCCCTGTCTCACACCCCTTTTAATAGGCTGATATTGGCTTACTTCATTATCAACTCTTATGGCAGCTTGTTGTTTCCAATATATGTTTTTTAAAAGTCTAAGATCTTTTCCATCAATTTGTAGATCTTCAAGCATCCTTATCATGTTGACATGTCTCACTTTATCAAAAGCCTTTGTGTAGTCAATAAAGCAAAGGTGTAGATCTTTGTTTACTTCTATAGAACGTTCGATTATGTTTCTCAGTATTTACACAGCATTTACTGTACCCTTGCCTTCCACAAACCCACATTGTTCTTCTCCTATTTCAGGTTGTATTTTCCTCCTAACTCTTTGCATGATAATTCTTAGCAAAATCTTCGTGATGTGACTCATTATACTAATTGTTCGATGTTGATCACATTCCAAGGCTCCTGATTTCTTTGGGATTGCAATAAATACAGAATTACATAACTCCTGAGGTATATTTCCAGTATCATATATTGTATTAAGCAGACTGGTAACTTTATCTATTCCATATTCTTCTAAAGCATTAATCATTTCTGTTGTGACGCTGTCTGAACCGGGGGTCTTGCCAGATTTCATATGGTTAAGCGCATTCTGAACCTCCATCTTTAAAATTGCTGGTCCTTCATTATTATTTTGGACATCATACTGTTCGTCTCTGTTATCGTCATAAGGTTTTTCACATAATCTGACCATTCATGTAAGATCTGATCTTTTTCTATTATGACTCTTCCATCTTTTGTCTTTAGGCAGCCTGCTGATGTACGTGTTCTTTGATTAGTAAGCTCCTGAATTCTTTTGTGCATTAGTTTCGCATTGTTACTGTTGTGTTGTTTTTCAATTTCTCTGCAATTTTTCTCAAGCCATGTTTCTTTTGCCTCCTTACATAAGGTTCTCACTTTTCTGTGAATTTCTTCATATTTGGCAGAATTATTTTTGTTCTGTCTTCTTGTTTCCATTAGTTGTAAAATTTCTTCAGTCATCCATGTCTTACGGCCCACTTTCTTTACTTTTGGAATAGTTTTTTCTGCTGCGCAACTGATTGAATTCTTCATCGTTTCCCATTGATCATCTACATCTTGAAACAGGATCTCTAGATCAGACAATATATCAAATTTGTTCTTTACTTCTATGTTAAAATTATCTTGTATTTCTTTGTCAGTTTTCAATTTGCACAAGTCATATTTAGGGTTTCCTGCTGTATACTTGACTTTCTTTAACTTTACCCTCAATGTGCCTGTAATTAATCTGTGATCACTGTAACAGTCTGCATTTGGAACTGTTTTTACGACTGTTAACGCATTTCGAAACCTTTTGCTAATCAGGATGTAATCTATCTGGTTTTTAATCCTGCTGTCTGGACTCCTCCATGTCCATAATCTTCTAGGATGCTGTTTAAACCAGGTGTTTCCTACAACCATTTCTTGTTCTTTTGCCCATTCTACATTTCTACCTTTCATTTCTCTCTCCCAAATCATGGTTGCCTACACTGCATCCATCGCCTTGCTGTCCTATTTTTGCGTTGAAATCACCCATTATGATATTTATTTCTGATTTTTTGCAGTTCTTCAAAGCAGACTCCACGTCATTATAAAATTCCTCTATGCTTTCTTCACTGCTTTCACTTGTTGGGGCATATACTTGAATAACATTTATTTTAAAAGGTCTTCCGTTTAATTTTACTAATAGGACTCTGTCTGACACAGCATGATATCCTTTGACAGAATTTGATGTTTGCTTATCTAATATAATGGCTACACCTCTTTGCTGTTCTTCTCCCCATTTCTTTTTTGATGTTTTCTAATTTTCCATCTGCATTCATTGTTCTAACGTTCCAAGTTCCTACTTTCAATGAATATTAATCTGTTGCACCTAGTAGCCTGTTGACGGTCTGGAGTCACCTGGTGCGCATGACTATCCCTACCGGGCGAGGCTGCTCCTATGGAGCACCCATTTATGCCGTTTCTCTGATTATCGATGATTTCACACAACATGATTTTCTTGGCATCTGTAAAGAAGGTAGTTTGCCATTGCTTTCCTTCCTAGCAGTGACCATACTGGTCAGTGACCGTAGCCATTGTCTCCTCAAAAAAGAGATCCTCTGCCTACCGTCGTGAAGGTGGAGACCATAACCTACAACTATCTGTTGGTTGCTCTCCATCTTCATCCACCACCTGCACCCATGGCTTCACGTAACCCTGATCGGGGGGCTAAACGGGTACTCCACCTTGCCCAAGGGTGTCCCGTAGGCTAGCGGAGGGAAGGAGGTGCCTTACTTCTCCTTTGATAGGGGATACCCCTACCCCGCTACCCATAGGGGATACCCCTACCCCGCTGTACATTACACAGGTTAAACATCTGGTGACATGTGGAAATAGCCAAAAGTAGGCTCATAAACCCCACTCCTGACTTTAAAATGTTGCCAATCAAACAAAGTGTTTACCAGTGCTTGACGCTGGTATCTGTCGGGGAGTTATTCTCCCACTCTGTTTAGCTTTCGTCTGGCAAAGAGCACCCTGTTGTTCTTCAGGAGTGATTCTTAACTGACTGGTGGTGGTATCAATGTTAAATTTCTAATTTACTGAAATGTTTCTCCATGTTATTAATTTTCACAGTTCTACCAATCACATAATGTCTGTTCCTAAGCTGAAATTGTCTCTGTGTTGACTTAGGTGGTTTGCTGCGGTTTCATAGTGTCCATCGCGTGTTGTTCCTGTGTTGACATAAATCTGCTGTCGTGGTTTCCCTGTGTATGGTTTGCCTTATCCGTCCCGTGTTGATAATCAATACTTGTTCTGCCTGTCCGCAACTTGACCTAGTGTACGACAAAAATGACATACTTTCTGTCGTCTCGTGAAAGAGCTTGTCTTTTCCTGATTCGCTGATTTTTAGACATTTCATGTCAATATCGTAAGTTAATCACTCACAGTGATAAATGATAGTATCAATTTCTTATTCAGAATAATTTTCGGCACATTACACTTGAAGAAATAACCCTGTGTTATATTAAATCACTGTCATCAATAAGTAATTTTAGTCTCTGTTGACACGTAATGATGTCTTATAACGAATTGTTTAACACATGCTGGCTTTTCCAAAGGTGGTGTGTTATTTCTTGATAGAATAATATTCTTTTATTTGAGGTGCCGTATGTAAATTTTCTACGTCATCATGTATTCTGTATGGCCAGCTTTTCCCTGTCACCATACCCAGTAGACCGTATCTTGACTTTGATTCTTTCATCTTGAGGATAATTTTCTTGTCACATAAACTTCTGATTATGTGGTTGTTTCGGGATTTGAAATTTAAATATTGAGCACAACCCACTACTGGCAACGCCGATCGCATTCTGTTATGAACCTAAGGCCCATCCACGTCAATATGGAAGCACTATACTCGAGTTTCGCCTTCATTTGAGCTCGTCAGTAGTGCATATCCCTGACCGGATCCGGAAACAGTATATGCACTACTGACGAGCTCAAATGAGGGCGAAACTCGAGTATAGTGCTTCCATATTGACGTGGATGGGCCTTAGGTTCATAACAGAATGCGATCGGTGTTGCCAGTAGTGGGTTGTGCTCAATATTTAAATTTCAAATCCCGAAACAACCACATAATCAATTGATTATTGCTCACTGGATTTAGGAGGCCTGGTGTTTCTTGCCAGTGAAAAGTCCTGATCGTTCGGGTCCCATCGATTGACGGATGTCGGTCGCGGCGATTGGGCAATCTTGAGCATAGCCTACGATGGGTAGCGTTGTGATGTTCTGTTGTGATAATTTGGTGTGTCCAGTGTGTGCCGCGTGGTTACGCACCCGCTTCACACGCGTGATCCGGGACTGTTTCCGGATCCGGTCAGGGATATGCACTACTGACGAGCTCAAATGAGGGCGAAACTCGAGTATAGTGCTTCCATATTGACGTGGATGGGCCTTAGGTTCATAACAGTATGCGATCAGCGTTGCCAGTAGTGGGTTGTGCTCAATATTTATATAAACTTCTGTTTCAATTCTCGTTTTATTTATCTAGGGTTTATGTCTCCGAGTAGAACATGTCCGCTGCGAGCATCCCATGTTGCCACCGAGTAGATGGGAGATTGCCAGCAAGTTAATAAAGGAATATTACTACCCGGTGAATAATTGTCCAAAGTGAATATGGGTTAATACTTGGTAATCAAAGGGCGAAGAATGGGTCACAAATGAGTCGGCAATCAGGTCTTGCCAGATGGATTACGACTGGCGATTCTACTGCCACTGAGCTATTCTGTGTTGCCGATGGAAGAGATGATGTTACTCAGTTGCTAACGCATTAGGGCACAGGTAACTGTTGACATCGGTCACTCTACTGTCTCCAGGTAGACAGGGCACATATAATATTCATGTTCTATTGTTATTCTTATTTGCCCTGGAGTAGATTGGCAGTGTTTGCCAGTGCTTGACGCTGGTATCTGTCGGGGAGTTATTCTCCCACTCTGTTTAGCTTTCGTCTGGCAAAGAGCACCCTGTTGTTCTTCAGGAGTGATTCTTAACTGACTGGTGGTAGTATCAACCTTTCTACCTTCTCTAAATCACCACAGATATATCACATAACAGACAACACTGCGTTAACAATAACTTCTTCATAACACGACAGCTGCATCTGTTTTCACACGGTGTATTCTGTCTTTCTTTTAAAACAAATGTCAGATTAATGTCACTAAAACAATAATACTTGCACTCGATCTCTATCTTGTATATCTGTCGCTCGAACAATCACTGACGTCGACATTCGTCCACTGATTCACAAACACTCCATCTGTACAAACGTGGCGGCTAGATGGACTTCTGCCATGTGCCATTCTCCGTCCGACCTCGAACGCGGTCCAGACGTGAATGATCTCTAACGGACCTGTAGTCCGTGCTTGACCTTCGCTCCGGTTACTTCCGGCAGAGTGGTTCACAATCCACTCGATCTTCACGTCTGTCACTGAAATGTACAAAGACTCTAGGTCACCTGCACTGAGTGGTACTTTGCTCCATGCCAACTCCATGGCACATGTCCATTGCAGGACATTGGAAAGTAAGCACTTTGGATCCCGCAGCCATGCAAACCAGACTAAAATTTCAAAAACTGCAAATATCAGTTCAGTTCAGCATTTATGGAGGGGAGGAGGAATTTGGCCTCGTTCAACCTGCTTCTTTAGCGTTAGTTATAACTGAAATTGGAAAAATATTCACAGCAGAGTATTTGTAGTAAACATGGAGAGCAGATGGACACCACCTAGTAATTCTTGGGTCCACGAAATTCTGTGACAGTTGGCTTATTAATTTAAGTCGCATGTCCTTCACAGGACATAGCAGTCAACCCCAGCATTTTCGCTGTTCGTGATTCCTGGGCAAATTTTACGTTCAGTAGTTTGCCATTGCTTTCTGGTAATACCTATACCTTTTTCGAAAAAAACCCAGCATCGCTGTGTTTCGAACCCGGGTATACAGGCTCACAAACCGCGTTTGCAAGCCCTTAGCCACAGAGACCGATGGCTTATCCTGAGTGTTAATGATTCCATTATGATGCCTCTACTGTTAATGGTTTATTTGTTTTTGATAAAGAAATATAATAATATAAAACAATAATAATCACATTACCAGTTTGTGAGCTGTCTTCTATTGGTTGTTGCACGAACACTTCTGTAACACTTGTTGCCCATTCTCTGCACCCTCTGCCCTACTGCCCTATGTAACCATAACTATAAAATGCTTCTTTGTTACTGAGCACCTTGACCCACTGTTACTGAGCACCTTGACCCACTTTTACTGGGCACCATGACCCATTGTTATTGAGCACAATGACCCACTGTTACTGAGCACCTTGACCCACTGTTACTGAGCACCATGACCCATTGTTACTGAGCACAATGACCCACTGTTACTGAGCACCATAACCCATTGTTACAGAGCAACATGATCCACTGTTTCTGAGCACCATGACCTACTGTTACTAAGCACCATGACCCAATGTTACTGAACACCATGACCCATTGTTCTCCACAACCTATTCTGCCCTGGTTGTTCAGAAAATAAATTAAAATAAAACTCGCCCTGACCTCAGCTGTCGCAACAAGACAATGTGATTTAGAAAATCTGAACTGCATGCTGAGCCATCTCAACATTCCCATCATATTCAATGAATCACTTCCATTATTTATCATTATCAACAACTTGATTGTCAAGGAAAAAGGTACTTACACGTATAGTTGCGATTTGAGTACCAGGAGTGGCCGTCTCACTGACATTGTAATAGTATGCAGGTTGTTCAAAAGTTGGGGTGATATCATTGACATCTCTGACGTACACTGTGACTGTTGCAGAACCTGTGGGTTCTTTCGGATTGGTTAAACTCCTAAAGTTCTGATAGGCATTCACCTGTTTAATGACCAGAGATTTGATTATTTATCTCAAAGCAACACATCTTTATAAAATATTTCAGCCTGTAAGCTGGTCATGGAGCTTTCTGATCATTCCACAGGCATTCCAAATCTTGTACCTCCCGTTTTAACTTTATATTAAGGCAACAGAAAGAATCTATTTCACTGAAACAGCGCAGAACAAATACTGTAAAAGACTTTACAATTGTGTGTCCTTTTCAGGATGTTACAATTAACACCAGCCCCTATTGGCTGTGTGATTTACTAGGCCAGTTCAGTAGTTTGCCATTTCTTTCCACATGAGAAGTCAACTGATCAGTGTGTGGTATGAACCCCATTACCCTGCTGTCAGAAGAAAAAGTGTAAGTGTGTCAAACCCCTCAGCCACAGCGACCTCTACTGAACAAGACATTAGGACCAAATAATTGATCTGCCAAACTGCAGTGATGCAGCCTAGAAAATCTTGTTTAGCTCTAGCTTGCTAACATTGGAGTAACTGACTGTGTCAATCTCTGTTGCTGAATCTTTAGCCCCAGGAGTATATAAGTGACAAGTATGATAAACAAAATTACACCCAGTATTCAATGCCTGGGGGTTGGTGTGGCAGACAGGTTTAGCATACTTAAACTTTCTCTTCTGACGGAGGTGTAGTGGATTTACCCCACAAGCCAGTTAGTTAGACTTAAATGTTGACTTCTTATTCAGAACGCAATGGCAAACTACTGAACATCAAATTGCCTAGTACATTACAAACAGCCAATAGGAACTAGATGTCATGGTAACATCCCACAAAGAACATCATCATCATCATCATCAAGTGCCCTGCCAGCTGGCGTAGGTGTTCATGGCTCTCCACAGATCTCGGTCTTTGGTTTTCTGGATCAACTCTGCTGCTGATATTCCTCCGTGCCACCGTCTCAATCCATCCAGCATCATTTCTCTTGGTCTGCCTCTGCCTCTCTTCCCCTCGATCTTTCCAGTTGTCACGATGTTCTCCAATGCCTCTCTTCTCATTACATGACCAAAGAAAGTTGTTTGTCTCTTTCTTATTGTTGTATATAGTGTTCTAGTTTCATTAGCCTGTTTCAGGCTGTCATTGTTAGTTACTCTGGCAGTCCAAGGAATTCGCAACATTCGTCTCAGGAACCACATCTCTGTTGCTTCTAATTTCTTCCTAATTTGTTCATTTACATTCCAAGATTCACTGCCATACAGCAAAACTGGTTCTACATAGCATTTCAGCACTCTTTTTCTTACACTCAGTAATAGTGACCTATTGCACAAGATACTCTTCATTTTCTGAAATGTGGCCTTTGTCTGCCCTATTCTGCTCTTAATCTCTGTTGTACATCTTCCATCTGATGTTATAAATGTCCCTAGGTATCTAAAATGATCCACTTGGTTAAGAAATTTTCCTTCTATTTCTATGTCACATTTTGTGTCACCATTTTCTTTGATATCACCATTGTTACTGTTTTCTTGATATTCAAGGAGAGTCCTTTCCTTGCACTCTCTGTTACTACAGTGTCCAACAATTGTTGTAGGTCTGTTGATTTATCTGCCACCAATACTGTGTCATCTGCATAGCGTATATTATTTATATTATAACCTCCAACTAGTATTCCTAGCATCTTTTTGATCTCTCTCATTATTACTTCGCTATATAGGGAGAAGAGGTCTGGTGACAAGACACATCCTTGTCGTACTCCTAGCTTTATGTGTTCGTAACTACCCTCTTTATTTCCAATTTTAATTGCTGCTACTTGGTTCCAGTAAATATTCTTTATTATTCTTAAATCTTTCCCATCAATGTTGATATCTTCCAACATTTTAATCAGTTCATCATGTTTTACTTTATCAAATGCCTTAGTATAATAATATATGAAGCATAAATATATGTCTTTCTGTTTCTCTATTGACCTTTCTAATAGTGAGCCGTAATGTATAAATTGCATTGTTTGTGCCCTTTCCCTCCACAAACCCATACTGTTACAAAGAACATGCAATTATTTTGTTTAAAATCAATACCTACAGTAAGTCAGGTGCCCAACACATACAAGTCAAGATGTATTGTGAGGGAGACAGAGCACATATGAGCACAGCACATACCAAGTGGGGTGAAGTCAGGTTTTGCCTGACATAATCAGACAAATTTGAACAGGGCAGGTAATGTTTTTTTAAAGGGTAAAATGTAAGCCAAGTATAAATAGTGTTTCTGTACGTACTGCAAATATTTTTATTGGGGCTTCGCACGCTTTGAATTCAAGCATAGTCCATACACGTACTACTACTTCTTGTGCACAGGACTGATTTTTGTTATGTGGGTTAGCTTTCCCTATTACCAGTGTCTCTCTCCATCAGACGTACATGCTCCGACTTCTGAGGTACACTAAAAATGTGATGTATTCCCTCCTGTAATCTGACTGGCACTTTGCCATCTTGATAGACGATAGTTTGTAAAATGGAGTTATACTTCTCCATAACACAAAGCCTGGGCTTAAATTTAGAGACCATGTGTTGCCCATGCAGCATGATCCCTCTCTCTGCCTGTCTAGTGTACTCAAGAGGAAAGATAACACCAATACGTCTAGAACAAGACAAGCTGCTGAAGCTGCTGGATAAGCAAAGCAATGCTCTAACTGTCCACCTGTTGGAGCTTCAATCCTAGACCAGTTGCCAAGGCCTAGGGCCTGGTCTGTCCTGCTATGACATTCAGTCTTTAGGTTGCATTTCCTCGCACTAGGATAAGGCTTGTACCCTCCCAATTGCGCTCCTCCGCCCAAAGTCGTTCTCCTGAAATCTACAGCGGTCAGAAACATGTAACAAACTCTCATAAAAGGTTATAGTTGATACTCACATCAATAATGTACTGTTTAGGACCTGTCTCATAATCGATGTTGACTCCTCCTGTGATGTAGATAGTAGCGCTGGATGAGGCCGAATCAGTGGAAGGGATGATTCCAAACACATTAGTGTTGTTCAGGATCACCAGATTGAAGGAATTATAAGTTCCCTAAAATGTGAAATGGAGAATAATTCATCAAGCCATGATAGAAATTAATTATTTATGTTATGTGATATGTGACAAAACGGATTAGATTCCGGCTGTCCTCTGCATTATTCCCCTTTGGTCGGAATAAGACGGGTTGGTCTCCCTTGAGAATGGGACCATAACTAGGGGAATCCCCGGTTAAAATAATCCGTGACGTCATAGTCGGGTGAGTGCGAGAAAGATCTCGACTCTTCGTGAAGGGACTAGGCAAAGTGCGTACGTGCTGTTTGCTGTCACGTTGAATCACAATTACATCGGGGAACCCGTGATTCTGAATCTTTCCCTGACCCATGGGATTCTCAGAGACCCGAGATGTCCTTGTGACGGCGCACTTAGCTATTCAACCTCAGTCGTCAGTCGGACATCGTCAAATGCGGCCGCAGTTACTTACTGCTAGAGTTTGATGTCTGTTGTCACGGCGAGAGTGAGACATCTGCAGTGAAGTGATGTGATCCCGATATCCAAGGTAATGAAGTACTAAGTTATTAAGTAACCGTTATTCTTAAATAAACGCCGGCAGTCGAAATACTTTTAATCGCCGACCGAAATAATTGTCTCCGCGAAGCACATAACGTGTCCGCCGTCTGTCTGCATTTCTAATTAGCATCTATCGATCGGCTAGGAATATTTAGGTCAGATGTATGCCACATAGCATTTAGACAGAATGACGTCATCGGAAAAGGCGGTAGAAAATCAAATAGGGAAAACCCCACAAGAAACTAAGGAAACTGTTGGTAAAAAACAAAAATGACAGTGACGTCACATATCAAAAGGAAGGACATTGATTGGGAAGGTAATAGCAGGCCGTGAAAAGGCAAATATTGGCGATAGAATAGTGTTGGCACATGAAACAGTGGCTGCGACTGAGATAGCAGGGAAAGAAGATATACAGGGTTTTGCTACAAGGTGTCATTACAGAACTTACGGGGTACGTAGACCTATATTGTGCAGAGCGGCAAAGGAGAACTTCAGGCAGAATGACAGAAGGTCAAGTGAAGATTAATGAAAGGATGGTTGTTATTTAAGCAGGTTAGTTATTGTAGATTATCAACATGTTCCTATCAATAGATCCTAGGCCCAGCCTGGCGGTAACAGGCCCCTAGGAATGGACTGTATCGATATCATTTAAACTTAAAAACTTTTTTAAACTTAAACTTTAAACTGCAAAGTCAATGGAAGAATGTACAAATGGGTGAAAGCATACTTGCACAACAGAAGAGCCCGAGTACAGATAGACGGACTCAAGAGCAAGAAAGTACTACTGCGTCACGGTGTCCCCCAGGGCGGAGTCTTGTCCCCCACACTTTTTCTAATCTTCATCAATGATCTTATTGCTCACCTACCGCATGGAATTAAAGCGGCAATGTATGCCGATGACCTGGTTCTATGGAGCACAAATGAATATGCATCAGTGGCCACCAGATTGCTACAAAGAGCTGTAGATACATTTGCTGCATGGGCAAATAGATGGTGTGTCAGCATAAACACTGACAAGTGCAGCACCACCCTATTTACCCTTTCTCCTAGTATAACAGCCAGTCCCCTTTTGGTAGGCCAGTATATTCCACATGGCTAATAAGTGTCTGACCATTATCTAATGTTACTGTGTCATGTAGTTTTGATGTTCGCATTTTGCCAATGATTTTATAATGCATAAGTTTTATATTGTTGCTGTTCTCTGTTAGCCTTGAATGATGTGTGAATGAAATAATGTATGGAAGAGAGTGATAGAAGGGCAGAATGTTAGACGGGCCTGCGTGCCCAATTCTTAACCCTTTGAAAATAAAGTTTGTTCGTTCGTTCGTTCGTTCGTTCTCCAAAACAAAAGGCAGGGATCATCCAGATAAATGGAACACCCCTAAGAGATGATAAAGAACCAACATACCTTGGAGTAACATTTGATGGCAGGCTGACATGGAGAAAGCACATCAACAAATCAGTAGCTAAAGCCAGAAGGAAAATAGCCATTCTGAGAAAGCTAAGTGGAACCACATGGGGAGCCAGTACGAAAATACTTAGCAAAGTTTACCAACAGAGCATACGACCACACCTGGAATATGGGTCAACTGCGTGGTGTTCAGCATCAAAAACCACACTACAAGAGCTGGACAAGGTGCAAAATCAAGCACTTAGAGTCACCACAGGAGAGATGAGATCAACCCCTATAGTGGATATGGAGAAGATGGGAAGGACACAGGCACTGAGTGAGCGCAGAGATACGAAAACGCTAATACAAGCAGAAAAGTTCCTCAGCTTGCCAGGCCACCCTATGAAGAACAGATTTGAAAACCTAGCTATGGGGCGGTTGAAAAGAAGTAGTTTTATCCACCAGGCCAAACGACTCTGCAGAGAAACCACTGATCTGCCCACAGTTGGTATCCCCCTAACAACTATTCCAGAGCGAACTCCATGGAAAGATGAGCATAGACTATCGTTACAAATCCAGACAAAAGTGAGAGGAATATTTGACAAGGAAGAACAGAACAGTGTGCTGTGGTTGGCGTCGCAGACAGCAGAGCACATACTCCAAGACTGCCCAAAATATAACATATCTAGGCAAACCTTCTGGCCTAGAGAGACAACAGTGGAAGATAAACTCTATGGACCACTGTGTGAACTGAAAAAGACAGTTCAATTCATGCAAGAGACGACATTGCAGATATAGACATATTTCAAGCGAACGAAAGAAGAAGAAGAAAATTTAAACTTCCGATCCAAATCTTCAACATGACAGTTGGCTTCGTCATTACCCTGCCGTTCCAGTTCTGAACTTTGCTTGTTTACTTTTATAAGTTTGTGTCGAGCTGAAATTATTGATTGTGCTATTTGGACATTTTGCACATAATTGTTATGAATGCTGGACAAATAGCATGGCAATGTATTTGATAGCTACAGGTGTTGTGTGAGGCCTGTGTAATTTGTTACATCGGATTAGATGTGTAAATCTGATGTTAGGGGAGCTGTTAGAATTTAATGATGGTAGATTACAAGTATGTGCATTGTTAGTAAATTGTACGATGATGTTATCACTGCTATGTGTAAGTAGATTTGGGAATTTACCAACGTTGATGCAAGTTTGTTAATTATCTTGTTGAGTAAACACATTCTTAGGATGGTGAGGCATGTTGACACTAGTTACATTGTGTAAGGCTTAAGGCAGTCATAGTGATAAGCTATTAGCTTTAGCTAGCCAGCAATGGATTGTTTGCTTAGCTAGTAAATGCTATAATGTATGCCTTATGTAAGTGGTGTGTATTCATTCCTGGACTCAAGGTGGTTTTATTTCCATTGGGATAGGAAGGTAAGTATTTGCTATGTTAGGATGCCAGTGCTATTCCACCTCTAGGTAGAAATGTTTTGTATGTACTGGATAGAGGTAGATAGGAAGGATTTGTGGATTTCGGATGTCACTGCTTGTTTATATGTCCGCCAGCCGGAGCGACTATGCGTGCCCAATCATGCGAATGTCTGCCCGACCGACTGATTATTTGGCCTGTCCGACCGACTGGTTATTAGGCCTGTTTGACTGACCTTTATTGCGTGTACGACCAAAGTGATTGTGCCTAACCGAGTGTTGAATTTGAATACTTGACCGAGAGCGAAGCGTCGCTCTGTACTCAAGGCCGTTGCGCTAATGTAGAGCCGAGCTTCGAACAGAACCTTGTCTGTCTCTACTGTTCTTCTCTTCGATAAACCTGACTCTGTTAGTGGGTTAACTTATTCACTGAAGTCAATAAGTAGTAGTAACCTCGGTACCATTTGGGCAGGATTTGAGGGACTGGAGATTTAGGGGATGAGGGGCTGGATGCCACTCTAAAATGGATGACGTGGCCTAACTCGCCATGGAACAAAGGTGCTCTTTGCCCACAGGAGCTGTGGGTAAGTGTTCTAGGTGGATGGCCACCATAGCTGTGCTAGACCGGCACAGACTTGACCTACATGGATGAAGGTCAATTATAAAAGGTCAAACCGTGTTCTGGGATGGAGATCCCAGAGCAGAAGCAGTGGCTGTGTTGTGAGTTTGTTAGTTAAGTTTAACAATTCATGATTTATTATTTGTTTATACTATGTTAATGAATTATGAAGTATATGATTTATTAATGTTATATAGTTATTAATGAGTTATGTTTAATTAATTGATCAATGGGTTAAGTGACTGATTAATTGTTGAGTTATGTATGTGAGGAGGATATGTCCGGCTGGGCACCTCCTAGATAATGTAACCGCTACACTGAAAGATAAGTAGGTGTATTTTATGGTTGTGGTTGGTGAAGAAACAAGAGTGGACTAACTCCAGGTAGCGGATATTTTGACAGAGTCAAACAGTCTATGCTGGTGCTATCAGGCTATGTGTGGCCCAGACGAGTTACTTGAATATACACTTGTGTACTATTGCTTTCTCTTGCACTCTCATGCCTGTACATTGTAGTGAAGAGTGGATCTATGATGATGATCAAATGTATAACATATATGTGATATGTATATTACTCTGAGGCATGAGTCATTGTTGAGATGCAGTGTAGCCCTTGTTGTAGTTGAGTACTCACATCACCCTCCATGTTTCAAGATCTGTTATAGATATATATATACGATGGAGATTCATGAGTTGGACCATGAACTCAACGGGACCTGCTCGTTCCAGTGCCAATCAAGATGATGTTTGAGGCATTACTGGGAGCGGTCATCTGAATCTGCCAATGTCAACACTTGAAAGAACTGAGATGAGAATAGCCCGGTAGGTCTAGACTAAGACCACCGCAACGAGTCAGACAAAGATAAAGTCAACCGATCCAGGTAGGGTCCAAGACTGAAGCGTCTATTGATTCCCGCCAGTAAGGTACTGGTACAGTTCTAACTCAGTGAGGACCTTGGTACTTTCAAGGCAATGAATTTCAGTTGTGTTGAGAAGAGTGATCTCTGTTTACCAGTCACGACAATGGCCAGTTTATTATGTTTCCGGCCCGGCTGGGTCGTCATGGGACACATTGTATAATTTCATTTAAACTACAGTGTGAATCTACAGTTGTGAACCTTATTGAAGCCGGAACATGGTCAAGTGACCTAAAACAGTGATTAACTAGTCTTGGGAACACCGGAGTAATATTCTTGTTTGGGTAGGGATCTACCCAATTCCTAGGTGTTGGTGGACAGACATTGTAGGCTGTGAAGGTTGATACCTACAGAACTGTTTACGATAAGTGACATGTGAATATGTTGAGTTCTTACATTTACCTGTTGGATCATGCAATTGTGATATTGTGTTAATATGGAGCCAGCGCTCCAGTTATAGGTTGCTGATAAGTGTTTCACATTAACTTGAGAGACAGAAGAGCAACCCGGCTCTTATATATTAGTGTATTGTGCTACAGTACTTTTCTTCAGTTGGGGACATCTAGGATTCTAGGGTCGAGCCCCGACGTCATCAGCGGAGTGGAACTTGTGAGTTATTACGTCATCGAGGGATGACCCTCGACCTTTGGTGAAGTGTATGTCAGGCATTAGTCCTACGCCTGACCAGTCCGAGATCTTGCTCACAGTGGGAGGAGAGAACTTTGGAAGAGTCTATGCCTTGGAGTTTCTTTACACTGGAGGTTCCTCGGGTGAGTCGTTAACCACGACGGGACAAACAGCAAGAACTGAAGTCAGATGCTCTGTGATGAAGACTGATCATCAGAAGATCTTCTCGTGTACATAATGTCTTCTATCCAAGCTTTCAGCCATCCTTCTCTGAGTTACAGTTGACGTATTTAGAAATTAAATTGTGCTTTGTTAGCCATGGCTTTGAGTACAAGTATGACTGTTGTCTTGTCCGAGCCCCCTGTGGGTAGGAATCCATAAGTGGGGAGGGGAAGGTCAGCTGTCCCGGCTTGTGTGGGGCCTTGTAGATGTAAAGTCCTATTGGGGTGGTTGGAGCAAAGGCTGGGGATATTAACTATAGTAACAAACCTGTCCAAGCTCCGGGGGTCTTGTTACATGATAGTGATAAATTAAAAACAAAACTATTAATTTTACTGTATCCATAGCCAACTACTCTTTTAACCCTTTCAATTCCTGGCAATTATTTTAAACTAATGCTAAGCTGCAGCAGAAAGAGTTAAAGTAGGAGTAATATGAAATGAGGAGTTAAAGTGCTAAAGTAGCAGCCAGGACAGAATGGGTAAAAGTGTTAATGGTCCAGGACTGAAGGAACAAAGACATATGAAAGTGCTGTGGTCATATAAGATGCAGCTGCTCAACAAATGTAAAATAAAGGACTCTTGTTACACACCTTGAGGTGCACTGGGTAAAAGTATTAATGGTCCAGGACTGAAGGAACAAAGACATATGAAAGTGTTGTGTTCATATAAGATGCAGCTGCTCAACACATGTCAAGTAAAGGACTCTTGTTACACACCTTGAGGTGCACTGGGTAAAAGTGTTAACGGTCCAGGACTGAAGGAACAAAGACATATGAAAGTGTTGTGTTCATATAAGATGCAGCTGCTCAACACATGTCAAGTAAAGGACTCTTGTTACACACCTTGAGGTGCACTGGGTAAAAGTGTTAATGGTCCAGGACTGAAGGAACAAAGACAAATGAAAGTGCTGTGGTCATATAAGATGCAGCTGTTCAACAAATGTCAAATAAAGGACTCTTGTTACACACCTTGAGATGTACTGGGCATATGGTGCTGGCCCCATATTTGATAGACCAACTAGCACTCAAGTAGTGATGTGGTCAGTATCACACCGATCACCTTCACTTCCCAAGGCATTCCTGGCACCCATGCTTCACGGCTGGGTGAGTTGCTAGCTACAAAATCAGCTAAGCCCGGTGCTGTGAAATCTTTAGTGGGCATAGCCCTCTATATTCACAAGTTTGCGAAGTGTGTCTCGTCCTATGTGGACAAAAGTGATTATAGGACAGGTGACCTGAACTCACAGGCAATACTAGAACTATTAGTTTATTATTACTAGACCTATTGTGTGAACACAGCTAGTGGTTGGTACTGACATAGATGTCTAGTCAGGTTGGAATTTTTAGATATCCCATTCTGTCAGTGTCTGTGTGACTTGTGTGGGTGTCTCAACTAATCCGTGTTTGACGTACTTGTCGAACCCCATTTTATTTTGTTTATCTAGGGATAGACCTGCCCTAAAAAGTTATGTAAATTTATACGCTTTTATCAATATCCATACATTATATATGATATTCATGGTTTGATGTAGATATATATATATATATGTATATTATTTATTATAGCTGTCATATACCATATGGCAGACTGGTAGAGTTAAACTTATGAGCAAGCGCATCAGCATATGGAAATAGAATAGCGATAGTAAGAAGCACGTTGTGGCAATGGTAATAAACAAGTGCCACGTCATAATAGTGCGAAGGATAACAACGTAACGGTAGTCTTGGGCATTCCAGCGCCAGCTTTCATCTAGAATGGTCATCTAACACATTGCTCGACATTTTCTACGCTCAGCAGTACTCTTACACATAGGGATACAGACTTAGGACATAGATATACACACGTCCAGCTCACGCTTCTGTCAGCGACATTCTACGCTTATGTCTGGTCATTGTACCACTGTCTTGACGTGATTTGACGGCCGGGGGTCGTCGCCTCTGATGCCACCACTGCAGTAGATAGGAGACTCCTTCGTCTAACACTCGAGCCAGGCATGAGTGTGTGATTTGTGAATGCAGTGCGGGAGTGTGAGATGACAGTGAAAGCCTGAAGACTGGATCTGCATAAACACTCATTACCGACATCTGTTGTTCGCCGGTGGCAAATACATACATCGCCGTTCCCCTCATCGTGCTTTTAGGAGTTGTTATTGGATGAAAGAGTCATGCCTTCCTGTGGTGTGTGCAGAGTGATTATCTGATGTTCTTCAGCTAAATATGGAGTATACATGCGAGCCGGTGCTCAGGGCGCCAGCTGATCGGGGACTTATCATTTAGTAGCGAGGCAACGATCGCTGTTCTGGCCCATTGAGTCATCATCGCCTTGGGTACACAACATCATTACAGTATATATGGCAATGTACCAGTGCGCCTCGTGACAATAGTAGTTAGAAGTAGATGAAGTATAGGGTTTGTGTAAACACCAAGGAATCAAGTCAGGCTGAGAATTTTATTCAGTTTGGCTTGAAAATTAATTTGGCAACAGGAAGTCTTGAACAGAACTCTCTTAGTCTGGAAGAGAGCCCTTTAATTCGTTCATTTGATCACGATACTTGATGGTGAAAGGAGGTACTGCGTCAGCTGGCTAGAAGTACACTTGTTAGTGTCTGTATAAAATTTCACATGTTAAGAAAAAGAGTCTGGGAGAACAGGAAGCTTACTGCCAAAACAAAAGTCCTTGTCTATCAAGCCTGTGTCCTTAGTAGTATTCTTTATGGCAGTGAAACCTGGACAACTTACTCACACCAAGAGAAACGTTTCAACAGCTTTCATATGCGATGTCTGCAAAGAATTCTTGGTATTAAGTGGCAAGACAAAATCACAAATACTGAAGTATTGGAAAGATCAGGTTGTGTGATGGTTTATTCCATGCTCAGTCTTCGTAGACTTAGATGGATAGGACACGTTAGGAGGATGGATGATGGTAGAATACCAAAGGACATCTTTTTTGGTGAATTACAGATGGGTAGGAGATCTCAGGGTCGGCCTCTACTACGATACAAAGATGTGTGTAAGCGGGACATGATTGATACAAGCATTGATAATGCACATTTGGAGCAAGTCGCCGCTGAACGTGTTGCATGCAGGGCAAACATCAGAAATGGAATAAAGACAAAGGAGAAAATTATTGCAGATAAGTTACACACCGAGCGTGTGAATGAACGAACGAACGAACGAATGAATGAACTTTATTTTAAAAGGGTAACAAATTGGGCACGCAGGCCTGTCTTACATTCGGCCCTTTCAATCACTCATCTTTCATTCATCAAATGTGCATGTTACATTTACATAGGGAAAAAAAACATTGTCAAATGGATTTTGTAAGCATAAACAATGCATATTACGCATGATACATTCACATGGGGAAAAAAAAATTGTCAAATGAAAGTTGTGAACATAAACAGTGCATATTGCAATGTTGTGACACATCCCCCATCCACCCTCACATCCCGCAGACACCCACACATCCCCCACCAACCAAACCTCCCTCACCCACCCACACATACCTCCACGCACTCACACAGACCCAGGCAAACATACATGCCGCCACCCACCCACTGATCCCCTGCCCACACACATTTCCTCACCCACACATACACATCCCCCACCCATCCCATAACCGACACGCACACACATCAGCCAACCTACACCCACTCACCCACCCAATATCCGCCACCTCTCAACTAAACATCCCCCACCTATACATACATCCCCACCGAAAAACACATCTCCCCACCTGCCCACACATATTCCCCCCACATAACCACCCAAAAACACACACCTCCCACCCGCACACACCCCACCACCCACATATACCCCACCACACACATCCGCTGCTTACGCACATCTTCCCACAAACACACATCCCCCACCCATACTCTCATCTCTCACACACATCCACCCACTCACGTACTCATCCATCAACCACTCACACTCACACATCACCCACCCACCCATCAACACATGCATCTCTCATCTACCCTCCCACTCACACACACCCCAACAACCTAGCCAAACACACATCCCCCATCCTCACATACGTCCTTCATCCACCTGCACATCCCACACCTCCCTCACTTCTCACACATCTCCCCTCCCACACAAAACTCCACCCATAAACACATTCCCCCACATGCATTCCCCATACACATCCCCACCCACACACACATCTCCCCACCCACCCACACATCCCCCACCTACAGAAGAGACGTAAGATGTGAGACGTGTGAGTAAGAGATTAAGATGTGTGAGACGTAAGATGGTGCATGATGGCGGAAATAACCACGTGTTCACATGCACCCACTGTGAACGAACATTTACAGCATGAATTGGCCTTATCAGTCACATTCGCGACCGCCATGGGTAATAGTTAGTGTAATAGTGGTGTCCTTCGCAACTGATAGGCCGATCAAAACCACGTTGCAGGGTATATTATAAGAATTTTGTTGCTAACATTTCGCAGTGTGTGTGTGTCAAACTGTCTGTGTAATCTAAAGGCTGTCTCAATCGAAAATAGATAGTATTAATATAATAGTAGTTAGATAACTAATACTAGTATTTGTGCAATGTGTTTTGCACTACTTGAGGACAAGGGAAAACACAATCAAGAGAGGGGCAACCAACACAAGGCATTAAACAGGCTAAATTTACGGGACTTGATTATCGAAATAAAGAAGTATCTACATGCTGAAAACGAAACTCAATTTACTCAGTAGACGATTAGAGTTAAGATATACTAATTACGTGCTTAGCTTAGGAACTAACATATTCATTTAGATAATGTTGTGTTGTTTGTCCATCAAGAATGATGATGACCATTCATTTCATCCAATGGGGTTGAAGGTATGGAGCCGTGGGTTCTAAGATGGCTGATAAGGCCTATTTTGGCTCGAAATGTTCTTTGACAATGTGGGCAAGGAATGCTTGACGTTTCTGGAGGAGGATTTCCTGCAGTGGTTTTTCTGTCCTGCCTTTTCTTCACAGCTCTTGCAGTCCTGGTTGCCTCACATATGACTGCACCCTTGCGTAATGATCAGCATGATCAGCATTTAGATAATATGTATTAGTCAACAACAACAAAATAGTTCAGAGAGTAAATAAGTCATATTTAATTTTTATTTATTAATCTTTATCTCACCCATAGTCATATTACTAACATGTGGTCCAATATCGCCCACTTAACAAGGTCAAACCTGGGGGAACTCTAAATCCTTCAATATTGCTCTTGTTTATAGGGAAAGTAATCTTAAGTCTAGCTAGGAAATCTTATGGATAATTAATTATGTTTTAATGTAGATAAGGAAGATGATTGCTAGAATTACAATTCACAACTGTGGAAGATGATTTGTGTTGTTTCATAGATTTAATAGTTCAATAATTTATACCGTGACATCGTAGCTGTGGCGTGAGAGTTGGTTTTATTCCATGTAATTCGTCCGATAATATGTGATGGTAATTCATTGTGTAATGTGGTTAATGTGTTTCCATAATTAATCATGACTTAGAATATATGTAACTAGGTCAGTAGTCGTTGAAGTAGAGTGTCTGAGTGGTTATACATATTCGCTTTAAATATAAAGAGAAGAAGGAATAAAATAACTTTTGTGTGCTGTTTTTCCTTAGATCAGTGTGCTGTCATCAATAGGGAATTTTAATATGCAAAGATAGCCATCTGGTGCCTTCAATAAACTGTTAATTAAACATCTGGAAGTCAAAGTCACTCAGCCAACATACGAAACTTAAAATCTTCAATTCTTGTGTGATTCCAGTGCTAACGTATGGATGTGGGAGTTGGAAATCAACGGTAGCTTTAGATAAAAAATTAGACAATTTTGAGAACAAATGTCTTAGAATTATTCTAAACATCCAGTGGACAGATTTCAAAACCAATGCGCAAATAAGACAAAAGACTAAGCAAGATATTGTATCCAATTTTATAAGAAAACGCCGTTGGAACTACATCGGCCATGTACTCAGAATGGACAAGACAAGACTCCCCTACCAAGCCCTCATATGGTCACCAGTAGGGAAAAGAAAACGGGGAAGACCAAGAGAGACCCTGCGTAGAACCATCATCAAAGAAGGCTCATTCAATGACCAAGTGAACATCCAAGATCTACAACAGGTAGAGCTGGGGCGACCATCCCCAACCCAGCGCGTCCACAGGTGGCGGATTGTAGAACGGCCTCTAGATAATAGAGGTTAGCTGCGAATACCCAATTAGCAGTCGCGGACCAACTGGCGGTGGGCACAGAGGGCGAGGCAGGTCTCAGGGTGGGATCTGAGTTCCTTAGAAAATGCCTCATATGCTCAGAGACACGCCTGCCAAGCGAGTCAGGGGCGCTCTAACCCCTCCCCAGGGTAGGTGAAACCTGTTAGCTTTGGACAGCAGTTCATCTAGGAAATGGAAAACTCCAAATATAAACCCCTAAGTTCAAGGTGGACCAGCGTGCTGAGGAACTGGATGGCCATGGGTAAACTGGTCATGAACGTTGGACGTCTGGCAGGCATGTGGAGCGGCACCAGGCGTATGAATTCATGCGGGACATCCCTTGCCTCTTCCCTAGCAAGCAGGCAATGCTAGGGTGACCATTTATTTCCTGCAATACCCAAACTTTGCTTATGGAATTAATTCCTGGGAAGGTTAACCCGGTCAACAAATGCCCGCAGAAGTCGGATGTGTCGGCCTAACGGCGCAAGAACGCAGCTCTGCTGTAAACAGGCACAACGCAATCACATCCGGGAAAAAAAACTCCGGATGAACGAAGAAGAAGAAGAAGAATTAATTCAACACAGGAATCATCGCCGGAGCTACGGAGCACGTGCTCTGCGCTTGACACATCTTTCAGAGGCTAGTGAAGAGAGAGTGAGGAGGAGAAGACGAGGAAATGGTGTGAGAAGAAGGCATAGAAATAGGAGGGCAGGCGCCAGGAGAACAAGACGAAAAGTGGAGAGACTATATGTTTCAACCATGTAAGAGTGGGATACTTGAATTGTCGTAGTGCCAGGCAGAGAGGTCCTGTACTGGAGAGGCTTGTATATGATTTTGATGTCCTCATGCTCCAGAAGCTAAATACAGACAAATACCATTGCCCTGGGTACGCCAGTTATATAAACTCTACTGGGCAGAAGAGACATGGGCAAGGTCTGCTGGTGAAGGAAGGAGTGAAGCATGTGGTACTTGACTTAAGCCAGTGGAATCATAGTGCAAGAGAGGTCCAGGGTATACAAATGGAGATTGGTGGCTTAAGTTGGAACATCATAAATGTATATGCTACAGTGGACTGTTTTGTCAGAAAGGAACACTGGGACTGGCTTAAGGAATTGGAGGAATTACCAGGTGATAGGCTACTCATATGTGGAGACTTCAATGCGAGGAGCAGAGATTGGGACAGTAGTGGAGAAAACCGACAGGGAATTGCACTTGCGGATGCCATGGTGGACTCTGATGTGGTCTGCATAAATGATGGTAGGCCGACCAGAATGGCAATGAGGCCTGGTAATGCAGACACAGCTATTGACTTGGCACTTGTCTCCCAGTCATGAATCCTTGATGTAAAGTGGACTGTTTTGAATGACCATGGGAGTGATCACTTGCCATGCTCAGTCCTGATCTCTAAAGCCAGGAAAGTTAAGGCTGGGAGAGCGCGCAAGACCTTCCGGTATGAGTGGACCGATAGCCTTCTTGGACGCCTCAGACAGGGGGCTTGCAACAGGAATGTTAAAACTCCTTTTTTGCAGCCCCCATGGTGGACCCCAGAAGTAGACCAGGCTTGGAAAGCAAAGAGAGCTGCAGTGAAGCAGCTAAGGAAAGTGCGACAGACACCCGAAGCTCACGAGGAAGTGGACACCGCGGAAAATGTCAAGAAAGACAAGGTGGAGGTCTTCAAGCGTTGTGCTGCAGAGGCCAAAAACGCAAAATGGGAATGTTTCATGAAGGAGATTGGAGGTGATAAAACACTGCGAAAATTCTGGAAACTGCACAGACAAATGCAAAGAAAAGATCTGCCTATGACAGTGGGAACAATTTGTAGAGATGATGGTGTGCGCTTGACAACAGACAAAGAGAAAGGGGAGGCGTTTCTCCAGAGATTTTTAGAGCAGACCAATCATAATGATGCGGACACCAGGGATGCAGTTAGAGAGGAATTATCTGGCACCATGAAGAATATGCATTATGAAGACATCATACGGGTTGAAGATGTTAAACATATTTTGAAAAAGGCAGAAGACACGGCACCAGGGCCCGATGGGGTTAGGTATGGCCACATGAAGGCTTTGAGCGATGCAGACCTGAAGGAGATGACCGACTGCTTTAACCAGAGCATTAGGACAGCATCAGTACCGCAGGATTGGGTGCACAGCTATCTCATCCCTCTCCCAAAACCATTCAAGGATCATTCAAAGCTTAGTGGCTTTAGGATCATCACCCTTCAAAATACATTTGGGAAGGTTCTAGAGAAGATAGTCGCTGTCAAGCTGCAAGAGTTCTTGGAAAGGGGGAAGCTTCTTCCAAGAGGCCTGGGGAGCTACAGGCCAGGAAAAGATACCTGGTCAAATGCAGCCACTTTTGCCTTTGATGTTTATGAGGGGTTCCAGAGTAGACAGGAAATGATGGCGGCAGCGCTTGATCTCGAGGATGCATACAATAGAGTTCAATATGATATTTTGATGACCATACTGATGGAGAAGGGGGTCAATCCCTGGATGGTGAACTGGATAGCAGCCAGTCCTACATTCTCGTCGGGTTGCTCTCCGTCTGGGTGCATGGACCTCAGAGCCACATATTTTAACCCCGGGACTGCCACAGGGATCTAGCAATCTCACCGGTGCTCTTTAATGTGTATACGAGCAAGATTGCAAACCTAGAAGCACCAGGGGTTGGAAGGATACTAACATTTGCAGATGATATTCTTGCACATAGGCAGGGGAGAGATAGGGAGCAAACAGCCCAGGAGCTACGGGCGACAGTAGACAAAGTGATTGACTGGTGCACTGAAATGAGTGCTGTCATCCACCCAGAAAAGGCAGCTGTTTTGTGGTGCTCTCTGGACAACAGGATTGTGAGAGCTGATGTCCCAAGCCTCACGATAGATGATAGAAGTGTCAACAGAGAGAACAAACTGAAGTATCTGGTAATCACATTTGACAGGAGCCTGTCCTTCAAGGACCATGTGGAGACGGTTGTGACAAGGTCTCAAAAGGGACTCAATGCACTTAAAACGATGGCTGCAATGGACACAGAGCAGAGAATGCTTTTCACACTATACCGGCACTTGATCCTCTCAGTGACTGATTATGGACTAGGACTGCTCACTGTCTCAAAGAGTCAGCTTGTGAAATTAGAGCATATATAGAACTAGGCTATGCGAGTCATTCTGGGATGCACCAGAGAGACACCACAGTTGTGTGTATGCGTTACATCCTCGGTTTGCCGACTGTTGAGGGTAGGCTCAAGGTGATGCAGGCGAAGGCATACCTCAGACGCCGTTAAGGGTCAGTGACTGATAAGAGGGAAATCATGGATGGCTCAGGCGGAGGATACGATCAGACAGGTGTGCCCCTTGGAGAACATTAGGAGAGGAGAGGAGTGGGTCAGAGTGCCAGCGGAGCAGTCAGACTTGTGCAGAGTTATAATCACATTGAGCCAGGAGTGCAGGGAGTGGCCAGCAGGGGCCACGGAAGTGGAAATCCAGCAACTAATTCAGGATAATGCTCGCTCGGATGATGTGATTATCTACACAGATGGGTCGGTGTTGAGAGGTAGAAGAAGGAAGTGCCTGGGGGTTCTTAGCAAAAGCTAATGGTCGACGTCATGCCTTTATAATGCATATCTTTTATATTGTTGCTGTTCTTTGTTAGCCTTGAATGATGTGTGAATGAAATAATGTATGAAAGAGAGTGATAGAAGGGCAGAATGTTAGACGGGCCTGCGTGCCCAATTCTTAACCCTTTGAAAATAAAGTTTGTTTGTTCGTTCGTTCGTTCGTTTGGTGCAGGAGAGCCTGGCATATGATACCACAACATCTAGCTTAAGAATGGAGGTGGAGGCGGTCAGTGCAGCTTTCCGCTGGATGGAGAATACGATGCACACACACATCGTGATTGTAACTGACTCAGAAAGCATGCTGAGTAGGGTGAGGACAGGCAGGCTTCGTGCAGAGTGGTTTGCTTTGCTTCGGAAGTCATGGGTGACAAGCATCATCTGGATCTTTTCTCCGGGGCACGCTGGTGTGCTGGGAAATGAACAGGCGGGCAGATTGGCCGGCTCGGCAAAACTTGGTGGAGTATTGATACATGACAAGGCAGACATGGTTGCGGCCTTGTGGGAGCACGTGCACACCTCGGAGGAGCAAATGGATTACCATGGTCTGGCAAGAATGCGACAGCAAGGGGTGACGAGGGGATCTGGCCGACGATCGACGCTCAGAGGAAAGGCGAGACGGACATATAATCAGAGTGCTACTATTAGTGTTGGAACTCTTCGCTGGCTGCTGAGGATGGGGACGGAGCGCTTATGGGAATTCCCCGAATGCTGTGATATTGGTTCCTAGATCAGTCAATCAATCAATTAATAGCAGCGAATCGCCGGACATGGCGAGCCATGACTTCTGCCCTGTGCGCCGACTTAGGCTCAAGAGGAAAGACTAACTAACTAACTAAAGACAGATAGCCCATGTTATTTTAGGTTTGCTGTATGAGACATGTGTAGGATGTGTAGGCCATTAAGGGACAGGACAGGGACAAAAGTTAGATTTATAACTTTGTCATGAAGGATTATTCACCGCTTTTCACCAATGTCATTCGCAGAGTCTACACCCTAATCAACATTCAATCAATCATGTGCCATGCCGGAAAGCGTGGGCAGTCATGATTCGCCATTTCACTCAATCACCAGAATCGTGGATCAGCTCAGTGTTCCTGTCTCGTCCATGCCATGTGGCCAAGCCATCCAGATATTTTCCTCTTGGACTGTTTCCTTCGATCTTGCCAGTTGTCACTAAGTTCTCCAGTCCATTTCTTCTCATAACATGTCCAAAAAATTTTGACTGTCTACGTCTAATTTCTCTAATCAATCTACGATTTTCATTTGTCTCCTGTAGTACTTGGTCATTGGTTTTTCGGCACTCTTCCGAATTCCGGTCCCAAATAGTTCCGCAGTGAATAGGTCAGGGGTTAAGGGTTAGGGTTAGTTGTTAACTAAACACTGACCCTAACCCTTACCCCTGACCTATTCACTGCGGATCTATTTGGGACCGCAATTCGGAAGAGTGCCGGTTTTTCTATCTGTCCATGGTATTCTTTGCATTTTCCTCAGAAACCACATTTCTGCAGCCATCAAATGTTTTTCAGCTTGACTGCACATTGTCCAAATTTCACATCCATACAAAAGAATAGGCTTTATGTATCCCCTCAACACTCTTGTTCTCGTTTCAATTGACATCTTTTTATTGGTCAGAATGTTTTTCATCTTGCTAAAGGCCACCTTCGCCATGGCGATTCTTGTTCTAATCTCCTCAAGGCACCTCCCATCAGATGTTATAACTGTTCCAAGATAATTGTACTGATTCACTTGTTGAAGAATATTCCCATTTACTTGTATATTACATTGTGGTACTTCGTTCTTCCTAGTGACGACCATAACCTGTGTCTTCTTACAATTTAATTCCAACCCCAGCTGCTCACTGTGGACAACAACCGCATCTACTAATTGTTGAAGATCATGTGCATTGTCTGCAATCAATACTGTATCATCTGCATATCTAATGTTATTTATGTTTCGTCCTCCAATGCTGATTCCATTTATGTCTTCTACATTTCTGAAAATATTTTCACTGTATAGGGAAAAAAGATCTGGAGACATTACACATCCCTGCCTAACACCTCTCTTAATAGGTTGATATTGTCCCACTTCATTATCAATCCTTATGGCAGCTTGTTGTTTCTTCTTCTTCTTCTTCTTCGTTCATCCGGAGTTTTTTTTTCGGATGTGATTGCGTTGTGCCTGTTTACAGCAGAGCTGCGTTCTTGCGCCGTTAGGCCGACACATCCGACTTCTGCGGGCATTTGTTGACCGGGTTAACCTTCCCGGGGGTTTCTTAGGACTGTTTGACTCTCACTGTTGTGGTGTTATCCCCCATCCCAGCTGGTCCATATAGAACAGCCAAAGATCCTGGTCAGCCCTCAAGGGAAGGCAGGGGCAGACCATGGGCATTCCCCGCCATCCAAGGAGGCTTCCATACTTGCAGAGCCGATACATAGCGCTCTGGTACTGGGATCACCCAAGGAATCGTCACGTCCTGCACATGGCTGCTTAGCCTCACTTCCGTATATTGGGCCTTCCGTTCACCATAGGATGTTCTTCCGGAAACCAGAAGTAAGCAGTCTGCAGATGACATCCACACAGTGAGCTTTCGATTCGAACTTTCCATGTAATGGATTTGCTATCCAAGCAATATTCCATTTCGTGCCACTAGGACACTTTTCCACCTTTTATTAAGCCCACACAGTGGGCTTTTGATTCAGACTTTCCATGTAATGGATTTGCTATCCAAGCAATATTCCATTTCATGCCACTAGGACACTTTTCCACCTTTTATGAAGCCCACACAATGGGCTTTTGATTCGGACTTTCCACGTAATGGATTTGCTATCCAGGCAATATTCCATTTCGTGCCACTAGGACACTTTTCCTCCTTTTATGAAGCCCACACAGCGAGCTTTCGATTTGGACTTTCCACATAATGGATTTGCTATCCAAGCAATATTCCATTTCATGCCTCTGGGTCTTCATGCACCTTTAAATGTCAACCTGTATGTAGTTAAAGTAAGCTGCGGTCAACTTGAGCTTGTTGATATCTCCATAGAGCTTGTCCTCAAATGAAGCAGGTGTGGGCCAAAATATCTTTCTCTGTTCTGCATACGTTGGGCAATCCTGCAGCAAATGTTTTGCTGTCATTTTTCCAGTTCTACAATTACATTCATCGGTATCTCCTATCTTTAGTTTATTGAACAAGTGGTATTTCAGCCTGTTATGCCCTGTGCGGAGTCTGAAGATTGCTACTTGTTCTCTTCGGTCGAGTTTGTAATATGCATCATCCTTCTGATGGCCTGGATGCTCTGATTCCCATTTGGTTCTATAAGTGCTTTTTATCAACCTCTTTGCCTCATTATAGGTTATGTCTATGTCAGGCTGTGGTAGTCGTCCGCCCTCTTTTGCCAGCCTGTCAGCCTCTTCGTTTCCAGGTATACTGCAATGTGATGGGATCCACTGTATTACAACTTTTTTGGATTTCTGGCATAGACCATGGAGTGCTGCTCTTAGGTCAGTTAGTTCTGTGCTATTGCTCTTCAGTATTGAGACAGCTGACTTTGCATCTGTGAAGATAGCTATATGCTTCTCTTTATTTTCCTCCATCAGGAGCATTTCTGCTGCAGTTTTCAAAGCCTCTACCTCCGCTTTGAAGTTACTTGAAAATTTTCCAGTTGCCATTGAATGTGTTTTTTTCACTCCATTTTTTAAATTTAGGAGAATTCCTCCTCCTCCATTCTCTATTGAATTTTTGGCTGATCCATCTGTATATGCATGGGTCCAATTCCTGCTTGGGTAATGTTCTTTTATGTAGTTTAGGGTTATTTCTCTTCTTTCGGTTTCATGCTGAGTGTTCTTTTTCTCAATACCAGGAATGTTTTCTATCATCTCAGGCAGTTGCTGCTGTCTCCAAGCTGGGAACTTGTGTGCATTGTGTATGGGCTTGACTGTTGATATGTTAAGTATAGGATCTGCCCTAATCCTTCGTTTTGCAGTTTCTACAAAGTTGCTACGCTTCAGTCTTCCCTTTCCAAAACCATTAAATCTGTTGTACATAGGGTGGTCTGTCAATCTTCTAAATTTTTCTGCTTGTTGCTGGGCTCTGCTATCTCTTCTATCCTGCATTGGTTGTAAACAAGTGATCTTTTCTAGTTCATTAATAGGCGTTGTCCTTCAGGCTTCCAGTTATGATTCGCATTCCTTGGTTTTGGACTCTACTTATTTTGTTAAAGTTTGACTTAGCTGCTGTTGCCCAAGCTGCAATGCCATATTCCAGTACTGGCCTCACCCGTCCAGTATATAACTTCTTGAGAACTTTCTCATCTGCTCCCCACGTTGTACCAGCAAGCTTTTTCATGATTGCCATTCTCTGCCTTGCTCTTGTTCGATTTTTCTCAACCTGTGTCTTCCATGTCAGGCGACGATCAAAGGTGACTCCTAGATAGTTTGGATTTTCTTCATGGCGCAATATTTTTCCATTCAATACCAGCTTAGGTTGCTGAGTTTTATTTGAGAGGGAGAACACTGTGCATGTTGTTTTCTCCTCACTTATCTTCACTAGCCATGATTTTGACCAGTCCTCTAGCGCTAATAAAGCTTGCTGTATTCTGCTGTTAGCTGTACTAATATATTCTTCAGATGTCCATATGGCTAGGTCATCTGCAAAGGAGGATGTGTGTACTCTGGCTGGAAAATTTTCTGTGATGTCATTTATATATGCTAGGAATAATGTTGGTGAAAGAACTCCTCCTTGGGGGACACCTTGCTCCAGCAGCATCATTTTGCTTGTTTGTCCTTGTACTTTTGTCCTGGCAGTTCTGTTCTCAAGGTAGTGGCTGATCCATTTATACATTTTTCCACAAACATGCATGTTTTGCAGTTTTACTTTCAGTCCTTCCTTCCATACTTTATCAAATGCTTTTTCTAAATCTATCCAGACTGCTAGTGTGTGCTTTTTCTCTTGGAAGGCATCCTCTATTTCCTGAGCTATATAGGTTATTTGATCTTCAGTGGAATCTGTACTTTCTGAATCCTGCTTGGTGTGGTGTTAAGAGTTTGTTTTCTTCCAGATGCCATGTTAGCCTGCCATTGATAATGCGTTCCATTAATTTTCCTACACAGCTAAGTAGACTGATAGGTCGATAGCCATTTGGTTCTTCCAGGTCTTTTCCTTTCTTTGGGACTGGTATTAGTATAGCTTCCTTCCATGCCTGTGGGACTATTCCTCTCTTCCAGCTGTTATTTAGGACTGCTAGTAGTTTCTTCTTTGCCTTGGTGCCTAGTCCTATTAGCATTTCATTTGTGATTCCATCCTTTCCTGGTGATTTCTTCTTTTTTAGGGTATTCATTGCCTGTTCCATTTCTTCCATTGTTAGATTTGCCATCATATATTCTGCTGCTGTCTCTGTATTTCTATGATGTATCTGTTTGTCTTTGATTGCTTTCTTCTGTTCGGTTGTAATATCAATGTGGTTTGCATTTGCATAGTGTTCCATTAGTGCATTTGCAGCCTTTTTTCCTGTAAGCAAGGCATTTCCTTGTTTAATTGTTATTTGTTTGTTTCTAGGTCCTTCATTGTTCATGGCTTTCACTAGTTTCCATAGTTTGTTTCCATCCCTGTCAAAATTCAGGTTTTCTGTTTTTTTCCCTCCAACAATCTCTTGTTGTTTGATTTACTGTTCTTTTATATTTTGCTGAGATGGCTTTGAGAGAGATGTTTGCTTCAATTGTTTGTTCTCTCTCTGCTGTCTTCCTGGCATCTTCAACTTTGTCCTCCAAACTTTGTAGTTCTTCAGTCCAGTATGGTTTGTAATTTTTCCTCGCTCCTCTTGGAATGGACTCAGTGGCTGCCTGTATTATTGCTCTGTTTAGACTTTCCACCATTTGCTTTATGTTGCCATATCGTGTATTTATGTTTTCACAATATTTGTCTGTTAGTATGGCAAATCTGTCCCAATCTGCTCGTTTGTAATTCCAGCGGGGCAAGGGCTTTTGCTCCTGTGGAACATACTCCATATTCATTTCAAGCTTGATTGGTCTGTGGTCACTACCTGCTAATTGGTCCAGCACATGGCGATCGATTTTGTGGAGGATGTCTCCTGTGCAGAAAGCTAAGTCTGGAGTAGAAGTGGTAAGCCATCTTCTGGAGTAGAAGCTCGGTGTGTCATCCGCTTTGTTGAGTAGATGGAGATTTGAGTCTATTTCCCAGTCCTCCAATTCATCTCCTCTTTTGTCAGTATATGGGTATCCCCATCTTTCTGAACGGCTATTAAAGTCTCCGACAATAATGCAGTTTGTGTCAGTTATTTTCATGTTTGAGAGTGTAAGGTCCTTATCTGCTGGGCTATACAGATTGTAGATTCTTATTTTCACGTCCTTTATCATTATATCAACACCTATAATTTCCGTTTGGTTGTCAGAGATCACAGATACTTCGCTGCAAGGTATTGTATTTCGTGTAAGTATTAGAACTCCTCCTTTGTGTCCTTCGCGGTCGAAACGTATGGCCTGATATCCTCTGACTGAGAATTTGTGATTGGCGTTGAGGTGTGTCTCTTGAATGCATGCCACATCTATTCTATCATTATGAAGACGCTGTGTTAGGGAGTCTTTCTTCTTGTAAACTCCTTCGGCATTCCACTGTAGTATGTTGAGTGTCCGGGGTATTTGGTCAATAGCTCTTAACCTACTCCTCTGTGCCTTGACTCCACAGCACAGGGGAAGGTGACCACCAGTAGTCATGGGTGGACCCCCTCGAGGCAGGGGGCCCGGCACTATCACCGCCTGATGGGACTTCACGGGATTAGCACCATATCGATTAATTTTGATTTGTGACATCATGAATTAAGTTACGTTGCACTGCTTTGTCAAGCCTGTGGCTCAGTACATCCGATTTCGACAAGCATTTATTCGGGATGCTTTCCCTAGCCTTTGACTGTTCCCAGTCTACCTACAAGGCAGCAGGTTTTACGTTGCACTGCTTTGTCAAGCCTGTGGCTCAGTACATCCGATTTCGACAAGCATGTATTTGGGGTGCTTTCCCTAGCCTTTGACTGTCCCCAGTCTACCTACAAGGCAGCAGGTTTGTGTGTCTCTTCGTCTGGTCCCTCTCCCTTGACCTGTCCGACATGGGTGGCCCTACCAGTAGCTGTGCTACCGTCGGCATAGCTCTTGGGGTCATTGGGACGCACAAGCCGCTCTACCTCGTCACGGTGGACACACAGCAGAGGGGGTTGTTGTTTCCAATATATGTTTTTTATAAATCTAATGTCTTTCCCATCAATTTGTAGATCTGCAAGCATATCCACCATGTTGACATGTCTAACTCTATCAAAAGCCTTTGTGTAGTCAATAAAGCAAAGATGTATATCCTTGTTTACTTCTATAGCACGTTCAATAATTGTTCGCAGCATATACACAGCATTTACTGTACCCTTTCTTTCTACAAACCCACATTGTTCTTCCCCTATTTCAAGTTGTATTTTCTTCCTCACTCTTTGCATGATAATTCGTAACAAGATCTTTGTGATGTGACTCATTGTACTAATTGTCCTATGTTGATCACATTCCAAGGTTCCTGATTTTTTTGGGATTGCAATAAATACAGAATTACATAATTCAGAAGGTATATTGGTATATTGGCACCTTTCCGTCTTGACAGACGATAGTTTGGTACATTGTGCTTCAAAAAGGCTTAATAACTACACCACATGGCGGTGGCGAGTGTGGCTGGTAAGGCCAATTCTTGCTGCAAATGTTTGCCCACAGTAGATGCATGTGAAAACCTGGTCATTTCCACCATTGTGTACCATCTTACGTCTCTCACGTTCTGTGTGTGCTTTATCTGCAATCATTTTCTCTTTTGTCTTTATTCCATTTCTGATGTTTGCCCTCCATGCAACATGTTCAGCAGCGACTTGCTCCCAATGTGCATTATCTATGCCTGTATCAATCATGTCCCGCTTACACACATCTTTGTATAGTAGTAGAGGCCGACCCTGAGATCTCCTACCCATCTGTAATTCACCAAAAAAGATGTCCTTTGGTATTCTACCATCATCCATCCTCCTAACATGTCCTATCCATCTAAGTCTACAAAGACTGAGCATGGAATACACCGTCACACAACCTGATCTTTCCAATACTTCAGTATTTGTGATTTTGTCTTGCCACTTAATACCAAGTATTCTTCGCAGACACCGCATATGAAAGCTGTTTAAACGTTTCTCTTGGCGTGAGTAAGTTGTCCAGGTTTCACTGCCATAAAGAAGAGTACTAAGGACATAGGCTTGGTAGACGAGGACTTTTGTTTTGGCAGTAAGCTTCCTGTTCTCCCAGACTCTTTTTGCTAACATATTCATTGTTGTTGCTGCCTTGCCAATCCTGATGTTGATTTCCTGATCGAGGGATAATTTGCAATTTACCTCTGATCCTAGATATGTAAAATGGTCTACTATCTCCAGTTCGGCGTCGTCAATAAAGATTGATGGTACACCATGTGCACCTTGTGACATAATCTGCGTCTTCTTTTTATTAATTGTTACACCAAATTTAGAACAAGCATTGGAGAATGCAGATAGTAGATGTTGTAATTCTTCCTCAGAGTGGGTCGTAATCGCAGCATCATCCGCAAAAAGCAAATCTCTGATTAGTACCCTCCTAATTTTGGTCTTGGCTTTCAATCTCTGAGCATTATAGAGGCCACCATCTGAGCGTGAGTGAATGTATATACCGTCATCCTGATCACGAAAGGCATATTTCAATAGAAGTGAAAAGTATATCCCAAAGAGGGTGGGGGGTAGTACACAACCTTGCTTAACTCCACTCTTGATTTCCAACTCTTCTAAAGTTGAGCCATCAAACTTGATTATACCCTTCATGCCTGTGTGGAACGATTCCACAATGGACAGAAGAGTTGGTGGGCAGCCAATCTTCTTTAGTGCTTTGAAAAGACCCTCACGACTGACCAAATCGAATGTGTTTGTGAGGTCGATGAAGGCAATAAACAGTGGCTGATTTTGTTCCCGGCATTTTTCTTGCATCTGTTGCAATGAGAATATCATATCAATGGTAGACCGGTTCTGACGGAAGCCGCACCGTGATTCGGGGTAGACTTGATCTCCCAGGACTTGAAATCTGCGCAGGACAATTCTGGCAAATATTTTCCCAACAATACACAGAAGTGAGATACCCCTATAGTTGTTGCAGTCGCTCCGATCGCCCTTGTTCTTGTACAGCGTTATGATGTTTGAATCTTTGAAATCCTGTGAGACTTGTCCTTCTTGCCAGCATAGCTCTATTAGCTGGTAGATCTGTAGAGCGAGTGTGTCTTGCCCACTCCTGATCACCTCTATTGGAATCTCATCCTTACCTGGAGCCTTGCCAGATGCAAGCTCATTTATAGCACACTTAACTTCTGTTATAGTGGGAAGTGTGTCCAGGTGGTCAAGAGTTGGCAGGGCCTCTATGGCGTTGAGGGCATCATCCGCTAGCTTGGTCTCACTTGAGTAAAGCTCTAAATAGTGCTCGACCCATCTTTCCATCTGCTGTTTCTTATCAGTGATGATTTCTCCAGTCAAGGTTTTCAGCGGTGCACTTCTTTTGATCATTGGACCACAGACTTTCTTTATCTCTTCATACATGCTTCTAAGGTTTCCCTTATCACTTGCAATTTGAATGGACTCACATAACTTGATCCAATAGTCATTCGCACACTGCCTGGCAGCCTTTTGTACATCCTTCCTTGCTTGCTTCAGCTCACTCAGAGTGTTACGAGTTGGTCTTTCCTTGTTTCTTAAGAGAGCTATCTTCTTTTTATCAATCAAGGGCTGCAGTATCTGGCTGTTTGCCGCAAACCAGTCCTGCCTCTTATGATCCACAGTGCCGTAAACCCTTACCTGCTGTTTTATAAATAGTTTCCTTAAGTTTACTCCATTCATCATTTACTATACAATTTTCTGATG
Source organism: Cepaea nemoralis (assembly GCA_014155875.1). NCBI lineage: Eukaryota > Metazoa > Mollusca > Gastropoda > Stylommatophora > Helicidae > Cepaea > Cepaea nemoralis. The sequence continues at coordinate 517,508 of JACEFZ010000049.1, read as the reverse complement.
TATCATTGAAAGCGTCTTCAAGTTGCTGTTGAAATTCAAAGCACTTTCCAGGATCGTGAGTGTTAATAATATTAATCCTGGGGCTAGACTTGTGTTTAGCTGTGTAGATTCTCTTTGGTCTCAGTCTAATCCTTGCAACAACCAAAGAATGATCTGTATCACAGTCATCACTGTGGTAACTTCGAGTTAACCCTTTTACCGTGGAAAAAAAAATTTTTTTTGTTATGCAAACTGTGTATTTTTTTTCTTTCATAATTTGATATGTTATGTTGTCCTGGCAAAATAAAATGTTTTTTTAAGTGAAAATGAGTTGTCTTTTAGAAATTAGACTGAATCGCTGTTCACTCATAACTTTCCGAACATAAGGCGTTTCCAACAGAGGTTTAGTAGAGGTTTAGGGACGCACGGCACACAGAAGACTTTTACATCTGATGACGAGTTAACTCGTGATGCACGGTTAAAGCCAACAATTTTTATGACGAGTTAACTCGTGACACACGGTAAAGGGGTTAATGATGTTTGGTTCAGATGTTGTCTCCGTGTGATAATGAAGTCCAGCTGATGCCAATGGCCGGATCTTGGATGTTTCCATGTGACCTTATGCAGCTCTTTTGTTTTAAAAAAGGAGGTTGTAATACATAGGTCATTTCTAGTGCAATGCTCCAGCAGCCTTTGCCCATTATCATTCATGCGACCGATGTTGTATTTTCCAAGGCACACTGGCCATGAACTCGAGTCCTTGCCCACGCGAGCATTGAAATCACCGAGCATATAAATGTAGTCAGATTTTGGAACTGCCTTGATCGCAGAGTCTAGCTGCTCATAGAACGTATCCTTCACATCATCAGAGGAAGCGAGTGTCGATGCATATGCAGTGAGAATGGTGGCAAATCCACAAGAGGTTGCCAAGCGCAGTGATAATAATCTTTCATTACTTCCAGCTGGGATATCAATCATTCCCAGTAGCGAATTCTTCACTGCAAAGCCCACACCATGTTGCCTTTTTTCTGCCTGCCCTCTTCCCTTCCAAAAAAAGGTGTAATTGTTTTTCCTGAGTGACCCTTCCTCAGCGAGGCGAGTCTCCTGCAGGTCAGCAATATCAATGTTAAGACGATTGAGTTCAGCATCAATCACAGCCGTTTATTTCACATCGTCAATATTTGTCAAGTCAGTGGAAGATCCTGGACACATGGTTCTCACGTTCCAGGTTGCAAGCCGCAGCTTGAAGTTTCTATTATTCTATTTATTAGTACCTGGTGCATTGGTTTTACAGCCTGCGATTCAGATTTTGTCCTAGCCCCAAGCACCCATTGAAGCAGGCAGGCTGTGGCGGATCAGCACCCAATTGGCCGGAGGCTGCCCAGCTTGAGGCGGGCGGTAGCTGATCAGTGACACCTGTAGGTGTCTCCCACCGTCAGAGGCAACGCATGGCGCCCCATGTCTACGCCAACTGACAAGGACTTATAACCTGTAACAGTTGCCTCTTGCTTTGATTCCGAGACCAGTTAAGACCAGGGATGGAGTTATTGCCTCTCCATAGCACAAAGCCTGGGCTAAAATAAAGAAACCATGTGTTGCCCATGCAGCATGATCCCTCTCTCGGCCTGCCTAGTTCACTCCAGAGGAAAGTTAACACCTGTACATCTGGAACAAGACAAGCTGCCGGATCAGCAAAGCAATGCTCTAACTGTCCGCCTGTCGGAGCTTCGATTAATTCAGAAGGTATATCTCCAGTATCATATAATGTGTTCAGCAGTCTGGTGACTTGCTCTAGTCCAAATTCTTCTAAAGCTTTAATCATTTCTGTTGTGATGTTATCTGTACCGGGGGCCTAGCCAGCTTTCATATGCTTTCATAAGAACATTTTGAACCTCCATCATTAAAATTGGTGGTCCTTCATTATTAAATCTAATATCATACTGTTCCTCTCTGTTATCATTATACAGGTTTTTCACATAATCTGTCCATACATGTAGAATCTGATCTTTTTCTATTATGATTTTGCCATCTTTAGTTTTTAGACAGCCTGTTGATGTACTTATTCTTTTTTGACTGAGCTAACCCACCATTCACACTGATACAGCCGAGTGTGAGGATTACTTACCACTACCCTGACTGGCATAGACCCCTTCAGTTTACCAGAGAAGGAGCAGCTGAGACGAGATTGGTAGAGCCTGCTTACCACTCAGGAGACCCAGAACCTAGAGTTAAGTGGCAGACATCCGTTTGCCACAACACAACTTGTCAACATTACTCGTCCTTTCTCGGCCAGTTATCCGTGTCAATGATTAGCATCTTCACTAGTTGTACTTTGCCATAGAACATTCTTGTAGGAATTTAGGTTAAACAGGGAATTGTTTATCCCTGATTTGTGTCAGTGAGTAAGTACCCTATGGGTCTCACATGGTGTTTTAAAAAAAAAAAAAACATTTTATGTTATAATCTTGCAGCAAACAAACCAAGTCTGTCATTATCAGCATAGCTAGATTAGTAACATTATATTATGTGACAATTGAAAGGATTGTGATTATATACATATATTAATCTGTCTATCTCCTTGTTGTTAGAATGAATTAGATTGAGGTGGCCTCAATATTCATCCAGGCACAGTAGCAGGTATCCTTGACATACTGTCTTTCTGTAAGTACAGTTGGTCGTCATAACTTTCCACCTGGCACTGTTAGAAGTAGTGATCCATTCTGGGACCTTGGAAATCAAACGTCTAGAATTGCGAGCCTTTTGATCGCTTCTTCAGCAGTGGTTAGATCTTTATTCTTAGAAGTCTATTTTGTATCTACTTTGATCTATTTTCCATCTTAGTAGTATATGCTACGCTACACTGTATTGCAATATAATTGCTTTACATTATGTACAATTTTAAATCTTCAAGCTACTTATATATACAGTTTAAGGTAAGCAGATCTTAAGTGGCTAGGATAATAGTTTGTCATTCCATCTCATAATTCTGTAATCTAGTATATGTGAAAGCCTAGCATTTCGCAGCCTACAGCGATTTCTGCCTTAGGATTAATTGTAATATTAGATCTGATAAGTTACAGTTTTCACATCGAAGACCAGCTGCAATAATTTCCAGCACTTTGTCTCTCACCATGATAGTGCAGTCTAATATCCTCCATAGAGTCCATGTAATGATGTTATCTTATTTAAACCACTGCCTTCCTCTTGCTTATCTGCCTTCCACCCTTCCCTCTAGTATGGTATTCAGCAGGGTATAATGTCTAAGTATTGGACCATTAAATGATATACAAACACTCTATAAATACATTATATTTCATACAACACATGCCGACGCTCAACGCTCAGAGGAAAGGTGAGACGGACTTATAATCGGATTGCTACTGGTACTATTGGTGTTGGCACTCTTCGCTGGTTGCTGAGGATGTGGACGGAGCGCTTATGGGAATGCCCCGAATGCTGTGATGTCGGTTCCTAGATCAATCAATCAATCATACAACACACATATACACTTACAGAATCAATATCAGTCACTGTCATCTGTAGGCCAGGGATGTTAGAACCTGTGGCAATATTTTCATCCACATAAGCAACATACTCCTTCTGTGAAAAGACCGGCCCATTGTCGTTGATGTCCTCTACAGTTACTCTCAGTGAGATTGTGGCTGTAGTCGCTGAGTCATTTCCCAGCTGCCCGGATGTGATGCTGATCAATTCTCTAGCCTGAAAAAATAAAAACAAAGAGAACCATATAAAGTTAATACAATCCAATTGGGGTTTCGTGATCTTAGTGTCTGATACGTGAATGTATTTATTTATTTGTTTGTTTGTTTGTTTACAAGTGGTGGTCATGAGTTCAAATCCCCATTGAGGGATTGTTTTTTCACTGAGCTCCCAGGTCGACCCAGCCTAAAATGGGTTCCATGGAGTTTCCTGGGAAATAAAAGTGACTGGCATGTATTAAAACATATCACCCATCGAGTGCCAATCAGTCTAATGATATGGGGCTAGCACTATTATGCCCCACATAGCTCAAGTCGTGAAAATGGATCCTTTACTTAATGTGAATACAAATCAGAGGTTGGTGTGTGCGAGAGGTTAAATGTGCTTGCACTTTAACTTTCTCTGGTGACTGTGGCATTGTGGGTTCATCCCACACACCAGTCAGTTGGTTGCACACACCGGTCAGTTGGTTGCACACACCAGTCAGTTGGTTCCACACACTGGTCAGTTGGTTGCACACACCGGTCAGTTGGTTGCACACACTGGTCAGTTGGTTCCACACACTGGTCTGTTGGTTCCACACACGAGTCAATTGGTTCCACACACTGGTCAGTTCACATATTAGTGAATAACTTTTAAAGAAATTAAGTGCTGCGGAGCACCAACCTTATTAAGTATTATAAAACCCTGAACAGGGAGAAAAAGGAAACACAAACCGTTATAAGTAAATAAACTAATAATAATAATAACCAGGCAAACAAAGTGGGAAAGCTGTGCGTGAATCATCATCGAATGAAGAGGAAGAGAAGCCCGACCTTGAGCACCAAGATTGCCGATGACCAGGACTGGAAGCCCAAGCTAAATTATTGTCTCCATCCGTCTGAGATATCAAACCTAGTAACGTTTCAAAATTGGCCAGGGCTACAGTGAACTAGTCAGTAATTAAACCTAGAACATTCTGAAGATCAGAGTACTAATAACAGTAAATCCATCAGATAGTGACTTTAAAAATTTAGGAAAGCTGGGGTATCTGCAATCCCCTTATTAGTGTTAGTACATACCCCATGGAGAGTACTCAGTGTGTGCTAAATAAATGTCTAATTGATTTGAAATTTTAAAACAACAGATTCTGTTGAAATAATTATAAGATTAGTATAGTAATTCAGAGTGACGGAACGAAAGGTTATAACTTCATTATTAGTCTATCTCCGTGTTGTGAGACAGTGTAAGACTTGGGAGCTCGTTTACTTCCCAGGCACATGTAGCAAGGCAACTAGGTCTGTAATCTTTATCTAAATTATTGCTATCAACCTTACCTTCCTTAGCCAGGTGTCGTGAAATGCCGCCTTAACATCCCAGAATATTTTTCTCGGTCTCCAAATTTGAGAGGCCAAATTGAGAAAGAATGAATTAATCACGCTACTCCACGGCTATCTAGTCGTGAGGTAAGATTATTCACAAAAAGCCTCTAGCCATGATGTAAGCTTGCAGATGGCAAGTAAAATGGACAGTGTAATTAAAACCGACCAGGCATGACACCTGATAAGCAGAGATAGGAAATCGCCCAGGTGTGAACAACATTGACACAGGGGAAGATAATAGCCCCAGGGCAGTAAACAAGCCCCGTCCACTCTGACTGGCAGACTCAGGAATGTGTGAAAACAGATCTGATAAGGCAATTAACACTGGGCCTGTAGACTTTGTACCAGACAGAGAGGAGTAAGGTGTGATGGCCAGGTTGCAGTGATAAGTGCAATTACCGTCAGGGGGAGATAAGAAGAATTTATGACGGGAATGCCAAGGAGATAATACTGTATAATACTCAGCTTAAATAAGGGTCCCTAGCTCTGGTCATGTTAGAAACGAAAAAATCTCTGAACAGTTAGGAACTATCTCAATGTTCTGTAGTCATATGCATGATTATTATGTTAGATTTCACTACAAAAGTTATTTCTTAGTTACTGACTTTCAGTCTATATATGATCTAGGTTATTTCAAGAACTATCATTGTCAAGTTATTTGAGTGTGCACTATTATTTCTAAGTTCTGTGTTCAATATCATTGTGCTTTATGTGTTACTCTTCTGAGAAGTAGAAACTTATGGAAGGAGATCTTGTCTAGGTATACTTTTAGGTGTCGTAGCAGATGCTTGCCATTTCTTTCTAAACTATCCTAGTTGCCTTTTGGTGTGTGCATTTGTTGTACAGAATATAGTCAACTGACTGTTTCTTTAATTCTTACAACAGCAGTAACTAATTGGTGATTAAACCGGGCAGATCAGCAATATGGCTGGTCTATGTGGTCACTTCAATTAGACTTGTTGTATATCTCATTCTGTAGCTATACAATATTAGTACTCATTAATAATGCCTGATGCTATTATGTTGAGTATCATTGATGTCCATCTTGAAGTAATATAATGTTTACGGATATGTTGGATGTATGTATGTGTAATTTCATATGAATATACGATGCTAGGAATATGCTTCGTACATATTCTTTTTGTGTATATACGTCTCATTTCGTATACATACAAACTAACTAGTGCATTATGCTATGATGTTAAAGTATCATATGTCTAGTTTAATCAATATGTTTATGTGTATTGGATGTTTGATATATTGAGTTGTCATATGCAAACCTACCAATATGAAGTGTTATGCTATTGTCTGCGCATTGGCACATTGGCCAACGATTGTGTTGGAAGCAGGGTGTAATGGTACAGACATTACCCACAATTGGTATAGGGTATATGGTGCTAAACTTTCTCAGTGTATTGTGGGCGTGCGTTCACGGTAATGCATGGGAACCTGGCACAGCTACTGGTCACGGCTTGTAAGCCCGGATGACCCGGTACTATTATAATACCATTACCGATCCTGTGAGCTGCTAAACCAACTTTGGACGGAGCGGCTGTACGACACAGAATTTCTGTATTAGCGACATGGACATGAGCGGCAGAAATGTAATAATTACAGGCGTGTGAGACAATTGAAAAGCCCATCCCAGACTAAAGACAGTAGGGAGAAGGAGGATGGTGAACGCAGTAGAGCTGGAAGATAAACTTGGCCAGACTGGTCATTGTATATGTTTGTGTTATGATATGTTTTAATTAGGATTGCGCTGATGTAGAACTGATATAACACATTCTTGACTTTCTTTCAAGCTCTCACAAGGAGCACCTATGTTATAGATCTCAAGAACGAGTTATGACTAGGTAGAGCCAGGACTGGCAGACGTCAGAATACCGACAAGCTGTTCTTTTTGTGTGTGTCTACTGGAGAGTGGGGATCTGGACCACAGATCCAGATAGATCAAGTAACAAGTAAAGTTACGTAATGTTTGTCATCAATATCAATATGTATATGATTTCATCATCCTCATATTGACAATCATCCTATGTCTATTGTTATGATTAGCAAATAAATGTTGTAGTATTGTAACTCATAGTTCTGTCGTTATATTTTAATTCCAATTGTGCATACGTGTTGTGTGTGTACATTGGTGGGGGTTCACTTACACACCAAGGAAGGGAGCAGTCAGGGAGAAAAACCTGTACTGGAATAGTTGTCTTTACACTTTAATTCAGACATAAAAATCTATCCTAGCTAACCTTCTCTTTCCCATCCTTGGCGAATATTCAGCACAGTTCATTTTAATTTTGTAACGAGCCACTTGGAGCTGTACGTTGGATATTCAGGGCTTAATCTGTAATTCAGCCATATAGATTTTGTCCCTAGTCAGTTTCTGACTAGGGTTGCTCACCAGTGAATAATACTTTCATCTAGCCGGTGGGGCACCCCGACTTCTGACACCAGGTCACTGTTAGAATACTTGATCATTTCTGGGGCCTGTAATTTCATACAGCCTAGATTCATGAGCTATTTGATCTTGTCTTCAGCAGTGAATAGTCCTTCTATTTCTGAAAGTCTACTTGTCGCTACTTTGAATGAGAAATCTATCAAATAGCTAGCGCTACGCTACAAGGCCTAAGCTGAAATGTTTCTTCCACAAGCTTAATTTTATTGTTAGCATACTCCAAACCAATGCCCAGAAATAACCAAAAGAAATTAACTTAAAGAGGAATATAATTACCCTAATACAGATGTCATAGGGTACGCCTTTCTCATGCTCAGTTCCATCATAATCTAGTCGTTTAGCATTGGATATAATGCCAGTAGTGCTGTTCACTTGAAACACATCGCTGTTGGCTGGAATACGATAAAGAAACTATTTAAAGAACTCAAATTGTACGCATGTATGTATGCACCCACCCAAACACCTACCAGCACACATGCACACTCACACATACACTTATTATTTTGTAAATAACTGATAAACTGTTATATGCAATATAACTGTGAAAGGTAACAGATTTAATTTCCAAACTATAATGCCATATTAAGGATATGATGGTGGACCAACTCTCTTGACAAGGAAAGCAAGAGTTTCAAAGGTCTCATCTATATAATGAGGAATGCTTGTAAGAAAGTCAAATGTACTTCACAAGCTGTCCCATCTTTGCACCAGGTGTTTCATGTTCTTTTTACCACAGCTCTGGCAAACAGCGAGCATCTGGTGCTATCACTCCACACAGCTAGAGACCACTGGAGTACTATTTTAGACTTCAGGTGAGATAAGCTAACAAAAACCTCTGGCAGAGCAAGTCCTCCATCAGATGTGATCAATGCATGCTAGGCCAACTGATGCATGGACATGTCCTAATCCCTAGTGACACTTGCCCAGAGAGCACACCCTGACACAAAAAGCAATCACCCAACCATGGTTCACAGAGGTGATCTGATGTCTGTATGGCTGCTGGGGCAGCAGTTGCTAACATTGGCTGACTTAAGTTTAGCTTAGTTTAGTTGACAGATCAACATCACGACACACAGGTGTAACCCATAAGTGCTCTGTTCTACTCCTAACTCAAGCCTGAGTCAGGAGAATCTCAACTCAGTGCACAAACTCCATAGCACCAGCGAGGATACTGAAATACTTTGGGTAGATTTTTGACTCAATTTTGCCCGGGTAGTGCCGTTAGGCTACTCTTTTTCGATTTCCAACTGCCAAGGGATTTTTTACGTGCACAACAATACACACGGGCGTCTGATCTCACTACCCAGAGACCAGGGGAAATTTTATTACTAGAAGTCCACGTGAAAAAAATCCCGGTCCTCACCGGGGCTTGAACCCGGGACCTCCAGCACTCGAGGCGGACACCATACCTTGAGATCACTTAGCCCCCATTGGCTGACTTGTTTGTTGGCAGAGTGGTGCTAGGCCAAGTGACATTTACTGTACATTCAATGGCATGCTTCCCCTGCCAGGGCGACTATTTTTAACACATATCTCCAGATACTAAAGGAAGATTATCTTTTACCAAACCATGTTTGATTGATTGATCTAGGAACCGACATCACAGCATTTGGGGCATTCCCATAAGCGGTCCATCCCCATCCTCAGTAGCCAGCAGAGAGTTCCAACACCAATAGTACCAGTAGCAATCTGATTATATGTCCGTCTCACCTTTCCTCTGAGCGTTGAGCATCAGCTAGATCCCCTCGTCACTCCTCGCTGTCTCATTCTTGCCAGACCATGGTGATCCATTTGCTCCTCCGAGGTGTACACATGCTCCCACAAGGCCGCCACCACGTCTGCCTTGTCATGCATCAGTACTCCACCAAATTTTGCAGAGCCAGCCAATCTGTCCGCCTGTTCATTCCCCAGCACACCGGCATGCCCCGGAGAAAATATCTAGACGATGCTTGCCACCCGTGACCTCCGAAGCGAAGCAAGCCACTCTGCCTGAAGCTTGCCTGTCCTCACCTTCCTCAGCATGCTTTCTGAATCAGTTACAATCACGATGTGTGTGTATGTATCATATTCTCCATCCAGCGGAAAGCTGTACTGACTGCCTCCACCTCCATTCTTAAGCTAGATATTGTGGTATCATATGCCAGGCTCTCCTGCACCAAACGTCGACCATTAGCTTTTGCTAAGAACCCCAGGCACTTCCCCAACCTCTCAACACCGAGCTATCTATGTAGATAATCACATCACCAGAGCGAGCATTATCCTGAATTAGTTGCTGGATTTCCACTTCTGTGGCCCTTGCTGGCCACTCCCTGCTCAATGTGATTATAACTCTGCACAAGTCTGACTGCTCCGCTAGCAGTCTGACCCACTCCTCTCCTCGCCTAATGTTCTCCAAGATGCACACCTGTCTGATCATATCCTCCGCCTGAGCCATTCATGATTTCCTTCTTATCAGTCGCTGACCCTTTACTGCGTCCAGCGCCTCATGCAACAGGTGATCTGTGTCTGCAGCTACTCTGAGGTATGCCTTTGCTTGCATCACCTTGAGCCTACCAGCAACAGTTGGCAGCCCAAGGATGTAATGCATACACACTACTGGGGTGTCTCAGGTGCATCCTAGAAAGATCCGCATAGCTTCATTCTGCATGCGCTCTAATTTCACCAGCTGACTCTTTGAGACAGTGAGCAGTCCCAGTCTATAATCAATCACTGAAAGGATCAAGTGCTGGTATAGTGTGAAGACAGCAGTCCATCTAGGAGATGGAGAACTCCAAATATAAGCCCCAAAGTTCAAGGTGGACCAGTGTGCTGAGGAACTGGATGGCCATAGGTAAACTGGTTGTGAACGTTGGACATCTAGCAGGCGTGCGGGGCAGCACCAGGCATATGGACTCCTGCGGGACATCCCCTACCTATTCCCTAGCAAGCAGGCAATGCTAGGGCGACCAGTTATATCCTGAAATATCCAAATTCTGCTTACCAAACCATCATGAAAGCAACAGCATTTATGCCCTGTCAGGAGAAAGAAGAAATCATGCGACTTCCATCTGTTAATCATTAGTCCTGCATGCCTAGTGATAGTGGTATAGATACACTGTGCACCCACTTGCAACCATCAAGACACAAGAGTATATCCTGCACATAACCACAGCCACTTCTAAAACTACCTTGTGACAGTAAAAGTAAACACAGGACATCTTTCCCACCCTCAGGCCTACTGGGTATATGGTGCTAGCCCTATATTCTCATAGACCAATCAACACTTGGTGGGTGATGTGGTTAATATCCTGCCAGCAGTCTTTGCTTTCTAGAACATTTCCTGGTATCTATTTGAGGTTAGGCTGGCCTGGGGGTCATATGATTGTGGAGTTTTCTTCAATCTTGTGGATAGGTCTTGTGGTTCTAATTCTGTTCCAGCTGAGAGATCCTGTCATCAGCAAATTGCACACTGCAAAGACGTTGCCTACCAACTGATATAGATGTTTTATAATCATTAAAAATCTAATGCATGAAGTGTTCAAGATATGTTAATTGACTAAGTGCCATGGGATGATTAATCATCTTAAATTACATATGTACCTGCCATGGGCCTATGTACAATAGTTTTCCTGATGCAACCTCCTTTAAATTTATATATATTACTGCTACCATATTACCAACTTTTAAGTCATAACTGTGACACACCCCTACTTCCCATTTTCCCAACCTAATTTTTGTTTGGCACTGAATCTGTTAAAAAGCACTGCAGAAAAATTTCCTCTGTTGCTGTTAGTGAGGACAGCATTGCTGGCATCTTTATATAGTGCTTCAATGATTTATGTGCTACTCATATCAAAATGAGTAGTGACTGAGTAGGCTAATGGTTCTGTAATTTTTGCATTTTTGGATTTAATTCCTTTGGAAGAGGTACTACCAAAGACTGGGTCCAATCTTTTGGCCATTGTTTAGTGTTCCATATCTTCTGGCAAATGTGTCATGATTTTTGTTTTGTTTCTGATAATCCCTATTTCAATAGCTTTTGGGGGATGTTTCTTAATATTATTTATTTGAAATACAGCATTTCATCACCCTTCTGGATCTGTCCCTCATTCTCAGAAAGGTGATACCAACATTTTTGGAACCACTGACTTAAATCATTTATGTCACTCCAAGTTTCAAAATTGATCGATTTGGTTCTATGATCATGGAAATGTCAATTACAAATGGTAGAAATGTGTTGACCGTTGATGACCAAGGTAGGGGTCATCAACTTTCAACACCATACACTTCTTTGGCAGTATCTGCCATTGCATTATTATTAACATGTTTAAGTAACATAAATATCATAACAAAATATTCTAAACTTTCTAGCACTATTCGCTTTCCTCATAAAACTGCAACTCACCTGAACACATATCGTAACGAATTTGCCTTGGGTTTGTCGAATCCCCATCAACAGCTGTTACTTGCTGAACTGATGTACCCTGTCAAGAAGCATAATATATTTTTATCAATAATCTGAAACTTTCATTCATTTTATAATAAAATAAAGTAGCTCCTGTGTTTTCCAGGAACTCTTTTTACTCTAGACAGCTGTTATATTGGTTGAATTATGCAGCTGGTGTTTTTCCAACCCTCCTCTTACTACCTGTATATGAGATTACAGTGTGGGACTATTCTCTGTTTCCTTGAAGACATGTGATATCACTAGAAATCAATGAATGTTGTCACATTTCTCAGCCCTATGGCATCAGTGAATCATGTAGCTTGTCAACCAGAAGCAGACATCAAAATCTCTCATGTTGTCACCTGAACAATATTCAACAACACAGAAAAGCCTCAAAGAAGCAGAATCCACAGCCTATTTAATGACCACACTACTTCTGCTACCCTTTATCCCCCTTTGGAGCAGAGACCCTCAACCAACACACCCCAAGCCGCCTTATCTTTTGCTATCTCACGTACCTCCAACCATGTCCTCCCCATATTATTCATCTCTGTTTCTGATTCTCTTTTCCATGTGTTTAAATCTCCCTCTATTTAATTTGCCTTGTGGGTTCCAGACAAAGGCTTTCTAGTTATACTACTCTCAGGTTTTCTCAGTGTGTGTCCTACCCAGTGCCAGCGTCTTTTCTCACCCTGATATTTGCTCAGTTCTCTCTGTGACCTCCACAATGATAATTCTGTCATACCACTTGTTGCTGAACGCTGCGTTAACATCTCAGAATACTTTCCCAGTCTACAAGTTCAAATGAATGTGAAACTGACCCACGGCTGGCAATTAAAACTGCCCAGGCATGACGCAAGCAGGCTGGATTATCACAGAGTTGTAAAACCACGCAGACATCCAGCCGACTGCGAAGGCTGACTACCTTGTGAAACAGGCTAGAGGCATAAGGTGTAAACTCACTGCTTGATAAGACTCCTCGGGATAAACAGTGTCAGACTGACAGGGACCTCTCAACAACACAAGGTGTGAAAGTCAGGCTGAATAGAGACTGCCTACGGTCACAGGTGGGATGGCCAGTCGTTCAGAAAGAATTTATGATGGACAGGCTGGGAGATAATTTAGTCTGCACCATAGAAGGTGTGAAATGGAATTTACGCCAGAGTCCTGAAACACTCCGGATTTATAACACCTCGTGCTAAGAGCGGCAGGCATGGGATTCTGGACACCATGGGCTATGTAGATTACATTATCAAAGTTAGATAGGAGTAATTAACAGCCGGGTATAAATAGACGGGGCTTTGTTAGTCTCATGAGATACGAACAATTATGAAACAGCACTCAACAGGAGCCCAGGTTTCCCGTGCAGTGACTGATAGAGACCTGGAGGCAACAGGACGGAACACTACTATTGTTCTGAACTCCGTCCTGCTGTGGAGATCTGACCATAGCTGCTTCGCTGTCTGAACATAGCTGCTGTTGGCGGAAATCTCTTGTAACCAGGACACAGATCCAGACAGGAGACAAGTAACATTAAAGTTATGTAGTGTTTTCCATCATTTAACTTACATGATTGTTGTAATTCATATTATTTCATCCTCATCATATTGACAACCATTATTTGTGTAATGATTAATGATAGACAATAAATGTTGTAGTTTGTTTTACCCTCATAGTTATGTTACTTTTCCAATTGTGCATACGTGTTTGTGTGTGTAGGAGCTTACTTAGACACCAGGGAGGGGAATAGTCAGAGGAGAAAAAACCTGCACGGGCTAGTAGTCAATTCATAGATGTAAATCTAGCCCATCTAACCTTCTCCTTCCCACTCCTTGGCGAATATTAAGAACAGCGAAATTCATTTTGTTACAAGCCACTGCACTGTACTCTTGATATTCATGGGCTTAATCTGTAGTTCAGCCATATAGATTTTGTCCCTAGTCAATTTCTGACTATTCGGCGTTGCCCGCCAGTAATAAGTACACAACTTGATGGCATCGCACCCCCAATTCTGACACCACTTTAGACCTTCTATTCTGCGCAGGCACCAGTGAATAAATGTCTGCTAATCACTCAGTAATTACAACTATTAGAGAACAAGCTACACTGTAATAACATGTGATAATTACTTACAACTGGCTGCTCTTCAGGAATGCTCTTTGGTCCTACATAACTCCATTTTGGTGGCGTATCATTGACATCAACAACTTCCACATGAACCTCATTAGACACATAGTGTATACCATCCTATAGAATGAAATCATAGTATAGCGAAGTCTTCAAAAACAAATGAAATTTTATGTCAAATGACTTCACTGCACACTATACATCCCCATGCGTGCCCAGGCATTTGATGCAGCAGCCACCCCACAATATTTCTGCCTCATTGTTCCCATGAGGAATTGGTTATGACATCTCCTCTTTTGACCTCTGCAGTGCTTGACCACCCAAATCATGCAGTCAGGCTGGACTAAACTGAGTACCAGGAATTGTTCAGGGAAGTAAAGGTGGCAGGTGTGTTTCTGACCACAGCACTCACTGAGTGCAGACTGCTCCATACACAATATGGGACCAGTACTGTATACTCCTTATGCCTCAAGGCATCAAAAAGGGTCCTTTAATTAACTGAAGTTATCTGTATATGGTCATTGCACTTTGTTTTAGATACATTCATTTTAATTCATGAGCTACCTAATTCTCATATTATTAAACAGAATGACATTTGTGTGTATGCAAGCACACATGCATGATGTTGTGGATGATTAAGTCAAAATTTGGCATGTTTGTGAGTGCATGTGCATATGTGGTTTTGTTTCGCACAATGTTTTTGATTCACAAGCTGCTTACTATTCACACTGGTTAACAGCATGGTATGTGTGAGTGTGTGCATGCGTGTGTGTACACGTGAGTATGTACATGTGTGGAAAACCTAGCGAAACAAAAGAGAGCAGAATGTGAGTTAAATGATAATGAAGTCTTATAAGAACAAGAGATCTATCCAGGTTATTGGAAAAATTAGAAATCAACTCAACAACAACTTTGGAAATCACGCTGCCAAAAGGTTACGAGCGCTCACTCTGAAACTTTCGGCGAGCTGATGCCGGGATAGTGCCTACACTGGCCAGTTGGATGAAAATTATTGACTTGGAGACATAAAATTACAAGTATCTCAGTCAGAATAGGTTTGTCTGATGGAGGGAGGCAATGGTAATAGGGAAAGCTTACCCTTGGACAAAAACCAGTCCAGGGTGGACTACGCCTTGCCTGAGTTCAAAGTGAGCGACCCCAAAAAAAACACAAGACTCAACATTTCGTTTTCATCCATTGTGGTGTGTAAATGTCCACTTTCTAGTCCCGTGCCACTTAAGCCAACATATTCCAACTTTGATATTGGCTCAACAACAACTATTCCACTGTCTTCCGGTCACGAACATGGAGGATAGGCAGTGAAATGGTTAAGGCCTCTGGTTGTTTATGCTCATGGCCACCTTTGCATTCGCATTTTCATCATGTTGGACTGGTAGTTTGTGGTTCCGTCGCCCTGCTACTGAGTTGAGTGCATGGCGCGATGCTGTGAGCTGTGAATTTTGTGTGAAATGCTTTTAAATCTGCCCGAGGCTGTGGAGCATGATCTGCATGTTCAGAGCAATGGCGGCTGGCTATATCCCAGAATTGACCGGTTTTTGTGCCTTATGCAGAAATGTGCAGCTGCTGGTCTTCTAGTTGACTGCCGCTTCCTTTGACTATGAACTGTGCTTTCGTGGAGGACTGTTGTTTTGGGATTCTGGAGACGGCATTATGTACAGTGAAGTGTTTTTTAAATCTGTCTGAGGTCTTGTGGCATGAACTGCATGCACAAAAATGGCGTAGCTGCTAGATAACATCTAGAAACGGAACGACAACATCTAAAAATATCTGCATGTATGGCGGCTGGTGTGTCGCAGAAGCGACTGGTTTGTCTTGCCTTATGCAGAAATGAGTGGCTGCTGGTTTTCTAATGACTACCGTTTCCATCGATGATGAACTGCATTTCCGAGGAAAAATGGCGTGGCCGGCAAGGACAACATCTAGAAACGGAACAACAAAATCTAGAAACATCGAGACTTTGAAGGGAAAGTGTCTGTCAATTCCATCAAGGATGAACTGTATGTCGTAGAGGACTTTTGTGGTGACATTCTGGTGGCGGCATTATGCACAGTGTGCCTGAGTGGGCCGTTGTTTGTCGAGACTCCTGTCTTTTCCATTTTTCACATGGGGCAGTGGGGAACATTTTATGTGATAATTACTGGCATGGGAACAGGAGCATAATGGGGACAGCCCTATGCTGTGATATTGAAACCGCGACTAATGACTAATGACAACTATTACACTATTGACCAGCAGTGTTGAATCACCAACATTCACCTCAGGATGGGATATAACAGACTGAATAATCACATCCATAGGCTTCATGTGTCTGCTTCATCACGATGTATGTGTGGACTAAGGAAGCACTCTGCTGAACATGTTCTGTAGGAATGTTCCACTTAAAAGGAGGATTAGCCGCAAGAGATTCTTCTTTGTACCAAATTCTATCCCATTTAGCTCGGTTTTCTTTTGCAGGAATTTTCTTTTGCCGAAAGCATCACATAGAGCACAAACTCTGTAGCTCAAGCAATGAACCCCCAGGGTCCTAGAAAAGTTACACTTTTGAAACGAATGATGGAGTCCAAAGATGAACCCATGAACTTTGTATTATAAGGCAGGCAGCTTGAGCTCTTCACATGTTAATTCATTGATAATCATATGTTGGTACCACCTTTCTGAGAACAAAGGACAAATCCAGGAAGGTGATGAGGTGCTATATTTAAAATACATTGAGCTGATTTGAGTTGAGCTAAGACCTGACATCACTGCACTCATTCAATAGCCAGCAAAGATTCATACTACTAATCGTTCCCACCGCTATCTTATTGAAAGTTCTCGTAGTTTTCCCTCTCAGTTTTGAGATTCTGCCAAAACCCCTGCCAATCCCCTGCAATCTCATCCTTTCCACAATCGGGTTCTCAATCTGTTTCTGCACCTTCTCCACCTGGTCCTATAGGCACACGAAGATAATCCTATTCATTCCCTTGCACTCCCGCATGGCCGGGACAAAAAATCCATACAATTCTCACAATCTGCGACCTCTGAAGCTAGGTGAGCCATTCCACACAAAAACATTCCTTTCTCCATACATAATACATAACATTAAGAAACATCCCCAAAAAGTTATTGAAATAGTGATTATCAGAAACAGAAAAAAAATCATGACACATTTGCCAGAAGATGTGGAACACCAACAATGGCCACAAGATTGGACCCAGTCTTTGGTAATATGCCTTCCAAAGGAATGAAATCCAAAAAATTGACATTTCCATGATCATAGAAACATTAGCAGCTCTGTACATCAAGCTAAGTGAGATATCAATCAATTGATCAGGTGCCGTCTCCACAATGAAGGTTGGCTGCAATGGATCTCCAACACTGTCTCTCTCTCGCCTTGACTGTACATTCTGTCAGACTGATGTTCATCCACCTCTTGATGTCATCTTCCCACTTGTATCATCTACTTCTTGCTTTCTTGCCGTCAACCTTGCCCTCCAGTATGGTTTTCATAAGAGTGTTATGTCTTTTAACATGGCCGAAATATTTCACTTGTCTCCTCTTTATTTCTTTCATCAACTCTCTCTCTTCATTCCCAGTTTTTCTAGAACCTCAGCATGTGATTGTTTCTGTTTCCATGAAATATGACATATTCGTCTGTATATCCACATCTCCAGGGCCTCTATTCAGCTTTCTAGTTGCTTGTTCAATGTCCAGGCTTCTGCACCATACAGTAGTGTTGAATATACTTAGCATTTGACAATTCTCATGTTTAATGCGTTGTTAATCTCTCTAGATGTTAATACTGATTTCATGCTGTTGAAAGCATTTTTGGCCATTCCTATTCTCTTTTTGATTTCTGTTTCGCTTCTGCCATCATCTGTTATTATATGTCCAAGATGGGAGAAATGTGTTACTTGTTCTAGTATCTCCCCGTTTACTGTGATGTTCATTGATGACTTTTCCTTTCCACTGCTAATTATCATAGTTTTCGTTTTATGGATGTTAATATCTAAGTCACATTCTGTACCATGCCTGTTTACTTGTTCCACTAGGTCTTGCAACTCTAGCTCGCTTTCTGCTAGTAACACAGTATCGTCAGCATACCTAAGATTGTGAGTATACTGGCTCACTGAATCAACAAGAAACTTCAAGCTGTATGACACTAAACAGGAACTCTAAGACAGGGCCCAGATCATTTGAGAACCTGCCTCACAATACAATCGTCCAAGACAGACATCTCTAGAAGCAGAGGAAAATCACATGTTAATGCATCAAGTGCTTAGTACTCACCATCCAATCAGTCTGATGCTGTGTGTCTGTTTGTCTGTCTGTCTGCCTGCCTGCATGCGTGCGTGCGTGTGTGCGTGCATAAGAGAGAAAGAGAGAGAGAGAGAGAGAGAGAGAGAGAGAGAGAGAGATAGATAGATAGATAGATAGAGAGAGAGAGAGAGAGAGAGAGAGAGAGAGAGAGAGAGAGAGAGAGAGAGAGAGAGAATGAACAAACTTTATTTTAAAAGGGTAACAAATTGGGCACGCAGGCCAGTCTTACATTCGGCCCTTTCAATCACTCATCTATCATTCATCAAATGTGCATGTTACATTAACATAGGGGAAAAAAACATTATCAAATGGATTTTGTAAGCATAAACAATGCATATTACGCATGATACATTCACATGAGAAAACAAAAAAAAAAACATTGTCAAATGAAAGTTGTAAACATAAACAGTGCATATTGCAATGTTGTGAGACACATCCCCCATCCACCCTCATATCCCGCAGCCACCAACACATCCCCCACCCACCCACTCATACCTCCACGCACTCACACAGAACCAGGCAAACATACATGCCGCCACCCACCCACTAATCCCCCACCCACACACATTTCCCCACCCACACACACATCCTCACACACCAAGAAGGAGGAGGTGGAGGAGGAGGAGGAGGAGGAGTAGAAGAAGAAGAAGAAGAAGAAGAAGAAGAAGAAGAAGAAGAAGAAGAAGAAGAAGAAGAAGAAGAAGAAGAAGAAGAAGAAGAAGCCACACACACATACCCCTGCCAACCCACACATCCCGCACCTATCCACACACATATCCCACACTCTCACAATTTTCCCCACCCATCCACACAAACATCAGCCAACCTACACCCACTCACCCACCCAATATTCACCACCTCTCAACTACACATCCCCATCTATACACACATCCCCACCCATAAACACATTTCCCCACCTGCCCACACATATCCCCCACTCATAAACACCCAAAAACACACACCTCCCACAAACACACACCCCGCCACCCACATATACCCACCCACACACATCCGCCGCTCACACACATCTTCTCACAACTACACATCTCCCCCACCCATACACTGATCTCTCACACACATCCACCCACTCACGTACTCATTCATCAACCACTCACACCCACACATCACCCACGTGCCCATCAACACATGCATCTCTCATCTACACTCCCACCCACACACACCCCAACCACCCAGCCAAACACACATCCCCCATCCTCGCATACATCCTTCAATCACCTGCACATCCTAGACCTCCCCCACCTCTCTCACATCTCCCCTCCCACACAAAACTCCACCCATAAACACATTCCCCCCCCCCCCCCCCCCCCCCCCCACCACATACACACGCGCAACCCGAACATACATTCCACATACACATCCCCGCCCACACATCTCCCCACCCACTCACACATCCTCCACCTACAAACATCCTCACCACCCACACATACATCCTCCACCCACTCACATTTACCCCATCCACACTCACACACTCCCACCCACACAGACATATCCCATTCACAGACACCCAGACAGAGACAGACACAGAGAGAGAGAGAGAGAGAGAGAGAGAGAGAGAGAGAGAGAGAGAGAGAGAGAGTGTTTTTAAACAAACATTTATTTTTAACTCACAAACTACATAGTACTCACAAAGGCAATCAGTCTGATGTTGTAAGCATTTCTGGTTTCATAATCGAGAGATTTGTTTAAAACTAAGTTGCCCCTCCAATACTTGTTGGTACTGTCCGACACCACCACATGAAACTTATCACAGGCATCTTGAAACTGTTTACAAAGAGGACAAAAAAACTGGCATCAACTTCAGCAGGTAAACAACAGTCAGAACATAGTCATGCTGATGAAAGAAATGCAGGAAACAACAGCACATCAAGTTCACAATAGCATTAGCAGGTTTCTACTGAATCAGTTATTGAAACTCCTGATCCTGGGTTAGTGAATCAGAGGACTAGATGTCTCGGGCAAGGGAGAAAAACTCATAGCAGCATGTACTTGACTCGATGCAGCGAAATATGTGCAGGCCATAAATTCTGCGATCTATTGTTGGTGTCTTGACTGTTCAAATTCACTATGGAAAAATTGATTTCTGAATAATGCATATATCCCAACATTCTTTGTCCATGTGTTAACAGGGCTCATTACAGGAAAAAAGAATAGTAACACTATAACCTACTACACATGTCATGTGAGACAACTAACCAGGGTTAGCTATCTCATCTTGTAGAAAACCTCAGTTCCAAAAATCCAAACTACCATTAACCATATTGATAGCACCTGTTATGCATTTGGTGGGACAAGTGGGAAAATATATAAACACATGACAGAAGAAAGACACCAGGAGTCATTACCCTGGTGGGCCCGCCCCCAGAGATTGTCAGAAAGGTTCAGGGTCGCAACTTTCCGGAAAGGGGGACTTATGATGATGATCAAAGCCTTCTGTCATGCTTGCTCCACAGTGGAGTTTTTAATCACTAACTAGAAAGTAGTTCCTCTCGGGTGCATAAGGAAAAACATTGTTGTGGAGCATTAGGATCAAAGATTAATATGGTAAAGATATGGAATTAACTAGAAGAGACAGCACAGTACAAAAGAGTGTGGCATGGATGGCAGAGGGCCTATAATCCACTGGGGGACACTATGCAGATGAATAAGAAAACATTCTCATATAAAGTTATTGTACTTTTGACAAACAACTGAAACACATGCCAACAAGCTAAATTAAACAAGCAAAAAATGCATCATTGCATATGTTTAAACCTCATTAATTTGTACAGTCAAACATGTAACAGATATATGAAAAGTAACACTTACCAAGGTTGTGTTTCCTCCACAGGTAACCTGGAGCTGCACATTTACAGTATCCAAATCATTAACCGAAACTGCGGTCACATTAAAGCCAGGTTGCTCAGCCTGAGACAAATTAAAACATAAGCATCAAAAATTAATGAGCGTGACCTAATAATATTCTGCTAGTTGCCATTGTCGTCAAGAAACGATACAACTTGACATAGGAAGTATAACAAAAATACAAATTGCTACAAATGTAGGAAACAGGAAACATGATACAACTTCAATCAATCAAACAAGTGTTCAATCAATCAAGTGTCAAATTCATAATTAATGTTGGCTGCAATGAATCTCCAACATTTTCTACCTCTTGCTCTGCTTGTACACCCGGACATACTGCTGTTATCCACCACTTTCCAGAGCTGCCTGCTTTTTTTGCTTACATGCTTTCAACTTTGCCTTCCAGAGTGGTTTTTATAAGAGTGTCAAGTCTGACCAAAAGATCAATAACTCTCCTTCTGTCAGTTATAAATGTACATCAAATGAAAACAGCAATACTAATATTTATTCCTTCTTATTTTTGTTAACCTTCAATGAAGCACAGACTCGCAACTATCTCATGCCATGAACTTCTATCTGCGACTTATTCATGACTGGTTGAATCTCGCAGCTGAGGTTTTCTGCAAGATGATGTAGCTATTCCCATTTACCTCCATTAGTTGCCTCCTATGACCAACCTCCATCAGTTGCCTCCTATGCCGTGCTTGGTAGGTTACAGTGTTACAATTCTTTGCTTCCCTCCTGGGTTCTGGTAGCACACAGGTGAATGTTTACTTAATTCATGGTCATTAAAACTTTTCACATCCACATTGAGGCAGTTTTAAAAACTGACCTGGAATCCCAGGTCGACCCAGCCTAAAAGTGGGTACCTTAGGAAATGTCGTTGGAAGCAAAAGTGGCTGGCAAGATACTGACCACATCATCCACTGAATGTTGATCATCTAGAAAAATATGAGTCTAGCACCAAATGCCCAATGTGCCTTGGGCATCAAAAACAGTCTTTACTTTGGTTTACTACTGATTAAAACAGACACACTGCATATAAAAGTGTTCTATAAGAAAGTTATCAAAATTAAAGAATTTGTCTGCTTCTTCTCATTACCATACACGGATACAGTATGGAAACAGTAAATTAGATTACACTGATAAACTATGTAAATAGTAAACCCCCAACAGCAGATCCTATGAACAACTCACTTTCATCATTGCCCACCGAAAAGACTCTAGATCTTCCACCAGTTCTCCTACCTCATATGCCCAAGGTGTCTTTAACATCTTGTGTCCACCTTCACCTTGGTCAACCCCTGTCTCTTCTTTCAGGGACCATGCTTTCCATTTCTGTTCTTTCTCTGGCCCCATGATGCTTAAACTGGCTAAAGTATTTAAGTTTCCAAGATGCTGTTTGTGAGCCAATTATCTTCAATGTTCACATTTTGCAGAATCTTTCTTCTTCATAGAATTCTTTGGATTGTTCGGTGACATTACAGTTTTAAATCATCAATTTTCTTCTTTATTGATTGTGAAAGTCCATGACTAGCATTCGTATGTTGATATACAGAAGATACATGTTCTCAAAGTGTTTACTTTTATTTGTTTGTTGGTGTTGTATCATGTCTCTGAAATAGTTGTGAAACAATACACCATATACTGTTGATACGGTGTGGAGATAGTAAATACTTGTCTATCTTATATACATTCCATCCATCATGTGCCATGCCGGTAAGCGTGGGCGGTCATGTTCTGCCATCTCACTCGATCACCAGAATCGTGGATCAGCTCTGTGTTTTTGTCTCGACCATGCCACAAGGCCAAGCCAT
This sequence comes from Cepaea nemoralis, assembly GCA_014155875.1. Lineage (NCBI taxonomy): Eukaryota > Metazoa > Mollusca > Gastropoda > Stylommatophora > Helicidae > Cepaea > Cepaea nemoralis. Next base: position 494,438 of record JACEFZ010000049.1, on the reverse strand, counting down.
CCAGGTACTTGTTTCTAGGTCTTCCCCTTGGTCTGTTCCCCTCGATCTTACCAGTTGTCACTAAGTTCTCCAATTCATTTCTTCTCATAACATGCCCAAAAAATTGTGACTGTCTACGTCTAATGTCTCTAATCAGTTTACGATCTTCATTTGTTTCTTAAAGAACTTGTTCATTGGTCTTTCTGGCTGTCCATGGTATTCTTTGCATTTTCCTCAGAAACCACATTTCTACAGCCATCAGATGTTTTTCAGCCTGACTGCTCATTGTCCAAGCTTCACATCCATATAAAAGTACAGGTTCTATGTAGCATCTCAACACTCTTTTTCTCGTTTCAATTGACATCTTTTTATTGGTCAGTATGTTTTTCATCTTGCTAAAGGCTACTTTTGCCATGGTGATTCTTGTTCTAATCTCTTCAAGGCATCTCCCATCAGATGTTATTATTGTTCCGAGATAATTGTACCTATTCACTTGTTGAAGAATATTCCCATTTACTTGTATATTACATTGTGGTATTTCGTTCTTCCTAGTGACGACCATAATCTGTGTCTTTTTACAATTTAATTCTAACCCTAGTTGTTCACTGTGTGTAACAACCGCATCTACTAAATTTTGCAGGCCCTGTTCATTGTCTGCAATCAAGACTGTATCGTCTGCATATCTAATGTTATTGATGCATCGTCCCCTAATATTGATTCCTTCCATATCTTCAATATTTCTGAAAATACTTTCACTGTACAGGGAAAACAGATCTGGAGACATTACACATCCCTGTCTCACACCTCTCTTAATAGACTGATATTGGCTTACTTCATTATCAACTCTTATGGCAGCTTGTTGTTTCCAATATGTTTTTTACAAGTCTAAGGTCTTTTCCATCAATCTGCAGATCCTCAAGCATCCTTATCATGTTGACAAGTCTCACTTTATCGAAAGCCTTTGTGTAGTCAATAAAGCAAAATTGTAGATCTTTGTTTACTTCTATAGTTCGATTACGGTTCTCAGTATATACACAGCATTTACTGTACCCTTGCTTTCTACAAACCCACATATATATACAATAGGCTGCTTAAATAATAAATTGACAGACGATAGTTTGGTACATTGTGCTTCAAAAAGGCTTAATAACTGTCATATGGCAATAACTACGATCCATGGCGGTGGCGAGTGTGGCTGGTAAGGCCAATTCTTGCTGCAAATGTTTGCCCACAGTAAGTGCATGTGAAAGCATGGTCATTTCCGCCATTTTGCACCATCTTACGTCTCTCACGCTCTGTGTGTGCTTTATCTGCAATAATTTTCTCCTTTGTCTTTATTCCATTTCTGATAGTTGCTCTCCATGCAACACGTTCAGCGGCGACGTGCTCCCATTGTGCATTATCAATGCCTGTATCAATCATGTCCCGCTTACACACATCTTTGTATCGTAGTAGAGGCCGACCCTGAGATCTCCTACCCGTCTGTAATTCACCAAAAAAGATGTCCTTTGGTATTCTACCATCATCCATCCTCCTAACGTGTCCTATCCATCTAAGTCTACGAAGACTGAGCATGGAATACACCGTCACACAACCTGATCTTTCCAATACTTCAGTATTTGTGATTTTGTCTTGCCACTTAATACCAAGTATTCTTCGCAGACACCGCATATGAAAGCTGTTTAAACGTTTCTCTTGGCGTGAGTAAGTTGTCCAGGTTTCACTGCCATAAAGAAGAGTACTAAGGACACAGGCTTGGTAGACGAGGACTTTTGTTTTGGCAGTAAGCTTCCTGTTCTCCCAGACTCTTTTTGCTAACATGTTCATTGTTGTTGCTGCCTTGCCAATCCTGATGTTGATTTCCTGATCGAGGGATAATTTGCTATTTACCTCTGATCCTAGATATGTGAAATGGTCTACTATCTCCAGTTCGGCGTCGTCAATAAAGATTGATGGTACACCATGTGCACCTTGTGACATTATCTGTGTCTTCTTTTTGTTAATTGTTAAACCAAATTCAGAACAAGCATTGGAGAATGCAGATAGTAGATGTTGTAATTCTTCCTCAGAGTGGGTCGTAATCGCATCATCATCCGCAAACAGCAACTCTCTGATTAGTACCCTGCTAATTTTGGTCTTGGCCTTCAATCAACCAATGATATAGTATATATAGATATAGATATAAAACCAATGATATAGTATCAACATTAAACCACATACTTCTGATATACTGCGGAAAATGGCAGTATCAGTGAAAACTGGTGGATTGTCATTGACATCAATCACAAAGACTTTGCAGTCACGGGTCTGAAACACGTTTAAGAAAATATGAAAAAAAATTAACTTAGAATAATTATAATTGTGAACATTCCTTTCAAGACAAATATGCAGAAAGACAGATGAATAACACAGAAATTGGTCATGAAGATTGAAATGTCTACATCACTTTGAAATAGGATATAAAGTATTCACAAATAACCAAATGTTTACTTATTCTTCATTGTAACCCTTTATTTTCATAACTTTATGTTGCTTAGGTAAAATATAAAAGAATATATTTAACCCTTTACAAGGCATAGCGTCCGTTACCGGCCGGTCTCTAAATACGAGCGTAGCGTCCGATTCCGGCCGATACTATTATGCATTGTAAAAACGCGATCTCTCGGCTTTCCGACACTTCCGTCGGCTACTTTCACTTTCGCCCATAGCTTGACAACGTGGCCGCCATTTGTAAACGCGCTACAATGACTTTGAACAGACTTTTACGGACTTGTTTTGATAGTTTTTGGGAGTTTTACGCTGTTTTTCAAAATGGATTTCAGCGATTCTTCAAGTGATAGCCGAGATTTCGCTCTGTTCAATTTAAATGACATTAAAGGGCACGAAGTTGATTATTAATTGGAGCTAGATATCAGTGCAAAGCGTTACTTTGCATTAGCAGTCGTGAGTCAGACTTTAAAGAAAGTGATTATGATTCTGAAAATGTGTTTGTAAATTGCCGTATAGATGACGGAAAATCACAAACAACATGCCGTATTTCGTAAATATTTGTGTTCATATATGGATTACCGGCAACAATCACGTGAGTAACATATTCTGCATGCTTTTCCCTTCATTGTGTTGTTTATTTAACTAAAATCGGTTGACTAACACCTTATTTGTGATGTTTTTACTAACGCGACCCGAAATTTTTACAGAACCTGAAAAAATCTTGCCCGTTCAGGGCTACAAAACGGACAAGCCTCTGCCCTGTAAAGGGTTAAACCACGCTGTATGATAATAAAAACTTAATTTACTTACATTAGACTGACCATTCTGATCTGTCACAAGAATAACTGACTTGATTTCCTGCATTGAAAAATATAAAAGCCATCAAAACAATGTATTCACTTAATGAATTTAAACACAGAAGCTACAATTGCACAATTTATTGCCTGGCATATCTCACTGTATCTCGCCATATATTCCTCATATATAACTACAGAGTTATATACCATATGAAGTGAATAAATGAATAATACTTTGGCTGAAAGACTTAAAACACAAAGACACAGGTATTATTTGTAGGACATAAAGAAACGAATGATCAGTTATAAAACTGGATCAATACCTACTCAATCTGTAAAAAAAAGAACCATTGTCTCTGTATACCAAATGAAACTGCATTTATCAATTGCAGTGCGAGTGCCAAGCAACTTACACAGTTAGAACTGAAAGACAATTAGCAAATTCAGCAGCCGAACATATACCAGTGTGAGTGGAAAAGAGAGTTAATCAGTCTTCAGGAATCCCTGTTCAGTCAAAAAGCTTTAAAACACCCTCCTTGTCAATGTTGTACCACCTCAAAAACTATGGCCATGACGTTAACAAAGAAAAAGCATTTTGTATACTGTATTTGATGAACAACAAAAGTATTGCTCAAATATAGTGAGGCATTAGCAATTAGGCGATTCCAGAGAATTTTATGCAAACATAAAGAGTGTTCTTTAAATGTGAAATTACTGTGGGGATGACAAATGCTCCACATTGGGATGACAAATGCTCCGCATTGGGATGACAAATGCTCCACATTGGGATGATAAATGCTCCACATTGGGATGACAAATGCTCCACATTGGGATGACAAATGCTCCGCATTGGGATGACAAATGCTCCGCATTGGGATGATAAATGCTCCATATTTAAACAATACCTGCGACCATGTGGTTTAAGTGTACATAAAAAATGTACATAATGTACATAAACACATAAAATGTACACAAATACAGGTGAAACACTGATGTTTTATGGTCAAATAAAGGAAACTCTCCATCACAGTGAAGGAGTGGTCCTAATGTTATCTAAAAAAAAGGCAGACAAAACACTAATTGAGTGGGAAAAATGAGAAAGCTGCTCGTTCAGATGGTATCCCAGTAGAAGCTAATAAAAACAAATATAAACAAGTCAGCTGAATTACTGTACAGTTTGTTTCGCAGAGTCTGGGAGACAAAAATACCAGCACGCTGCAGAGAATGATATCTGGTGAAGCTGCCTAAGAAAGGGGACTGTGAAATTTATAAAGGAATAACTTTATTGTGGGATTCTTGGTACCACAGTGACTGGCGAACTTGCCTACTGGGCCAGTGGTCATAAGTTCAAATTCGCATCAAGGCGGATTAATTTTTTAATTTATCTGGACTTCCTTGTCAACGCAGTCTAAAATTAGTACTATGTCGTTGTAGTGACCAATCATCTCCCATAGTAACCGTCTTTCTGTCCTAAAAACATATGAGAAACCTCTGATTCAAAAGTTTGGGATGACCCCAGTCATTCAATTCAATCACCCCAATGTAGGGGACCGACACTCAATGTGTCATTAGTTTCTAAAAAAGTTAGTTGCATATCCTTTACAGGATGTTGCAGTCAACACCAGCATTTTGTTGTTGTGATCTCTCGGCCAGTTTACATTCAGTAGTTTGTCACTGCTTTCTGAACAACCAGAACCCATACCATTTCATAAAAAACAAAAGCAACATGGTCTACTGCCAAATCACACGCAGCTGTGTTTCGAACGCGGGTATGTGGAATCACGAACTGTGTCCGTAACCCCATCGCAGCAGAGCCAGCCATTAGTTTCTAGATTCACAAAATGCAAGCTAAATGTATAAGTAAAGTAAAGGACCCTGTTTACATGTCTTGATGTATACTGGGCATAATGTGCTAGTCCCACATTTTATTGGCCAATCAGCAATTGGGAATTGATGTGGTCAAAATCACACTGGCCACTTGAACTTTCCAAGAAATGTCCTGGGATCCTGGCTGGGTTGACCTTGGAGCTCTAGTTAACTTTACAAATCGACCTCGATGTGAATTTGAACCCATGACCACTGGGCCAATAGGCAATGTGACGAAGTCTCCAGCTTCCCCATCCTCTTTTGCTTAAATTGGGGAAGAATCCCTTAAAAACCCTTATGTAATTATGTAAGAATCTATATTCGTTTTTATTCCTATATATCTATGGATAGATAGTACCTGTCTATAGTTTAAATCAACTTCTATTTAATGTTATGAATGTAATATGAAGAAATACATTACATTAGTAGAGGGGGAGAGGCTTAATTTACAAAGTAGTGTACCCAGCCAAATCTACAAATTTGGCTACGACAATTTAACTATTTGGTCGGAGATTGTCACGGCAACGAACTCCCTGGCACGACTGACTTCCGGTCAGGGGAGAGATAGCGAAACTCTGCCTTTTGCAGTCCAGATGTCGGTGTAGAAACATATGCTAGTCACTAGGCTCTTAGAAAATACTTATAAAGTGTTAAGAGTTTTATCTTTGGCGCGTATTACGGCTATATATATTTAGATATATTAAGGATTCCTAGGGCAGCTTTCGTACCCGACAAGTGCGGTCAGAAGATTAGAAGGATTTGACACCTTCAGCGCTAAGCTTTAGATGTGCCAACCTGTGTGACTCTTTGTGAAGCATCACTTACCACCATCTCACTTATGCCTACTAAATAGGGTTTACACCCACTGTGCAAGCCAGAGAACCAGAAGAAAAGATAAGTGGCCAAACTTACTGTTGGCCACCACCACCATCTAAATGCAAATAATACCAACCTTTGTCAGGCCAAATTCAATGATTAAACTGTAACATTTGTAGTTTCTAAATTTACAACCGCTAGTTGTTACCTTACTCATTAACCTTAGTCATAGTAGAGTTAGAAGACATGAAAGTTTGTCTCTTTTAAATATTTTACTCTGTCTATTCTCCGTGTCGGTGAGAGTGATTAGATTTTGGAGGCTCGAGCTTTTTTATTTCAGGCAACGTAGCTAGACAACCTTGGCAGACTGTCTTTATCATACAAGTATAGTTGTACGCCATTCCTGTCTGCCTGAACACTGTCAGAAGATAAGACTTGTTCTGGGACCTGTACTATTCAGTCTTGTCTTCTCCAGTAACTTATTATTCTATTCATAGAAAGTCTATCTGCAGCAACTTTTATAAATTCCTTATCATCGTAGCTGATGCTACGCTACAGGCAAGCTAAGCTAAAAGTATGCTACCTGCAAAAGAAGTAACAATATAGTGGATTAGTGAAAGCTCTATAATTGTTCCACTATATGTGTATGTGCCGGTCTCCCTGGCAAAAGGGTAAAGGAAGTTGTTCATAATCCCGTATATCCACATACAAAACACAGCTGCGCAAGATTCGGCAGCGTATCACATTGTGTTGGTTTCTTAAGGAAAGGTATGTGAGCCGGTCATTAAGAAAGCAATGGCAAATTACTGAATCGGACTCCCTGGCCAAGGAGTTAACGACGTTGTTCGTAATCCCGTATATCCACGTGGGGAAAACAGCTGCGCGAGATTCGGCAGCGGATGGCACCAGCCTGGTAACTTACGGGGGTATGTGAGCCGGTCGCTCAGAAAGCAAAGGCAAACTACTGAATGTAAAACTTGCCTAGTACATCAACAGCAGCTGAAAAATGCTGGTGTTGACTGCAATGGCCTGTAAATAGGATATGCAAAAAAAATTAATTAATTAATTAAATAAATAAATATGTGTACGTGAGAATTCTGGAATACTCAGTTATATAAATATCCTATACATATAGAAATAATATACTCACAATTGCTGTTTCAAAGTCAAGTAACTTTTTTAAGATTACAGTGCCATTTACTGGGTCAACAGCAAAAAACTCTCCACCATTGTCACGAATGTAGTACGAGACAGCTGTACCATCAGCATCATAAGCTCTTATCTGTCCCAGAACATAACCTGTAATTATATGTGCACGTAGTCACTACCATTGTCAACTAATTCCTTGATGTCTGGTGATCATGTCATTCCACAAGCCTTGCCCTCTGGTATTACTAATCAAGTCATGTACTGACATGTGTCTATATTTTGGTACAAATCAAATCAAATCAAATCAACTTTATTAGGGTCACAAATTGGGCGCGCAGGCCCGTCTTACATTCGGCCCTTCCAATCACTCGTCTTTCATTCATCAAGAGCATTATACATTTACATAGGAAGAAAAATAAACATTGTGAAATGAATGTTGTAAACATAAACAAGGCTTATTAACATGTTATGAGGCCCATCTCCCACTTATCCATACATCACCCCACCCACACACACACCCCCACCTACCCACACACACGCACACCAGGGACACATACATACCCCACCAACCGACCCATCCCCCTCGCGCACATCCCCCACCCACACACACTACCCTCATCTGATCCCCCAACCAAAACACACTCGCCACCCACAAACATTCCCCCACTAACCCACACATCCCACGCCCATCCACATCCTAACCCACACATCATCTCCCCACCCACACCTCAAACCACACATCCCCCAGCCACATCTCCATCGACCACATATTCCCCTCCCCACGCACACAATCCCCCACCAACCCACACATCGCACATCCACTCACACATTCCCAAACCATACACACACATCCCAACCAACTGACATGTCCCTACCCCCCCCCCCCCCCCACACACACACATCTCCCTAACCACCCATACATCCCCAAACCACTCACACACACCCCACCACCCACACATACAACTTCCACCCACCCACACATGCCTTAACCCAATCCCCCACCCACACATCACATACACCCCCTACCACGCAATATTCCCAACCCACGCACCACACATACACACACATATCCCTCACCAACACATCTCTACTTACACACCACACACATATCCCCCACCCAGATAACACACAATATTCCCACCCACACCCACACAGATACCCTTACCCATCCACTCCACATACCCCAACTCACACACCACAAAACACACACATACCTCACCCACACAATATCCCCAACCAACACACAACACACCTCTCCCCACCCACACACGCATTCCCTACCCGTCCACCAACACACACTCACTCACGCATACATCCTCCACTACGCACCCACACCCCCACCCACCCACCCCCAACCAAACATCTCACGATCACAATACCCCGACCCACACACATCTTCCACTCACTCACACATCCCATCCCGACACATACAACTCCCTCTCCGACCTACACAACCCTAAGCCACTCACACACCCTCACCCACTCATTCCCCATCCACGCACACATTTCCCACCCACACACCCCCACATACTTCCCCTGAACCACCACACATCCCCTACTCACCCCCACATATACCCCACCCATACACACATTCCCTGCACCCATCACACACATCCCCCACACCACCCACTATCTTCCACCCACACACATATCCTCACCCATACCACCACAAACATACCCTCCACCCACACATCATGCACACATCCCGCACCAACACACCGCACACATATCTCACGCCAACACAAGACAGCCTAGAATCCTTTTTCTCTGTCACCCTCTGTTTTCATTATTTTGACCATATATTTTCCAGTTTCTCTCTTCTCATTACATGGTCAAAATGTGTTGACTACATTTTTCTTATATCTGTGACAATGTACCTGTTTTCTGCCTCTTCCCAAAAAAATATATAGAGGGTATGTAAATGTCCATCTGTACAAAACAATGTTTTCCCGCAGTGAATTTGAATAACGAAGACACAAACAATAGATTGCACGATGCCGGGCAATAAACCGTGCAATCTATTGTTTGTGTCTTCGTTATTTAAATTAATTATCTCATTGTTATGATTCATTGTCTTATATTAAAACTGACTGACTGTTGGGAACAGAATGAACTTTTGCACGATTATGTACACAAGGAATGGTGTTAAAGAGTAAAATTGTATATGGGGGACATTAATTAGTAAATATTGTCATATAATCCAGTTTTGCTGGTCAGTTGGACTAGGCTGGCTAGGCGAGAGATGTCTAAAACTCTAGGACCTCAGTGTTTCTGTATAAATCAGGGTCACTCCTGTAGACAGTGGGTAGAATAGCAGTTGCTGTAGTAGAGTAGCAGTTATTTAGTTAGTTAGTGGAGGTTCCAACTTCACGGCAATGGGTTGTCCCCATTATGCTCCGTTCCTGTGCCAGTGAATATCACACAAAATGCTCCTCACTGTCCAATGTGAAAAGTGGAACAGACAGGAGTCTCGGCAATCCAACAGCTTGCACAGGTACACTGTGCATAATGCCGCCGCCAGAATGCCAACCCAAAAGTCCTCCACGGAAACCACAGTTCATCGTCAATGGAACCGACAGTCACCATAAAGACATCATTGACCTGGGTTTTCTCACATGGCTCGGTGTCTTTCCGTAGGACGACCCGCCGAAAGTGTCGCAAAAAGCACGAACTCCGTAGCTCCAGTGCCGACTCCAAGGAGTCTCCTGAAAAATGCACCCGTGAACCGAAAAGGCAAATCAGTCAATTCAGCGACAGCCGGTAGCCATTGTTCCAAACATGCAGGTCACTGTACAAACAAAAGCGGACATGTAAAAGCATTCCACGTGAATATCACAGCTCACAGAATTGCGCCACGCACGCACTCAGTAGCAGGGTGACGGAACCATAGAGTAGCAGTTGCTGTGGTAGAGTAGCAGTTGTTGTGGTAGAGTAGCAGTTGCTCCAGTGGAACACAGTAGCTCAATCAGAGTTGGAAAGGAGTTGTTCACGTGGAGTTCAGATGAGCAGTTAGAGTGCAGTCACTCAGTTGGAATACTAGTTGAGTGATAGTACTAGTTTGTGTGGTGGACTACTTCTCAATGCCTCAAGTGCCAACACGCTACATTCAGGAGGTTATGTGATTAAGGAGATTATACGATTCTAAGGTTTATTCTACAAAAAGTGGGGACTGTCTGTAGTTATACTTGGCTAGGAGGCAGGAGCAGTTCTAACATTGAGTATGAAAACTAATGTTGTCTCTTGTTACAAGCATTAAATGAAAGTTATACACGATTTTCATTGGACACAGATGAATCGCTTGTTCATATGGTGTGAGACAGAGAGTAATGAGTGGATATGACAATATACATTAATCATTGTGTATCAAACAGTGTTTGGATGTCAGCATGGCCGAATGGATAACCTTGTTCTTAAACATCCGGTGGACTGATGCCGAGGTAGCAGGTTCAACACTACACGGGTGAGTTGGACTGAAATGTTAACTTCTCATCTTTGACCTAGGGACATAAATTACAAGTACCTCTAAATCGGAGTGGGTTCATCTGATGGCAAGGAACACTGATATTAGGAAACGCTAACCCGCAGGCAAAAATCAGTCCAACAGACTAGAAGTAGTAGCAAGTATACAGACTACACTTTAAAACACAGAGGTTCCATGCCTGGAGAAGCTGAATTAGCAGGAAGTGAGCAGAGGGTCTTGATGACAATCTGTAGGGACAAGCACATGTATCAACAGCCTGGTGACTCTTCACTGGCTACTGAAAGAAATGGACGGAGCACGTGTGTGAATGTCCCAAGTGCAGTGATGTTCATTCTTGAACTCATATTACAACTGACTCTATAGAAATTAAACTTTAAACTGACAAATATCAGTTCTCTAAGAAAATTAGTAAACATTTTCTAAATGAAATTTGCAATAATTTTTTTAACGATTAAAGATGAGAGGATTGATTTCATTGCATCAGGTTTACCCCCATCTGCCTCACGGTCTCAACACAGAACACAAAGTCGCCTGCTAAAATATCACACAAAGTAAGAACTCTGTCGCTCCAGCAATGACCCTGAGAGATTTCTAAAAGAATATTTCACTCATTGTCTGAACAACGCAGTCCGATAATAAACCCACAATTTTCAAAGCGTGAATCAAAACGCTGACCACTTTGCCACCTACCTGCAATAAGTCATTGTTTACTCACACTTTTCTTTTTTACACTACTATTTACACCTAGATGGAAGGAATGCTCATTTAGCCATATCTGAGTCATTCTGATTTGCCATAATAAATCATGAATTAGATAATTAAAGTTCATTTTCATCATTCAAACATGTATTTTTATTAAAGACACTTTTAAAAACTGTTTTTATATGTTACACACACTTAGGTTTCCACTGTAGTTAAAACCAAATGTAAACCATGTTTATTTGCCAATTATTGTCACTTCATATGTACCACAAATCACAAATAAAACTGATGATAAACCATCAAATGCCCTCCAACCTTAACCCTTTACAGGTCACAGCGGCCAATTCCGGCCGATGCCATAAAACGATCGTAGCGTCCGATACTATTATGCATTGTAAAAACGCGATCTCTCGGCTTTCCGACACTTCCGATGGCTACTTTCGCTTTCGCCGACAGCTTGACAACGTGGCCGCCATTTGTAAACGCGATAGTATGAATTTGAATGGACTTTTACGGATAATTTTGGATAGTTTTCGGGATTTTTACGCTGTTATTCAAAATGGATTTTGGCGATTCTTCAAGTGATAGCCGAGATTTCGCTAGGTTCAATTTAAATGACATTAAAGGGCACGAAGTTGACTATTAATCGGCGCTAGATATCAGTGCAAAGCGTTACTTTGCATTAGCAGTCTGAGTCGGACTTTAAAGAAAGTGATTATGATTCTGAAAATGTGTTTGTAAATTGCCGTATAGATGACGGAAAATCACAAACATCATGCCGTATTTCGTAAATATTTGTGTTCATATATGGATTACCGACAACAATCACGTGAGTAACATATTCTGCATGCTTTTCCCTTCATTGTGTTGTTTATTTAACTAAAATCGGTTGACTAACACCTTATTTGTGATGTTTTTACTAACGCGACCCAAAATTTTACCGAACCTGAAAAAATCTTGCCCGTTCAGGGCTAGAAAACGGACAAGCGTCTGCCCTGTAAAGGGTTAAACAAAGCACACGATGAAATGTTTACATATTCATTGCTTCTGTTCTAGATGCATATTTAGTGTCTGCACTGGTATAATTGTTAGGACATTATGCTGACAATGGCAAAAGTGCAGTCAGATGAAGGTTTTGATGACAGCTCTTGTCATTTGCTAGAGGAAGGAAAGACTGGCCACCTTTTCCTCCAGGTACTCAGCCTACCAACTGTGATGATGATTCTAACACTTCATACACCCTCAACCCTCAGCAGGTTCCTACTACACAACTTGTTTTTCTTCTATTCTGTTGTTGTTGCAAATTTAATTAAATAACAAATAAATGACCCAGAAAATGTAAGGAAAGTAATCAGAATCTAATATCAGATATCAGACAGTACAGTGACACAGAAGAACTAACAAGTCTAATACTTGACATAATGTTGGGTGAAGTTACAATACCTCATGCCGTTTCTAACTTACCAATGGGTAGATCCTCACGTAGATACTGGTTGTCAATTGCTGAGACATCTGTAATGGTTGGAATATATTTCCCTGGCTTCTGAGCACAACTGAAATCAACTGAAATTTAGAAGAGAAATATATTCCAAATAAATTAATACTCAAGAGACATGCTGTTTGGTTTTAAGAAACAAGACAGCTTTTTCTGACCAGCACAGCTTATGATCAACCTGCTCTTGGAAAATGAACACCAGGAATTATCTAAAGAGAAAGCTAATTGGTCACCCCAATTCATTATATAATGATCTAGTATATGTGAAGGTCTAATACTTCACACTCCTATCGTGGTATCTACAACTGAAATTATTTTTGCCTTACCAAGAAAACAGCACACTGACAACAATGAATTATGAAAGCAAAGTATATTAATAATTTTTAATACCAAGAGATGTAAGGAACAGTAGAGGATGGGGCAAGGGAGAGGGAAAGAGAGGAACAAAGAGGAAGAGAGAGAGAAGGAAGCGAAAGAGTGGAAAATAAAGAGAGAGAGAGAGACAGTGGGAAAGAAAGAAGATAGCAGAAGAGAGGAAGGTGGGGAGAGAGAGAGAGAGAGAGAGAGAGAGAGAGAGAGAGAGAGAGAGAGAGAGAGAGAGAGAGAGAGAGAGAGAGAGAGAGAGAGAGAGAGAGAGAGAGAGAGATTCCTATTAGAAGATATGTTTACATAAGGCCAAACATTCTAAGATAAATTAAATTAAATTAAATACAGCACTGCAACAGAAGTTATGTGCAGCAAAAGAGATAAACATTTGCTTTGTGTAGATAAATGGTAAGGTTTCACTCTATTCTACAGATTTGAACAGAAGGGACACAGAGGTGTTTCCAAGGCACCAAGGCCAGGTTCTATACTGGCCAAGACCTACTAACACGTCCTAGTCGTGCGTCCTAGGCAACAGGTCCCTTCAGGGTCCTGGCTAACGTAGTAGGATCGCTGATTCTTCCGAAGTCGGAGAGTATCTGCCTGCATGGCGAGGAACCACCAGTCTGCACACAAATAAGCCAGACATAGGACAACGGATACACACGCAAACCTCAGTCCGGTATGACATCACACTGATGTTGGACAACAGGATGTCTTCATCTGACATACAGGATCTAGTATTTCAGGATCCTCGCTGGTGCTACAGAGTTCATGCACTGAGCTGAGTTTCTCCACATTCAGGTTTGAGTTAGGAGGAAAACGGAGCACTTATGGGTTGCACCCATGTGCCGTGATGTTGATCCATCAACTAAACTAAAGTGACATACAGGACTTCACACTGGAGTTCACAGCCAGCAAACGCAAGCAAGCAGCAGCAAGCACAAATGGTAAAATACTGTCACTATGGGAATGATTTCTCACAGAAAGTACAAATACAGTGTTTGCTTTTCTAATTCAGCGTTGTCTGTGTGCTATTTGCTTGGTAAGGCAAAGGTAAATTCCATAACAGATACCACTATAGGAGTTTGAAGTGTAAAAGCTTCATATATACTACTAGGCACTTTGCCATCTTGACAGACGATAGTTTGTTACATTGTGCTTCAAAAAAGGCATAATAACAACAACCCATGGCGGTAGCGAATGTGACTGATCAGACTAATTTGCTTTGATTCTGAGACAGGTTAAGACCAGGGATGGAGTTATACCTCTCCATAGTACAAAGCCTGGGCTGAATTGTAGAGATCATGTATTGCCCATGCAGCATGATCCCTCTCTTGTCCTGCCTGGTTTTCTCCAGAGGAAAGATAACACCAATACGTCTGGGATACGACAAGCTGCAGAAGCTGCCAGATCAGCAAAGCAATGCTCTGTCTGCTTGTCAGAGCTTCAATCATAGATTAGTTGCCAACCAAGGCTTAGGGATTTAGTCTTTTAGGCTGCATTTCTTCGCACCAGGATAAGGCTTGTACCCTCCCAATTTTCCCTCCTCTGCCTGAATCCGTTGGCACAATGTAAGGGCGTTAGATTTGTTGAGCGCTGCCCAACATTTGGTGCTAAGATAAAGCAGGTAGTACCATCTACTGTCATACAGTAGCTCAGTCATATCTGACTAAGACCTGACATATCATGTATAGATTCTTGATCCTTTGCCAGCTGTCCAGCCTCATGCATTTTCATGCCCAAGGTGTCTTCAATGTCCTGTGCCCAACTTTGTGCTGGTCAATTCCTGCTTCTGTTTTTCAGGAATCATGCCTTCTATAATTGTTCTTTTCTAATCACTGTAACATTTAATACTGTCAAAGTATTTCAGTTTCTGGGACATAATGTTCTTTATGAGCAATGTTTTAACATCAGACATAAAATGCCTGTGAAAAATATTTCATGTATACCATCAGGAAAAAAGTATGCACAATATCAGCATTGAATTCTATGGAAACATGGCTAGGCAGATGATTTTGTCACATATTACGACCACCATGAAATAGAACACCACAAGCAGCATTGCCAGTTAGATACAACGAAATGAAGCAATAGGCAGACACTGTAAGAGACTGATTAGCTGAATATTCGAGACAATGTGCAGAAACTCCTTGAACACAATCCACACAAGGCTTTGTCCATAAAACTGTTCCTAACCTGATGCTTAAAGAAGTAATAGGGAATGTGGAAAGACAACGAAAGATAATTACTAAAACTCCCAACACTAAGCATAAACATTTAAAATTTAGTCAAGTTTTCCACTGAATACAAAATTCATACAAATTGAGATTATATGCTATTTAATCAATCAATCATGTGCGATGCCGGAAAGCGTGGGCAGTCATGACTCGCCATTTCACTCGATCACCAGAGTCGTGGATCAGCTCAGTGTTCCTGTCTTGACCATACCATGTGATCAAGCCATCCGGGTATTTACTTCTTGGTCTTCCCCTTGTTCTGTTCCCTTCGATCTTGCCAGTTGTCACCAAGTTCTCCAATCCATTTCTTCACATAATATGTCCAACAAGTTTTGACTGTCTACGTCTAATTTCTCTAATTAATTTACGATTTTCATTTGTCTCCTGTAGTACGTGGTCATTTGTTTTTCTGTCTGTCCATGGTATTCTTTGCATTCTCCTCAGAAACCACATTTCTGCAGCCATCAGATGTTTTTCAGCTTGACTGCTCATTGTCCAAGTTTCACATCCATACAAAAGAACAGGCTCTATGTAGCACCTCGACACTCTTTTTCTCGTTTCAATTGACATCTTTTCATTGGTTAGTATTACCACAGTCATAATACCTACCCATGCTCAGCAACAGAATCAGATGTGACAAGCATATAACTGTCATGGTGGAACCACAATGGCCAGCCTGGCAAACAAATGTAATGAATGTATTACCTGTACAGTTTTTATATTTAACATACCACACACAAATTAAAGGTGACATGCAGTTTAAGTGAAAACAGTCATTAGCCACTTCAAGTGTCGCATTCTTCTTCTTCTTCTTCGTCTTCTTCTTCTTCTTCTTCTTCTTCTTCTTCTTCTTCTTCAGTGTTAGTTGGATATTCTTTTGTTGGTAGTCGGATGTTGTTAACAACAGAGCTGCTATATTTGTGCCTTACAGCAAATACATCTGACACATATTCAGCATTTGTTAACTGAGGTATCCTTCCTGGAAAGTGGTGCATTCAATAGCCATATATGCGGGGAAGTCAATAAGTAAGACACAAATGGCTGTAGAAAAATTGCCAAATATGATAACAACTTGAAAGCAGTTTATTTTTATACATACATTGTCCCTTTGATTCTCAACATAATTTCCACCAACATTGATGCACTTATCCCATCGTTTTATCAATCCTCCCAAACCGGCTGCATAGAACTGCATGCTGTTTTCTAAACCACGTTTTCACTTCACATTGAACTTCTGCGTCATTCGTGAAATGTCTCCCGCCAAGGTGGGTTTTCAGTGGATCAAAAAGGTGGAAATCACAAAGGGCTAAGTCGGGGCTGTAAGGTGGATGTTCCAGAACTTCCCACCTTAGTTGGTTAATTTTCTCCTGAGTTAATCGAGTCATATGTGGTCTGGCATTGTCATGAAGAAGCAACACTCCTCTAGTCAGCAGTCCTGGAAATTTCAATCGATTATGCATTATGCTGTATGCTGAACCATGAGAGCACCCTATTGCAGATGCTACAGAGTCTATCGTTACTTGCCTGTCACCTCTAATCATCTCCTCCACCCGCTGCACGGATGCTTCTGTTGCAATCTCAACAGGACGACCAGATCGGATTTCATCAACAATTTTAGAGCATCCTTGAGAAAATTTTTCTACCCAGCTATGCACTGCTTTACGGGACAAACATCTGTCAGCATAAACAGGAAGTATTTCCTTATAATGTCCTTTGCAGGTAGTCCTTTTGCCCCAAAAAATGCACAACAGCACGTTGCTCTTTAGTTGTACAATCCATAAGTACAGTCACCATTTTGTTTATACACTGCGCATGTGCATGAGACACCTAGCGCCACCTGATGAACGGGAATATAAAGTTTGATGTTGCTGTCACCTAATGACACCTGTAGAAAACACCAACTACATTTACCTGTCATCCCACAGAATTGTGCGACTTACTTATTGACTCGCCCTCGTAAATTCCATTAAAGCATACTGGAGATATTGTGATTGACTTATACTGCCTGTGACTGAATGGCAAACCGGGAATAATGTGGCCAGTATCATGTTGGCATTCTACATTTTAACTGACAAATCTTTGGTAACCATTTTGTGAGTCTTGGTCTACCCCAGAGTTATAAAGAATACTGACACTGAGAAATGAATCCCAGGCTAATGTGTTGGGAAATCTAACTACTTTGCTGCCATATCTTTTTCTTCTGCCTTTCATCATCCAATGAAGCATAGACCCTCAACCAACTTGTGTAAACCTGTTCATGATTGTTCAGTTTTTGCAGCTAATGTTTCCTACAAGATGAGGTAGCCAGTCTCATGCCAACCTTCCTTAGTTGTCTCCTATGGCATGCATGGGAGGTTACAGTGTTACTATTCTCTGCTTCCCTTATGGGTCACAATAACACACAGGCAATGCTACTATAACCTATCAGATTATTCAGTCGGAAGGTTGGTATAACATTTTTACTCAACATGTCTCTCCACCATAATTTTAGCATTATGACATCAACAACAAAATTAACAAACAAAAAAACAAAAACACACACACACACACACACATACGCACACGTGCGCACACACACGCATGCACACATCTCAAACAGGAACCTATTTGTCTGTTATACACCAGGACCATCATATTTTGTAGGCCTTAGTGCATATAGCAATAGTTAGCCAGTATTTCTCTCCCTTAGTGAGCGGCGAGCTCAGGAATCGAACCTTCATCCAACCTCACTCATGCCAATGTCAGCGTAACTTCCTAGCCATTAAACCAACGCTTCTAACTGTGTCACTGCCCATAAACTTATTCTTGAGAAACTAATGCTACCCGGGCATTCAAAACTATCAGTAACTATTTCAAATGACACAAGTAAGGGTTCACATTTGACAGCAATTAGAAAAGCAACTTAATGAAGGATTGATTGATTGATCTAGGAACTGACATCACAGCATTCGGGACATTCCCATAAGCGCTCCGTCCCCATCCTCAGCAACCAGCGAAGGACTATTTATGAACCAGTCTTTTAATCTGTGTTGTACAAACACTGTCTTCAAAGTATTGGACATTTTTATAATGACATTAAATTCTCTATTAAATAACCTTTGAAACTTATAATTCTATTCCACATATAAAAAGATGAATTTTGAGCATCCTTACTATAAATTTAATTAATGCCCATTAAAATGGTATCGTCACTACCACTGCCATAGGTATGTGAAATGTAATAAATTCACATATGCATGGTAATGTCAGAGTTGTGACCAGCGTTTTTTTTTTTTTACTCTTCAACTCAGAGCAAAGTCAAGTATTGTATGTATCCACATTTGCTTATGTATTACATTTGTTACACTACTGTATTTATTCACTAAGAATTCACTGTAATCAGTGTGCTGTTAAAAGTCAACATTTGATTATTGTTATAACAAAATTAGGAGAACCAGTAGTACAGTAGCTTTCCAGTCCAGTGGTAATATATTGCAATCACCATCAAGGTAGATTTTTTTGGGGTTAAATTGGCCTAAGCTCTCAGGCTGACCCAGCCTAAAATTGGTCCAGGAAATGTCCTAGGGTATAAAGGTAGCTTGATATTGACTACACACACCCATCAAGTGCTATTTGTTCTATACAAAAATATGGGGCTAACACCATATACCCCATATACCTGAAGGCATGTGAAAGTCCTTTACTTATACTTAATTACATTGAGCTACATACATTTTATACATTTGTTCATCTCTAGTTAGTAGTGTTCGGGTAGTTGAGCCTGCATAGGTGTTTAGGCCTGTTGTAACTCGAATGATTATTATTCAAGGCTGATAAGTACTAATATATTTATGTTTCCCAAAAGGAGTAAAATAATGAAATAATATTAATAAATAATATTATATTGATAAATTAAAATAGTAATACACAATACACAAACGCGTAAGAATAAGCTGACTGTGTTATATAAATCTGACGCCTATATTCTAGTTAGTAACGCCGTCTCAAATCAGAGAAGAATTTCAATTTGCCTTCTATTAATTAGCTTACCTTATTGATAATATTATTAATTAATCAATCAATCTTCTGAAGATGCACTGGATCACAAGAAGATGTAATGAGTTCCGTGATTCAAAATGATTAATTGTTAAACGAATTGACAATTTCATGTACGATAGCCTTACCATGCTCTGTGTTGGTTTGTTTTCGTTTTACACACCCAAAGCCATAGAAGTAGTGTAGCCCTGCAGGAATTACTAAACGGCACTGAAAAGAGGGAACGCCTATTCTTAGACAAGAGGAAAGCAAACCGGTTTGACAACATTTGTATGCCATGTCCTTCGTCTGCTCCAGTAATACGAAATCTTGAACTGCTTACATATTTTACAATTCAAACATTAATAAATATTAGCAAATAATATAAATTTTTGATTCAAATGGACGTAAATACTTAAGAAAAATTGTAATTTTACATTCTTTTATTTCTTTTTAAATATATTGTTACAAATTATATGATAATGTGTAAAATTAGTTTCATATTAGTTTTATATTTTGCCGTTAAATGGTAAGCTTAGGTAGTTTTAATTTGTCCAATGACAGTTCCCCCAGCGGTGCTCTATGAAATGTGAATGTGTCTATTTTTATACTTGTCGAACAGGTACAAGGTACCACCTTACGCCGGCTCTACATCGGTGCAGAAATAAGAGAGTTATGACAACTGTCGTGATCATCCCAATTATTGTTTGATTCATAGTTTCGTCACGTTATGTCAATGTTTATCATTAATTATTATAAAGTTTACTGGATGGGCGATCGACGTTTCTCTACACTCCCGTTCTTCAGAGCAATGTATATTCACCACGTTAACAAAACAAAAACGAAGCAGAACCTGTTACGAGTCTGTGATGTTGGTTAGTTTGTCTTTCCTCTTGAGCCTAAGGCGGCGCATAGGGCAGAAGTCATGGCTCTCCATGTCCGGCGGTTCGCTGCTACCTGTTGTAGATCCTGGATGTTCACTTGGCCGTTGAATGAGCCTTCTCTGATGATGTGATGTGCTAAGACCATAATAATGTGTATACCCGAGTGTATGCAGGGTTGGGTTGTGAGTCGTTCCCTTCCGTAGCGGTCGGTGATCCCAGGAATCGAATCCTCATTCAACTGCGAGCATGCCATTATCATCGCAACATCCTAACCGTTGCACCAACTCGTCTGTGCTGACTGATAAATTTCTATACTGTCTCCGTTGTGAAGGTTTTACGGACGCGATTCGTAATCCCATAAGCCCGCGTTCGAAACACAGCGGTGCTGTTTTTTTTTTTCGAAAAAGGTATAGGCGCCGGTTGTTCAGAAAGCAATGGCAAACAACTGAACTTAAAACATGCCCAGGAATCACGAACAGCCAAAATGCTGGGGTTGACTTCTACGTCCTGTGAAGGACATGCAACGAAATTTTAGCCGGTCTCCCTGGCGAAGGTGTTAAGGACGCTGTTCGTAATTCCGTATATCCACGTACAAAACACAGATGCGCGAGATTCAGCAGCGGATCGCGTCGCGTTGGTTTCTTACGGAAAGGTATGTGAGCCGGTCGTTCAGAAAACAATGGCAAACTACTGAACGTAAAGCTTACCAAGACATCAACAGGAGCTGAAAAATGATGGTGTTGACTGCAATGTCCTGTAAATAGGATATGCAACAACAACAAAAAAGACTGCCAGAATGTTCTCTCGCTGTCTTCCCCTGTCTCCTTTTTTTTTTTATCCCAATTAATCATATCAGTTGTTACAGCATGTTCCAGATTCTTATTATCACTACCATGATGTGCCAGGAGGTGTGCAGTTAGATTCCTCCATACAACAATGTGTCTTTTGTGTTCTTCATACGTTCGACAACTGATAGTCTTCTGTGCCAATTTGCCAATCCATTAACTCTTTTTTCCTTCTATCGGTTTCTGTCTCTAACACTCTTGATCTTATTGTTTGTCTAAACGTTCTCGAGACCCCCACTTTTTATATCATCATCATCGTCATCATCATCAGTCAGCATCATCATATAGCAAATCCTTTGCAGAACATCGTTTTCACCACAATCCTCCTCAAAGATTCCCGATTATTCGCCAGTTCCTCTGCCTCATGCTTTTCCATGCCTACGGCGTATTTAATGCCCCGTGTTGCTCGAACACTGCTTCCTCTTATTGGAGCTATGCCTTCCATTACTTCGCCAGTTCCTCTGCCTCATGCTTTTTCATGTCTACGGCGTATTTAATGCCCCGTGTTGCTCGATCACTGCCTCTTCTTCTAGGAGCTATGCCTTCCATAACTAGTCTTTCTAAATCAATCGGGCGTTTACGATAGCTGAGTTCCCAAGCATTATGCTGTTTATGAGTTGTCTTCGATGTTCAGGTCTTATAAATGTCAATATGTGTCCCATTTTAATTAACCCAAGGTATTCTAAGAAATTTTCTGTGACATTTAAGTTCAAATACCTCCATGTTTGTTTTCCATTTTATTGTCAAATGGTCAATGATTCGATTCACGCCTAAATGTTGCCATGACGTGAAAACATAAAGTATAGCAAGACTACATATTTTGGCTGTCCACTGTATTTTTATACAGCTTTCAATATATGTGTAGAACTAAAACTCGTGTAATTGTTAATGTTTAAAATGTATAATCAGTGGTTCTCAACCGGTGGAGGAACACCCCCCCCCCCTTTAGGGCTTACGGTGGGGGGGGGGGGGGGAAGAGAGATTAAGGATATTTCAAGGATCGCATTAATACAAGAACCGATTACATGGTATTGTTTTTCCTCCATACTTTACGCGTTTGTATTTCTCGCCCTTCTGAAATTCATTTTATAACGTAAGTAGACTCACAAATCACGTTTTATGTAGACGTCTAGACTTGTTCTAGTATGTGTTATTAAATTTAGCTTCCATTTTTACGTATACTGTGTAGGGGTGGGGGGATTTATAGGGAGGAAATACGAAAGGGGGGGGGGGATGACGTTCTGAAAATATGGTGAAGGGGTGCACGGGCCAAAAAGGTTGAGAACCACCGTTATAGGAGACTTTTTTTGTTTTGTTTTATTCGCATATCCTTTACAGGACACCGCTGTCACCATCAGCATCTTTCAGCTGATTGTTGATTTCTTGGCAAGATTACGCTCAGTAGTTTGCCATTGCTTGGTATAGGAAATACATGTCGAAATGCAGTATGAAATTTCGAGGGTTGGCGGTCAAAGATAAAATGTTTACACCTTTCGAGGACGTTGGTGGGCAGACTGAACTCTCGCATCTGTTTGACTGACACAACTTTTTACGCAACATTATAGATTAATATAGAATACACTGAAAACCAATGTATGTGCGAAATTATATTCACATATACACTTGACTATACGATATTTAGTAGTAGCGGCAATACCTATATAATGGACAGAACCTATTTCTACATACATTCTAAATAATATAAGATGTGTTAAAACGAAGTCCACGTAATATTACACGCAAAATTAATACTTAACTATACATGGCATATGACAATAAATTTTTTTTAATGCGCAACTATATGATAGATAGAACTTTATTCAACATACTTTACAAATACATTTAACATATGTTTTAAAATGATAAATAAATATGTATATAAGTGTTAAATTATATTTTATGAATTCATTTATTCATTCAGTAGCATGTCCTTTGCAGAACCTCGCTCCCATAACAACTTTCTGGAAAACCTCTCAATCATAAGTAAGATGTCCCGCGTCCGATACACCCATCTGGAGATCATCCGCCACATCCTGCACTCATCTTCTCTTTGGCCTTCATCTTCCTCTCTTCCCAGGTATATACCCCCCCCCCCCCCATTACTCCATTACTGTTCTCTCCAAACTTTCGTGGCGTTTCAAGTGACCAAAATATTTCATTCTTCTTTGTTTTATCGTCTTTAATAGCCAACCTTCTTCAATACTCAGCTCTTGAAGTATGGATGCATTTGTTCTTTTCTTGACCTAAGATATTCTTAGAACTCGTCTATAACATTTATATTCAAATGCATTTATGCGCTGTTCAGCTTGTTTAGTAAGTGTCCAGGTCTCAGAGGCGTTTTATAAATGATATGCTTAAATATATGACAATCATTCTCAACCATATGATAGACAGTCTCATTATACATACATCATAGATCAATATGCTGAAAAACAATATATATGAAAAATCACACACACACAAAATGGATAAGTTTTTATAACGTGATATATATATATATATATATATATATATATATATATATATATATATATATATATATATATATATATATATATATATATATATATATATATACCAGTTATAACCCAGGAGGGTTGAACAGGATATTACTTAAATCAAATGAACAAATTTAGACAATATGGCTTTTATTTTGTTCTGCTTCTCTTTCCTTTCTGCACGATTTAGCTCTGACTACCTTGTATAGGCACAGTGTGTTTGTCGTAGAGAAATGAAATTGCTTACTAAAACATTTGAGCATATTTAACATGTCCTTTGTTAAATGTCTTAGTTATACTTTCCCTTTTGCCCCACTGTTTTCCCACAACGGCAGCCGCGATAGCGTGGAGCTAGACGCTCGTCTGCCGGCACGGTGACCATTACACCGACCACACCACCCACCTTAGTGCCGATTGGGCCTAGCACTAATTCGTCGTCTTAAGGACGCGTAAAATGGTCCTTTACTTAGTTACTTTACTTTTCCCACTTGTCAGGCACTAGTTTTTTTTACCTTCGAAAAACTGGTAAAAACCGCACCTTGGTTACAGAACTTTATTGTAGACGGTCAACTTTTTTTTTTTTTTTGGGGGGGGGGGGGGGGGGCAGCGTATTATAGGAGAGATAAACTTGAAAATTTTATCACAACCGGTAAACTGTTTACTGCTTCCATAAGTTAGTCCTGAAAAGGATCCGCCAAACTCACTTCAATCATCCCTTGCGTCCGGTTGTTTGGCTCTTCCATCCTTTGGTCCTGACAAGGACCCGTCAAAGTCATCTTAAACATCGCTTGTGTCCAGATGTTTGGCGCTTCCATCAGTTGGTCCTGATAATTACCGCCAAACACTAACTTCAATCGTAGCTTGTGTCCTGTTATTAGGCGCTTCCATTCGTTGGTCCTGAAAAGGAGCCGCCAAACTCGTCTTAAACATCGCCTGGGTCCGGTTGTTTGGTGTTTCCATCCATTGGCCATGAAAAGGACCCGCACAAACTCATCTTAAATATCGCTTGTGTACGGTTGTATGGCGCTTCCATCTGTTGGTCCTGAGAAGGCCCCAACAAACTCAACTTAAACATTGCTTGTGTCTGGATGTTTGGCGCTTCCATCCGTTGGTCCTGAAAAGAATTCGCGTAACTCATCTTAAACATCGCTTGTGTCCGGTTGTTTGGCGCTTCCATCTGTTGGTCCAACAAACTCGTTTTAAACATCGATTGTGTCCCTTTGTTTAATGCTTCCATCCGTTGGTCCTGAAAAGGACCCACCAAACTAGTCTTAAACATCACTTGTGCCCTGTTGTTTGGCGCTTCCATCCATGGGTCCCGTAAAGGACCCACCAAACGCGTCTTAATCATCACTTGTGTCCGGCTGTTTGGTGCTTTCATCCGTTGGTCCTAAAAGGGACCCACCAAACACTAACTTCAATGTTAGCTCGTGTCCGGTTATTTGGCGCTTCCGTCCGTTGGTCCTGAAAAGGACCCGCCAAACTCGTCTTAAACATCGATTGTGTCCCTTTGTTTGGCGCTTCCATCCGTTGATCATGAAAAGGACCCACCAAACATTAACTTCAATTGTAGCCTGTGTCCGGTTGTTTGGCGCTTCCATCCGTTGGTCCTGAAAAGGACCCAACAATGTCGTCTTAAACATCCTTTGTGTCTTATTGTTTGGCGCTTCCGTCCGTTGGTCCTGAGAAGGCCACAACAAACTCGTCTTAAACATCGCTTGTGTCCCTTTATTTCGTGCTTCCATCCGTTGGTCCTGAAAAGGACCCGCCAAACACTAACTTCAATTGTAGCTTGTGTCCGGTTGTTTGGCGCTTCCATCCGTTTTTCTGATAAGGACCCGAAAAACTTGTCTTAAACATCGCTTCCATCCGCTGATCCTGAGAAGGACCACAAACTCGTCTTAATCATCATTTGTGTCTCTTTGTTTGGCGATTCCGTCCATTGGTCCTGAAAAGGACCCGCGAAACACTCGGTTCAATCGTAGCTTGCGTCCGTTTGTTTGGCACGTCCGTCCGTTGGTCCTGAAAAGGACCCACCAAACCCAATTTGGCTCACGCAACGCTTTCCTAAGAAGCCTGATCACTGACCCCCGAAAGAGATTGTAGCGCATCATAAATGTGACAGTATAATATGTAACTTCTTCTTCTCTTCCTTCTCTTCTTTCTCCGCTTTCCCCCTTCTCTTACTCATCTTCCTTCTCCCCTTCTTGCTCCTTCAATTCTTCCTCCGCCGCTCCTCCTCCTCCCCAACGTTAGTTATGATGTTGCACATAGTGCACTTTTCATATTACGAGTATTTCTTGTTCTTTCTAGTTGTATTCTTTCATCTTTTGCACGTCTTTAACAAATATGGGAAACCTAAAACACTCGGAGAAAAGAATTAAAGACATAGATGAACTATATATGGAGGATGGAAGGAGCTGCAGAAGATAGCTAAAAGCTAAAGATAAGACGTCTTCGCGTGCGTTGTGATTATCATATGGGATGATTGTGATTATCGTATGGGATGATTGTGATTATCATATGGGATGATTGTGATTATTGTATAGTATGATTGTGATTATCGTATGGGATGATTGTGATTATCGTATGGTATGATTGTGATTATCTTATGTGCCATAAAGCAGGTGCCCGGATTACGCCATAGAAAGGATGGGAAGAAGTCTAGAGTCAAAAGTGCAAGAAAAACTAAGGGATACAAGTTGACAACGAAAAACGTCACACCAACGCAATCTTGACAACAATAACATACGCTATGGGGTTATCAAGCAAGAGGAAAGGTCGTGCGTTGGAATTCTGGAACGAATTGGTATGGCTATCGAAGGGTTGGAAATCTAGCACTGGCTATCAAGTTAACAACGGCTAGAAGTATATATTAGGAACGCCATGGATCCAAGAGCGACGGGCAGAACCTAGACATAATCGGATGAATATGGCAGCAAAGACGGCCGGGATGAACGAAAGAAGGAGAAGTAGGAAAGAGTGACGGCAGCGCGAACTTAGAACAGTTTTGAATAATTCATTTAGTGTGCGTTTATGTTAGATGCCGTCCTGACAATAACAGGCAGTCTAACTGCACTGATGTTATTATAACTTCGTCAACTGCCTGATTAAAGCAGTGTTCGTTCTCTGAACTCAGACGTTTGCTCCATCTTTCGAAGTTCGCCGTTGATTCGTTTTGACTGTTATCTTCACTCCGTTAATATGAGCAAATACCTGCTGTTAAGTTCAATTTTATAAGTACATGGCAAAGCAGAATGTGGGCGGACTTACGGCTTGGCAGTATGGGATGGTTGTGATTATCGTATAGCATGACTGTAATTATCGTATGGTTTCAGAAGTGGGGGTGTGCTGCCGCCAAGTTGTTTACTATCACTGGCAGGCAACCACAGTTTGTCAGAAGTGACAATTGTTGATCTCTGACCGAGACCACAATTTGTCAGAAATTGACTCGGGACAAAATCTATACGGCTGAAATAAAGATTAAGCCCATGAAAATCCAAGAGTGCAGCTAAATTCAAGTGAGAAGTGCTAAGATTCAGCATTTTCTGGATGAAAGCACACGAAAAATATTCTATGCATCCTATATACAATCACCCATCGATTATTGTTCCACAGTCTTGGGTGGTACCCTGAATCTTATAAGAAGCGATTGTGTTCTCTTCAAAACTGCGCTATAATCTAGTTTCTGGCATAAAGCACGTTGAAAGTAATAAGTTATACAGTCATGTAAGACTTCTACCAGTGTCACGAATTGGCAGCCTTTACTTCCCAGAACAATTTTCGGGTCACTTTTGATAGGCCATGTAGAGAATCAACAGACGAACAAAACTGTTTTCTCTATATTCAAGGCTATACCGTCTTGACGTAAGCTTGCAAAACCTGCAAGTAAACAAACCACCAGGAATGGCTTTCTATTTGGGAAGTTAATTTGACACCAGTACCAGTCACCCCCATTTGTTATCAATCCAGCCAGACGGGAGGGCAGACTCAAGGGACTGAATAGTAATTAAAACCAACTAGCCATGACGTAAGCTTGCAGATGGCAAGTAAAATGGCAACTAGATAATTAGTATACACCTTGGGAAACTGCTGACCCAGACATGCTGAATCAACAATGAACTGGGCCATGGACTGTGTAATTAAAACCTGGTTTACCCACAGAGTTGTAAACTGGCTGTTGACCATGAGAACCTAATTGTTCCCTTGACATGACACCTGATAAGAATAGCTAGGAAATCACCCAACCGCGATGGCTGACCCCATCTGGTAGAGACTAGAGGCGCAAGGTGTGAAATCACTGATAAGACTCAGTGGGCTAATAATGGTCAGACCCACAGGTGTGAAGGCTAGTGTGCATGCAGAAAGAATTTTATGACTGGACAGACTTGGAGTTAATTGCAATTACTGTCAGGAGGAGATAAGAAGAATTTATGACGGGAATGCCAAGGAGATAATACGGTCTGCTTGACTCAGCTTAAATAAGGGTCCCTAGCCTGTTTTATGTTAGATTAAGTTTGACTTCAGAACAGGTAGGCCGCCAGCTCAATGTCTGTAGTCATATGCATGAATATTATGTTGGCTTCTAGGAATTATTTCTTAGTAACTAGTCCCGTAGTAAGTCTCTTAGTTTCTTAGATGGATGGACCGATTTTCAGTCTATATCTGATCTAGGTTATTGCAAGAACTATCATTGTCATAGGTTACTTGAGTGTTCTTTCTAAGTTATGTGTTCAATATCATATTGCTTTAAAGTGTTACTCTTCTGAGAAGTAGAACCTTATGTAAGGACAGATCTTGTCTAAGTATACTTTAGGTGTCTTGGTAGATGCTTGTCATTTCTTTGTACACTATCCTAGTTGCCTTTTTGGTGTGTGCATTGTTGTACAGAATATAGTCGACTGACTATTTCTTTAATTCTTACAACAGCAGTAACTAACTAGTGCATTATGCTATGATGTTAAAGTATCATAATATGTCTAGTTTAATCAATATGTTTATGTGTATTGGATGTTTGATATATTGATTTGTCATATGCAAACCTTACCAATATGAAGTGTTATGCTATTGTCTGCGCATTGGCACATTGGCCAATGATTGTGTTGGAAGCAGAGGTGTAATGGTACAGACATTACCCACAATTGGTAGTATAGGGTATATGGTGCTAAACTTTCTCAGTGTATTGTGGGCGTGCGTCCACAGGTAATGCATGGAAACCTGGCACAGCTACTTGTCACGGCTTGCAAGCCCGGATGATCAGGCATTGTTATAATACCCGTACCGATCCCTGTGAGCTGCTAAACTAACACTTGGACGGAGCGGCTGTACGACACAGAATTTCTGTATTAGCGACATGGACATGGGGCGGCAGAAATGTAATCATTACAGGCGTGTGAGACAATTGAAAAGCCCGTCCCCGACTAAGACAGTAGGAGGGAGAAGGAGGATGGTGAACACAGTAGAGCTGGAAGATAAACTTGGCCAGACTGGTCATTGTATATGTTTGTGTTATGATATGTTTTAATTAGGATTGCGCTGATGTAGAACTGATATAACACATTCTTGACTTTCTTTCAAGCTCTCACAAGGAGCACCTATGTTATAGATCTCAAGAACGAGTTATGACTAGGGAGAGCCAGGACTGGCAGTCGTCAGAATACCGGCAAGCTGTTCTTTTGTTGAGTCTACTGGAGAGTGGGGATCTGGACCACAGTTCCAGATAGATGAAGTAACAAGTAAAGTTACGTAATGTTTCTCATCACAATATGTTATATGATTTTATCATCCTCATATTGACAATCATCCGATGTCTATTGTTATGATTAGCAAATAAATGTTGTAGTATTGTAACTCATAGTTCTGTCATTATATTTTTTTCCAATTGTGCATACGTGTTGTGTGTGTACATTGGTGGGGGTTCACTTACACACCAAGGAAAGGAGCAGTCAGGGAGAAAACCTGTACTGAGATAGTCGTCTATAATCACATATTTAGACTTAAAACATCTATCTTAAGCTAACCTTCTCTTTCCTATTACCTTGGCGAATATTCAGCACAGTTCATTTCAATTTTGTAACGAGCCACTTGGAGCTGTACGTTGGATATTCAGGGCCTTAATCTATAGTTCAGCCATATAGATTTTGTCCCTAGTCAGTTTCTGACTATTAGGGGTTGCTCGCCAGTGAAAATACTTTCATCTAGCCGGTGGGGCACCCCGACTTCTGACAACCAGTTCAAAAGCGCGTCCTTTTTAACAAAGCCAAATTAGTGAATACAATTATATCTGAAAATACCCCAGAGTATCTTCTACCGTTAATTCAATCTAATGCAATGAACAGTAAGCGCTTAAATGTATTGCATGTTCCGAAGCCTAGATTGGACTTATACAAAACATGTTTCGCGTATTCTGGTGCTCACTTGTGGAATAGCCTTCCACAAGATCTGAAAACTCAAATGAGTCCCTACACATTCAACCGAAAACTCTTTCAATACTTACTCCAAACCGACTATATGCCCCCACAAGCGACCTACTGGTATCATTTTTCACTATCATTCTTCACTGCGCGTGTGTGTGTTTGTGTGTGTGTTTGTGTGTGTGTGTGTGAGAGAGAGAGAGAGAGAGAGAGAGAGAGAGAGAGAGAGAGAGAGGGTGAGAGAGTGCGTGAGAAAGAGTCTGAGTGAGAGAGTGAGTATGAGACAGAGAGAGTGAGAGAGTATGTATGCGTGTATGCCCGAGAGAGTGAAAGAGTGAGTGAGTGTGTGTGTGTGTGTGTGTGTGTTCGCGCGCGCACGCATGTGTGAGAGATTGAGTGAGAGAATGAGTGAGTGTGAGAAAGAGAGTGTGTGTCTGCCTGTCATGTGATATGCTATGCCATTTTTTTTTGGTATCATGTTTCATATTAGCATTTTTACTGCCACTTGAATTTAACATGCACTGCTTATTTAATCATGTTTATGTCAATTCCAGGAATTATCATACTCAATTGCACGACTAATTTTTTTTTTTTTTAACGTTACACAATGTATAACATATTTTCATTCACCATTGTCCATTCTTTCCATTTTCCCCCATTTCCCCCCAAATTTGAATGTTCTTGTGGGGATGCTTACGATAGTCGTCAGTGTATGCGTATGTAAAGTGTGGGAGTTTATTCATATTAGTTTTAGTGATTATGCGAGGCAGCGTGTATGTGTGTGGGTGGGTGGGTGTGTGCATTTGTGTGTTTATATGTGTATACGTGTGTGTGTGTGCATGTCTATATGTGTGTGAATGTGTATGTACATATATGTATGTGTGTGTGCTTGTGTGTTTATGTGAGCGTGTTTATATTATGTGCGTGTGTATATGTGTGTGTGTATATGTTCGTGTATGAATGTGTATGCGAAGTGGTCAAGCCGTTTGACTTGTGATCCGAAGGTTGTGGGTTAGATTCCGGGCCGCACCCTTCGGTTTACGAGTTAAATGTTTCGGAGACTCCTGTGGGTCGTCGCTAAAAGCTACGGAGTTCGTGCTTTGTGCGACGCTTTCCGCGCTGTTGAAAGAGACCGAGCCATATGGGATAAAACCCGGTGCGATGAAGTCGACCCTGTCGACTTTTAAGCGACTTTTTTATGAATGTGTATATGTTTGTGTGTTTATGTGTGCATGCATGCAATGTATGCGAGAGTGTGTGCATTCGTGTGTTATGTGTGTACGTAAGTACGTGTATATGGGTGTGGATGTGTGTATGTGTATAACTGTGTGTATGTGCGTGAGTACATGTGTGTATGTTGTGTGTGTGTTTGTGTGTGATTGTGCGTATGTGTGTGTGTGAGAGAGAGACAAGAGAGAGAGAGAGAGAGAGAGAGAGAGAGAGAGAGAGAGAGAGAGAGAGAGAGAGTTGAGCGCACGCATGTCATGTACATGCTATTCCATAATTTTTGTGTATTCTCATCTTCATATTATCATTTTCAATGCCACTTGATTTTAACATGCATAATATGAATACATGTTCCTTACTGTAGAATGAGTGAGAGAGTGAGTGTGAGTGAGAGAGAGATTGAATGAGTGTGAAAGTGTGTGTGTGTCTAAGAAAAAAACAGAGAGAAGGAACGAACGAACGAACTTTATTTTCAAAGGGTAATAAATTGGGCACGCAGGCCCGTCTTACACTCGGCCCTCCAATCACTCATCTTTCGTTCATCAATGCATAGTGCATTCACATAGGGAAAAAAGAACATTGTCAAATGAATGTTGTAAACATGTTACAATGTTAAGAGACAAATCCCCCACCCACCCACCCATCCCCTATCCATCCGCGTCCCCCACACACACATCCACCACCCAACCACACACATACCCACAGGCACATACATGCCCCCATCCATCCACCCATCCCAACACACCCATCCCACACACACACCCATATACACCATCTCCCCACCCACACACACACATCTCCCACCCACCACACATCCCCCACCCACACACAAACCCAGGCACACATGCATGCATCCACCCATCCATCACCCTCCCATACATCCCCCCACCTTCACACATTTTCCCACCCACACGCACACATCCTCCACCCATCCCATAAACTACCAACACTAACCCACCCATATATCCTCCACCACCCACCCACCCATCCACACACCCCAACCACTCAGCCAAACACACATCCCCCAACCACATATCCAACACTCACACACACACATATTCCCACCAACTCACATATCCCGCACCTACCCACACAGAAAACCCACACCCACCCACACATCACCCAC
Organism: Cepaea nemoralis; assembly: GCA_014155875.1. Classification (NCBI taxonomy): domain Eukaryota; kingdom Metazoa; phylum Mollusca; class Gastropoda; order Stylommatophora; family Helicidae; genus Cepaea; species Cepaea nemoralis. Next base: position 462,053 of record JACEFZ010000049.1, on the reverse strand, counting down.
TTACACACATCTCCCACCCACACAATCTCCCCCACCCACACATCCCGCACCCACACACACATCCCCCACCCTCACCCAACCTACACACACTCAACCTCCCACACATACTTCACCCACCCACTCTCCAACCACCCCCCGAATCTCCAATCCCCAATCACACATCCCTTAACTACACATTTCACCACCCATACACACACACACACACACACACATCCCCACACCCATACACACATCCCCACCCACCAACACATTCCTCATCCAAAAACACACAGCTCCCACCCACATATACCCCACCCACACACATCCGCCGATCACACACTCCTCCCACCTACACACACACACACACACACACACACACACACACACACACATCCCCCAGCCGTACACTCATCTCTCACACACATCCACCCACTCACGTATACATCCATCAACCACTCACAACCACACATATCCACCATCAGAGAGAGAGAGAGAGAGAGAGAGAGAGAGAGAGAGAGAGAGAGAGAGAGAGAGAGAGAGAGAGTTGAACGCACGCATGTCATGTAACATGCTATTCCATATTTTTATGTATTCTCATCTTTCATATTACGAAGTATAATTTTGTATGCAACTTGATTTTATTATGTACAATATAAACACCTGCACATTACTGTAGAGTGAGTGAGGGAGTTAGTGAGTTTGAGTGAGGGAGTGTGAGTGTGTGTATGTGTATGTGTGTGTGTATGTGTGTGTGTGTGAGAGAGAGAAACGAGAGAGAGAGAGAGAGAGAGAGAGAGAGAGAGACGAGAGAGAGAGAGGAGAGAGAGAGAGAGAGAGAGAGAGAGAGAGAGAGAGAAAGTTGAATTGCATCGCTGATTTTACGTTACAAAATGTATATGTACAATTTTTCTCAATTTTTTACAATTGTGAGAGAATGCTCACGGTAATCGTCACTCTGTGTGTGTGTGTGTGTGTGTGTGTGTGTGTGTGTGTGTGTGTGTGTGTGTGTGTGGTGTGTAAATTGTGGGAGTTTGTTCATACTAGTAGGTTGGGGGATGGTGGGGGATGTGTGTGGGTGGCTGGGTTCAGGAAATGTGGGTTGGTGGGGGGGGGGGGGGAGAGATTGTGTGGGTGGGTGCGGGATTTGTGTGTTTAGGTGAGGAATGTGTGAGTTGGCTGAGAGAGGTGTGTGTGGGTGGGGGATGCGTGGTTGGGAATGTGTGTTTGGCTGGGCTGTTGGGGGTGAGTGGGTGGAGGAGGATATGTGGATTGGTGATTGTTGGTGGGTTATTGAATGGGTGGGGAGATGTGTGTGGGTGGGGATAAGTGTGTAGGTGGGGGAGATGTGTTGGTGGGGGGTGAGTGGGTGGGGAATGTATGTGTGTCTGGGGTGTGTGTGTGTGTGGAATGGTGGGGGATGTGGGGGTATGTGGTGAGTGGGATATGTGTGACTAGGTGCGGGGATGTGTGTAGGTGGGGGAAGGGTGGGTGTGAGTGTGGGTGCCTCGATGTGTCTTCCCGCAATAACTATAAAGGAAATCCACAAATCGAAGTGTCTATAACTCGTCAACTGATAATACGAAACATTTCTCACCTGAACTTGAAGAATATAAAATAACTAACGGCATCGGAAGAACGTTTTTAGCCATTTATTAATGCGCTGCAGAAACAACGGGATAAAGCTATTCCAGAATATAGACTGCCCTTCAGACAGGTTCGGCGTCTACTTACATATCTATGAATAAGCTCCCTTTTCTACTCAGTTCACCTTGAAGCCCAGTCTTCCATCCCACGGTTCAGTCACTAGGTTTTCCTCGCCCAGTTCTTTCATTGTTGGATCCTCGTCAACATATTCCTCTCCTGTCGCTCACTTGCCGGTCTTCGCAATCATCACGTCCAGATATTATCCCCTTTTTCACAGAGCCTTCAGAAAACACAGCCGCTTCGTGTCGTAGTCTCACAGCGTCTGTTTATTTGTTGTCCTCTGATGTTTCAGGTTTCCCTTGGTTTTCATGTTGACCATCCACTTTGGTGTACTTTATGGAAAATCCCTTTTCTCCTTTTCTGTATCTTCTTTTGGTGTGTGCCCGTCATATGGCATTATGCCCCCTCCCAGACAAAAAAATTATCTGATCATTTTTAAAAACATCTATATGCATATATACACAATTGTTAATTATACCTCATAGCTTTACTACAACAATTATAACAACAGCTGAATAGTTGATGGTTCCCGTTACCCACCCTCAAAATAATAATAAAGTTATATGACGGGCACGCCCACCTATTCAAACCCCCGTTGGATTTCGTGTGTCCGACCCATGGGCAGGTTGGTCCAACTAATTTTCATTAGTCCCTACCTTGTCCAAATGGACAAGTGTCCCCACTCTAGGTAATACCTGAAGTTGCGGATGAGGGTAGTAATGGGGTTCCATGCAATCCATATCAGTTGCCGTTGAATGTTGTCGCTGTTCATGTATATATTGCTTGTTTTTCCATCATATGTCTGTAGGTAAGGTAGACGCTCTATGCACTGAGATGTTTTAGAGATGTATTCCATTGTGGATATCTTGGGAACATTGACCAATCCTAACTTCAACAATTAAATATTATTAACGAATGAACCAATGATTAGAAATCTAAATCATTCTAACATAATATTAATTAATATAACACCATTATTCATTTAACTAACCAATTAATATAGCACATTGACCTATTAAATTAACTATATCTACACATATTTCTATATTATAATAATATTCACATCATATTATTGTTACACATATACTTTTACTACTTAAATACTTAGATTGTCCTTTGTCTCTTTAATCTGCATAATATGAAATATTGTTCACACAGTTTCCTAGTTCGACATGACTGTTCACAGTTCCTCAATTGGTAGCTGCATTATGATATCCTGTCGAAATGACAAATCAACACAAGTATCTATCTGACTAAACTATATATTTGCAATAGTAATAAATTATACAATTGATGGTTGTTATATACATTGTTCATCAATCAGGTGCTATATATATATATATATATATATATATATATATATATTTATTAAATTTCCTAACATTTTATGGATGAACAGATACATTAAATTATAATTGAATAACTTGTAACACAGATCTATCCAACTATAAGTCGACTGAGAATATCCGCAAGATTATTATCTTTTCCAGGAATATGACAGATATCGAATTCATAATCCTGTAAGAGTAGAGACCATCAATGAATTCTAGAGTTCTTAGGATGACCAGATTTGAATATCTGTAAAGGTTTGTTATCCGAAAGAACAAGAAATTGTCTACCAAGTAGACCCACAATTACTTGAGAATTTCTCAATACTCTCAATTAATGCTAACGCCTCTAGTTCAGTAATAGCATAATTTCTCTGTGTGTCTGATAACTTTTTACTGAAGTAAAGAATGGGATGCAACTTTCCCTCATGTAATTGAAGTAACACAGCTGAAATAGCATGTAAACTTGCATCCGTTTGTAATACGAAGTCTTTTGAAATATCAGGCAATTTCACAATAGGATAGGTACTGAACAGAGTTTTTATCTGTTGTAATAGTTTATCATGATCATCTGTCCAAACTATTTTTGTAGGCTGACCTTTCTTTAATAGTTCAGAGAATGTTGCTGTCATATCAGCAAAGTTAGGAATGAACTTCTGATAGTAATTAATCAGACCTAATATACTTCTTAATTCCTTTTTTGTCGTTGGAGGTTTGATATTAAGAATTTTAGTAACCACCAGTGGAACTGTCTTTCTAAATCCGTTAGAAATCTTATGACCAAGGAATTGTATTTCAGTAAAACCTATCTCAATTTTACTTGGTTTAGCTTTCAAACCGTGTTGCTGTATCCTCTGAAATACTTGTTTGAGAATTTTGACATGTGTGTCAATATCTGAAGTATGAATACATATGTCATCCATATATGTCGCCACATTAGAAATTCCATGGAGTAATCTTCTCATCATGCGCATAAATGTGCTTGGCGCATTTTGTAAACCGAATGGAAGATATGCCCATTAATATAGACCTAATGGCGTACTGAAAGCTGTAATATGCATCGAATCTTCATCCATAGGGATTTGCCAATATCCCTTTGTGGGGTCAATCTTCGAAAAGAGTTTCGAGTTTGCCATGCCTTCAATCAATTCATCAATGTTCGGCATTGGTTCTGCATCTAGTAGTGTTAATGCATTGACTTTTCTATAATCAACACATAGACGTAATGAACCATCTTTTTTCTAAACAATTACTACTGGAGAACAGTAGTTTGAAATTGATTTTCTTATAATTCCAGTTTTATCTAACTCTGAAATCTCTGCTGTTACCTTCTCTAGATGTATTGGAATAGGATATAGTTTCACCTGAACTGGGACATTTGACAGTAAAGTTATCTTATGCTTGGTAAGCGAGGTTTGTCCCGGTTTGTCAGAAAAGATTGTGCTAAACTCTTTTATTGCTGCGATAAGATTTTCTTTGTCTTGGGTTGACAAATCATGACTTATTTGTATAGATTGCCAACCACTGTCACTATTAACTGTTTGGGTTGGAATCTGTTGTTTAATAGCGTCTTCTTGTTGCTCGTTAATAACCCAACAAGCTGCTGCTATTCTATGTGGTATTTGTTGTGTCACCTGTGATGTATTGTTGTCGCATGGGATATATGGTTTCAGCATATTTATGTGAAAGATTTGTTCTTTATAATTTTCTTTGTTCTATTTTCTTTGTTCTATAATTTCTAATGTTCTTAATAATTTAATAATAGATTGGAGTCTCTGTGGCGAAGTGGTCAAGCCGTTTGACTCGTGCTCCGAAGGTTGTGGGTTCGATTCCGGGCGGCGCCCTTCGGTTTACGAGTTAAATGTTTCGGAGACTCCTGTGGGTCGTCGCTAAAAGCTACGGAGTCCGTGCTTTGTGCGACGCTTTCTGCGCTGCGGAAAGAGACCGAGCCATATGGGATAAAACCCGGTGCAATGAAGTCGACCCTGTCGACTTTTAAGCGACTTTTTTATGTGAAAGATTTTATTTTTCCCATTTACATTAATACGGTAGTCTACATCACTGATTTTCTTAATCACTTTAAATGGACCTTGCCATGAAGTAACTAAACAGTCACGAGGATCAGGTAATAATAACTAAACCTCTTCTTCTTTAAAGACTATTGTCTTGGTGTTTCTATTATCGTACTGTCTGTACTTTTCTCCAGCTTTCTCCAGTGCTGACTTTGCGATTTGGCAAGCTGTAATAATTTTGTCTCTTAACTGCGTCACCATTTCATATGCTTCCCTTTCGGGTGATCATATGTTCTATTTGTAAGCATGTCATTGTATAATAACAATGGACCACGCGGGTTTGCTCCGTATACCAGTTCAAATGGAGAAAATCCTGTACTGGATTGTGGTACCTCACGGTACGCAAATAGTACAGCTGGTAATAAAATATCCCAATCTTTGGGTCTATCCGCTGCTACTTTTGCTAGAGTTCGTTTAAGGACTCCATTATAATTTTCATTGTCACCGTTTGTCATTGGGTGCCAAGGAGAACTAAAGACTTGTGGAATACCAAGTATTTTCATTGCCTCTTGGGTAGCTGTTGATATAAATTGACTACCTCGATTATATAGTATGCAATTTGGGAATCCTATTATACTGAAAATTATCAATAATGAATCTAATATGGATCTACTTGTGATGTACTTAAGTGGAATAGCCTCTGTCCAACGAGTATAGTATGCAACTTGGGAATCCTATTCTAATGAAAATTATCAATAATGAATCTAATATGGATCTACTTGTGATGTACTTAAGTGGAATAGCCTCTGTCCAACGAGTACAAAGATCGATCATAGTTAAGATAAATCTATTACCTCGATCAGTAGTTGTGTTCAGTGGACCCACAATATCTACAGCAATTTTCTGAAATGGTCGCGATGCCAAATCAGTTTTTTGAACGTGTGCTTTAGGATGTTTGCCTTTTTTGTGTGGTCATTTGACACAATGTACATGACCGTACATGTGTGGTAATATATTTGGTAAATCCAGGCCAATAAAATTGTGTTAATAATCTGTTAGTAGTTTTGGCAATACCCACATGACCTGCAAATGGCGAATCATGTGCTAGTTTCAGTGCCTCTTTACGATATTTAGATGGGTCACTGTTTGTACGCATCGTGTTGTACCTTTATTGTACCGTAGCTATGTTCCGACTGTGTGACTTTTCAGTTTACTGTAACTTAAAATTCCGAAATTGAGCAGAAATGTATCAAATAAACCACTGATCATTCTGTGGCGATAGAACCAATTGCCACCAGTGTTGGTCAATTGTGGCGATGTATCGGCCGCTGGTAGCGAAAGAGTTAAGAAACATTCTGTGGCAGAATTAAATTTTTTTTTAGCAAATATTTTAAATCATACTTTTATCAGTCATAAAGAAGAGTGAATGTGCTGTTTAAATAACTAAAGAAATTGACATATGCTTGCAGATTTTTATCATCATCATCATCATCTTCCACTTCTGCCGTCAAGCGTCGTGGGGAGGAATAATTTGCGTTCCAGCGCCCGGTGGACAGCACTGGATAGTGTCATTCCGTGTGGTTGTACAATGTCTCTGATGTCGTCAATCCATTTTCTTCTTGGACGTCCTCGTGGTCTCGTCGCAGATGATCTTTGATGTAAGGCCAGTGATGGTAGTTGCTGATGTTGCATTCTAACAACATGGCCAAACCACTTGATCTTCTGTCTTTCAATAAATGTGGCACAAGGTGTTGATCCCACAGTCTGTCTGATAGTAACATTTCTTACTCGGTCTCGGATTGTTAAGTTGGCAGCTCTCCTCAGGCATCTCATTTCGCAGGTATTGATTTTGCGAAGGTGTAATTTGGATAAAGTCCAGGTTTGAGATTGGTAGCATAGGGTTGGTGTGAATATGCTGTTTATTATCTGTCGTTTTGCGGACATGGGTATGTTTGGATGTTTCAGTAAGGGTGACAGTTGATATGTAAGTGCACTAGCTTTTTGACATCTGATTTCAATTTCTCTGTCTAATCTGCCATCTTCTGTGATCATACTTCCAAGGTATTTGAATTCTTTAACTTGTTTCAGAGGTGTGTTATTTATCTGTATACTTAGTGGGCCTGGCGATCTGCTAACTTGCATTACTTCGGTTTTGGCTGTGTTTATACTCATATTGTATCTGCTGCAGGTTGAACTCAGATTAGTAATATGATTTTGTAGTCTGCCCTCGTCGCTGTAAAACAGGCACTGATCATCTGCAAATAGAAGTTCATTTATTCCCTGTGGGTCAGTTGTTTCATCTGGAGTAAAGAGTTCTAAATTTTCTGAATCTGGTCTGTCGAGACTTGCTTCTTTGGAGATTCTGTCCATGTAGATATTGAATAGCAGGGGAGAGAGCACACATCCCTGCCTCACTCCTGTATTGACTGTGAACATATTTGATATACCTTCCTGTGTTCTTACTGCACTTTGGCTCGAGTGGTACATGGCTATGATGTTTTCTAGCAGTTGCCCTTCTATCCCATAGTCTTCAAGGATGGTCCATAATTTGTATCTGTCTACTCTATCAAAAGCCTTTCCTGATCTACAAACACAACATTCTGCTGGTCACTATATTCAATAGTTTTTTCACAAATTTGTCTAAGTGTAAATAATGCATCAGTGCAACTTTTACCTTTCCGAAAACCGAATTGTGCTTTGCTTAACTGTTGTTCAACTATTGGTCTAGCTCTTTGTTCCAAAAGTTTTGCATACATTTTCCCTATATGGCTTAGGAGTGATATACCTCTGTATGTTTCGCACTCTCTCATATTGCCTTTCTTTTTCCATATTGGTAATATTATTGCCTGTTGCCAATCATCTGGGACTTTTCTTTCTTCCCATGCTATATTAAAAAGTCTTGTTAGCCATTTAACTCCTGTTTCCCCACAGGCCTGAATAGCTTCTGTGGTTATTCCATCTGGACCTGGTGATTTGTTTTTAGGACTTTTCTGTATAACTGCTTTGACTTCTGCAGGTATGAAATTTGGTTCTTGCTGTCCCTGGCGTTTAGGCACAAAAGTGATGATATATAAATGTTAAAAGATGATAAGGTGGGTGCCATGTGTCGCGTACAGATAGGAATTATCAGGAAATGAGTAAATAAGTGCAGCGTGCATATTGAATGCACACGCGCTGACTTGGAAACAAAGACGTGAAAAACAGACAGACAGAAGACCAGAGATCAAGGAAGGACGGCAAGAAGGAAGATCATCACGGCACGATTATGAGAGGCTAACTGTTAAATGATCAATATCTGGAAAACATAAATCAAGCATATGATGAGGAAACATTCGAAGATATCCACCAAGAACCAATAGACAAGAGATTGGGCATGAAATACGGATCAACAGCGGAGGAATGAAATATGAAGCACTAGTAGGATTGATGGGCCGTTATCTAAGCTAACTGAATATGGAGAAGTCACCTAGCGAATAATTCAACAAGTATCTGTGGCGTGAGTAGGATAGTTATGGACATATAATTTAAGTGTTAACTATAGGTGTGTGTGAAATAATGCAATGACACGCTTGACGATAATTTCGAGTCTGGTTGAAAGGGACAGAACGAAAGGATGCAACGGAAATGCGAATAGGGTTAATCAATGGATTACCTGCATGTTATGGGATTCGTTGGGATACTGCCCCTATAATAAAGACTAACTCAAAATTAGGACGCACTTGTCCGGCATTGTTTTATAAACACTTTACGTTGACCTGTTGATATAGTTATGTATATTGAGAGCCAATAACCTGGACAAAATGAGTCAATTCTGCCATCGTGTTAACAAGAATGGAGAGTAAATAAGCTAATGATGAAACAAGCTTAACATCTACAGAGAAAATACCAAGTCACCTCATGGCAGTGGGAAAAGTTGGTAAATGAATAATATAAAATTGTCACCTAACAGCCAGATCCTGATGTGTTTTAATTATGTACTATATCTTTTTCATCCAGAAAATGTTCATATGTATCAATTTCTCATGTGTGTTTGCTGCTCATATGTTTGAATCCCCATTGAGATGGAGATTTTAAATAAATTAACCTGGGCTTCTAGACAAAACTAACCTAAAATAGGTATCAGGAAATGATCTGGGAAGTAAAGATGGCATGATGTTGATTGCAGATAATGAACAGGATCTGCAGCTTTTAGTATATGTGGTTATTGTACACAGTGAGCAACTAGGGTTAGAATTACATTGTAAGAAGACACAGATTATGGTCATCTCTAAGAAGAAATACCACAATGTAATATACGGGTAAATGGGAAAATTCTTAAACAAGTTAATCTTTGTAACTATCTCTGAACAGTCACAACATATTATTAGAACAAGAATCGCTATTGCAATGGTTGCCTTTTGCAAGATGAAAAACATGCTGACCAATTAAAAGATGTCAACTGCAATGATAAAAAGAGTGTTACATAGAACCTATAATGTTATATGGATGTGAAACATAGAAACAGACAAGTTGAAAACATCTAATGGCAGTGGTGATATGAGGTTTATGAGAAAAGTGCAAGGAAAATCATTGACAGACAGAAAAACCAATGAGCAAGTTCTGCAAGAAATAAATGAAAACTGTAAAGTGATTAGAGAAATTAGACGTAGACAGTCAATATTTTATTTTAAAGTTATGAGAAGAAATAAACTTGAAAACTTAGTGGCACCTGGCAAGATGGAGGGGAAAAGAACGAGGGGAAGGTTGAGAGATAAATATCTGGGTGATTTGTTCACATGGCATAATTGAGACAAGAACACAGAGCTGATCCACAACTCTGGTGATCGGCATGACACATGATGATGATGTTAATAACCACATGACCCATAAAGTGCTGACTGGTCTGTAAAGTTAAAGGGCTAGAACCATGTACCCAATACGGCTGAAGGCATAAAAAAGGGTACTTTACATTTTGTCCTTTTACTTCACTATGGCCGGCTCTGGAGAATAGGTTACAGATGTAATTTGTAATCCTGCATACCGGGTTCAAAACACAGCTGAGGACAGTTTGGCAGCAGATTGCCTTGTGTTGGTTTTCATGTAATGGTATGAGTGCCAGTCATTTAGAAAGCATTGGCAAACTACTAAACGTAAACTTGCCCAGAAATCACAAACAGCCAAAAATGCTGGGGTTGAATGTGGTGTTCTGTAAAGAATATGCAACCAACAAGAACAAAAATATCCATCTATGAGTTGAAATAATCCAAGAACTTACACATGAGCTAATATCTTTACCTGTTTTCATTTATTTAGTGACTACCACCTCACTTCACACATTTAAATCTTTTTTTTTCCAGTCTATTTATTATATTATCTTCCCATTCAACCATAGTCTGCCACGTTAGTATGGTTTTCAGATGGGCATTATATCCATTTATATTGTTCTTTGATATTATTCAGTTATTCGCTCATCTTTCTAAATTTCTTTAGGATGTCTTTATACATAATGTGTGTGCCCATTATATTCACCACATTTTTCAGCATATCACATGTCTACTGCATTAATTTTGATAAAATATATACATATCTTTGCCATTTACACTTTCTGATATTTGTTGTATTTTACAACAGAGGCAGAAGATTATTTTGGCATAGGTGGAGACAGTGGTCGGGTGTTTGTCAAATCAATCATAAAAGACAAGATTGGATTCTATAACCTAACTATCATAGCAACAGACATGAGAGGAATGTATCCTGGTGTTCAGTGCTCAAGTGAAGTCCCCATACAGATTGAGATACAAAATAACCATGCACCACAATGGATCAGACCTCCAAACAGGGACTTTGTCATTCATGTCTTGGAGGTGAGTACAAATACACATATGTCATTGTGATCAGGTTCAACATTGGACAATGTTTATGTCTTGGAGGTGAGTACAAATATATATTTGTCCTTATGATCAGGTTCAACATTGGACTATGTTTATGTCTTAGAGGTGAGTAGAAATACACATTTGTCCCATTGATAAGGTTCAACATTGGACAGTGTTTATGTCTTGGAAGTGAGTACAAATATACATTTGGCCTGTTGATAAGGTCAGTAACAGTAAGAGCTAAAAGCAAAATTGTAGCAACAGAGATACATTGCTTTCGAAGAACATTTGAATCTGACAAGAAGAGGCAGGATCAGAAATGATGACATCAGGAATCAAGTAGGGACAATGCCAGCAATGGCTTTTACTGTATAGCAAGACAAGACATGGCGCATGTTAATGTTGACAGTCTGTCATAATTGTATATAAAGTCTTTCACTACACTGAAAACACTTGTTGAGTTCTTTGAATTGGTGCAGACTGACCATTAATCTTTGCATACGCCTTAATACAGTTCTGGATGTTTTCTTGGCTTTAATCTTTGTATTTATCATGATACATTTCTAGATGTTTTCTTGACATTGATGTTTCCAAGTTCCATGATAAAGTTCTAGATCTATTCTCAGAAATAATCATGTGTATGTTCCATGATTAAATCTTTAGATTAATATGCATAAATTTACACTGATGAAGATATTGTTGTATTTTTATCTCTAATAGAGCCAGTATGTGGGGTTGCTGGTTTATGGTGCAAAAGCCGTGGACAATGATGTCGGCCCAAATGGTGTAGTACATTACTTCTTCATCGTGGGTAGGGACCAGCATGTAGCTGCAACTCCAGAGTTTCGAATCCACAATGTCACAGGTGTCATCCGTGCTGAGGTGGTGTTTGACCAAGAGCAGAGGGATATCTATGTTGTAAGTTGTGTTTCTGCTTGATAGAGTGTATCTGCAATAAACAGCATTTCTAAATTAACTCATCTACTTTCCATTGAGACTCATGCCTAAACTTTCCCTGTGTCTGATTGAAATCTGTGATTATTCAAGAGTTGTAGCAACACATAAAAATGAGAAATACCCAGGAATGGCAATTTAGAATCTCAAGGTTGGCCACTATAAATTAGAATTAATCAAATAATCTCTAAAGAGACCAGTGAAGAACTCAAGTGAAGTACTCTGTTCATGATTGATGCATAGCAAATGTTGAACACTGAATAAGATGAGAAAGAAAAGAATAAGAAGTAATAACACATTTGAAATTGTGTACTTGTAATTTCTGTCGTACATTTCAAAGCATATAATAGTAATTATAGTGCCCCACAAAGAGCCCTGAGAGGACCTGGCTGCACAGTCGCTAGTATGCTTGGCTGCAGACCCAGTGGCCATGTGTTCACATCCACTTTGAGGTGTGGCTTTGTTTTCATTGCCTTGGGTCCACAGGTCGACCCTGCCTAAAATAAGTTCTAGAACATTTTCTGACAAATAAAGGCAGGCAGCGTGATATTGACTGCATCACCCATTGAGTGCCAGTTGTAAAAATATGGAGCCAGCACCATATTTCCAATAGGCCTTTTGGCGTGAAAAGGGGTCATTTACTTTAACGATGAACTCAAACGCTACATCGTGGAGCCAGCGGAAGAGGTCACTTCCTGAGAACAATGGGTTGATGGAATATCTAAGACTGAGTTTAGTTGAGAACCCAGATCACAGCACCCATGTCACAGAACATTCCCATACTCGCTCCATCCCTAACTTCAACAGCAAGCAAAGAGTTCCAATACTTCTTATACCAGTTGCAGCCTGGTTATGTGTCCACCTGCCCTTTGTTTGGGATACTGAGTGTCGGCTATATCTTCTAGTCATTCCCTGCCATTCCATTCCTCTCCAGGCCATAATCTAAGACTGATTACCACAATTCAACATATCCAGATTTCACAACATAACTTGATGCTGACGAGAGTGAAAATATGATGATAATAGTGTTGTATAGAAAATGTACACAAACTCAGCAAATAAACAGTGCCAGAGTTGCTTGGAAAGCAACCTTAACTATTTTGTAGAAAAATTATTTATTTGTGTATACTTATGTATTTCTTTGGTTAAAGGAAATATGCCATGTGCTGTGTTTTGTCAAAGCACTAATTGAACTAAAAATGTGTATTCACTTCATATATTCACTTTAAAGAAGCTGTGTAGCGTATTTTCACAAAATTAATATTTGCCATTTGTACACCTTTTGATTCCTACATACCTTATAGTTCATGCCGTGTGACGTTGCTAATCCATAGCCTCCTGTCTCATGTGCTGCCAATAATTTCTGAAACTGATCTTCGTCCATGCCATGGTCTCCCTCTAGTGTCCCTTCTCTCCAGGTTTCTGCTTGTGATGACATACTTCAGCAATCCGCTTCTCATGGCATGCCAACAAATTGTGGACTGTCTTCTTTTGATGCGAGTAACCATTTCTTTTTGTGAGTGAACTTCTTTGATGATATCTTCATTGCTTTTTCTATCTGTCCATAGTGTTCTCATCATTATTCCATAAAACAACATTTCTGCAGCCTCCATTAATTCCTCACTTGTCTGCTAATTGTCCATGATTCTCTCCCTACATCAGGATTGGCTCAATATAGCTTTTAAGAACTCTTTTTCCTCACCTCATTTTACAAAGATCCACAAATGTTAATAGATATAACTCATACTGTACATTCTCAAATATCACCATTTTACAAGCTCAGTTAATTAATAAATTTGAGCTCATGATTGGTAATCGTAATTTGAAGCTCATTGCTTCAGATTTATTTGTAACTGATAATTCCACCATATGTTAACACACAAACTACCAAAACTGACATGTAAAATACTGGAATGGAATCATCACCATGTGCCATGTCGATAAGTGTAGGCGGTCATGTTTCGACATCTCACTCAATCACCAGAGTCGTGGGTCAGATCAGTGTTCTTGTCTCGAGCATACCACGTGGCCAAGTCGTCCAGGTATTTACTTCTCTCCCTTCCCCTTGTTCTATTCCCCTTGCCAGTTTCACCAAGTTCTTAAATTTATTTCTTCTGTGGCAGTGTTGCGTGAAGGCGAAGTAACAGTGACAAACGTTAGTCCAAGGCTGGATATTCTTAGTTCAGTTTAATTGGTGATGCATCACACAAACATTGTTGACAAAATAAATAAGAGTCGAACCAGATGGTATCAAACGTCCTTCTCCAAGGATGGAACAATCACAACCCCCTTGGTTCCTACGTGGCTCGTCATAGCACGACGAGCCCTACCTACCCCTTAGTGATGTGCCCAAGCGTGCTCCTACCAATCTTCCCATTGCACACCACTTTTGATTCCCCTCTAGCAAGCTACTCTGTTATAATACCTTATTCACCCCACGAAGACTTTTCCCCGAAAAGTCTTAAACCCAAAACCAACATACTCAACCCATAACCTCTAAGTTAAAAAAACACAGCCAAAAATCATATTACCTGGGACTTTTTATAAGCCCCTACAATTTCTTATCACCAGAGTCTTCCTGACTCTTACTATCTTCATTAATTGCTACCCTATCATTGCTTAACTTCCCCTGAGATCCATAGCCATCCGCTACCACCAGCCACAACACAACTTTACTCAACCACTCATGGGTCGGTCCTATAACTATCTGCCATTACCACCTATTACTACTTAAGCCTTAAAAACTTCTTTTTCTCTTCCACAAGCAATCCGCTTAAACCTTCATTATTATAAAAGACGTATATCTGATCTCAATTATAAAATTTCAAAACTCTTCTGAAAACACTTCATACTCTCTATCATCATCATCAACATGTCTACTCCAATAACCATTGCCTCAGCATTACTAATTCTCCAAATTCAACCATCTTGAAGTCATTCAAACTAACACACAATAGGAAGACAAAGAATCGGTGGCCACCAGAGAGTAAAGAACAAGAACTCATCCTCACAAAACCATACTCACATTTACCCCACCATGTCGCCCTGAGACTTTATGCAGTAAAGTCTAAAACAAATACATATCTCTCACAATTCAATTATACCAAAAATATCATCAATGTCCCTTCTAATAACCACCTCATCATGGCTCTGAACGTTTAATCCACAGCAACTTAGCAATTCCGAAACCACCCCTAAATGTCCATTTATTATAGACACCACTGATATTATGGCTCTGAGCGATACCTCAGCCACAACAACCTCAACCACAAAACAACATCCCAAGGACGCAATCAAAAGGTCCATTATGGGCCTTACTACTCAAAACCACCTCCAATATTATAAACATCACCTACTAAAAATATTACATACACCACTCCAGCATAAGCCGAAAACCTCAGCGATCTAATAATACTATCAATGTCCATTTGTTATGGGCATTACTTCCTAAAACCTCTAACTTCTCAATTCATGCCATTATCTACAGCAACAAAAATACCGCCACTGACCTCATGTCTGTGAACGTCTACCCTGTCTACCCCACCTTATACCTGTCTATCTATTATAGACATTCTATTATTACCCACTCTTGTACTTCATGGCTTTAAATCCATGTCCATCCCATATATTATGAGAATCATCTCCAGTAACTAAATTGCACTCAATCTCTGTACACCCTTCTACCTGTTCTCTTACTAATACCATGCCATTTACCACAGCATCCCCGCAATTAACTCTACTCCAGTAGAGTATGTTCATTCAGGGTTCACAGCACCCAACAAATAATATTACTCTCATGATTGCTGACTAATGCAGCCCTCATATATCATCCCTGACATTCATCGTTCATGAACGTATCTAATCTAATTGAGTATTATTATTTGTGCTGATATCCACAGCCCCATTCCTGAGTTAAACCAACCCCGACAATCCAAACATGGCACTCAGTCCATGTGTACCTATTAACACTGACTAACGCAGCACCTATTTTAACCCCCAAATTCTGAACATGGCATGCAATCCATGTGCGTTCCTATTAATGCTGACTAACACAGCATGTCTACTTTTCTCAAAACCTTGTAAATTCTGTATTGTCACCTACAAGCATCTATTAGCCATCCCCCCAAGTCATTACAAAATTGACTCTTTATCAACTTCTACACGTCCAAGCTTATGGCACTTACTCCATATTTGTTTTGATTTACTGAACCCACTCTCAACAAAGATATCTCCCTAATATTCTAAGGAGCTTACTTACTGAACCTAGCTATATTCTGTCCTAAATTCAACATAACTGAACAGTGTTTTTATTGCTCACTCAAGCCAACACTTTACTAATAGTCAACCTCAACCATAATTGGCAAAGTAATAAGTATCTAATACTTATAAATCAAAATAACTGATCGAATATTAAACAAGGCAATTTAAATAAAACCACAAATCATGAGTAATTGGAGACAAAAGTCCAAATCAAAACAGGACATCTTTCACCCCAACATTTTCTATGCAATGTTTATCCCCCACATACTAAATAAAATGGCAATCATTTTATAGAATCAATTAGTAACCAATTCAACAATTAGGGCATTTCTAAGTATGAACTAATGGGTTAAATAAAACAAATCAACAATTTCTGTCGCTTTTATGGACAGATTTACCTATTATATATACACCCCCAACACAAGTCCCTAACCAAAAATGCCCAATTTTTCTGGAAGTTAACAATCACTTCTGCTCATTATAGATAAGCTTAACCCAGCCTATCTGTTTTCTCAATTGCAACTAATCTTCTCTGAACGTATATCAACAAATATCACAATTTCTACCTCGTAACTACGTTCTCGTAAATCGAGTCTCTCGTCTACTCGACGCAACAACCATCTCATTCTCTTGCATCACTATATTTAATCTTCTGATCAACATTCCATTCCGACAAACAATTACCCGTATATTCAACCATCTTCTTCCACAATCTTCTACTCATAACCGTCTCACGCTTAACTGGTTATTTACACAGACTTCTCTATTCTTCCAAGCAATCTCCATCAACTTCTCATCTCTCATCCGACACATCAATTCAAGGTTACTCCCATGTTAACTCCCTCTTAACTTTCTTTGAGCATACACCGCTGACAGTTACATTTCTCACATCTCTCGGAACACGTTCGGACCCAACAACAACCAGGAACACATCCGGCCAACAATCATCTCTACATAATCTAGCAAAGTATACGCACCGACCGTCCCAATCAACCCCTGCCTCTCACAACAAACCTCACTCCAACTAGGCACACCCCATACGCCTTCGCCATATTCTCTCATCCATCTTTCCTCCGCATCAGGCATCATACATCCGCCAACGCCACTGCATCTGCTTCACGAATGTTAGTTAGTTAGTCGACAGATCATCCTCGTTGCACATCGAACCATTCAGTCCATAAGTGCTCGGATCCCCTCCTCAGCAAATCCCGCAGCGTGTAGTGGCTAACGACGCCAGTTCTATGTTGGTTTATCAATCTTCTTTGGCTTCCTGTGTAGTGTTCTTGTTTGGCCACCCCTCTTTTAATTTGCTGCTCTCGCAGTCTGGCCATTGTTGTAGATTCACAGTCATCACTTGGTTCTCGCAAAAGTCTCACTTCTCGTAGAGCATTCAGAATGTCAGCCTGGTCCATGGCACGTCCACCCTCCACAGTAGCCTCCCCTGCGAGCTTGTCAGTCCGCTCATTTCCTTGTACTCCCGCATGCCCTGGCACGAAGATGAAACTAATCTCTGCCAGCCGAGACCGCTTCAGAGGCAGCAACCATTCTCTTCGGATCAACCCCCTCCTCTATCCTCTTGATCATGTTCATTGAGTCGCTAAGGAAACAAGCCCTAGTGAATGTCTGTGTCTCGAGCCATGTTATTGCTTTTCTTACCGCCATGACTTCCATGGTCAGGCTACTTGTGGTTTCAGTGAAAGCACCAGAGTCGACTGACCCATCTGTGTAGATGACCGCGTCACCATCTAGCGAATTCTCGAAAATCAACGCTTGTACTTCAGCCTCAACAGCAGCCGGATTTTCTTGTCTGCATTTTCTATCTAGTTGGATGCAAACTGAAAAGGATGTGCAGAAGTCTGTTGGCACTTGCACCCACTCCTCGCCAGGTTCTAAGTCCTCAAGTGAACACACCTGTTGAAGAATGTCTTCGGCTTGACCCATCCACGACCGTCCTCTTTTTAACCTGCTGCCCTTCACCTTCCTAATTTCACTATGCAGTGGATGTTGTGTGTTTGCGTTAATTCTGAGGTGGGCGCGTGCCCTGCAACCTTGTATTCTCTCTTCAATGGTTGGAAAATACAAGAAGGTAGCTCATCGCCCTGCATGCTGTATCTCTTGTACATCCAAGAATAATGCGCATAGCTTCATTCTGTATCCTTTCCATCCTTTCTATCTGCTTATGGCTGAGAGTCAGGATTGCCATTGCATACTCCAAAACAGACATGACCAGCCCCTCGTACAGAAGACATAGATGGCACTGCTCACAGTTTGCTGCCGCCATCACCCGCATCGCTGCCAAACCCCGCTTGGCCTTTGTTATCACCTGGTCCATGTGCACATTATAAGCAAGGCTTCGATCAAACCGTATCCCCAGGTAATTCATTGCCTGCGTTCTTTCCACCGTCTCTGAACACAGCATTACAGTTGGTGTTGGATTGTTGACAATATGATTATTCAACGAGAACCAAGTCACTGTTGCCTTTGTTGGGTTGACCATTGCCCCAGCTTCATCACACCAAGTACTTATGCGATTGAGTTCGGTTTGTAGTTCCACAGCAACCTCCTCTCTATCCTTACCCTGACGATACACTAAAACATCATCGGCATATGACAATGTCCTGCCAGGTCCAGTGATCTGCTCACTGGTGATTCTCACTGTGTAGGCGTTGAACAGTACCGGAGATAATGGTGATCCCTGTGGTAGGCCAGGATATATTGTTGTTGGTTCCGAAGTCCAACCGCCACATCTAAAAACTACTTTCCGTTGGAAGAGGGCTGCAGCGATCCAACTAAGGAGGAATGGACTTACGTTTAGTTCAAGAAGCTGAAACATTAAAAAATCCAGTGGTACTCTGTTGTATGCGTCCTCAAGATCAATCGCTGCAGCAACGGTTTCAGTGTCTGAGTGGAAACCTTCATAGACTCATGGGCAAAGACTGCTGCATTGGTCCAGGTTTCTCTTTTTGGACGGTACCCACCCAGGGTAGGTGGGAAAACACCTTGCCTCTCTAGTTGGCTTGATATTTTCCTGGCAATTACCTTCTCCAGCAGCTTGCCTATTGTATTCTGCATGGTTATAATTCGATATCCCTGAATTTTTTTGTGGTCTTTGTCAGGCTTCGGCAAGGGAATCAGATAGCTGTGTAACCATTCCTCCTTGATGCTAGCACTCCCTATACTGTTGTTGTACATGTCTGCTAGTTTCTCTAGCTCATTGTCGGTACACCTATTTATGTCGTCGTATCTTATGCCATCAGGACCTGGAGCACTGTTTTTTGATCGTCGAAGCACAGCCTTGATTTCTTTCACTGTCACTGTGTCTTCATCCGAAGTGTTCTGGGCCTTCCATCTGTCTGAGGTAACCTCCTTGGCCAGATTTCGGCCTCCCATGTCTGTCTGGTTGCTCTGCTCAAGGTAGCGTTCAAAGAGGGCTTTGCCCTTGTCCTCGTCAGTCCTCTGCCAGATGAGGTCAGCACCTTGGAAGTCAGAAATGCTCTTATTCTTGACTACACCACTCATGCTTTTATGTAGTCGCCAGAACAATTTCAGTGACTTGTCTGTGCTTACTCTTTGACACACCTCTGCCCATTTTTTGCTTTTAACCACCTTGACCAGTTTTTTTTAAATAGCTTACTTTTGTGTGCATCTCTCTTTCTAAGTGCAAGCAGGGACTAGGATGACCAGCTCTGTTCTTCTTGGCATTTTGCCATCTCCTTACAGCACTACGCTTATCCACCCAAGCCTTCTCCACCTCGAAACTCCACCACGGTGGCTGCTCCCAGTTTTTTTCCTGCCCTGAAACGTTCTACGCTGTGTCACGAATCAACAACCGAAACGTTAATTCAATATCGGACGTCGCATCATAAAACTTTCACACTCCAACTATTCTTTCAGAAGCTCTGAGTCATCCCATCTCAGACCACACATCTCTCCATACAAATTCTGTGTTGATTCTACTCAACGTCAACCACACCAGTTACAGATCACTCAACGGTCATTCCGGACAAGGGACATTTCAAATTCCACCTCGCTCATTCTCCCATCACCACAACCAAACATAAGATAGCGCGTACATTACTTACACTTATGTAGTTATGGACACTCTCTTCTCTACTTAATTCTTTATAGCGTACCCACGCAGAATATTCCACCAACAATCGAACACTTTTTCTACATCTCTTCCCGCCATTCTCAAACTATACAGCTGCACTAACCAATCTATCATTCTTTGTTTGATTCACATGTCCCTACTCAGTTACCAACCATACGCCGGTTATATATCACCTGTTGCGATTCTCCACCACTTTTCACCTCACAAAATAAGACTATTGAGCTATACCAGCTCCCCAACAAGCATATACCACTTACTGTGATACTACAAAAAACTCATCTGCCTATTTTAGACAGAAACATATACACCCTCAATGCGCAATTTATCAAGTAAGACAACACAACGTAACGAAATCATTGTCATACCGCCTCCAAACTGTTCACCTTCTCCACTAACCATTAATTGTCAGTCATCAGCCTCAGAATTGTAACACCTGTAGAGCGTATCTAACCCAAACAGCTCTAAGTTTTGCACATTGTCTCCTACTACTAGTGTGTGTCTCTCTTCATCTAGCTCATTTTCAGTATCTATAAATGTCAGACTGTCAGTAAAGTATTCAGGTCTTAAAGTCATATATTCCCTGATCTTTCTTATGTCATCTTCTGTAGTCGGGTTAATAGAAATTCCAGATATCTCTTTATGATTATTCCTCTTACTAACTTTCCTTCTTTTATTTCTCCTTGGTGGTTGTTCACTTGCCGTATCTGTCATTGTACCATACTGTACATATCTTCCTATCTCGTCCTCCGAATAATCCTGCCTATAGTTGTTCCATCAGCCTGTTTACTATATGCTGTAGAGAAGGAAGCAACGTCTCTACAATCCGAACCAGCACCTCTGGAATTCTTATTTATACCACCACCTTTCATACTCCGATCAGGGATAAACTCAATGTCTCCATCTGAGGAATCTGATCCTACATTTACTAGCAAACTTGCAGATCTGGCCTTAGCACTTTTCTTAATTTTCTTCCTGGTGTTTTTTGTCTTTGTTTGTCTATCCTCTTTAAATTTAACTGTGCCTCCCTTTTCTAATTTCACCTGAGGAGTTTCTACAATTTCTACCAACTCGGTTTGACTTCCCTTCGTTATCTTGCTGGCTGGTTGTACCTGGGTTTTCTTTTCTACGGTATCAATTTGCGTTTGTGTGTTCCTTTCTACCACTTCAATCATCTGTGTCTGTGTCTCCTGGTCTAATTTCTCCACCCCAAATCTTTTCTTTTCTTGTCTAACAGTCATATTCTTAACCACCTCGGGGTTATTTTGTATCTTATTTATAGGTTCAACTCTGTCTCTTACACCTGAGTTTATATATTGTCTCTGTCTTTTTTCAAGCCACTCGTCTCTCAACGTTCTAGCGTTCGCACTATAGGAGGGCCAAGTCCATTGTTTCCTGGAAAGGTTTCTCTCGGGTATATTTCTGTACCTATAACACACTATACAAGTCCGACATTTCACAATTACCTCTCCTTTCACCGCCCCTTACCTTATAGACATTGGGTCTTGGTTCATTATGACCACCCGAATCATATCGTCTTCTGTCTCCATTAAATACTGGCTTTCTCCTGTTATTCCTTCCTACTTTATTGCACTCCACATTAAATCTATAAGTCTCTTGTCCATTCGTTCTTCTCTGTAACCCTTCTACAAAATTTTCAACCTCGCTGACTGCCACTTTAAATTCTTTTAGCCATACGGTCACTCTTCTCAAATCTTGACTTAAACCTTTCATATTCTTTGCTACGCGTCTCAATGAAGTAATAATTAATATAACTAATATTAATCAGAATCAACACTATCTAATCTAACCAAATCTAACTAAATCTTAACTAAACTAGATATAGTTACTTCACCAGTATATAAGTTCTTTCTTCTGGTTACCAAAGCAGTGTACGACAAGTCAGCAGTCCCGACAACACGGTAACTTCAGTAATGGTCAGATCATCTTTGACGATACAGCGAGATTAAGATAGGCAACACACTCAAGAACAACGGCCAGATTACCAGGTTGATGGCAACTCCGAAACAGAGCAAGGAACGATTGAGGGCGGCCTTCACAAACAGCGGCCCAGGACCGTCTGTAAGTTCCAGCGACGACAGTAAAGCTCCTGCAACTCTTCAAGGACCAGTGAAAAATCTCGATTGTCAGCTTCAGTTACGTATCATATTGGCTTCACCCCTGGACAGGCAATGAGAAACGTATTGTACTGGCTTCACCCCTGGATGGGCAATGAGGAACGTATCGTCCGGCTTCTGGCTTCACCCCTGGTTGGGCAACGAGAAATGTATCGTATTGACATCTGGCTTCACCCCTGGTTGGGCAACGAGAAACGTATCGTATTGGCTTCTGGCTTCACCCCTGGTTGGGCAACGAGAAAACAATTTGAAATTTGCCTTACCCTTGGGCGGGTAATTGAAAACAATTTGAAATTTCTTCAGCCTAGGACGGCAATCAATCAAAAACGACTTGAAGTGACTTCAACCTTGAGCAAAACGACAGTAACTTAGCCCTGGGCGGCAATCAAAAACGACTTGAAGTGACTTCAACCTTGAGCGGCAATCAAAAACGACTTGAAGTAAACTCAGCCCTGGGCGGCATTCAAAAACGACTTGAAGTTTTACGCTATGTCTTCACCCTTGAGTGGGCCTTTGAAAATCAAAGTCATGGCGTCTGTTTTCTAGGAGTTCGCAATTGTGCGTCAGTACAAGCTGATCAACTTGAAGGTTTTCAGACGTGTAACTTTGAACAGCATTCCAATTTTCCGCGACAACCCAATTGAACATCTTGAGTCGTAGGCACCATTTCATCATGTGTGGCAGTGTTGTGTGAAGGCGAAGTAACAGTGACAAACGTTAGTCCAAGGCTGGATATTCTTAGTTCAGTTTAATTGGTGATGCATCATACAAACATTGTTGACAAAATAAATAAGAGTCGAACCAGATGGTATCAAACGTCCTTCTCCAAGGATGGAACAATCACAACCCCCTTGGTTCCTACATGGCTCGTCATAGCACGACGAGCCCTACCTACCCCTTAGTGATGTGCCCAAGCGTGCTCCTACCAATCTTCCCATTGCACACCACTTTTGATTCCCCTCTAGCAAGCTACTCTGTTATACTTCTCATAACATAACCAAAAATTGTGACTGTCTATGTCTAATTTCTCTAATCAGTTTACAATTGTCATTTGTTTCTTGTAGGACTTGGTCGTTAATTTTTCTGTCTGTTCATGGTATTCTTCAGAAACCACATTTCCACATCCATCAGATGTTTTTCTTTGTCCACGCTTCACATCCATACAAAAGCACAGGTTCTCTCTTTTTCTCGTTGCAAATGACATCTTTTAATTGGTCAGTATGTTTTCCATCTTGCAAAAGGCTACCTTTGCCATGGCAATTCTTGTTCTAATCTCTTCAAGGCATCCCCCATCAGATGTTATGACTGTTCCTAGATAATTGTATCAGTTCACTTGTTTAAGACTATTCCCATTTACTTGTATATTACAATGTGGTATTTCCTTCTTCCTAGTGACGACCATAATCTGTGTCTTCTTACAATTTAATTCTAACCCTAGTTGTACACTGTGTGCAACAACCGCATCTACTAAATGTTGCAAATCTAGCTCATTGTCTGCAGTCAATACTGTATCATCCGCATATTTAATGTTTTTGATGTTACATTCCCCAGTGATGATTCCTTTAATATCTTCTACATTGGTTGGAATACGAGCCATATATATATATTTTGTAATCTGAACTTGCAGAGCCTATACTACTGGAACCAAACTAAGCAGAGTTGGGTAAATTTGGAGTGTTTTTGGAGCCAATGCATATGTCACACAGTATACTAGAAGTTAAAGTAGATGTATGATCTGAGCTGGCATAGTGGTTAGTATGCTTGCCTGCCAAGACAGCATTCCAGGTTCAGTTCCCAGCAGAGGCAGGATTACTTTTTCTGACCAGCACGTCTCTGCCTCATTAAAATGGGTACCAGACAATTTTCTTGAAAGGAAAGATGAGGAAGGGAAGTAACCACCCCACCTCATATGTAATGACCAAGAATGTGTGACGGCATAAAACTTCAGACTCCAATAACAGCATTGACAATGGAATAACCTTACTAGTCCTGTTCTTCAGGAACATTTCAATTGATTATGTGATTTTTATATACTGTGAATTTGGAGAGCCTGTGTCAGGTCTTAGTCAGTTATGACTGAGCTACTGTATAACAGTAGACGGTACTACCTGCTTTCTGTTAGCGCCGAACGTTGGGCGGCGCTTACCAAACCCGACACCCCACATTGTGCCAATGGCTTCGGGCGGAAGAGCGCAATTGGGAGGGTACAAGCCTTACCCTGGTGCGAGGAAATGCAAGCTAAAGACACAATGTCATGGCAGGGCAGACCAGGCCCTAAGCCGTGGTTGGCAGCTGGTCTAGGATCGAAGCTCCGACAGGCGGACAGTTAGAGCATTGCTTTGCTGATCCGGCAGCTTCTGCAGCTTGTCTTGTTCCAGATGTAGGGGTGTTACCTCTCCTCTGGAGAGAACTAGGCAGGCCGAGAGAGGGATCATGCTGCATGGGCAACACATGATCTCTATATTTTAGCCCAGGTTTTGTCTATCAAGCCTGTGTCCTTAGTACTCTTCTTTATGGCAGTGAAACCTGGACAACTTACTCACACCAAGAGAAACGTTTAAACAGCTTTCATATGCGGTGTCTGCAAAGAATTCTTGGTATTAAGTGGCAGGACAGAATCACAAATACTGAAGTATTGGAAAGATCAGGTTGTGTTACAGTTTATTCCATGCTCAGTCTTCATAGACTTAGATGGATAGGACATCTTAGGAGGATGGATGATGGTAGAATACCAAAGGACATCTTTTTTGGTGAATTACAGATGGTAAGAGATCTCAGGGTCGGCCTCTACTATGATACAAAGATGTGTGTAAGCGGGACATGATTGATACAGGCATTGATAATGCACATTGGGAGCAAGTCGCCGCTGAACGTGTTGCATGGAGGGCAAACATCAGGAATGGAATAAAGACAAAGGAGAAAATTATTGCAGATAAGTCACACACCGAGCGTTTGAGACGTAAGATGGTGCATGATGGTGGAAATGACCATGTGTTCACATGCACCCACTGTGAATGGACATTTACAGCGCAAATTGGCCTTATCAGTCACATGCGCTACCGCCATAGGCAAAAGTTATTATGCCTTTTTAAAGCACACACTATCGTCTATCAAGACGGCAAGGTGCCAATGAATGAATGAATCAATCAATCAATGAATTTGGAGAACTTAGATTATATATTTGAGCAGTGCAGTTTGTTGTCATAAGCATTACATTTGGCATTGTTACATACTGTTAGGCAGTGTTTGCAAACATTTTTTACTATTGATTACTATGTGTTACCTGTGGCTATCATGTTTTGCAAACTTTGAGAATGATACTTTTATTTCTACAGTTTGTTGTCAAAAGCACTAATTATATTTCTAATGTATTTACATACTGTCTGGTTCTCTACAATTGCTTTGGTTGTTAAAAAAAGTCGCTTAAAAGTCGACCGCGTCAACTTCATTGCACCGGGTTTTATCCCATATGGCTCGGTCTCTTTTCACAGCGCAGAAAGCGTCGCACAAAGCACAAACTCTGTAGCTCTAGCGACGACCCACAGGAGTCTCCAAAAAATTTCACTCATGAACCGAAGATTTGCGGCCCAGAATCGAACCCACAACCTTTGGAGCCCGAGTCAAACGGTTTGGCTTGGCTTTGGCTTTGCTTTTTGCTTTGGCTGTTGATTGTACATAACAAGGAACTCTTATATACTGTACTGCTTATTATGAGCTGTTAGATTTTTTATTTACCTAATGAATTGTGCTTGTAATCACAGTTGAACCTGATAGCACAAGACGATGGATATCCATCCTCCTCTACAGAAACCATCTTAATTATTGTTATTCTTGATGTCAATGACAATGACCCTGTGTTTGCAATGAAGGTAAGTGATTCAATCTTTCAAATTATTTCTTCAAATTTAAAATCTAGATTCAAAGTAACTACCTTCAACACAAGTCTGTCTTTCAGATATCACATGGAAAGAGTTGCTATGAGATTTAAGAAGGGGCTTTGTGCATTACAATTATAGCAGTAACAGACATGGAACAAAGAATGATGTTCATACTCTATCAACATCTGATTATCTCACTAGCTGAGTATGGACTGGATCTGCTCACAGTGTCAAAGAGCTAGGCGGTGAAACTCAGACACAAACAGAATGAAGCTATGTGGGTGATTCTGGGATGCATAAGGGACATGCGAGCAGTGAGTAAGCAATACATTCTATCTTTGCTAACAAATGCAGACTGGCTCAAAGTACTTAGGGTTGATTCATATCTCCTAGTGGTCACAGTCAAGGAACACGTCCTGCATAAAGTCGTGGACACTGTTAAGGGCCACAGGCTGATAAGATAAAAATCATGGATGGTTCAGGCAAAGAATACAATCAGAGAAGTGTGTATGCTTGAAAAACATTGAGAGAGGGGAGGATAAGATTCAGAATGCCAGAGGAAAAGTCAGACTTGTGCTGGGTCATAATTACATTGGACCAAGTGCAGAGATTGCCCAGCAGACTGTGCAGTAGGGGAGGTGCAACTATTGATTCACAACAGTTTGCGTCCAGGCAGTTTAATCATCTACACTAATGGTTCTGTGCTAAGATGCGAAAGATGTTCCTGGGGTTTCATAGCAAAGATTATTGGATAGTACATAGTACAGGAAAGCATGACATCTAGTCTGAGAACAAAGATGGAGGAAGTCACTGCGTCGTTTTATTGGCTGGTGGATAAACCACAAACTCAAATAGTGATTGTAACGAACTCACAGAGCACACTGAGAAAGGTGAAGACAGGCATGCTTCATGCAGAGTGGCATGCATCACTGCAAAATTGAAGATAGAGAGCATATTTTGGATCTTCTTTCCATAACATGATAGTGTGTTGGGAAATGAGCAGGCAGACAAACTGCTTGGATTTTCACTGATGAGTAGGGTTCTGAAGCATGACACGGCAGATATCAGGGCTTTTTGGGATCATGTTAATAAAAAAAAATGTTTGCATATCCTTAACAGGACATCACTGTCAACATCAGCATCTTTCAGCTGATTGTTGATTTCTTGGCAAGATTGCGCTCAGTAATTTGATTATGTGAATAGCGTGGAAAAATAGATAAATCATCATGGTCTAGTCAGAATTGTGCTTTAGGCAGTGACCAGAGGATCTGCTCAACACTCAGTATTTCAAGGAAAGGCCAGATGGACAGATTGCAACTGGTATCATTCATATCTGGACATTTCACTGGTTGTTGAAGATGGTGATGGAACGCGTATGGAAATCTCCCTTGTGCTGTGATATCGAGTCCTAACTCAACTCAACTGTAGATTGAATAATATCAGAACTCTGTGTATAGAAAACTTAACGTTAATCAAATAATTAGTTAATACATTAAGTAGTTAGTGTTCAGCCTATTCTTGTAAGTTGTGAGTTGTGATGATATCATAGAAGTAGAATACCATTTTCCTGGGAAGGTTAACACAATCAACAAATGCCCACAGAAGTTGGATGTGTCGGACGAAAGCTGCAAATGTCACAGCTCTGCTGTAAACAGGCACAACGCAATTAAGTCTAAAAAATATTCCGGATGAATGCAGAAGCAGAAGAAGAATACCATTTAACTAAGTGGCCCAGAAATGTTCCCAGTTGATGAGAGTTTTAGTTCTGCTGTTGTGGGGCTAACTAAGACTCTAATAATGTGATTTCTGTGGGAAGGAAAGAAGCCAGTTACTTATAAGGCATAACCAGTATATGAGTTGTTGAGTTGAGTTGAGTTAAGAACTGACATCACTGCACTCAGGACATTCCCATACGTATATGAAACCAGTATATGAAACATTTTATTACTTCACATCTTCTGAAATTTACTTATGAAATAATTTTCACCGTTTGGTATTATTACAATGCTCATAATAGTTACTTTCTGAAGCATTATGTCAGGTTTTGTGTCAAAGTATAAGAATTTATTGATTTTCAGGGACAGTCGGTTTTGTTCTACATTGTCTGTATTGTTATTTGTCATTATCATTGTGTCATCTGTGTGTTACAGGGATCTGAAGGGAACGCACAGAACTGTAACCACTATAAACACTGTAAACCAACATTGCATGTCGTATGAGGCAACTAAGGATGTTCTCCTGATTGATTGATTGATTGATTGATTGATTGATTGATTGATTGATTGATTTAGGAACCAACATTACAGCATTTGGGGCATTCCCATAAGCGCTCCATCCCCATCCTCAGCAGCCAGCGAAGAGTTCCAACACTAATAGTACCAGTGGCAATCTGATTATATGTCCGCCTCGCCTGTCATCTGAGCGTCGATCGTCGGCCAGATCCCCTCGTCACTCCTCGCTGTCGCATTCTTGCCAGACCATGGTGATCCATTTGCTCCGCCGAGGTGTACACGTGCTCACACAAGGCCGCAACCACATCTGCCTTATCATGCATCAATACTCCACCGAGTTTTGCAGAGCCAGCCAATCTGTCCGCCTGTTCATTCTCCAGCATACCAGCATGCCCCGGAGAAAAGATCCAGACGATTCTTGTCACCCATGACTTCTGAAGTGAAGCAAGCCACTCTGCACGAAGCTTGCCTGTCCTCACCCTACTCAGCATGCTTTTTGAGTCAGTTACAATCACGATGTGTGTGTATCGTATTCTCCATCCAGTTGGAAGCTGCACTGACCGCCTCCACCTCCATTCTTAAGCTAGATGTTGTGGTATCATATGCCAGGCTCTCCTGCACCAAACGTTGACCATTAGCTTTTGCTAAGAACCCCCAGGCACTTCTCCTGCCTCTCAACATCGAACCATCTGTGTATATAATCAGATCACCCGGGTGAGCATTATCCTAAATTAGTTGCTGAATTTCCACTTCAGATTCTGCATTTTGATTGATGCCAAAAACTCTCACATTATTATACCTTATAGTGTCCCGCACCAGCGAAGGTTAACCCACTCAACAAATGCCTGCAGAAGTCGGATGTGTTGGTCTAATGGCGCAAGTAAACAGACACAACAAAATTATGTCTGAAAAAACTCTCCGGATGAACACAGAAGAATAAAAAGAAGTGTCTCTCGCTGATGGGCGGGTGGCCTCGTATGGCATGAAATTTTTCAAATGTAGAAACCAGACTGCGTTTGCTTTGTGTGACGGAAGTTTACTTGCGCATTTTTGCATCATAGATTGGTAGACACAAAGTAGCGTGGTGGAGTTTATTCTACTGTCTTCCCATTAATTTGTCTGTGGTGTAGAATGAGAGAATACATTCTGGTATCATCTGATCTGTTCTATCACAAGTGAGATGTGTTGCACATTCAACTGCAAGATTCCCAATGGGTCCTTACACAAGGAGCAGCCGCTCTGTTTTGTGAGTGGATTGCTGACTGTCCATGGCTCCTAAAGGAGCTGTAATGAAACAAAACGAGGATGTGTAGTATCTATCTATCTACACATCTCAGAACATATATATATGTATATGTGTGTGTGTGTGTATGTGAATATATATATATATATATTATATATATATATATATATATATATATATATATATATATATATATATATATATATATATATATATATATATATAGTGGAGTGTTTCTCATCTAGTTCACCTCATTTATTCTCGCCCTCTCTGTTTATCTGAATATATATATATATATATATATGCATCACTAATTTTTACGCTACATAATGTATATGTACAATTTTTTCTCCACTTCTTGCAATTGCGAGAATTCTCACGACAATCGTCAGTGTCTCAATTGTGTGTAAAGTATATATATACCGCGTTTCCATCCTGTTTCAGGATATTGCGGTCAACATCAGCATCTTTCAGCTGTATGTTGATTCCTCGGCTAGATTACGCTCATGTCATGTAACATGCTATTCCATATTTTTTATGTATTCTCATCTTTCATATTAAGGTATCATTTTGTATGCCACTTGATTGTCCTGTAACATGCCATTCCATATTTTTTTTTTTTTTTAAATTCTCATCTTATCATTTTTTATGCCACTTGATTTTATCATGTATAATATAACATTACTGTGATGTGAATGAGAGAGTTAGTGAGTGGGGGAGAGAGAGAGAGAGAGAGAGAGAGAGAGAGAGAGAGAGAGAGAGAGAGAGAGAGAGAGAGAGAGAGAGAGAGAGAGAGAGAAGAGAGAAAAAAGAGAGAGATGAATTGCATCACTAATTTTTACGCTACATAATGTATATGTACAATTTTTTCTCCACTTCTTGCAATTGCGAGAATTCTCACGACAATCGTCAGTGTCTCAATTGTGTGTAAAGTGTGGGAGTTTGTTCTTATTAGTTTCAGTGATCATGTGAGGCATCATGTATGTGTCTAGATGTGAGGATGTGTGTATGGGTGTGTATGTGAGGGATATGTATGTGTGTGGGGGTGTGGGGAATGTATGTGTGGAGGGGTTGTGTGTGGGGTATGGGTTAATGGGTGATGTGTGAAGGGATATATGTGTGTGTGAGGGATATGTGTTTGTGTGTGGGGGGGATATTTGAGAGGATAGTTGGAAGTATGTGGGTGTTGGTGGGTTGGGAGAGGGTGTGGGTAGGGAGTGTGTGTTTGGGTGGGAGAATGGGTGTGTAGGAGATTGTGTGGGTTAGGGGATGGGTGTGTAATGGGTTTGGGGGATGAGTGTGGGGGGTGTCTGTGAATGGGATATGTCTGTGTGGGTGGGAGTGTGTGAGTGTGGATGGGGTAAATGTGAGTGGGTGGAGGATGTATGTGTGGGTGGTGAGGATGTTTGTAGGTGGAGGATGTGTGAGTGGGTGGGGAGATGTGTGGGCGGGGATGTGTATGGGGAATGTATGTGGGGGATGTGTGTGTGGGGGGGATGTGTTTATGGGTGGAGTTTTGTGTGGGAGGGGAGATGTGTGAGAGGTGGGGGAGGTGTGGGATGTGCAGTTGATTGAAGGATGCATGTGAGGATGGGGGATGTGTGTTTGGCTGGGTGGTTGGGGTGTGTGTGGGTGGGAGGTAGATGAGAGATGCATGTGTTGATGGGCGTGTGGGTGATGTGTGGGTGTGAGTGGTTGATAGATGAGTACGTGAGTGGGTGGATGTGTGTAAGAGATGAGTGTATGGGTGGGGGAGGTGTGTAGTTGTGAGAAGATGTGTGTGAGCGGCAGATGTGTTGGGTGGTGGGGTGTGGGTGGGTGGGAGGTGTGTGTTTTTGGGTTATGGGTGAGGGATATGTGTGGGCAGGTGGGGAGATGTGTTTATGGGTGGGGATGTGTGTATAGGTCGGGATGTGTAGTTGAGAGGTGGTGAATATTGAGTGGGTGTAGGTTGGCTGATGTGTGTGTGTGGGGAAATTTGTGAGAGTGCGGGATATGTGTGTGGATAGGTGTGGGATGTGTGGGTTGGCGGGGGTATGTGTGTGTGGTTTCTTCTTCTTCTTCTTCTTCTTCTTCTTCTTCTTCTTCTTCTTCTTCTTCTTCTTCTTCTTCTTCTTCTTCCTTTTCTTCTTCATCTTCTTCTTCTTCTCCTCCTCCTCCTCCTTCTCCTCCTCCTCCTCCTCCTCCTCCTCCTCCTTCCTCCTTCTTCTTCTTCTTCTTCTTCTTCTTCTTCTTCTTCTTCTTGGTGTGTGAGGATGTGCGTGTGGGTGGGGAAATGTGTGTGGGCAGGGGATCAGTGGGTGGGTGGCGGCATGTATGTTTGCCTGGTTCTGTGTGAGTGCGTGGAGGTATGTGTGGGTGGGTGGGGGATGTGTTGGTGGCTGCGGGATGTGAGGGTGGATGGGGGATGTGTCTCACAACATTGCAATATGGACTGTTTATGTTTACAACTTTCATTTGATAATGTTTTGTTTTTTTCTCATGTGAATGTATCATGCGTAATATGCATTGTTTATGCTTACAAAATCCATATGACAATGTTTTTTTCCACTATGTTAACGTAACATGCACATTTGATGAATGAAAGATGAGTGATTGAAAGGGCCGAATATAAGACGGGCCTGCGCGCCCAATTTGTTACCCTTTTAAAATAAAGTTTGTTCGTTCGTTTGTTCTTTCGTTCGTTTGTTCATCAGCAACTTTCTGAGCAACCGGCTCCAAACTCTCATAAGTCACTGGTGTGACTCGAACAGCTTCCAATTCTCGTGCACTCACGTCAACCAGGAGAGTATTCGGGATTATGGAGAAAGCTGCTAACCCCTCGGCCAGGCAGCCGGCATGTGTATATATATATATATTTTTGTACTCGCTCGCTTTGAACTCAAGCATAATTCCATACTCACTACTTCTAGTAGTGCTAGACTGAATTTTGTGTGTGGATTAGCTTTCCCTATTAACAGTGTCCCTTGCCATCAGGCAAACCCACTCTGACTTCAGAGGTATAAATATATATAATGGAGTGTTTCTCATTTAAATTTACCTCATTTACCCCCTCTTTCTCCTCTCTCTCTCTCTCTCTCTCTCTCTCTCTCTCTCTCTCTCGCTCTGTGTGTGTGTGTGTGTGTGTGCGCGTGCGCGTGTGTGTCTTTCACTATATTTCTGAAGAGCTTTAGTCACACATTCCGGTCAAACATCAAAGGCCTTCCCTTCATCTGTCTTGACGAATGAGTGTCCAAAGACCTCTGTCTATCCTCATGCAGACATCATGCAGAAGGCTGAACTGGTGACATGTCTCCCTCCAAGTCATTTCACACCAATCTTGGTAGTCATTCGAAGTGTTGGTCCAAATAATCCACATTATTTTGGATACTTTATTTTATTCAGGAATTTCTTCTGAGTAGTCAGTCTCCAGTGTGTATTGGCCCCATGCAGGACAGATCTTAATGTCTGTCCTGTATATGAATAGGCCAAGCGCTCCCGTTCTTGAATAATTTTGGATTTCTCCAATTTATCACATTCAACAACGAGAAAACGGTTTTCATAGTGACACCGTAAATGCTGAAACAATGAGTAACAAATAAATTCCACAAGTTGAGGTTTGGAAGAGTTAAGAGAAACAGAAAACTAAAAAAGGCCCTCAGAACAGAAGATAACATATCTACTTGTATTATCTGAGTTTATAGCTAGGAATCTCACCACTAAACTTTACAAAAGTCAGGCAAAATGAGACTAATGTTTCTCCAGAAGGCTTCCCAGGTATGCTATACTGCACGTGCATCTAGTTTTTATCTGCAATGTCTGTAGTTTAAATACTGTTTTCATCCCTAATGTGATCTAGCCTCCCCTTTTCACTTTGGATGTTACCTGGACGCCTTATGTCCAGTATTCTTTAACTCCTACCCTACTTTCACTATGGACTGTGATTTCACCTGTCAATCAGTTTTCACCAATGCTATGCCATGCGTCTGAAACAAGCTTTGTTCCGCTGCTCGGAGATGTGATTGACCTTACCTCTTACATTCTAACGCCTTCCCTATTTGCCGGCATTTGACCTTCTTTATCTCTGTGTCGCAAATAGGTGTCCGGCATGTGGTCTACTCTGACTGCCGTTTGGTAAGTTCACATGTTTGTCCAGCTAAAAGTCTGCCATCACCCTGGGCTTCCGCGACAATGTGTTAACTGGTGATTTTTATGAAGTAGGAATATTACACCTCTTCATCCTTTTTCTCTGCTGTAGAATTCAAGTTTACAACTTTTGGTAGAAACCAGACTTTGCTTGAGCGACGGCTCTACTGGCGCCAAATTGCAACATAGAATTGGAAATACTGAATGTAATACAGTGTTGTGCACCCACAACTGACAAGGATGAATTAGTTAAAGAGGAACTTTATACGAAACTCCAAAGAATTGTGGACAGTCAAAGAAATCAAATGATCAAGCTCCTGATGGGTGACCTGAATATCAAGATAGGATTGGATACCATGGGCTTTGAGTAGATCATAGGAAAACATGGACATGTAATAGAGAGTTTGTCGGTTATTTCTGCACAGAGAATCAGTACATCATAGATGGATAATTATCCGCATAAAAAAATACACAAAGTAACATGGTCTTCACCTGACCATAAAACATAAAAATTAGTTTACGGCCACACCCAAAAACTATTTTCTAAAAGGCATCAACAAGCTAGTAGACTGATAGTTCTCACCAGCATTAAAGATCAAATGAATAGATGGGTTGAATGTTTTGAAGACCTTCTGTATAGAAGCCATTGACAGTATTGATAGGGAACTTTATTGAAAACCCCATTAGATATCTACCCTGCAGAAGTGGAGCTAGACATCAACTGTGAGAAACCTTCTAAAGAAGAAATTATAAATGCTATGAAACTCCTGCCGGTCTCTCTGGCCGAGGGGTTACAACACTTTCTCTGTAATCCCGTTTATCACGCAGTCTCGTAGTGGGCGAGAGCTGGAGGCGGTTTGACCCCCGCTGGTGACTTGCGGGATAACTGAGCCGGCCACTCAGAAAGCAATGGCAAACTACTGAGCGTAATCTTGCCAAGAAATCAACAGACAGCTGAAAGATGACAGTGATTTCCTGTAAAGGATATGCGAATTTAAAAAAAAAAAAAAATGAAACTCCTAAAGGGAAAAAATAATTTTCCTCAATATGTAACTAACATTTAGTTTATGTTTTTTTGCCTGTGACTGATGATGTCACAATATGTGTGTGTGTCACAATATGTGTGTGATTGATTATGGACTATGTCTGCTCACTGTCTCAAAGAGTCAGCTGGTGAAATTAGACGCATACAGAACAAAGCTATGCGGGTTATTCTGGGATGCACCAGAACACCCCAGTAGTGTGTATGCATTACATCCTTGGTCTGCCGACTGTTGCTGGTAGGCACAAGGTGATGCAGGCGAAGGCATACCTCAGAGTAGCTGCAGACACAGACCACCCACTGCATGAGGCGCTGGACGCAGTTAAGGGTCAGCGACTGATAAGAGGGAAATCATGGATGGCTCAGGCGGAGGATACGATCAGACAGGTGTGCATCTTGGAGAACATTAGACGAGGAGAGGAGTGGGTCAGAGTGTTAGCGGAGCAATCAGACTTGTGCAGAGTTATAATCACATTGGGCCGGGAGTGCAGGCAGTGGCCAGCAGGGGCCACGGAAGTGGAAATCCAGCAACTAGTTCAGGATAATGCTCGCCCGGGTGATGTGATTATCTACACAGATGGTTTGGTGTTGAGAGGTAGGAGAAGTGCCTGGGGATTCTTAGCAAAAGCTAATGGTTGACGTTTGGTGCAGGAGAGCCTGGGGTATGATACCACAACATCTAGCTTAAGAATGGAGGTGGAGGAGGTCAGTGCAGCTTTCTGCTGGATGGAGAACACGATACATACACATATCATGATTTTGACTGACTCGGAAAGCATGCTGAGGAGGGTGAGGACAGGTAGGCTTCATGCAGAGTGGCTTGCTTCGCTTCGGAGGTCACGGGTGGCAAGCATCACCTGGATCTTTTCTCCGGGGCATGCCGGTGTGCTGGGGAATGAACAGGCGGACAGATTGGCTGGCTCAGCAAAACTTGGTGGAGTATTGATGCATGACAAGGCAGACGTGGTTGCGGCTGAGAGGAAAGGCGAGGCAGACATATAATCAGATTGCTACTGGAAATATTGGTGTTGGAACTCTTCGCTGGCTGCTGAGGATGGGGACGGGGCGCTTATGGGAATGCCCCGAATGCTGTGATGTTGGTTCCTAAATCAATCAATCAATCAATCATGTGTGTGTGCATCTCTCTCTCTTTCTTTCTCCATACCTTTTCTCTCCTATCTGTGTTGTTTTGAGGGGTGAGAAGAGTGAATACTACAAAAGTAAAATGATCCTAGGAAACTTTCTATTAGCACACAACCATAACATGGGAGTATGCATGGTGAAGTGGTTAAGCTGCCTGCCTCATGCTTTGAAGGCCTGGGGGTTCGTTCCCCAACTGTTTTGTTTAGACCACTAGTGACATTTTTCTGGAGACTCCTGGAGAGAAGGGATGGTCATTGCTGGAGCTATAGAGTTCATGCTTTGTGTGATGCTCTCAATAGGCCACTTATCATTCTGCACAGAGAGAGGGGGGGGGGGGGGGAAATAGTGCAGTAAGTCGATCCTCTCAACTTCAGTTCTATTTTAAAGTACACAATCATAATTTACACAGAGATAATTTATACACATTAACAGATCTGACTTCCAGGATCCTGTGGTTATTTGCTGTTGCATGTCGGTTCTTATGCTTTATATTCTTTTTTTTTAAGAATGGTGTTGTTGAACCCCTTACATTCTCAGTCTCAGAGAGTATGAATAAACTGCCATATGAGTTGGGCAGATGTAATGCTTCTGATGCTGACTCTGATGTTGAGAACAATCGCATTTACTATGAGCTACTGGGTGAGTCATTTGAATCCAGCACTGTGTAGTCTTAGGTCAGGGTTGAAGTCAAAGACCCTGTTTACATGCCATGTAGCAGATTGGGCAAATGATCTGTGACGAAGTCTCCAGCTTCCCCATCATATTTTGCTTAAATTGGGGATATATCTCTTTAAACCCTTATGTATTTTTGTATGACTTTATATATATATATATATGTCATTGGCACCTTGCCGTCTTGACAGACAATAGTTTGTGCTTTAAAAAGGCATAATAACTTTTAACTATGGCGGTAGCGAGTGTGACTGATAAGGCCAATTTGCGCTCACAGTCACAGTGGGTGCATGTGAACACGTGGTCATTTCCACCATCATGCACCATCTTACGTCTCAAACGCTTGGTGTGTGACTTTTCTGCAATAATTTTCTCCTTTGACTTTATTCCATTTCTGATATTTGCCCTCCATGCAACACGTTCAGCGGCGACTTGCTCCCAATGTGCATTATCAATGCCTGTATCAATCATTTCCCGCTTACACACATCTTTGTATCGTAGTAGAGGCCGACCCTGAGATCTCTTACCCATCTGTAATTCACCAAAAAAGATATCCTTTGGTATTCTACCATCATCCATCCTCCTAAGATATATATATATATATATATATATATATATATATATATATATATATATATATATATATATATATATATATATATATATATATATATATATATATCAAAGTAAAATATTGACCTTATTCTGGTCACCATGTCACAATGCTTTGTGTTTTCTTTCCCTTTTTGCATGAACTCCATGCATAATTCATTTATTCCAAATGCTTTTAACCTGCTTCCAGCATTCTTCTCTATACACCTTGTCTACTAATTGTTGCAGGACCTGGTACTTATTAGAGATTTTATTAGAAATTGTGACTGTACATTTTTCCTTAGTTTCTTGATTTCTGAGATATCCTACACTTGATTGATTTCCAAATTTATAAAATGTTCTGTATGTCTTGATTTGCAAATTAATTTTACTTATCAGCACATGGTGTTCTTAATCTACATCTGCACTTCTAGAAACTTGTACTTCATGTAGAGATTATCAAAATTTCTGGTTAATAAAGATATGAAAAGATTGCTTTTCTGTATTATGGTCTAGTTTGCTGAAAATGGGAAGTAGGGGTGTGTCACAATTATCTCACAAAAGATGTTAATATGATAGCAGACTATTGTTAAAAAGTTAGTCACATATCCTTTACAGGACGTAGCAGTCAACCCCAGTTGTTTTTGGCTGTTTGTGATTTCGTGGCAAGTTTACGATCAGTAGTTTGCGATCAGTAGTTTGAAATTGCTTTCTGAATGACCGGCACCCATACCATTTCATAAAATACCAACGTAAGGCAGTCTGCTGCCAAATCATCTATCAAATTAAAGAGTGTTGTTTAGGGCAGATACGGGAAGTTGCTTAAGACAAAGAATAATTCCCTGGCACTTAATCAATTAATGCCTTCTCTGTTTCTTTAGATTGCCTTAGGGTCCCTCTTCATTGTCCTCTGTATAGTCTGAGAACAGCTTTGTTTGACATGTGTATAGATTTGTGTCACTTCTATACTGTTTAGTATAAATTGAAAATGCAAGTATTATAGTATTTCATTTCCCCAACTACTTCTGTTGACTTTCCCCATTTCATACATAATTCTAACATTTAAATTGCCAGTTCTGTACATTTCCCTAGATAAGTCAGTGATCCAGACACCTTACAGCTTTCCTCCAATTGCATAATAATTCTTCTAGAAGAGCCTTCTTTCACTTTGATTGGCTAAGTTATTTTTCTCTCCTTTTCCATAGACTTGTTCATGATTGTAATTTGCTGCTAAAGTTCTCTACTGGATGATGTCACCAGTGCCTCACCAGCCTTCCTTGGTCACCTCTTTGACATTCAATATTGCTGCCCTTATGGGGGGCCCAGTAACACATGGGCATGCCTGAGTTCTAGTGAGAGATAATAGTGTCTTTGTTAGTATTACATGTTCTGTTAACATGGCGTAATATTAACATGTGTTATATTATTATTGTTCTGTTAGCATGGTGTTATATTATTATTGTTCTGTTAATATAGCATTATATTACTATTGTTCTGTTAACATGGTGTTATATTATTGTTGTTCTGTTCACATGATATTATATTATTATTGTTCTGTTAACATGGTGTTATATTATTGTTGTTCTGTTCACATGTTATATTATTATTGTTCTGTTCACATGATGTTATATTATTATTGTTCTGTTAACATTGTGTTATATTATTATTGTTCTGTTAACATGGCATTATATTATTGTTGTTCTGTTAACATGGCATTATATTATTATTGTTCTGTTAATATAGCATTATATTACTATTGTTCTGTTAACATGGTGTTATATTATTGTTGTTCTGTTCACATGATGTTATATTATTATTGTTCTGTTAACATGGCGTTATATTATTATTGTTCTGTTAACATGGCATTATATTATTATTGTTCTGCTAACATTGCGTTATATTATTTTTGTTTCTATTAACATGGTGTTATATTATTATTGTTCTTTTAAGATGGTGTTATATTATTATTGTTATATTATTATTATTCTGTTAATATCATTCTGTCATGGTGCTATATTGTTATTGTTCTGTTAACATGGTGTTATATTATTATTATTCTGTTAACATGGTGTTATATTATTATTGTTCTGTTAACATGGCATTATATTATTATTGTTCTGTTAACATGATGTTATATATTATTGTCCTCTTCATATGGTGTTATATTATTATTGTTCTGTTAACACAGCGTCATATTATTATTGTTCTATTAACACGGCGTTATATAATTATTGTCCTGTTAACATGGCATTATATTATTATTGTTCTGTTAACACTGTGTTATATAATTATTGTTCTGTTAACATGGCATTATAATATTATTGTTCTGTTAACACATTATATTATTATTGTTTTGTTAACATAATATTTTATTATTTTTGCTCTGTTAACATGGTGTTATATTATTATTGTCCTCTTAACTTGGCGTTATATTATTATTGTTCTATTAACATGGTGTTATATTATTATTGTTCTCTGTGGTGTTATATTATTATTGTTCTATTAACGTGGTGTTATATTATTATTGTTCTCTGTGGTGTTATATTATTATTGTTCTATTAGCATGGTGTTATATTATTATTGTATTATTATTATTGTTCTGTTAACATTGTGTTGTATTATTCATTTTCTCAGTTGCAAGAAATGAAATAAAAGACTACATTAGTGTTAACAACGCTACGTGTGCTATCTCCTTGATCAAAGTACTCAACTACGAAAACATGCCTGTACTACAGTTTGACATTCTGGCCTACAATACGATAAATGATGATTCCGTGATGCGCAAAAAGCGTGAAGTCAACCCAAGCATCCAGCCGGTGATTGTTCATGTGGAAAATAGTAATGATAATGCAACAGTTTTTTCATAGACTTCTTACAAGGAATGTGAGTATCTTTGTATTGTATTTTCTTGGATATTACATATTAAAAATAGACAGCTATTGAACATCATTAAAAAAGAAGGTCTATACTGAAAATATTGTAGTGCAAGAGCAAGAGAAAAATAGAGTGTACTAAGAAAAACTACACAACACAAGCATGCAAGGACATAGAGACGCAGACATATGCTTGATGAAGAGAGTTCCTAAGAGTAGGAGACAGTGGGGACTCATAATAAGACTACTTCAATAGCAGTCTTTTGCACTGACTGAGCAAATGAATGAATGAATTTCATATTATCTGGCAAACTTTTAGCAAAGAACATAAGTTCTGGACCTTAGTTTAGTTAGTTTAGTTCAGTCGTTGGATCAACATCACGGCACACGGGTTTAACTCATAAGTGCTCCGTTTTCCTCCTAACTCAAACCTGAGTGGAGAAACTCAGCTCAATGCACGAACTCTGTAGCATCAGCGAGGACCCTGAAATACCTTTGGGTAGATTTTTAACTCAAAATTTTGCCCGGGCTGCACCGTTAGGCTACTCTTTTTCGATTACTTTTACTCTCTTTCTTTACTCAATTTCCAACTGCCAAGGGATTTTTTTACGTGCGCAACAATACACACTGGCATCCGATCTCACTACCCAAAGACCAGGGGAAATTTTATTACTGGAAGTCCACATGAAAAAAATCCCGGTCCTCGCTGGGGGGCTTGAACCCAGGACCTCCAGCACTCGAGGCGAAAACCATACCTCAAGACCACTCAGCCCTCTTCTGGACCTTGAAAAGAATTAAGGATTATAGCTGTAGAATAGAAGTAGAATGCAGTCAGCAAGTGTTAGCTGCAAGTGATAGCTTGACTGTTTGCATAATATATTTGTTGAACCAAAGCTGAGGAAGACCCAACGTTACTTTTACGGGATGGTCCTGGAAGCAGTGCAGTAGCATAGCAGTTAGTGAGTTTGATTGCTAAGGACAGTGGTCAGGTTCACTCACCAACACTGCCAAGTTTATTTTTTCTTTCCCTGCCGATATGGCATTGGGCCTCAGCTGAAGGTATGAATATCCTAGCTTATCAGACACATTGCAGCCACACATCATTTTCTCAATGTATAAGGAAGAGGGTGAAGGAATGTTACAGAACTGGCAATATTTGAATACAGGTGGCGAACCCTTGTCTAACAGCGCTCATGACAGTATCACTATAGCTCCCTACAACTATGCCAATATTCCTGCTATATTACCTTCATGTTTAACCAGTTTTGGCTTCAGTCTTCTCTGTTTCATGTGCTTATTTTCTACAATGTTAAACCATATTTTATCTCCAGGTTTGATCATATCTTACCCCCTTATATATAGGACTTCCGGTGGTGAACATGGAGGGTAGGCATTGAAATGAAGGCCTCTGGAGTGTTTATGCTCGTGGCTACCGTTTGCATTCGCATTTTCCTCATGTTGGACTGGAAGTGTATGGTTCCGTCGCCCTGCTACTGAGTTGAGTGCGTGGCGCGGCACTGT
Source organism: Cepaea nemoralis (assembly GCA_014155875.1). Classification (NCBI taxonomy): domain Eukaryota; kingdom Metazoa; phylum Mollusca; class Gastropoda; order Stylommatophora; family Helicidae; genus Cepaea; species Cepaea nemoralis. The sequence continues at coordinate 420,399 of JACEFZ010000049.1, read as the reverse complement.
GTGCTGTGAATTTCATGTGAAATGCTTTTACATCTACTCGAGGTTGTTTAGAGCATGAACTGCATGTTTGGAGCTATGGCGGCTGGCTATGGCGGCTGGCTATCTCGCAGAATTGACTGGTTTTTGCCTTATGCAGAAATTTGTGGCTGCTGGTCTTCTAGTGACTGCCGCTTCCGTCGATGATGAACTGTATTTTCGTGGAGGACTTTTGTGTTGGCATTCAGGTGACGGCATTATGTACGAGTGAAATGTTTTTAACATCTGTCCAATTTTGTTTGTGGTGTGAACTGCATGTTCGGAATTAATGGCTTAGCTGGCTAGAAAACATCTAGAAATGGAACAACAACATCTAGAAATATCTAGACTGTGTAGGTGAACATCTTGAAAAACATCCAGATGGAAAAATGTCTGCTGCTTCCATCAAAGTTGTTCATTTCGTGGAGAACTATTGTGCTGGCATTCTGGCGGCGGCATTATGTACAGTAAAATTCTTTTACAATCTACCCGCAGTTGTTTGTGGCGTGAACTGAGAACTGCATGTTCGGGGAAATGGCGCGGGGTTGCCACTTTTCTTTGACAGAAAACATCTAGAAATGCAACAAACAACATCTAGAAATATCTAAACTTTGTAGGTGAACATCTAGAAAAACATCCAAATGGGAAAATGTCTGCCGCTTCCATCAAAGATGAACTGTACGTTTTGTGGAGGACTTTTGTGTTGACATTCTGGCGGCTGCTTTATGCACAGGGAAATGCCTTTACTATCTTTCCATGGTTGTTTGTGGCGTGAACTGTATGTTCGGGAAAAATGGCATAGCTGGCTTTGTCACAAAACGGACTGGTTTTGCCTTATGCATTAATGTGTGGCTGCTGGTTTTCTAGGGATTACCGCTTCCATCGAAGGTGAACTGTATTTTTCGTGGAGGACTTCTGTGTTGACATTCTGACGGCGGCATTATGCACAGTGTACCTGTGCGAGCTGTTGGTTGTCGGTTGGTCCGGCTGTTGGTCCTGTCTTTTCCACTTTTCACATGGGGCAGTGAGAAGCATTTTATGTGATATTCACTGGCACAGGAACGGAGCATAATGGGGACAACCCGTTGCTGTGAAGTTGGAACCACGACTAACTAATATATATATATATATATATATATATATATATATATATATATTATATATATATATATATATATATATATATATATATATATTCACTCACCAGACTAGAGGAATTTATTCAGAGTGAAATTCATGTGAAGATCATTGTTAATTTTCATCTTTCCAACAGAATATCTGTTGTCAAAATGCATCTATCTACGCTGGCTGACAAGACTCGCGTGCAGTTCACGTGCAGTCTGACGTCACACAGATGATGTGAAGATGTATATATCTCTGTGTGTGTGTATATATATATATATATATATATATATATATATATATATATATATATATATATATATATATATATAAACCGGCAGAGTTATTTTTCCTTGAGTTAGACAGGAAGCAGTGTTAATCTCCCTTGGCGACCAATAGACCTATAGTGTAAACCGATAGTTGTGTGAGTGTGTAGGTAGGGTCACAGAAAGTGAAAGTTCAAAGTCGTTTTTCTTCTATGAAATAAAATTTTGTTGCGTATCTCTTACGGGACGTTGCAGTCAACACCAGCATTTTTCAGCTGCTGTTGATGTACTAGGCAAGTGTTACGTTCAGTAGTTTGCCACTGCTTTCTGAACGACCGGCTCCCATACCAGCACGTTATAACACAACGCGATACGGTCTGCTGCACAAATTGGTCGCAGTTGAGCTTCGAACGCCTGGTACCCGGCTCACAAACCGCATTCGCAAGCCTTTAGCCACGGATATGTCATGTCCCTTTTAAAGGATAAACTTACACACAAAGATTAATATCTCGGCTTAAAATTGACCTACAGACTTGAATAAGGTAAAGAGCTATCCAACTACGCAGGTTGTATAATTAAAAAGCAATTTATAAAAAGTTACTAAAGTGGCTAAATCAAACCTAAATTTAAAAAAACACTGATTAATTATGTGTAGATATTGTTTCATATCTTAAGATAGTTTGTAGAGTTGTTCCAAAGATTGGATGAGCAGTTGATGTTTATCTTCATTTATTTAAACAGTGACTGGTCCTATGTGTCTGTGAGGGGCTTCACTGAGGTCAAACAAGATGGCAGTCTAACAAGTTGCAGAGGAAGAAAACAGCCAGCATTGAACTTACTTTTGTAATACTTAAAATGTTGCTGTTCATTGGATGTAGAAAAGCTGGGAATATAATCTTACCACAGTGAAAGTCTATGTATGCCACTGAACTTGTTAAAAAGTTAATTAATTATAAATAAACAGTTTGCAAGATGTTAGAGGAGTTGATTCTTGTTTTGTAAATAATCATGTTTAGAATATGAATCGTACAGGCTTGTATATCTTTTTCTTCTGCTGGTCATCTCCCAATGAAGCATAAGTTCTCGTCATGAACCTGGCTTTATATTACATCTTTCTGAACATTAGTCGCTTGTATACAGAGCGACGCAACAAGCACTGTGTCACTATTTACTAGTAGTATATAACTCCAAACCCAGGAGTGAAAATACACACACACACACATATATATATATACTAGCTGCCCGGCCCGGCTTCGCCCAGGCTCTGGCGGGGATGTGTGTCTGTGTGTGTGTGTGTGTGTCTGTCTGTCTGTGTGTGTGTGTGTGTGTCTGTCTGTCTGTCTGTCTGTCTGCTTGTCTGTCTGTCTGTCCCGGCCCGGCTTCGCCCAGCCCCTGGTGGGGATCTATCTATCTATCTATCTATCTATCTATCTATCTATCTATCTATCTATCTATCTGTCTGTCTGTCTGTCTGTCTGACCCGGCCCGGCTTTGCTCAGCCCCTGGTGGGGATCTATCTATCTGTCTGTCTGCTTGTCTGTCTGTCTGCTTGTCTTGTCTGTCTGACCCGGCCTGGCTTCGCCCACTCCTGGCGGTCTAAGATAAATCCATTATTTGTAATGAACACTGGTATTAAAAACATAAAAAGATGTGTTAGAAAATTTTCACTATTTAAATAGATGCATTACTTTAATGATAATTATGAAAATGCCTTAAAGATTGTATCATCATTATTTATTATAACTCATATGCCTGTAAATAACTATAGACAAAGAGTTTATAAATCTTTGGGGGAAAAACCCCCCGCATTTTAACAGTATTTTAACAGGCGTGCTGCGTGTAAGGTATGCATAAAGTATGAACAACACACACAAAATTAACTTAAGAATGTCCTTCCAGACACCATGTGCTCTCTTTCACTAAAATAGAAAATTAGATTTTTAACTAACTATTGCATTTCATCTGAATCTGATAAAGGGCACACACACACACAAACAAATATTGTCTACATATATAGTAGAGGATATTGAAATATGGTACATGGCCAAAAGAAAAAGGGCAACCTGAAACTACTAAACGTAAATGCTGGGTACTTCAAAGGATAGGCTTCTTCTTTTTTTAGACAAAAAAAAACAACCTGCATTTTAACAGGCGTGCTGCGTGTAAGGTATGCATAAGGTATGCACACCCACAACATTGAATGAAAAATGTGATGTTGACACACACGCTGCCAACTTTTTTTTTTAAACAAAAACAAAATCGCTGGGGCCCATACGGGGAAGCAAAGAATAGTAATACTGTTGCCTACCATGCATGTCGTAAGAGGCGACTAAGGAGGCTATGGTTCCGTCGCCCTGCTACTGAGTGAGTGCGTGGTGCGACACTGTGAGCTGAGAGTTTCGCGTGGAATGCTTTTACATCTGTCGGTGGTTGTTTGTAGTGTGAACTGCATGTTTGGAACGATGGCGGCCGGCTGTTGCTGGATTGACTGGTTTGCCTTTTCGGCTCACGGGTGCATTTTTCAGGAGACTCCTGGGAGTCACCGCTGGAGCTACGGAGTTCATGCTTTGTGCAGCGCTTTCGGTGGGTCGTCCTGCGGAAAGAGACCAAGCCATATGGGATAAAACCCAGGTCAATGAAGTCTTTCTGGTGGTTGCCGTTTCCATCGACGATGAACTGTATTTTTCATGGAGGACTTTTGTGTTTACATTCTGGCGGCGGCATTATGCACAGTGTACCTGTGCGGGCTGTTGGCTTGCCGATACTCCTGTCTACTCCATTGTTCACATTGGGCAGTGAGGAGCATTTTATGTGATATTCACTGGCACAGGAACGGAGCAATATGGGGACGACCTGTTGCCGTGAAGTTGGAACCACGACTAACTAACTAAAATCGAGAATATACCCATTTAATTGTGTACTGACCTTCTCTCTACCAAGCGAACGAAAAAAACAAATGCTGCGATTACTTTAAAAGTTCCACTCCGAAAAAAAGTAAAATTCTGACGTATCTAAAATAAATCCATTATTTTTAATGAACACTGGTTTTAAAAACATAAAAAGATGTGTTAGAAAATTTTCACTATTTAAATAGATGCATTACTTTTATGATAATTATTATGAAAATGCCTTAAAGATTATATCACTATATATTATAACTCATATGCCTGTAAATAACTATAGAAAAGAGTTTATAAATCTGTGAAAACAATGCAACAATCTATACATAAAATAATAGTGATGTTATTAAAAGTGATGACCCTTGAAATAACTTTTCTTATGTTAAGTCCCCTTGATAAATATTAGCTGCCCGGCCCGGCTTCGCCCAGGCTCTGGCGGGGATCTATCTATGTATCTATGTATCTATCTATCTATGTATCTATCTATATATATATCTATCTATATATATATATATCTATCTATCTATGTGGAGCATCTCATTTAATTCATCATCAATCAACTCATTTAATCTATAGCCAGGGGACGTAACTTAAGATATAACAATGGTACTAAAGGTTATATCCCTTTTTGTCATATATTTTTATATTTTCTTATGTTCAGTCATGTAATTACAAAATTAAATTTTAGGAAGGTAATAGCTGATAGCTGATAGATAAAACTATCACAGTTGGTTGCACAGGAATGAAAGGAAAACGTGTAGAAAATTTCATCTCAAGCGGTTGGACCGTTCGCGAACGCATAAAGGACGGACATACATACATACATACATACATACACACAAAGATTTATATATATATATATATAAATATATATATTGTTATATTATAATAGACCGGACGTCTAGACAATATGTCCCATAATAAATAGACTGCGTATGTACAATTACAAATGCTCAAGCTCACACACGTACAACTTTCTCTCTCTTACATCTAAGCGTCTGTCACACTCACTTCTATGCGTTCATACAGTTGTTGAGTTGAGTTGAGTTAAGAACTGACATCACTGCACTCAGGACATTCCCATATGCACTCCGTCCCCTTGTTCAACAGCCTGTGAAGAGTCACACTACTAATCGTTCCACCGCTATCTGATTGAAAGTTCTCCTGGTCTTCCCTCTCAGTTTTGAGCCTACCAGAACTCCTGCCATTCCCCTGCAATCTTATCCTTTCCACATACGGGTTCTCAATCTGTTCCTCCACCTTTCCCATCTGGTCCCACAGGTGCACAACCACCTCTCCATTGTCCATAGATAATCGACTACCAAGAGGTTCATTCCCCCGCACTCCCTCATGGCTAGGGCAACAGAATCATACAATTCTTACAATCTTCTTCTTCTTCTTCTTCGTTCATCCGGAGTTTTTTTTTCGGATGTGATTGCGTTGTGCCTGTTTACAGCAGAGCTGCGTTCTTGCGCCGTTAGGCCGACACATCCGACTTCTGCGGGCATTTGTTGACCGGGTTAACCTTCCCGGGGTTTTCTTAGGACATTTGACTCTCACTGTTGTGGTGTTATCCCCCATCCCAGCTGGTCCATATAGAACAGCCAAAGATCCTGGTCAGCCCTCAAGGGAAGTCAGGGGCAGACCATGGGCATTCCCCGCCATCCAAGGAGGCTTCCATACTTGCAGAGCCGATACATAGCGCTCTGGTACTGGGCTCACCCAAGGAATCGTCACGTCCTGCACATGGCTGCTTAGCCTCACTTCCGTATATTGGGCCTTCCGTTCACCATAGGCTGTTCTTCCGGAAACCAGAAGTATGCAGTCTGCAGATGACATCCACACAGTGAGCTTTCGATTCGGACTTTCCATGTAATGGATTTGCTATCCAAGCAATATTCCATTTCGTGCCACTAGGACACTTTTCCACCTTTTATGAAGCCCACACAGTGGGCTTTTGATTCAGACTTTCCACGTAATGGATTTGCTATCCAAGCAATATTCCATTTCATGCCACTAGGACACTTTTCCACCTTTTATGAAGCCCACACAATGGGCTTTTGATTCGGACTTTCCACGTAATGGATTTGCTGTCCAAGCAATATTCCATTTCGTGCCACTAGGACACTTTTCCACCTTTTATGAAGCCCACACAGCGAGCTTTCGATTTGGACTTTCCACATAATGGATTTGCTATCCAAGCAATATTCCATTTCATGCCTCTGGGTCTTCATGCACCTTTAAATGTCAACCTGTATGTAGTTAAAGTAAGCTGCGGTCAACTTGAGCTTGTTGATATCTCCATAGAGCTTGTCCTCAAATGAAGCAGGTGTGGGCCAAAATATCTTTCTCTGTTCTGCATACGTTGGGCAATCCTGCAGCAAATGTTTTGCTGTCATTTTTCCAGTTCTACAATTACATTCATCGGTATCTCCTATCTTTAGTTTATTGAACAAGTGGTATTTCAGCCTGTTATGTCCTGTGCGGAGTCTGAAGATTGCTACTTGTTCTCTTCGGTCGAGTTTGTAATATGCATCATCCTTCTGATGGCCTGGATGCTCTGATTCCCATTTGGTTCTATAAGTGCTTTTTATCAACCTCTTTGCCTCATTATAGGTTATGTCTATGTCAGGCTGTGGTAGTCGTCCGCCCTCTTTTGCCAGTCTGTCAGCCTCTTCATTTCCAGGTATACTGCAATGTGATGGGATCCACTGTATTACAACTTTTTTAGATTTCTGGCATAGACCATGGAGTGCTGCTCTTAGGTCAGTTAGTTCTGTGCTGTTATTGCTCTTCAGTATTGAGACAGCTGACTTTGCATCTGTGAAGATAGCTATTTGCTTCTCTTTATTTTCCTCCATCAGGAGCATTTCTGCTGCAGTTTTCAAAGCCTCTACCTCCGCTTTGAAGTTACTTGAAAATTTTCCAGTTGCCATTGAATGTGTATTTTTTTCACTCCATTTTTTAAATTTAGGAGAATTCCTCCTCCTCCATTCTCTATTGAATTTTTGGCTGATCCATCTGTATATGCATGGGTCCAATTCCTGCTTGGGTAATGTTCTTTTATGTAGTTTAGGGTTATTTCTCTTCTTTCGGTTTCATGCTGAGTGTTCTTTTTCTCAATACCAGGAATGTTTTCTATCATCTCAGGCAGTTGCTGCTGTCTCCAAGCTGGGAACTTGTGTGCATTGTGTATGGGCTTGACTGTTGATATGTTAAGTATAGGATCTGCCCTAATCCTTCGTTTTGCAGTTTCTACAAAGTTGCTACGCTTCAGTCTTCCCTTTCCAAAGCCATTAAATCTGTTGTACATAGGGTGGTCTGTCAATCTTCTAAATTTTTCTGCTTGTTGCTGGGCTCTGCTATCTCTTCTATCCTGCATTGGTTGTAAACAAGTGATCTTTTCTAGTTCATTAATAGGCGTTGTCTTCAGGCTTCCAGTTATGATTCACATTCCTTGGTTTTGGACTCTACTTATTTTGTTAAAGTTCGACTTAGCTGCTGTTGCCCAAGCTGCAATGCCATATTCCAGTACTGGCCTCACCCGTCCAGTATATAACTTCTTGAGAACTTTCTCATCTGCTCCCCACGTTGTACCAGCAAGCTTTTTCATGATTGCCATTCTCTGCCTTGCTCTTGTTCGATTTTTCTCAACCTGTGTCTTCCATGTCAGGCGACGATCAAAGGTGACTCCTAGATAGTTTGGATTTTCTTCATGGGGCAATATTTTTCCATTCGATACCAGCTTAGGTTGCTGAGTTTTATTTGAGAGGTAGAACACTGTGCATGTTGTTTTCTCCTCACTTATCTTCACTAGCCATGATTTTGACCAGTCCTCTAGCGCTAATAAGGCTTGCTGTATTTTGCTGTTAGCTGTACTAATATATTCTTCAGATGTCCATATGGCTAGGTCATCTGCAAAGGAGGATGTGTGTACTCTGGCTGGGAAATTTTCTGTGATGTCATTTATATATGCTAGGAATAATGTTGGTGAAAGAACTCCTCCTTGGGGGACACCTTGCTCCAGCAGCATCATTTTGCTTGTTTGTCCTTGTACTTTTGTCCTGGCAGTTCTGTTCTCAAGGTAGTGGCTGATCCATTTATACATTTTCCCACAAATATGCATGTTTTGCAGTTTTACTTTCAGTCCTTCCTTCCATACTTTATCAAATGCTTTTTCTAAATCTATCCAGACTGCTAGTGTGTGCTTTTTCTCTTGGAAGGCATCCTCTATTTCCTGAGCTATATAGGTTATTTGATCTTCAGTGGATCTGTACTTTCTGAATCCTGCTTGGTGTGGTGTTAAGAGTTTGTTTTCTTCCAGATGCCATGTTAGCCTGCCATTGATAATGCGTTCCATTAATTTTCTTACACAGCTAAGTAGACTGATAGGTCGATAGCCATTTGGTTCTTCCAGGTCTTTTCCTTTCTTTGGGACTGGTATTAGTATAGCTTCCTTCCATGCCTGTGGGACTATTCCTCTCTTCCAGCTGTTATTTAGGACTGCTAGTAGTTTCTTCTTTGCCTTGGTGCCTAGTCCTATTAGCATTTCATTTGTGATTCCATCCTTTCCTGGTGATTTCTTCTTTTTTAGGGTATTCATTGCCTGTTCCATTTCTTCCATTGTTAGATTTGCCATAATATATTCTGCTGCTGTCTCTGTATTTCTATGATGTATCTGTTTGTCTTTGATTGCTTTCTTCTGTTCGGTTATAATATCAATGTGGTTTGCATTTGCATAGTGTTCCATTAGTGCATTTGCAGCCTTTTTTCCTGTAAGCAAGGCATTTCCTTGTTTAATTGTTATTTGTTTGTTTCTAGGTCCTTCATTGTTCATGGCTTTCACTAGTTTCCATAGTTTGTTTCCATCCCTGTCAAAATTCAGGTTTTCTGTTTTTTCCCTCCAACAATCTCTTGTTGTTTGATTTACTGTTCTTTTATATTTTGCTGAGATGGCTTTGAGAGAGATGTTTGCTTCAATTGTTTGTTCTCTCTCTGCTGTCTTCCTGGCATCTTCAACTTTGTCCTCCAAACTTTGTAGTTCTTCAGTCCAGTATGGTTTGTAATTTTTCCTTGCTCCTCTTGGAATGGACTCAGTGGCTGCCTGTATTATCGCTCTGTTTAGACTTTCCACCATTTGCTTTATGTTGCCATATCGTGTATTTATGTTTTCACAATATTTGTCTGTTAGTATGGCAAATCTGTCCCAATCTGCTCGTTTGTAATTCCAGCGGGGCAAGGGTTTTTGCTCCTGTGGAACATACTCCATATTCATTTCAAGCTTGATTGGTCTGTGGTCACTACCTGCTAATTGGTCCAGCACATGGCGATCGATTTTGTGGAGGATGTCTCCTGTGCAGAAAGCTAAGTCTGGAGTAGAAGTGGTAAGCCATCTTCTGGAGTAGAAGCTCGGTGTGTCATCCGCTTTGTTGAGTAGATGGAGATTTGAGTCTATTTCCCAGTCCTCCAATTCATCACCTCTTTTGTCAGTATCTGGGTATCCCCATCTTTCTGAACGGCTATTAAAGTCTCCGACAATAATGCAGTTTGTGTCAGTTATTTTCATGTTTGAGAGTGTAAGGTCCTTATCTGCTGGGCTATACAGATTGTAGATTCTTATTTTCACGTCCTTTATCATTATATCAACACCTATAATTTCCGTTTGGTTGTCAGAGATCACAGATACTTCGCTGCAAGGTATTGTATTTCGTGTAAGTATTAGAACTCTTCCTTTGTGTCCTTCGCGGTCGAAACGTGTGGCCTGATATCCTCTGACTGAGAATTTGTGATTGGCGTTGAGGTGTGTCTCTTGAATGCATGCCACATCTATTCTATCTTTATGAAGACGCTGTGTTAGGGAGTCTTTCTTCTTGTAGACTCCTTCGGCATTCCACTGTAGTATGTTGAGTGTCCGGGGTATTTGGTCAATAGCTCTTAACCTACTCCTCTGTGCCTTGACTCCACAGCACAAGGGAAGGTGACCACCAGTAGTCATGGGTGGACCCCCTCGAGGCAGGGGGCCCAGCACTATCACCGCCTGATGGGACTTCACGGGATTAGCACCATATCGATTAATTTTGATTTGTGACATCATGAATTAAGTTACGTTGCACTGCTTTGTCAAGCCTGTGGCTCAGTACATCCGATTTCGACAAGCATTTATTCGGGATGCTTTTCCTAACCTTTGACTGTCCCCAGTCTACCTACAAGGCAGCAGGTTTTACGTTGCACTGCTTTGTCAAGCCTGTGGCTCAGTACATCCGATTTCGACAAGCATGTATTTGGGGTGCTTTCCCTAGCCTTTGACTGTCCCCAGTCTACCTACAAGGCAGCAGGTTTGTGTGTCTCTTAGTCTGGTCCCTCTCCTTTGACCTGTCCGACATGGGTGGCCCTACCAGTAGCTGTGCTACCGTCGGCATAGCTCTTGGGGTCATTGGGACGCACAAGCCCCTCTACCTCGTCACGGTGGACACACAGCAGAGGGGATTCTTACAATCTGTGACCTCTGAAGCGAGGTGAGCCATTCCACACAAAATATTCCTTTCTGCACTTAACTTAGCATACTCATTGAGTCCGTGATGAAAACAGTGTGTGTTGCAGTGGTCTCCTATAACCAATGGAATGCCGCTGTGACTGCTTCTACCTCCACTCTCATGCTGGAGGTTGTAGCATCATATGCCATACTCTCCCTTTTCAAACATCGTTCATTAACCTTCGCAATGAAACCCCAACCACTCCGCCTGTTTCGCACCACTGACCCATCAGTATAGATCACTATGTCACCTTGATGTGTTTTACTCTGTATCAGTTGTTGCACCTCAAAATCTGTGCGGCCCGCTACCCATTCTCTGCACTCACTGCCCAGTGTTGCTATTACATGTGCCAGTCCGTCCTGTCTGCCGGTATTTCAAACCACTCTTTTTCACAATTGATGGTCTCTAGATCACAAACCTGATGTTTAGATATTTTTCCGCCTGTTCATACAAATATCTAGTCTCTATTTCATTCAGTCGTGTTTATTCCTAAGTCCCTTAATCTAGCTTCAGAACACGTCGTGTCCTGTGGTAGGCTGAACACACACTGTCCAGGTTGTGTTCCCCTCTGTTTTTTTCCTACCTCGTTCACTCATCAAGGGTTATTCCTCCCGAGCTGTGCTCAATCCCATACGACTGGTCTGTTCCTCGTGTGAGCGTGTTTTTCTGCACCCGTTGACTTCGTCCGTGACCTCTAGTAAACGTGTTGGTGTTGTCTTATCTAGCTCTAGGGTTAACTCATGTCTAATTTGTCCTCCATGGTTGTACACGTCTGTCATCTGTACCTATTTACTCTTGTCCACTAATGCTAGTCCAATGTAGAACTGTAACACTACTCATGCTAAGCTCTTTGTGAGACTTGTTCATGATTGGTCGGATTTTGCAACTAAAGTTTTCTACAGGATCCGGTGGCTAGTCTCATGCTAGCCCTCCTTTGTTGACTCTTGACATGCATTGTAAATTACAGAGTTACTATTGCTTATTCCCTCAGGGACCCTGATCAGTTTGTATATACCATTTTGGAATTGTGAAGCAGTTTGCTAGAAGTAAGATGGCATCATCATTTTCTTCTGTGTTCCTACTCCCTGGGGAATGCATCACACCTAGCTATGCACATCTTGAACTCAGATATCATTGTCACCGACTTCACTATGCCTTTGTTTATGTTGTCCATATTCTTACCAGATTTAATCCTTGATAGCAGGCTCCGTCTACTTATGGGTTGATCCTTTTGCCTTAATAGTTGTTCCAGGGCAATAGTCTTACGACCTACTCTGTGCAGTTTCCAACTGTCGTGGAACTTCTCTTGTGTATAACTAGCACGCAGGACCTACTATTTTTTTTAGCCTTATCTGAGAAAGCTAGTATTTGATCTCTGCCCAAGAGCTTAGGGAGAATTTCGATATCATTACAAATAATTTTTCTTGTGATGGGAACTAACCCAGTCACTTATATCATAAAGGCAGACACGAATCTTCTCAGCCATGCTACCTCGCATAAGAGGCTATGATTCCTGCCTTGTGAATAAGTTATGTTTATAGTGTGAACTGTACAACACTCTATTTCTACCCAAGAACAGTGCTTGTTGGTTGCTTCTGAATCCTCTGCAAGACTGAATTTCAACCCTGAAGTCCGATGCATTGGAGTTGAATCACTCGAACCCCAAAAAGGGCTTGCATCTATTGAGTCAGGTTGATGTAGAGACTTTTCTCCAACCCAGAACCCGAGTACTATCTCCATGGGTTCATCATTAGATAAAATGATGAATCATGTGCCATGTTGATAAACGTGGGTGGTTATGTTCCGCATCTCACACGATAACCAGAGTCGTGGATCAACTCTGTTCTTATCTAAACCATGCCATGTGTCCAAGCCATCTTAATATTTACCTCTCTGCCTTTCCCATGTTCTTTTCCCCTCAGTCTTGCCAGTTGTCAACAAGTTCTCTTATTTATTTCTTATTATAAGGTGTCCAAAAAATCTTGACTCTACGTCTAATTTAATAATTTTATGGTTTTAATTTGTTAGGACTTGCTCATTGGTTTTTCAGTCTGTCCGTGGTATTCTTTGCATTTTCCTCAGAAATGTTTTGTCAATATATGCGAGGGGCATTCTGACAGTAATGTACATTGTTTTGCTCAGGAGCTATTTATTCAGAGTATGAAATTTATAAACAATGTACATGGACATGTCGTGTAAACATTGGTATTATTCAGCATAATCCCCATCAACTTGTACGGTTTTATGCCAGCGCAAAAGAAGTGCATGTATTTCTAGCCTGTACCAGATTTTGTCTTGATCATGTAGCCATTTCTTTGCTGCATGAATCACTCCATCATGACACTAAAGTGATCATCATTTTCAAACCTTGTCCCATGGAGTGCATCTGCAAGTGGACCAAATTGATGAAGATCAGAGGGTGCAAAATTGGGACTATAGGGTGAATGTGATAGTACAGTCCAACCCAATTTGGTGATCGCTTTCCGTGTTGCAGGAATTGCATGAGGGCGCACATTGTCGTGAAGGAGAAGCAGGTCTGCTGGATTCTTGTGCAGCCGAAATCAGTGAAAACATTTTCAGTGTCTTAATGTAAGCTTTCAAATTGACTGTCTCTCAACTTGGCATAACACCCACAAGAATCACTCTTTCAATGTCCCTAAAGACGGTGATCATGACCTTCCTAGCTGAAGGAGTTTTTTTGTTTGATTTATTTCTTTGTGGTGATTGCAGATTAAGCCACTCCATTGACTGTCTTTTTGTCTCAGGTTCAAAATGATGTGCCCAGTTTTCGTCACATGTAACGATCTTAGTCAAAAAGTTCTCTCCATCACCATTGAAATGCTCCAACAATTTAGACGAAATTGCTTTTAATTGCAATGGGTGGTCATTTGTGAGACTAGAAACCCACCTTGCACAAACCTTAGAAAATCCTAAAATTTTTAAAACTGCGTTTGCATTACCATTGCTGACTGACAGCTGCAATGCCAATTGTTGAGTAGTGATTCGCCATTCAGTAAGAATAATACCCTCAGCACATTTCGACATATCTGTGTTGGTGGCTGTGTTAGGACGTCCACAGCGTGGCCGAGCAAGCAGCTACGTATCTCCATTTCCTGATTCTTTGATTCTCTGAACCCAGCGATAGACTGTACTCCTTTCGGCCGTAAAACTTAACATACACAATCACATAGACCATTGTGAATGTTCACAGCAGTTTCCTTCTCTGCAGCGAGAAATGTTATCATAGTTTGCTGCTTATAACGTAAGTTGCTAACACGCTCCATTTCAACGGTTTCGGGGAGCCATATTATTTGGCCAGTTGAGTTGCAATTTGGTACACACAATTGGCACATGCCATGTTTGAAGTGTGCAAACTTTCATGCTTCTATCTTCATTATTAGCTGAGAAAAACGACGTGGTGCATTGCTTTCTGAACGACCATCGTATGTATGTTCTGCAGATGACCTTCAAGCTTCCCAGATAGAATGATTTTTGATGAATTCTGCTTTATGAAAATTTGTTTTAAAATCAACTTAAACATGATTCTCTCTCTCTCTCTCTATTGTATCTCTCTCTCTCTGTATCTATGTGTGTGTGGCAGACAACACCCTTATGTGTGTATGGGAAAGAAAGAATACATGTGAGTGAGTGAGAAGAAGAGTAAATGAGCATGTAAGTGGGTAAGTGAAAGGTAATAATAATGTACACGGAAAAAGGAAGGGCAAATGAACTCTCTATATGCTATAAATATCTCCTTTCTATTCCTTGGTCTGAAAGTTTTAGGAGACCTGCTAAACTTATTATGAAAATTTCATTGCAGGTGTTGTACAAATAGGCATGCTTATACATATCTACAGATTAAAATATGTCAGAAATGACAGCAATTCCGTGCAATCTGTGAGTTGTGTAGCTGGGATACATACTCAGCTTTCAAACTTGATTTTAACCCCATGCGCAATTTTCTTCTTCTTTGTTCTTTCTTCAAGAGGAGCGTGCCACGCCAAGTTATGCACCTCAAAGATCAGCGTGTCAGGCTTCAGTGTGCATTTGTGCAAAGGCTTGCTTCGATCCCTCTGATGTGTTTCCGAGATGAAGAGGCAGAGAGAGTGATTTGCTAACCCAGAGTTATGCCGATGGTAGTGCAGCCACTAGTATGATCTCCCATGTCGGACTGTGCAAGAGATAGAAGCATAGAGAAGACTTTCATGGTGAAGTGGTCAAGCCATTTGACTTGAGCTCCGGAGGTTGTGGGTTCGATTCCGGGCTGCGTCCTTCGGTTCATGAGTGAAATTTTTCGAAGACTCCTGTGGGTTGTCGCTAGAACTATGGAGTTCGTGCTTTGTGCGGCACTTTCTGCACTTTAATGAATTAAATCCAATTCGGGGTTGATTTGATTATGATCTGGGCTCCCAGGTCGACCCTGCCTTAATTGGTTTATCAACATCACGGCACACAGGTTTAACCCATAAGTGCTCCGTTTTCCTCTTAACTCAAACCTGAGTCTGGAGAAACTCAGCTCAGTGCATGAACTCCGTAGCATTGGCGAGGATCCTGAAATACTTTTGGTAGATTTTTAACTCAAAATTTTGCCAGGGCAGCGCCGTTAGGCTACTCTTTTTCGATTTCCAACTGCCAAGGGATTTTTGTTTACGTGCGCAACAATACACATAGGCGTCCGATCTCACTACCCAGAGACCAGGGGAAATTTTATTACTATAAGTCCACGTGAAAAAATCCCGGTCCTCACCGGGGCTTGAACCCGGGACCTCCAGCACTCGAGGCGGACACCATACCTCAAGACCATTCAGCTCCCCAAGATGCCTTAATTGGGTACAGACAATGTCTAGGGAAGTAAATGCGACCAGTGTTACACTGAGACCACAATTTATGGTCACCTGTATAGTAGTTGTATGCCTAAAACACACGGAGAAGAGAATTGAAGGCATAGATGAACTAAATGGGGAGAATGGAAACTGGTTGTTTTTGTATTCCGACTCCAATGGATGGCAATGCATTACAGAAGGAAAGCTGAGGTAATGCTGGATCAGTAGCAACAACCATATATGGACTTGAGAGAAGTGACTCGGCTGAGTGCATACCAACTGTCACCGATAAAGCTGAGCAACTGTCACTGATAAAGCTGAGTGAATACCAACTGTCACCGATAAAGCTAAGTGAATACCAACTGTCACCGATAAAGCTGAGTGCATACCAACTGTCACCGATAAAGCTGAGCAACTGTCACTGATAAAGCTAAGTGAATACCAACTGTCACCGATAAAGCTGAGTGCATACCAACTGTCACCGATAAAGCTGAGTGAATACCAACTGTCACCGATAAAGCTGAGCAACTGTCACTGATAAAGCTGAGTGAATACCAACTGTCACCGATAAAGCTGAGCAACTGTCACCGATAAAGCTGAGTGCATACCAACTGTCACTGATAAAGCTGAGTGCATACCAACTGTCACCGATAAAGCTGAGTGAATACCAACTGTCACCGATAAAGCTGAGCAACTGTCACTGATAAAGCTAAGTGAATACCAACTGTCACTGATAAAGCTGAGTGCATACCAACTGTCACCGATAAAGCTGAGTGAATACCAACTGTCACCGATAAAGCTGAGCAACTGTCACCAATAAAGCTGAGTGCATACCAACTGTCACCGATAAAGCTGAGCAACTGTCACTGATAAAGCTGAGTGAATACCAACTGTCACCGATAAAGCTAAGTGAATACCAACTGTCACCGATAAAGCTGAGTGCATACCAACTGTCACCGATAAAGCTGAGCAACTGTCACTGATAAAGCTAAGTGAATACCAACTGTCACCGATAAAGCTGAGTGCATACCAACTGTCACCGATAAAGCTGAGTGAATACCAACTGTCACCGATAAAGCTGAGTGCATACCAACTGTCACCGATAAAGCTGAGTGCATACCAACTGTCACCGATAAAGCTGGGTGCATACCAACTGTCACCGATAATGCTGGGTGCACACCAACAGTGCATACCAATTGTCACCAATAAAGCTGAGTGCATACCAACTGTCACCAATAAAGCTGAGTGCATACCAACTGTCACCGGTAAAGCTGAGCAACTGTCACTGATAAAGCTGAGTACATACCAACTGTCATCAATAAAGCTGAGTGCATACCAACTGTCACCGGTAAAGCTGAGCAACTGTCACTGATAAAGCTGAGTACATACCAACTGTCACCAATAAAGCTGAGTGCACACCAACTGTCACCGATAAAGCTGAGCAACTGTCACCGATAAAGCTGAGTGCATACCAACTGTCACCGATAAAGCTGAGTGAATACCAACTGTCACCGATAAAGCTGAGTGCATACCAACTGTCACCGGTAAAGCTGAGTGCATACCAACTGTCACCGATAAAGCTGAGCAACTGTCACCGGTAAAGCTGAGTGCATACCAACTGTCACCGATAAAGCTGAGTGCATACCAACTGTCACCGATAAAGCTGAGCAACTGTCACCGATAAAGCTGAGTGAATACCAACTGTCACCGATAAAGCTGAGTGCATACCAACTGTCACCGATAAAGCTGAGCAACTGTCACCGGTAAAGCTGAGTGCATACCAACTGTCACCGATAAAGCTGAGTGCATACCAACTGTCACCGATAAAGCTGGGTGCATACCAACTGTCACCGATAATGCTGAGTGCACACCAACAGTGCATACCAATTGTCACCAATAAAGCTGAGTGCATACCAACTGTCACCGGTAAAGCTGAGCAACTGTCACTGATAAAGCTGAGTGCACACCAACTGTCACCGATAAAGCTGAGCAACTGTCACCGATAAAGCTGAGCAACTGTCACCGATAAAGCTGAGTGCACACCAACTGTCACCGATAAAGCTGAGCAACTGTCACTGATAAAGCTGAGTGCATACCAACTGTCACTGATAAAGCTGAGTGCATACCAATTGTCACCAATAAAGCTGAGTGAATACCAACTGTCACCGATAAAGCTGAGTGCATACCAACTGTCACCGGTAAAGCTGAGTGCATACCAACTGTCACCGATAAAGCTGAGCAACTGTCACCGATAAAGCTGAGTGCATACCAATTGTCACCAATAAAGCTGAGTGCATACCAACTGTCACCAATAAAGCTGAGTGCATACCAATTGTCACCAATACAGCTGAGTGAATACCAACTGTCACCGATAAAGCTGAGTGCATACCAACTGTCACCGATAAAGCTGAGTGCATACCAACTGTCACCAATAAAGCTGAGTGCATACCAACTGTCACTGATAAAGCTGAGTGCATACCAACTGTCACCGGTAAAGCTGAGTGCATACCAACTGTCACCGATAAAGCTGAGTGCATACCAACTGTCACAGGTAAAGCTGAGTGCATACCAACTGTCACCAATAAAGCTGAGCATCTGTCACTGATAAAGCTGAGTGCATACCAACTGTCACCAATAAAGCTGAGTGCATACCAACTGTCATCAATAAAGCTGAGTGCATACCAACTGTCACCAATAAAGCTGAGTGCATACCAACTGTCATCAATAAAGCTGAGCATCTGTCACTGATAAAGCTGAGTGCATACCAACTGTCACCAATAAAGCTGAGCATCTGTCACTGATAAAGCTGAGTACATACCAACTGTCATCAATAAAGCTGAGCATCTGTCACTGATAAAGCTGAGTACATACCAACTGTCACAGGTAAAGCTGAGTGCATACCAACTGTCACCAATAAAGCTGAGCATCTGTCACTGATAAAGCTGAGTGCATACCAACTGTCATCAATAAAGCTGAGCATCTGTCACTGATAAAGCTGAGTGCATACCAACTGTCATCAATAAAGCTGAGCATCTGTCACTGATAAAGCTGAGTACATACCAACTGTCACAGGTAAAGCTGAGTACATACCAACTGTCACTGATAAAGCTGAGTGCATACCAACTGTCATCAATAAAGCTGAGCATCTGTCACTGATAAAGCTGAGTACATACCAACTGTCATCAATAAAGCTGAGCATCTGTCACTGATAAAGCTGAGTACATACCAACTGTCATCAATAAAGCTGAGCATCTGTCACTGATAAAGCTGAGTACATACCAACTGTCACAGGTAAAGCTGAGTGCATACCAACTGTCACCAATAAAGCTGAGCATCTGTCACTGATAAAGCTGAGTACATACCAACTGTCACAGGTAAAGCTGAGTGCATACCAACTGTCATCAATAAAGCTGAGCATCTGTCACTGATAAAGCTGAGTGCATACCAACTGTCACAGGTAAAGCTGAGTGCATACCAACTGTCATCAATAAAGCTGAGCATCTGTCACTGATAAAGCTGAGTGCATACCAACTGTCACAGGTAAAGCTGAGTGCATACCAACTGTCATCAATAAAGCTGAGCATCTGTCACTGATAAAGCTGAGTGCATACCAACTGTCACAGGTAAAGCTGAGTGCATACCAACTGTCACAGGTAAAGCCGAGTGCATACCAACTGTCACCAATAAAGCTGAGCATCTGTCACTGATAAAGCTGAGTACATACCAACTGTCATCAATAAAGCTGAGCATCTGTCACTGATAAAGCTGAGTACATACCAACTGTCATCAATAAAGCTGAGCATCTGTCACTGATAAAGCTGAGTACATACCAACTGTCATCAATAAAGCTGAGCATCTGTCACTGATAAAGCTGAGTACATACCAACTGTCATCAATAAAGCTGAGCATCTGTCACTGATAAAGCTGAGTACATACCAACTGTCACAGGTAAAGCTGAGTGCATACCAACTGTCATCAATAAAGCTGAGCATCTGTCACTGATAAAGCTGAGTACATACCAACTGTCATCAATAAAGCTGAGCATCTGTCACTGATAAAGCTGAGTACATACCAACTGTCACAGGTAAAGCTGAGTGCATACCAACTGTCACCAATAAAGCTGAGCATCTGTCACTGATAAAGCTGAGTACATACCAACTGTCACTGATAAAGCTGAGTACATACCAACTGTCATCAATAAAGCTGAGCATCTGTCACTGATAAAGCTGAGTACATACCAACTGTCACAGGTAAAGCTGAGTACATACCAACTGTCATCAATAAAGCTGAGCATCTGTCACTGATAAAGCTGAGTACATACCAACTGTCATCAATAAAGCTGAGCATCTGTCACTGATAAAGCTGAGTACATACCAACTGTCACAGGTAAAGCTGAGTGCATACCAACTGTCACCAATAAAGCTGAGCATCTGTCACTGATAAAGCTGAGTACATACCAACTGTCACAGGTAAAGCTGAGTGCATACCAACTGTCATCAATAAAGCTGAGCATCTGTCACTGATAAAGCTGAGTGCATACCAACTGTCACAGGTAAAGCTGAGTGCATACCAACTGTCATCAATAAAGCTGAGCATCTGTCACTGATAAAGCTGAGTGCATACCAACTGTCACAGGTAAAGCTGAGTGCATACCAACTGTCACAGGTAAAGCCGAGTGCATACCAACTGTCACCAATAAAGCTGAGCATCTGTCACTGATAAAGCTGAGTGCATACCAACTGTCATCAATAAAGCTGAGTGCATACCAACTGTCACAGGTAAAGCTGAGTGCATACCAACTGTCACAGGTAAAGCTGAGTGCATACCAACTGTCACCGATAAAGCTGAGTACATACCAACTGTCATCAATAAAGCTGAGCATCTGTCACTGATAAAGCTGAGTACATACCAACTGTCATCAATAAAGCTGAGCATCTGTCACTGATAAAGCTGAGTACATACCAACTGTCATCAATAAAGCTGAGCATCTGTCACTGATAAAGCTGAGTACATACCAACTGTCATCAATAAAGCTGAGTGCATACCAACTGTCACAGGTAAAGCTGAGTGCATACCAACTGTCATCAATAAAGCTGAGCATCTGTCACTGATAAAGCTGAGTACATACCAACTGTCATCAATAAAGCTGAGCATCTGTCACTGATAAAGCTGAGTGCATACCAACTGTCATCAATAAAGCTGAGCATCTGTCACTGATAAAGCTGAGTACATACCAACTGTCATCAATAAAGCTGAGTGCATACCAACTGTCACAGGTAAAGCTGAGTGCATACCAACTGTCATCAATAAAGCTGAGCATCTGTCACTGATAAAGCTGAGTACATACCAACTGTCATCAATAAAGCTGAGCATCTGTCACTGATAAAGCTGAGTACATACCAACTGTCACAGGTAAAGCTGAGTACATACCAACTGTCATCAATAAAGCTGAGCATCTGTCACTGATAAAGCTGAGTACATACCAACTGTCATCAATAAAGCTGAGCATCTGTCACTGATAAAGCTGAGTACATACCAACTGTCACAGGTAAAGCTGAGTGCATACCAACTGTCACCAATAAAGCTGAGCATCTGTCACTGATAAAGCTGAGTACATACCAACTGTCACAGGTAAAGCTGAGTGCATACCAACTGTCATCAATAAAGCTGAGCATCTGTCACTGATAAAGCTGAGTGCATACCAACTGTCACAGGTAAAGCTGAGTGCATACCAACTGTCATCAATAAAGCTGAGCATCTGTCACTGATAAAGCTGAGTGCATACCAACTGTCACAGGTAAAGCTGAGTGCATACCAACTGTCACAGGTAAAGCCGAGTGCATACCAACTGTCACCAATAAAGCTGAGCATCTGTCACTGATAAAGCTGAGTGCATACCAACTGTCATCAATAAAGCTGAGTGCATACCAACTGTCACAGGTAAAGCTGAGTGCATACCAACTGTCACAGGTAAAGCTGAGTGCATACCAACTGTCACCGATAAAGCTGAGTACATACCAACTGTCACAGGTAAAGCTGAGTGCATACCAACTGTCACCAATAAAGCTGAGCATCTGTCACTGATAAAGCTGAGTGCATACCAACTGTCATCAATAAAGCTGAGCATCTGTCACTGATAAAGCTGAGTGCATACCAACTGTCACAGGTAAAGCTGAGTGCATACCAACTGTCACCAATAAAGCTGAGCATCTGTCACTGATAAAGCTGAGTGCATACCAACTGTCACAGGTAAAGCTGAGTGCATACCAACTGTCACAGGTAAAGCTGAGTGCATACCAACTGTCACAGGTAAAGCTGAGTGCATACCAACTGTCACAGGTAAAGCTGAGTGCATACCAACTGTCACAGGTAAAGCTGAGTGCATACCAACTGTCATCAATAAAGCTGAGCATCTGTCACTGATAAAGCTGAGTGCATACCAACTGTCACAGGTAAAGCTGAGTGCATACCAACTGTCACCAATAAAGCTGAGCATCTGTCACTGATAAAGCTGAGTACATACCAACTGTCATCAATAAAGCTGAGTGCATACTAACTGTCACCGATAAAGTCTGTGCTGGCCCTGTATTTTCTGTGTATGACATATCTGTAATATAGTTATCTGTTATTATCCATTCCATAAGGACGTTTATTGTTTACCATAATCACGATTGCTATGGGAGTCTCTGTGCCAAAGTCAAGCCATCTGCTTCATGCTCTAAAAGTTGTGGGTTTGATTTTGGACTCTGCAATTTGGTTCATGAATGCCATTTTTTCAGAGACTCCTGGGCGTCATGGCTGGAGCTACGGAGTTCATGCTCCATGCGGCACTTTTGGCAGACCACTCTGCAAAAGGAGACCGAATCAAATGGGATAAAACACGGTGCAAAGAAATTGATCATCTTCCCTTTAAGCAAGACTATTATTTTCATCAACAGTATTCATGTCGATATCTGAGAAACTACAAACAAGAATATTTTAGTTGTAAAAATTAATGTACTCCTTTCTTTAGCTGAATTACTTGAAGACAGAGACATATTATAGAAAAAACTCAATAGTAAAGACAATATTATACACGTATAAAATGCATTTGACAAATTTTACAGTATAAAGTTTGCAAATATTTTAATGAATAAATAACCAAATATGGCACATTTACATAAAAATGAAGTCATTATTACAGGTTGATCAGAAACAACAGGTGCCCATGTGTTACAGGGGCCCACAAGAGAAGCAAACATTTGAGACACTAACCTACCATGCATGTCATAAGGGGCTACTAAGGAGAGTTAGCATAGGTGTGGCTACCATTACCGTAGAACATTATTTGCAAAATTTAACCAACCATGAACAATTATAACAAAATGGAAAGCAAAATAACTCAGACAACTAAGATGAAAGGAGGCTTTTCTTAAGATGAAGTATGACACAATATGGAGTAAGCTGTAAGGAGTCTAGATTGCTGTCTTATCTCCTTTCAACTAGGAAGATCATCAACTGGAATGTTAGAGCTATGTATGAATTGAGGAAGACAGCACAGGTGGTAGGGGAAATGAAATGATATAAGATTAGCATTTTGGGAGGATTTTATGGAAGAGAGTAGACAAAAAGCTTTTAAGCACAGGTGAACCAATGCTGTCCTTAGGCCTTGTAGAGGAAAATACCTGCCACAGTGAAGGAGTGATGTTAGTACAGGTATATAGTTGCATTTCCCTTAGAAGATGTTGCAGTCAACCGCAGCATTTTTTGACTATTTGTGATTTCTTGGCAAGTGTATGTTCAGTAGCTTGCCATTGCTTTTTGAACCATTGTATGAACATCAGCTCAGGCCGGTCTGCCTCTAAATCACCTGCAGCTGTGTTTCTAACACGGTGTGCAGGATTGCGAATTGTGTTTGTAACCCCTTCATCACAGCGCCGGTGCTATTTAAAGAGGCAGATAAAACATGAATCCAGTGGGAAGCAGTGAGTTCTAGAATATTTACTGCAACATTTAGAACCACAAACAAGAAAGTCAACATGAATATGATCCACTGATGTGCACCAACAAATTATATGGATACATCAGGTGAGGAATTGTATATTAAACTTCAAAGCACTATTGATAATAATAAATGAAACAGCAAATTAAAAGAGGTGTGGCCAAACAAGAACACTACGCAGGAAGCCAAAGAAGATTGATAAACCAACACAGAACTGGTGTCGTTAGCTGCTATACGCTGCAAGATTTGCTGAGAAGGGGATCTGAGCATTTATGGACTGAATGGTTCGATGTGCAAATGAGGATGATCTGTTGACTAACTAACTAACTAACTATAGATAATAAATGAAATTAGAATATAAAACTTTTGATGAGTAACCGTAACGCTGAGACAGGATCAGATAACACGGGTTATGATGAGATTATGGGAAAACATGGGATTTTATTGCGATGGGTAATGGACTATTCTTAAAAAAGGAGAGTTTGGCATACGAGGCTACGACTTCCAGCATAAGAATGGAGGTGAAAGCAGTACTAGTGAAAAGTTCCACAGCAGTTGGAAATTGCATGGAGTAGGTCATAAGACCTACGGAGTTTTGCCCTGGCAAAACTGTTAAGGAAAAAGGACCAACCCATGAGTAGACAGAGCCTGCTATCACAAATTAAATCTGGCAAGAATATGGACACAATAAACAAATGCATAGTGAAGTCACAGGCAATGATATCTGAGTTAAAGATGTGCATAGCTATGTGTGATGCATTCCCCAGGGAAGAAGAACAAAGAAGAAAATGATGATGTCATCTTACTTCTAGCAAACTACTTCAATTCTAGAGTGGTATACACAAACTGACCAGGGCCCCTAAGGGAATCAGAAATAGTAACGCTGTAATTTACAATGCATGTCGTAAGAGGCAACTAAGGAGGGTTGGCGTGAGACTAGCTAAACCATCCTGTAGAAAACAAGCTGCAAAATCCGACCAATCATGGACAAGTCTTCAAAGAGCTTAGCATGAGTTGGTTGAGAGCTTAAGTTCCATTGGGAGATGACAGGCAGAAGAAAAAGATATACAAGTTTACACAATTTATATTCTAAACATGGTTATTTACAAGACAGGAATCAACTCCTCTAACATCATGCAAACTGTTTATTTATAATTAATTAACTTTTTAACAAGCTCAGTGGCATACATACACAATCAGTTTAAAATAAAGGATAACATGAGCTTACATTAAAAAACATTGGCCACAAAGTTTTTAAGAACTTTAAAAATAATAAAAACCAAAACCCACACTTAATCAGCAAATAGGTCAGGCTCTCTATTTTAAGTACGTAATAAATAAAGCACACATGAGCACACGGCTCTCCAATGTATTGTGATGTAGCACACAACACATTCATTGTGGTAAGATTATATTTCCAGCTTTTCTACATCCAATGCACAGCAACATTTTAAGTATAACAAAAGTAAGTTCAATGCTAGCTGTTTTCTTCCTCTGCAACTGTTAGACTGCCATCTTGTTTGACCTCAGTGAAGCCCCTCACAGACACATGGGACCAGCCACTCTGTTTAAATAAATGAAAATAAACATCAACTGCTCATCCACTCTTTGGAACAACCCTAAAATCTAAAGACATGAAACAATCTCCACACATAAACGATCAGGGTTTTCTAAAAGTTAGATTTGATGTGGAGTTTTTTAAACAACCACCTTCATGGCTCTTTAAAGAGGTGGGGGTTATGGGGCGGGGTTTAAAAATGAGAGGATCAACTTCTTCATCCCATATGGCTTGGCCTCTTTCCACAGACTGGCCTGCTGACAGTGTCGAAAATGCACTCAATGTTATCCCATATGGCTTGGTCTCTTTCCAGACTGGTCTGCTGACAGAGTTCACACATTGCACCAACTCAATGTTATCCCATATGGCTCAGCCTCTTTCCACAGACTGGCCTGCTGACAGTGTCGAAATTGCACCAACTCAATGTTATCCCATATGGCTTGGCCTCTTTCCACAGACTGGCCTGCTGACAGTGTCGAAATTGCACCAACTCAATGTTATCCCATATGGCTCGGCCTCTTTCCAGATTGGTCTGCTGACAGTGTCGAAATCACACCAACTCAATGTTATCCCATATGGCTCGGCCTCTTTTCAGACTGGTCTGCTGACAGTTCTGTCACCAACTGGCTTGAGGTAGCTCCCGGTTGGGCAACCACTCAGCCAAAATCATTTTCTCCTACTGGTGGTTAGTTCTGGATGCAGTTTAAGATCCCCTAACTCTGTTAGAAGGAACTAATCGCTACCCCAGATCCCAGAGAGAAAACGTGGAACAAATGTCTGTTATGCTGATTTAAGACACTGTCCCTGATACTCAAGAAAACAGCCAAGAAGTGGCTCGTTGAAGATAGAATATATCTATATAGTTTTGGCTGTACTTGGTATCACCAGAAGTGAGAAAGGAGGAGTTACGACATGCAACATAATCTGGTTACTTATGACTGCATAGGCAAGATACCTCCCGGACATAGATTCCCACTTCTGGACAATATGTGTGAACCTCCACTAAATGATACAATAATGTGTGTACTTGATACGCTACACAAACATTTATAAACATTTAGAATTATACGGACAAATTGAGTTTTTAAATACAACAACTGTGTTTATTATTTCTAATCTTGATGATCATATGATGATGATGATTATATTATGGTATACGTAACTTAAGAGGTCACATAGGTCATGCTTCCCCCAGTGAGATGCAGTTCACTGTCAGATTGAAGGAGTCCAAATTGGTCCCTCACAAGGCTAAGTCACTTCCTGATATGGGTTGTTGACTGTCCATTGCTCCTAAGAGATCTGGAATGAAACGAACGGAGATGGGTAGTATCTACGTCTACACATCTCAAACACATATGTCTATACATTCATATAAACATACATTCAAGTCATAATATATGATGGTATGATGATATATATGATGGCATGTTACATAAACATATATCAGTTCTAAATAAATAAATATATATATGTATATATTAATACAACTATTTAGAACATCTATAGCTTAAAACATACATATTCACATACATTTATGTAATGCAGTGTTTCCCATATAAGTTCACCTCACTTTCTCCCTTTCTGATTCATTCATTCCGTCTTGTCGGAAGGACTGGTCGCACAGTCCTGTCGAACATTAAATGCCTTCCCTGAATCTGTCTGGGATATTGAATGTCCTAAGTCATGTCTGTCCTCATGCAGACATCATGCAGACAAGGTGAACTAGTGCCATTCCTCAAACCAAGTGGTTTCACCACAATCTTGGTAGGCACTCAAAGTGTTGGTCCAAATAATCAATGTTAATCGGACGCTATCAAGAGACTGGTAGCTCTCAGGAATTTCTCCTAAGTAGTCAGTCTCCCCAATGTTTAACATCATACAGGATGAATCTAAATGTATCTCCTGTACATGAATAAGCCACACACTCATGTAGCTTGGATAATGGATTTATCCAAATTATCACATACAACAAATCAGACAACCAAGTGGTGAATGAAAGAAGAAGATAAAGTTCACAGTGTAATAGTAAATCTAGAAACTGGAACATTAAGTACAAAGAAAATCCACGAGTGTAAAGTTTTGGAGAATATGTAGAAACAGGAAACTACACAAGCCTTCAGACTAGCAGACAAACTAATCAGAGTAATGGTATTACCTGGGTTATAGCTAGGAAATCCTGTCATACGACTTCGTACAGAAGTCCAACAGAACGAAATGTTAATATTTCTCCAGTAGGTATCCTAAGAATGCTATTGTAAATTTGCGTCTGAAGTCTTGCTGGCCATGCATGTAGTTTTATTCTCTTCAGCCCTGGCTAGTTTTCACGTTGGCTAATTAATATCTCCCCTATTAATTAACTCCACCTATTTTTCCATGTACGATGACGGGATGGATTAAGTCCTAAACTCTTCTCACCCCTCCTCCTTTCCTGTGAAGGGTAGTTTCATATGTCAATCAAATTGACCGATGCCCCCCACGCCTGAAACAATGAAACATGCTTTGGCGGCAATGCAGTTGCGTCATTACCTTCCAATCTGCTGTTAACACCCGCCTTCCTGGGTTGCTGGCAAAATGTGTCAGCCCTGTGTTCCTACTTTGCTGCGTATTGCAGTGAGGTGTTAAGCATCTGGTCCTAACTGCCGTCTTTGGATCACACATTTCAGACGGGTCTGGCTGACCCTCTTATCTCCCATTCTGCCGTGGCTGGTTTACACGTTAGGTCATGTTAACCGTAAGGTGTTATCGACCGCAGGATTCTAAACTAACACGTCAATCTCAACTGACTGGCTCCGCGATGTATCAACTGAAAACAGTGAGTTTTCAACCTTTGATAGCGCCCGCCGACTGGTGCCGTGGTGTCTGGGTGTTACGTTTGATCTGGACATCAAAGCTTTCTCAGACCTAGCATTACAGAAATGATGGGGCGAGCGTGGTCAAAATGTAATTTTCTCTTGTTTGCAATCTCTGTTAGTTTTTCCTTATTCCTTGGTTGGGGACTAGATTATTTTCTGGTGGACAATTATTCTTTTACATAGAGAATGATAGAATAATTCTTGTGGGCTCTTTAATTCCTTTCAAACTTGTGTCATTCGGATGCCGCCGGGGCTGTCCCGTCACAAGTTCGAAATTGCACAAACTCAATGTTATCCCATATGGCTCTGCCTCTATCCACAGACTGGTCTGATGACAGCGTCACACATGGCACCAACTCCATAGCTCCAGCGATGACCCCCAGGAGTCTGAGAAAATTGCACCCATGAACTGAATGATAAAGTCTGGAAGTGAAACCCCAACCTTTGAAGCACACAGCGGGCAGCTGAACCACTTCACCATAGAGACCCCTGACAGATGGCACACAGCGAGCAGCTGAACCACTTCACCACAAGACCCCCCGGCAGATGGCACACAGATAAACACTCCAGTCCCTTCCCTAAGATCATACAAGGAGAACCTCAACATGAAATCCTTGGCACTCGTGAGGCTCCCAAAGTGTGTTAAGAAGGTCCACACAAAGAAAGCATCAACCCTAGCATTTTGTGACTGTGATTTCTTGGCAAGTTACATTCAGTAGTTTACCACTGCCTTTTTAATGACCGTAACTCATACCAAATATGAAAACCAACGCAAGGCTGTCTGCTTCCAAACTGCCGCTGCTGTGTTTCGAACGTGGTAGGCAGGATTACCAATTGCATCCGTAACCCCTTCACCAGAGATCTACACATACAAGTACTATAAATCGCTTGACAGAATCTCTATCTATCTCTAGTTCCCTTGCCTCATACATGTTCCTGCCCAAGGTCTCATTTATGTTTGATGCCCACAGGTGTGCTGGTTGACCCCTGCCTCTACTTCCAGGCACCAGGCCTCAATGGCTGCTCTTTCTAAACCAATATGACATTTTACTATGATCAACGTATTTAAATTTCTGAGACAAGATGCTGTTTATGAGCCGACTTTCTTCAATGTTCATTTCTTGTAGAATGTCTACTCTTTTCTCTGCAGCAGATGGTTGCCTTGTTAAATACCTTATTTTTCACTTCATTCTACTTGTTAGATGTTTGTTTTCACGTGTTTACATAATGTGTTTACTTCCAGCCTCACGGTCATGGGTTGAAATTTGCACCAAGGAAAATTTTTAATACACACAATTAGGTAAAAGTAGCTCTTGTGAAAAGATGAGACATGCTGAACACAGACATACCTTACAATGGACTCCATAAAGGTGAAACAGAGTGAAAATCCCCCAAAACAAGAAACAATCAACAAATACATAATAATGAAGTAATAAAATAAAAATAAGTATTATAGGACACAAAACACCAAGACGTTTCGATTTTATCAATCTTCTTCAGGGATAGGACAACAAACAGATCTAAAGAAAAAACACTAAATTATAAAATAATATTAAAACACAACCCCTTTGTTGTCAAGAAGGCACAAAAGTTGGGTTCAGTTCGGTTTAAAAAGGTGCTCTTTTAAAAAAAAACAAAAGTTGAATGAACGAACGAACGAACTTTATTTTAAAAGGTAACAAATTGGGCACACATGCCTGCCTACAAGGGACTGGCTGGGACCACCAGGTCATTAAGCCGGTGCATTAACCACTGGGCTATGAGAGAAATGTGTTTCCAATAATGTCACATGAAGACAAGCCTGGACATGTTGATTCTCAAAGGACAGTTAGCCTTTTCAAGGCTGTTGAGCCCAATTCAGCTGCAAAAGTGCCAAATAAGAAATGTGTAGCCAAAGGTGTGCAAACATTTAGATATGGATATATAGAGGGAAGTCTGCAGAGTTATACAGTTGCATCTACAACAGTATTCATTCTGGATGGATGCATCCAAGAGAGTTGATTAACTGGCTTTCAATTTTAAGCCTAATGAAGTTGTTAGAGAAGCATGGCTTCAATGCAGTGACACAAACATCGTTGACTCCACTGTGGTCAAAAGAATTAAAATGTTTAGGATTAGATAAATTTGTAAAACTGCCCTGACCTTACAGGTTTATCCAGCCAGAAATGGGTCCCTGGAAGTATCTAGGGTTGTCAAGATGACCAGTGTGATATCTCCAGTGCCTATACAAATATGGGACTAGCACCAGATGCCCCACAACTTCAAGGCATGTAACAATTTTCATTACTTTTGTTTGACAGCTGCAGGGAAATGCTGGGTCAGCAGTCAAACACTCCCCATCTACAAGGGACTGGCCAGGACAGCTGACAACAAGCAGCCCAAAGTACGAAAGACAAACTTCAAGCTACACCATAAACACCCCTACATAGCTAAGTCGAAAATTTGAAGGCTGAAAGGGGGTACTCGTACCTGAAATTGGAACCAGGTCATTAAGCCGGTGCATTAACCACTGGGCTATGAGAGAAATGTGTTTCCAATAATGTCATGTGCAAACAAGCCTAGACATGTTGATTCTCAAAGGACAATTGCAGTTTTCATGGCTGGTATTTCCTAAACTGTGCCCTAGGATAGACAACCTGGCCAGTGATTTTTGCAAACATTTCAAAGAGGGTTACCTGATTAAGCTAGCCGGGAAGGTTAACCTGGTCCACAGATGCCTGAAGAAGTCGGATGTGTCGGCCGAAAGGTGCAAATATTGCAGCTCTGCTGCAAACAGGCACAACACAATTGCGATAAAACAACATTCCAGAAGAACGCAGAAGAAGAAGCGGAAGAAGTTATGGCAAACATACTGACCAATAAAAAGATATCAATTGCAATAAGAAAAAGAATGTTCAAGTGCTACATAGAATCTATTTTTGTATGGATGTGAAACAATGAGCAGGCAAGCTTAAAAACATCTAATGGCAGTGGAAATGTGTCTGAGCAAAATGCAAAGAATACCATGGACAGACATAAAGACCAAAGAGCAAGTTTACAAGAAACAAATGAAAACTGTAAACTGATTAGAAGAAATTAGACGTAGACAGGCAAGATTTTGTAGGCATGTTATGAGAAGAAATAAACTGAATAATTTAGTGACAACTGACAAGAGTAAGGGGAACAGAACGAATGGAAGGCAGAAAGGTAAATATCTAGATGGCCTGGCCACACAGCATAATCGAGACAAAAATACAGAACTGATCTACAACTTTAGTGATAATGTGAGATGGCGAAACATAACTGCCCATGTTTATTGGCATGGCACACAATGATGATGACCTGATTAGAGTTTAAAATGACACACAGAATGTACCCAACATGGGAAAACGCTCCAATCTGTGAAGATTTCATGAAGATGACAATGAAAATAAAGAGGAGATAAATCCCAAGACAACTTACACCAATGACCACCTCCCAGTCTGTGCCAGACGGCCTAGCGCTGGTTATGCCCACTCTTCTGTAGATGACACCAGCTCCATGTTTCATTTTGGAGAAATAGGCATCTGTTATAATCCACACCTGAAACATTTTCACAGAAAGAGAGAAGACAATGTTTTAATCTCAAGATGCAAAAAACAAGTAGAAAACACAACACACAAACAACAAACATTAAACTACAATGACTACACTAAGGTATAATATGGAAACGCGTGAAATACATGCAGGCAATCAAAGTATAGAAAAAATGTGGCAGCGTTAGAAAGAGTTCTCTGAACAAGGTCCTTGTATATACTGTGTCTTCTTCTTCTTCTTCTTCTCACACCATTAGAAAGAGTTCTCTGAACAAGGCCCTCGTATATGCTGTGTCTTCTTCTTCTCACACCGTTAGAAAGAGTTCTCTGAACAAGGTCCTTGTATATGCTGTGTCTTGATCTTTTTCTATGGAACAAGGACCTTGTACATGTGTCTTCTTCTTCTTCACACACCGTTAGAAAGAGTTCTCTGAACAAGGCCCTTGTACATGTTGTGTCTTCTTCTTCTTCAACCACCGTTAGAAAGAGTTCTCTGAACAAGGCCCTCGTATATGCTGTGTCTTCTTCTCACACCATTAGAAAGTTCTCAGAACAAGGCCCTCGTATATGCTGTGTCTTCTTCTTCTTCTCCTCACACCGTTAGAAAGATTTCTCTGAACAAGGCCCTCGTATATGCTGTGTCTTCTTCTTCTTCACACACCATTAGAAAGAATTCTCTTAATAAGCCGTTGTATATGCTGTGTCTTTATCTGTTTCTTACACCCGTTATCTCCAACTGGGGCTTAAGCCCCTCAAGCATCTCACTCTAAAGCCTCCTTACCTGAGCTATCTCATGCAGCTCCGTCCATGTCCTCCCCATATTTTTCACGTCTGCTTCTGCTTCTCCTCTACTTTGGACTTATTCATGATTGGTTGGATTCTGCAACTAGTTTTAAATGGAATGAGAAGGCCAGCCCCCATGCCCAACCCTCCTTGATGCCTCTTACGACCCGTATGGAGTGTTACAGTGTGATACTATTCTCTGCTGGCACTGTAGCCAGGGGATTACGGGCACAATCCGCAACCCCGCATTCGAAACACAGCTGCAGGCAATTTGGAAGCAGATTCCTTGTGTTGGTTTCATACAGGTATGAATGCCTGTCGTTCAGAAAGCAATGGCAAGCTACTGAATGTTAACGTGCCAAGAAATCACAAACAGCCAAATAATACTGGGATTGACTGTGACATCCTGTAAAGGATATGAAACTAACTTTAACTGTTTTCTGCACCCCTTAAGGGTCTCAATAACATATGGGTGGATTCCTCCTTAGTTGCCCCTTAAACATGCTTGATAGGTTGCTGTGTTAATATTCTTTGCTTCCTCTTAGAGTCCTGTTAACACACTTGGGTTGAGATGTGTGCTAAATGACATTTGCTGCCTCTGCTATTCTACACTGACCTGGCAGCTAGAGAGATGCGTAACTTGGTATGACACTTTTCTTGAAACAGGAATGAATAAGAGGGTGAAGGTAATAATGAACTAGTATCCAACTCCCTTCAGTCAACATACCTGATCTCTGGGTCCCACACAAACTCGTTTGACTTGGCTAGAGATCAACTCCCAACCGGTGCCTTCTGGGAAAGTGGGTGTAATGTTTTCTCTGCGCCATAGATTGTCTGAGAGACAAATATAATTGTTACAGTAATGTAAAAAGTAAAATTAGATGATTACTCATAGTATTGTCGTGAGTAATGTGTGTATGTGTGTCATGCATGTGAAGCAGATAATGTGTGGGTTGTGTCTTTATGTGAGAATATCTGTGTAAATGTGTGTTTATTTATATACAGGAGATGTGTGTGTGTGTGAAAAAGACAGATGGGGAGGAATAATCACAGAAAAACACACATTTTATTTTAAAAGACTTCAGAATTAAATACACTAGCCCACAATTATGTTCTGCCCCATGTCTAAGCTGTTGTTAAATAGGTGTGATGTTTATATGGCTCTGAAACCTGGAGTACAACAAAAGGAGACGAAGCCTTGTTACAAACCTTTGAAAACAAAACATTAGGGACACACAAAGTGGAGTGGAAAAGAAGTAGTAACAAAGACATTTATGATCTGTTTAAGTCCCCGCTAATCACTGGTATCATGAAGGCTAATAGACTACAATGGCTGGGGCATATAGAAAGAATGGAAGATAATAGGGAAACAAAACTCGCTTACACTCAGGAAATAAATGACCGTAGACCCCGAGGTAGACCAAGAAGACGGTGGAGAGATAATACATATACAGACCTACAAGCACTTGGAATCAACGACTAGCAAGAGAAGGTCCACCAGAGAGACGAATGGAGACGGATTGTATCTGCAGCAAAGAACCTCAATGGCTCGGAACGCTGAAGAAGAAGAAGATATATATATATATACCAGTCAACAGCATGCCACAACAAGCAATGATGTACAGACCAGATGGAAACAGAGGAAGAGGCCGACCACGTAAACGTTGGACGGAGGGAATAACAGAATCCATGGGAATGTCGATATACGAAGCCCATAACCGGGCACTCTCACGAAGTTACAAGAGGAACATGATGAGATGAGATATATATATATATCTATATATATATCTCATCTCATCATGTTCCTCTTGTAACTTCGTGAGAGTGCCCGGTTATGGGCTTCGTATATCGACATTCCCATGGATTCTGTTATTCCCTCCGTCCAACGTTTACGTGGTCGGCCTCTTCCTCTGTTTCCATCTGGTCTGTACATCATTGCTTGTTGTGGCATGCTGTTGACTGGTAGCCTACTTGCATGGCCAAACCATTTGACTTGCTGCTTTCTAATAAAATCTAGAGCAGCTTTAACCCCCACTTTAGTCCTGATTTCTTCATTTCTGATCTTATCTCTTCTTGATACGTTGAGTATTCTTCTCAGGAACCTCATTTCTGTTGTTGCGATTTTTCTTTTCTCTTTTTCTGTCATTGTCCAGGTTTGGCATTGGTAGCACAGAGTTGGTAGGAAGATTGTGTTGTAAAGTGATTTCTTAGTAGTTATTGATACATGTTTGCTCTTTAGTATTGGTGCCATTTGTCCAATGAGTTGATTTGCCTTATTGCACCTATTTTCGATCTCGTCTTCTGATCTGCCATTTGATGATATTATACTTCCTAGGTACTTGAAGCTCTTTACTTGTTTCAGTCCGTTTATACTTCTTAGTTTTTCTACGAGCAGTATGAAGATCCCCTGCCGGCTTGCTATATATATATATATAAGGCTTATGATAGTGTCCATAGGAATAGCCTATGGAATGCTATGCAGGAATTTGGAATACCAAGGAAGTTAATCAACATGATCAGACTATGCATGGAAGATACTTATAATATAGTAACATATAACATAACATATGTATAAAGGCAGGAAATCAGACCCTTTCCAAATAACATCTGGCTTGAAACAGGGTGATGCACTATCACAGCTCCTTTTCAATCTGGCTCTACAGAAAGTCGTAAGGAAGGTAAAGGAGGAATGTGCTATTGGAGGAACATCCAGACTGCTTGGTTATGCAGATGATATAGATATTATAGGGGAAAAATAACAACAGACATCAGAAATATTGACTCACTTAAAGGAAAAAGCTCAACAAATGGGGCTGGTTAGTTAGTTAGTTAGTCGCAGTTCCAACTTCACAGCAACGGGTCGTCCCCATTATGCTCCGTTCCTGTGCCAGTGAATATCATACAAAACGCTCCCCACTGCCCAATGTGAAAAGTGGAAAAGACAGGAGTCTCGACAAACAACAGCCCGCACAGATGCACTGTGCATAATGCCGCCGCCAGAATGTCAACACAGTAGTCCCCCACAAAACACCCAGTTCATTTCTGATGGAATCTGCAGCCATTTTCCCATCTGGATGTTTCCTAGATGTTCACCCACACAGTCCACGAAATGCAGTTCATCGTCGATGGCAGTGGCAGTCAACCAGAAGCTCAGCAGCCACGCATTTCTGCATAAGGCAAAAACCGGTCAACTCTGGGACATAGCCATCTGCCATCACTCCGAACATGCAGTCACAAAAACCTCGGGCAGATTCAAAAGCACTTCACATGAAACTCACAGCTCACAGTGTCACGCCACGCACTCACTCAGTAGCAGGGCGACGGAACATGGTTATCAACCAAGATAAGACAGAATATATGGTAATTTCAAGAGAAGGAACAGCTAAATACTCTGGCCACATACAAATAGATAATATGACCATTAAAAGAACGGAAACATACAAATACCTGGGTACAATCTTCAACTGCTCCGACATAATAAGGGAAGAAATACAAGCTAGAATCAACTCTGGAAATAAGATATACTATGCACTACAACATCTGCTAAAATCAAATGCGCTATCTTATAACACCAAGATCACAATATACAAAATACTGATCAGACCAGTTGTGCTGTATGGCTCTGAAATCTGGAGTACAACTAAAGGAGACGAAGCCTTGTTACAAACCTTTGAGAACAAAGTCTTAAGACGCATCTTTGGGCCCATTAGGGATACACAAAGTGGAGAGTGGAAATGAAGAAGTAACAAAGACATTTATGATCTGTTTAAGTCCCTGCTAATCACTGGTATCATGAAGGCTAATAGACTGCAATGGCTGCGGCATATAGAAAGAATGGAAGATAATAGGGAAACAAAACTCGCTTACACTCAGGACATAAATGACCGTAGACCCCACGGTAGACCAAGAAGACGGTGGAGAGATAATATACATACAGACCTACAAGCACTTGGAATCAGCGACTGGCAAGAGAAGGTCAACCAGAGAGACGAATGGAGACGGCTTGTATCTGCGGCAAAGAACCTCAATGGCTCGGAATGCTGAAGAAGAAGAAGATATATATATATATATATATATATATATATATATATATATATATATATATATATATATATATATATATATATAACAAATGTCTAATGATAACACAGTGGTTAGTGCACTAGCTTCTCAACTCTGTGATCTGAGATTCAGTTCCAGAAATTGGCCAGATTTTTTTCTTCTTATAACAACATCTCAGGAGTTCAATCCTGAATTATAAAATGGCTAGCAGAGATTTCCCTCAAAACTAAAGGTGGTCATATCATACCGATCATATCACATTGTATGAAATGTTTGGACACTCAAAACACCAACTGAACACTATACCCTCAGTATGGCATATAGACACTTGATTATCTCTCATTTACCCTATAGATAGAGTATATTTGCTAAAGGATTTTATGACAAAATTAATGGAAAGAGAATTTACAACCGCTCAATAACTCCTTCAGGACTGTTCAATAACTCTTTCAGGACTGTTCAATACTCTTTCAAGACCATTCAATAACTCTTTCAAAACCGTTCAATAACTCTTACAGTGCGTTTCAATAACCTTTTCAGGACCATACAATAACTCTTTCAGAACTGCTCATTAACACTTACAGGGCCTTTCAATAACTCTTTCAGGACAGTTCAATAACTCTTTCAGGACAGTTCAATAACTCTTTCAGGACCACACATAGTGTGACGTGTGATTGACTTTTTCCAACCATGAATCCCAATCATGATGTAACGTGTTCTCATTCTTTTACAAGTGGTTCAGAGTAAACAAACAAAATCTGTTGTTTCCAGTGGTTAATTTCATTGTGTAATTCAGAAGACAATCAGGCTTTCAATAAGTTCTGATATCGTGGACCAAGAAGAAGAGAAATACTGATATTCTGCAAGATATGAATATCAAAGAAAACTACCTCATAAACAGAATGATGTTTTGGAGACTGAAATGTGTAGGCCATAATATATTGCCTTGGTTTGAAATTCATACAAGAGACAACATTGCAGTTATAGACAAATTTCAAGCAACCAAAAGAAGAACAGCTCCTACACCCGTCAGTTGGACTCAAATGTTGACTCATCGTCCTTGACTTGGGGGTCGTAACTAACAAGTACCTCAGAAGTCAGAGTGGATTTGCCTGATAGCGAAGGACACAGCTAATAGGGTAGGCTAATTCACACACAAAAGTCAGTCAAGTGCACTGGCAGCACATGTATGGACTGCGTCTGAGTTCAAAGCTGCGAATGCAGTATCAAAAGGAACTTTTTCGGTGGGCCGTGATGAATGTGACATTTTGCAAAGGAACTGTTACATGATGGTTTAGCTCCTTTCAAAGTCATGCTCTCGTGATTGTTCATAATGGTTATTTGCACCCTCGGGGATCGGCTGAGAGACCTTCTGGTACTGAAACAACTAGGCAGTATCTCAGTTACACATCCAAATTGCTTCCGACTAACCTCCTGTATCAACAGCCCAGACTGATGTTTCACCCGCTGACACTTGGTGCAGGGGGAAGGTTCCTGGCGGTGGAGGCACTACTTGCAGCCAGCAACTTCCTAATTAGGGTAAAATATAATGTAAACAAATCAATCTGCAGTTCTAGCCAGCTTAACACAGAATGTCACACTGATTAAGACATAAATGTAACATGTTGTTTGTCCATCAAGAATGATGATGACTATTCATTTCATCCAGTGGGGGTTGAAAGTATGGAGCCATGAGTTCGAAGATGGCTGATAAGGCCTATTTTGACTCAAAATGTTCTTTGACGATGTCGGCAAAGAATGTTTGACAATCTAGGAGGAGGATCTCCTGCAGTGGCTTTTCTATCCAGTCTTTTCTTGTCAGGATCTTATATTCGGCTCGTTGGCTAACACGTGTGAGACAGTACAAGTATAACGTGATTCGACGTAAGACACAGCAACACAAGTTCTATGGATTTATTGCCACATTAAATACAGAACGATAATTACAACGATCTACAATATATAACTCACAACCACAATACAGCTCATAGGTCTGACGCTCAAGATATCAGTCGTTCGGCTTTCAACCACGGAGATTCACACAAACGCCTTGCTCTCGTCACACATGTCCTTCCAGTCTCCTGTCCCAGCTCGGTCTGAGCTATCACGCACACTGCCCACTGCCTCTGGTGGGGTCACGTGGCTTGCGTGCGTCTGTCGTCAGCCTGACCGCTGGTCGCGTGTCAGGTAGCAATCTTGCCAGCCGACAACTCTTGTCCGCCGGGTGCCGTAACGATGTTGCTGCATAGCTAGGCTCTGACATTCTCCCCGGGTACCTCAATGAAAGATGCCATCTTTCATTCATGATGTATGTATATACTGGGGTAGTGTTAATTTCATGTCAGAGACTACTCTTTCCCAGTGTTATGCATGAAAATACATATATGGCATAGAAATATATACAAAAAATGTAAGTTGCATTGAAATGACAAATGAAGTACAACTTTTAACACAACTCAGGTTTCATCCCCCTGATGCCTGGTTACCTCCATTGCAATAATACCCAGTCAGATCAGTAGTACCAGCTTCACGCATCTACCTCGCAGCAATTTGAAAAAAAACGTAATAATATGGTTGTTTTGCAACAGCCATCTAGCCAGACTGAAATACGGCTTAATATTAGTCGTATTAAACACTTAAACTCTGACCTCATTTGGCCAGGAGCTCTTATGTTGGTTTGCAATGTTGGCAGCTCTATGACATGCTAAGTGGACGCCTACCTGCTGTGCTAACCATTTGAGCAACAAAATGTCTATCTATACAATACACATTAATGAATATGTTTCAAATTATGGCCCTTGATGTAATTCACAAATGCAAGGGAAGTAATTTTGACATTCAAGAAATTCTATACATTACAATAATTATTTAATTTCTTAGCGTCATTGCTTGACGTTTCTTCATATTAACGAGAAAAAGTCGGTAATATGAATACATTAATCAAGATATGATTCTAAGATTACACTAATCAAAATAAATAAGTACCCAATTGGTGTATTATATTTTATAGATTCAAAAGGATTTTACAATCGTCATACATTTTTGAAAATTTGTATATCGTCTGCTAATTTTGCTATACTTTTTAAATTACACCGGAAATACACACGAAACGCAAAATTTAGTTGCTGTTACACTGTTTGAACACAACTGTTCCGGTTTTAACGGATCGTAAAATGTTATCAAAGTTCGTGTTTGATGTTATAGTATCACAACTCTCGGATTATGGTGGAATGTTCTTATTTCCGATGTGTTCACAACTTATGGATAATGGTCGACTGTTCTTATTTCGGATGTTCAAACGTCGAACAATTTGGATTAAATTCGCTGCAGAGGTGGTGTAGAAG
The DNA here is from genome assembly GCA_014155875.1 of Cepaea nemoralis. NCBI lineage: Eukaryota > Metazoa > Mollusca > Gastropoda > Stylommatophora > Helicidae > Cepaea > Cepaea nemoralis. The sequence continues at coordinate 380,606 of JACEFZ010000049.1, read as the reverse complement.
TCAATGTTCGGTCTACATTTGCACTTGTCGTTAAAATATCACGGTGAAGAAAATCACTCACAGCTGTCACAATGGTAAAGTTCGCTTCTGGTAAGTGGTTAAGCGTCTGTGACACTGTTCTTGGTGTATATTTACAATTAATAATGTTCTCTTTCTAACACACACTACACAATTATACTACACTCATTACATGACTTGATTAAAATAAGTATATTATACATGTCGGTTTCTAACCGTATCACAATTTCAATAATAGACCTTACACAGTAGGTGAATGATAAAAATATTCACTCATTGGTGGCTGTGTTGGTCTGAGTGTATTACACACACTGCACTCAGACGTTGCTTACTGGGTCGGTCGGACAACGGGACAAAAGATCGGCAATTGCATTCATTCTGCCGGGAATATGGCGAACTTCGAAACTGAAATTTTGAAGCTTCAAGGACCAGCGAGCAATCATATTATTGGATGGTACTCCGGCATTTATATACCGTAATGGACTGTTGTCAGTTTCGATGATAAAGTGACGTCCTAGAAGATATCTGGATAGCTTCGTCACACTTTCTACTAAGGCCAGTGCTTCTAATTGCGGAATGGACCATGCACGCTCTCGAGGCCTTAGTTTTCTTGATATGAAACAAATTGGATGCAGGATGTTGTTGTATTCCTGCAACAGGACTGCCCCAATCGCAACGGAACTAGCATCTGTTCTCAATCTGAAAGGTAAACGGATGTTGGGCAATTTAAGGATTAGGTTTTTCGAATTCTTATCAGAAAAGTGTGCCAAAACTTTATGAAATGCATTTCGTAGGCATTCATCGTGTACAACTTTTTCAGGCTTATCCTTGGTTAGTAAGTTAGAAAAAACCTCAGTCAGTTCTGAAAAATCAGGAATAAAGTTCCTGTAATAGTTGATCAGTCCCAACAGACTGCGGACTTGTTTCTTATTTGTTGGAAGTGACAGTTTTAGAATTTTGGAGACAATTTTGTTGTCTGTCATGACAAAGCCATTGGATATTCTGTACCCCAAAAATGATATCTCTTGGTAAGCCATGCTCACCTTTGAAGGCTTCACTGTCAGTCCGTGCTGTCTGATACGTTCTAGTGTCTGTTCTAGTGTCTTTATATGTTCCGTCATTGTCTCTGTATGGACACAGATGTCGTCAATATAACAAATGATATTAGGAATGTCAGATAGGAGGAGTCGCGTCATGCGTACGAATGTGGCTGGGGCATTGACTAGCCCAAATGGAAGTTTGCACCATTCGTACAGTCCCCAAGGCGTGGCGAAAGCTGTTAGATGTCTGCTGTCTTCATGTACAGCAATCTGCCAGTAACCTTTAGACATGTCAAGCGTCGTAAAGAACTTAGCGTCAGTCAGTTCTGTCAGAAGATCGTCAGTGTTTGCCATTGGTTCAAGATCTAAAACAGTTATTTTGTTCAGTTTTCTGTAGTCGATGCAAAGTCGTATGGTGTTGTCCTTTTTACGTACAATGACCATGGGTGAAGAGAAGTCTGATAGGGATCGTCTGATGATGTTGTTTTTTTTCTAAGTTGATGATTTCCTGATGTAGTTGTTCCTTGTAATGTAATGGTATGGTGTATGGTCTGCATCTTATGGGTGTGTTTGATGTGAGTGTGATGTGATGCTGTACTAATTCTGTTTGTCCTGGGTTGTCTGAAAAAATGGTGTTGTATTGCTGTATCAACTGTTTGCAACTGTTTGTCTCTGCTTGACTTAAGTTTGGATTGATTTTGATCTCCTTCAAGCAGTTTGTCGTGTCTAATGTAGGTGTTGGAATCTCGTCGCTAGAATCGTCATCTTCGTGATCTATTATCACGGTGCAAGCTGTCGTATCGTCTTGTTCGTTGTCTCTGTTGTAGTATGGTCTTAGCATATTTATGTGAAATATTTTGTGTTTGTCTTTGATTAGGATCTCGTAGTCTACGGGTGAGATTTGTCTTGTCACTTTAAATGGTCCCTGCCAAGAATCCGTCAGTAGCTGTCTGTCACTAGGTAGTAGTAGTAGAACATCCTGTCCAGGTGTCAATGTTATAGTCCTGTTACCTTTGTCTGCGTACTGTCTGTAAGTAGCACCAGATAGTTTTAGTGCATTTTTAGCAATTTCACATGATTTAATTATCCTTTCACGCAATGATGTTACATACACAAATGATGATATGGGTTTCAGTACTGGAGTGGAATCAGTTAACATTTGGTGATAAATTGTTAATGGGCCTCGTGGTTTGGCACCATAGATGAGTTCAAAAGGAGAGAAACCGGTGCTAGAATGTGGTACCTCGCGATAAGCAAAGAGAACAGCTGGTAAGTATACATCCCAGTTATTGGGGTGATCTTGAGTTACTTTGGCAAGCATGTGCTTCAGATCCCCATTAAGCTTTTCTATAATCCCGCTCGAGTGAGGATGATAGGGGGTATTGAAGACTTGCTTCACTCCTAACATTTTAGTGAAAGCTTGGGTGGATGCGGCAATAAACTGAGTGCCTCTATCAGACTGGATAGTATCTGGAAACCCAATTCGGGAGAAAATATGGAAGAACACTTCCATGATGTCATTGGCAGTAATGTTCTTTAGCGGAATAGCTTCTGGCCAGCGACTACATTGATCAATTAAAGTTAGGATATATTTATTCCCTCTAGTAGTTGTATGACTAAGAGGGCCCACAATGTCAACTGATAATTTTTCAAAAGGTCGACTGGCTAAGTCAGTGACTTGTAACTTTGCCTGTGGGTGTTTACCTTTTTTTACTAGTTTCTGGCATGTATCACAATTTCTGCAATATGTTCTTATGTCATTGCAAAATTTTGGCCAATGAAACTGTGTCAAAAGTCTTGACCTGGTTTTCACATATGCCATATGACCTGCAAAAGGTATATCGTGAGCAAGATGTAAAGCTTGCTTGCGATAGGTAGTTGGCAAAACAGTTTGCTTTGTTGTAATGTCACCTCTGGTGTAATACCTGGTGAGTATATCATTGTGTAAAGCAAAATGCCATTTCGCATTTTTGGTTACTCTTGCCTTTTTGCCGATCAGGTCAAAATACTTTGACAGTGAAGGATCAGCTTTTTGAGCTGTTATGAATGTTTCCTTCATAGAGTCACTAGGTGGTAATTCTGGGCTAAGCATTTGTATAGCCTCAGTTTGGTTACTTTCATCTTGCACTCTAGCAGTAGCTCTTGTTACTGCGTTCACACACTCAATGACATCAGATGATGATGGAATGATATCGTCAATGATGTGATGAGAACTTAGTGCTGCATTAGCTAACATACATTCAACAGGTGATATGACATTTTCAATGACATTTGGTGGTGATGTGTTATCATTTATACATAGTGATGTTATGTCATGGTTATGAGGTTTGTCATTCACCTCAGGTAAATTTCCTATGATTATATCGCACACTGGGTTTGTAAGTGCCGCGACCTTTACTTTCCCGGTGAGGAATGGTGTTTCAATGTATGCCCAAGCTAATGGATATTTTTCAATATTGCCTGAAAATGTTCTACATGTGATGTGTCTGCCTGTGTAGTCTGTAGGCGTTATGAATGTTGTTTTCAGGCCAATAAGTGTACTCCCGGTGTCGCGAAGTACTGTAGCAAACTTGCCATTAACATACCCGTGATAGATGTCTAATCTGCCTTTTGAGTCTATTACCAAGTTAGCTTCCTCATTGGCAATAGGGATGGCGTGCCCGCATGTTAAGATACCATTTTCAAAGAAGGTATTACAGACAGTGCATGTGTTGGCACTAAATACATCACAAGCCTGTGCTGCATGTACAGGATGTTTTTCTGGATTTTCGTCTTCTGACGCTGAGCTATCGAACAAGGCGGCATTGGCTTTGTTGGTCATATGCCTGCCTCTACAATCCATGCGATGGTGACCGTAAGCCTTGCAGAGAAAACATTTACGTAAACTTTTGAACGATTTACGTTCTCTGTCTTGTCTGTTTACCATATTTTGCAAGTATGTTTGGTACCCTGGGTTTTTATCGCACATCTCGTTCAAATGGTGAGACATTTTACAGTGAATACAATGTCTAAATTTTTCAGAGGTAGGCCTGTATGGTTTTTGCCTACTATAGTTTTTCTCATAGTTGGCTGCTGCTACCCAGTTACTGTCAGTAGCTTCAGTGGCAAAGCACTGTTTATTGGCCGTATAATAGGCCGACCCACGTCTTTCCATTTCTTCCACACTTGTGCATTCATTCTCCTGTAAGAACTTAGAAAAAGATGATGGGATAGAAGAAATGACTTTATCTCGAATGATGAGATCTTCTAATTTATCATAATTTTTGTTAATTTTGGCTGATGAAGTCCATTTGCTGAAAATGTCTCGGACTAAACAGAGGTAGTCAGAGAACGTTTGAGTTGATTTTGGACTCAGTTTACTGAATTGTTCTCTGTACCCTGCCTCGTCTAACATGAAATGTGCCATTATTTTAGATTTAATATAATGGTACTCTTTTCCTGAGGTCTTTGGGGATGGTTTCAATGACTTTAAGAGGTTCCCCAGATAGACTCCTCATATATAGAATATTCCATTCCGAAAGTGGAACTTGGTAATGTTCCATTAACGTCTCAAAATTTTGGGTAAAGGCTGCTATGCAGTCACCCGAGGTATAGTTACGAACGATACCTTGATACTTCTTATACTGGTTTTCTTTTTCCAGTCTTTCAGATTTCTTTGACTCTTTATTTATTGCAGTCTCGGTGTCAAGTTGTTTCATTTTCAACTGTAATTCTAGTTCTTCCCTCTTACTCTGAGCTGCTATTTCTGCTTTCTTAAGTTCACTGTCTATCTCAGCTTGCTTTGTCTTTGCAGCCATTTCTACTTCGGCTTGCTTTAATGCTGTTTCTGCCTCTATTTGCTTGGCAGCTTTTTCAATCTCTGCCTGTTTCAAGGCTGTTTCTGCTTCTGCTTGCTTGGCAGCTCGTTCTGCTGCCCTCTCATCGCGTTCAGCAGCTTTTTCCTGAACAAGTAGGTATTCTGCGTATTTATTCTCACTCCATTTTGTTAATTCATCACCTTGTAACTTTAATTTTAACCCCATATCGATGAAATCAAATAATGACGACATGATGGAGAAAATACGTCAATGAAAATCAACTACACAAAATATGTTGTAAATGGTTAGTAGAAAAACAATTTACAATTGATTTGACTATACGATGCGTGCCCACTAATGCATACGTAAAGTTAGAGTAAAGAAAAATATACTCAAGTGCCCTTGGATACGGTGACGAATGGTTGGACAATCGGGCTAGGAAAACTGTAGGGTCGTTACTTTGGAACCACTAATGACCTCTACGGCAAGGTTATGGATGGTACGCAAAAAGCCTGCTTTGTTTTTGGAGAGAAATAAGTTAGTGTCTATTTGTTGGTGTGTGCCTGCAAGTCACTAAGTGTTGATTTGGTTTGGATGGCGTCGAGTGTAATTGTATGTCGTAAATTTGTCGTCAACAGTGTTTCTTTCAACAGAAGTTACACTCTTTCCAAAACTCTTTGCGTTCCACAAACTCAATACACAAAGACAATCTATCTGTATTTGAACACTCAATAACATTGATGACACATCACTTACATCAAGATGACATTCAGTAAGGACATAGACATCAAGTTTATAAGATGGCGACAAGGTCAAAATGGCGACAAAATCACAATGTTGACAAGGTCAAACGGTGACACGTTTCACAAATCACAAATGTTTTACACGTTTACAGGATCAAACAATCTGTACTGCACATTTACTAATGATTTTAAACATATTTAAACAATGTATTAATGGATCACACTGAGACTTTTCCGATCACATGTACATCACTATAACCTTGACAAATTTTACAAGTACAAGAATTATAGTTTTAAATAACAAAGACGAGCAACACACGTCTAAATATATTAGGTTCTTAAACAAAGACGAGCAACCCACGTCCACACATGTCAGGATCTTATATTCGGCTCGTTGGCTAACACGTGTGAGACAGTACAAGTATAACGTGATTCGACGTAAGACACAGCAACACAAGTTCTATGGATTTATTGCCACATTAAATACAGAACGATAATTACAACGATCTACAATATATAACTCACAACCACAATACAGCTCATAGGTCTGACGCTCAAGATATCAGTCGTTCGGCTTTCAACCACGGAGATTCACACAAACGCCTTGCTCTCGTCACACATGTCCTTCCAGTCTCCTGTCCCAGCTCGGTCTGAGCTATCACGCACACTGCCCACTGCCTCTGGTGGGGTCACGTGGCTTGCGTGCGTCTGTCGTCAGCCTGACCGCTGGTCGCGTGTCAGGTAGCAATCTTGCCAGCCGACAACTCTTGTCCGCCGGGTGCCGTAACGATGTTGCTGCATAGCTAGGCTCTGACATTCTTCACAGCTCTTGCAGTCCTGGCTGCTTAACAAGTGACCGCACCCTTGCGCAATGATGTATGCCACGAATTTTGGTCTTTGGCAGCAATCTCCCAGGTGTCAAGATGAATTCCAAAAGCTTTCAGTGAGATTTTCAGAGTGTCTTTAAAGTGTTTCCTCTGGCCGCCTGGGAGTGTTTACCACAATGCAGCTCGCCGTAAAAAATTAGTTTAGAGAGCCTGTGATCTGGCATGCGAGTTAAGTGACCAACCCAGTGAATCTGATTCTTCATTAGTAGAGTGTGGATACTGGACATGGATGCTCTTTCTAGGACTTCAGTGTCTGGAATCTTGTTTTGCCATTTAATCTTCAATAGCTTCCTAAGGCAGACTGTGTGGAAGTGGTTTAACTTCCTAGCATGTCGCTGATAAACAGTCCATGTTTCACAAGCATATAGCAGTGTGAATAATATAACTGCTTTGTAGACCTTTAGCTTTGTTTGCAGGCTTATTCCATTTATGTCCCATACATTCTTGTAGTCTGCCAAAGGCCACGCTGGCCTTGGAGATTCTTGCATTCACTCATCAATTATGGCAGCTTGTGACACAGTGCTGCCAAGATAGGTGAATTTGTCTACAACACAACACTTAGTCTATGATCATTCACTTTGATATTCGGCACAGTGTGATTATTCCCTGGAGCTGGCTGGTACATAACTACAGTCTTCTCCAAGTTGATATTGAGCCCAAAGTTGGCACAGGCATGTGAGAAAGCTGAAACATTATGTTGCATGTCCGCCTCTGAGTTGGCGTATAGAGCGCAATCATCAGCAAACAGGAGCTCTCTGACGATGTATCTGTTAATTTTGGTTTTAGCTTTCAGCCTTCTCAGATTGAATCACTTTCCATCCATACGGTAGTTGATGTCTATTCCAATGTCGTCGTTCTCGAAGGCATTCATCAACATGGCTGAAAACATGAGGCTGAACAGTGTTGGTGCCAGGACACATCCATGCTTCACTCCATTGGTGACAGGAAAGGGTTCAGACAGTTCACCATTTTCCTGTACTCTTGCCTGCATGCCATCATGAAATAGCTGCACTATTTGGACAAACTTTCGTGGACAGCCATATTTAGCTATAATCTTCCACAGTCCTTCTCTGCTGACTGTATCAAAAGCTTTGGTATGGTCAATGAAAGTGGAGAACATTTTGGAGTTCTGTTCCTGACATTTCTCTTGCAGCTGCCTTGCAGCGAAAATCATGTCAACAGTTCCTCGTTCTTTTCTGAAGCCACACTGACTCTCAGGAAGAAGACCTTGATCAAGATGGGCCATGGGGTGATTGAGAAAAATTCTGGCGAGTATCTTCCCTGCCATTGAGAGCAAGGAGATGCCTCGGTGGTTGTCACAGGATTGGTGGTTTCCTTTACGTTTGTAAAGGTGCACTATTGACATGTACTTGAAATCTTGTGGCATGGTCTCGTTCACCCATATGTTTGTAAAGACTTGGTGAAGCTGCTCTATTAGGACTGGCCCACCTGCCTTGTATATTTCTGCTGGGATGGAGTCAGGACCAGGCGCCTTTCCACTGGAAAGTTGATGGATGGCTTTGTTTACTTTCACTATGGTTGGCAGGTCATCAAGTGGGAACTTGAGGAAGGCAGTTGATGCTTTCATCATCGAAGAAGGAAGTTGCATTTAAGATGTGGCAGAAATGCAACAAAATGTACCATAGTAAATACCCAACAAACAGATGGTAGGAAGACTGACATAAAGATTGAAAAATGGTGTCAGAAAGCCAGAGCAATAAAAACAAAAGCAAAGTAAAGGACCCTTTTACATGTCAGGCGGCATATTGTGCATACGGTGCTGACAATATATTTCTGCAGACCAATCAGCAGGCATTAAATGGGTCATGTGGTCAATATATTTCTGCAGACCAATCAGCAGGCATTAAATGGGTCATGTGGTCAATATATTTCTGCAGACCAATCAGCAGGCATTCAATGGGTCATGTGGTCAATATTACACTGGCAGCCTTTACTTTCCATGTCATTTTCTGGTACCCATTTAATGATGAGTCGACCTGGAAGCTCAGATCAATTAAAAATCCACATACAATGGGGATTCAAGCACACCATGCATGTCACAGGAGGTGACTCAGGAGGGTTGGCATGAGACTGGCTACTTCATCCTGCAGAACCCTTTTAGTTGCAAAACCCAAGCAAGCATGAACAAATCTACAACGGGTTTCATGTGAGTTATTGAAGAGTTTAACTCTACTGAGAAATGAAAGGTAGAAGAAGAAGAATGGTGGAGGAGGCAGAGGTGAAGAAGAGGAAGGATGGAGGTGGAAGAGTTGAAGAAAAAAAGGGTAGAGGAGGAAGGAGTGAAGAAGAGGAAGGATGGAGGGAGAAGAGGTGAAGAAGAAAAGGAGGAAGAGGTAAAGAAAAAAACAAAGATGGAGGAGGAAGAAGTGAAGAAGAAGGGGAAGGAGAGGAGGCGGAAGAAGTGAAGAAAATGAGAAGAAGAAGAAGCAATACTGTTAGACTCATGACCTGGTTCAGGATAATAAAAATGTTGCTTACCAGTGTGATGATACGGACTAACACCAGGTCTAAACCAGGCGGAGCCATCTCCAGCGATACCCCACACTCTGAAGCTGCCCCCTACTGAGATGGACTTGAAAGGTTTGTCCAGGTCTGTGGCCACATGAATCCAGCTTTGACCCTGCAGGAATAAACAATGAAGCATGGTGTCTAATGAGATTTTGATACAACGTTGTCACTTTTCCCCAGCTCGTACATAACAATTACAAATAATTAATAAGCTAAAGCTGATGTCAAATGAGTTTGCCAACTTTTGTAGTGTTTTAATGAAACACATATTCTTCTTCTTTTTCTCAAAGAAATATACATATTTTTCTTATAAAGAAAGTAATCCATCTTAGATTTCTTTAGCACCATATAGGTTTTTCCCCCTCGATGTTTTTTTTTTGGCATATCCTTTACAGGACGTTGCAGTCCACACCAGCATTTTTCAGCTGCTATTGATGTACTAGGCAAGATTACGCTCAGAAGTTTGCCATTGCTTTCTGAGCGACTGGCTCACGTATCCCATAAGTTGCAGATGCGGCAAGAACCACTACCAATTCTCGCACACATCACGTCACACACGAGAGTATACGGGATTACAGAGAAAGACGCTAACTCTAGGCCAGGGAGATCGGCAGCCTCGGGGCAACCCTCGAGGCTGGTAAGATCATATTGCCACACCTTCTAACTTGTTCCTGCATCTTTACAGATCTCCATCGTTGGTGTTCTTAATCAGTTCTATTGATGATGTTCCTCCATGTCACCATTACAGTCCACCCAGCATCATTTTTCTTGACAATTAATAAATAAATACACACATATTGTTTGGCGCTCACAGAATAGAGGTATGAATTAGAGACTAGAGGACCCACTAGATAACATAAAAATTGAAAGCTAAAACAACCAAAGAATTGCAAAGCACATTTCTCTGCATCTTGTCAGGTGCATGCTGAGGAAATCATACAACATAAAGTAAAATAACAATAAATCCTTCAAGCTGAAATAGACACATTTTTTCACAGTAATTTCAATTGTCTAGCACAGTAATTTTAAACTGACTATCACGTCTTTCTGTTTGCACAAAAATGGCTTATGTAGATTAATCATGATGGCTTCTGCGAACTTTAACAATCAACTATTTAAAAATAATCTATTATAAATAATCTATTCTACTGTGCAACATGTGTCTATTTCAGCTTGATGGATTTATCTAGTTAATTTACCTTATGTTGTGTGATTTCTGCAGTATGTATCTGACGAGATGCAGCGAAATTTGCCAGGCAATAAATCGTGTAATCTATTGTTTGTGTCTTCGTTATTCAAAGAATTGCTAGTCTGCTTTCTACAAGAGGGGAGCCACGGTAGTGCAGTGGCTAGCAAGCCTGCCTGCTGGCCCGGGAGTCATGGGTTAAAATTCATATCGAGGCAAATTTTCAAAACTGACCTGGGCTGCCAGGTTGGCCCAGCTAAAATGGGCACCAGGAAATGTCTTGGGAAATAAACATGGCCGACATGATACTGACCACTTCAGCCCTGGAGCACGATTGGTCTATACAAATATGGGTAGGGGCACCATATATCCTACACACAAATATGGGTTCTGGCATCATATATCCTACACACAAATATGGGTGCTGGCACCATATATCCTACACACAAATATGGGTTCTGGCACCATGTATCCTACACACAAATATGGGTGCTGGCACCATATATCCTACACACAGATATGGGTGCTGGCACCATATATCCTACACACAAATATGGGTGCTGGCACCATATATCCTACACACAAATATGGGTGCTGACACCTATATCCTACACACAAATATGGGTGCTGGCACCATGTATCCTACACACAAATATGGGTGCTGGCACCATGTATCCTACACACAAATATGGGTGCTGGCACCATGTATCCTACACACAAATATGGGTTCTGGCACCATATATCCTACACACAAATATGGGTTCTGGCACTATATATCCTACACACCTCAAAGTGTATGAAAAGGATCCTTCACTTTGACTTTCTACAAGAGCTATACACTCAAACAAAACATCTGCAGTTCTAAGCAAGAAGCTTGATACTTATTTCTAAAATATCTCATGATAGTCTTTGCTCTTTCAGAACATTAGAAATTTAAGGTTCTTTTTGCTACCTTGGGATTAGATGCTGTGACTCCATATCGACACAGCACATCTCCATTGGCTCCAACCGCCCACAGAACCACAGAGTCTAAGATTGAGGCTATGGGGTCGACCTGAATTGAAAGGTCAACCAAACCTAATGAGCCTGCCGTCTGCCATGGACCAAAGACAGTTATCTTGTAGTGTCTGTTAAATTGAAAAATATTCATGCATAAGTTTATAATCAGAAAGTTTACAAAGTCAGAAACAGATTACTAAATTATTACATAGCATGGTCTGCTGTACGGCAGTGAATATTGGCATGTGAACAAACAAATTAGAAAGAATTTGGAGGTAGTGGAGATATAGTTTCTGAGACAAATTTTATACATACTTTGGATGGTCAGGGAACCACAATGAATGCCTAGAAGAGGATTTCAATGTGTTGGTCATTAGTCATTTGCTTCTAACTTCATGGCAAGGGTCACCCCATAATACTCAGTTCCTGTTGACTGACTGATTGATTGATTTAGGAATCAACATCACAGCATTCAGGGCATTCCCATAAGCGCTCCATCCCCATCCTCAGAAGCCAGCGAAGAGTTCCAATCCCAATAGTACCAGTAGCAATCTGATTATATGTGCGTCTCGCCTTTCCTCTGAGCGTTGAGCGTCGGCCAGATCCCCTCGTCACTCCACGCTGTCTCATTCTTACCAGACTATGGTGATCCATTTGCTCCTCCGAGGTGTATACGTGCCCCCACAAGGCCGCAACATCTGCCTTGTCATGTATCAATACTCCACCAAGTTCTGCAGAGCCAGCCAATCTAACCGCCTGTTAATTTCCCAGCACACCGGCATGCCCCGGAGAAAAGATCCAGGCGATGCTTCTCACCCGTGACCTCCGAAGCGAAGCAAGCCACTCCTCATGAAGCCTGCCCGTCCTCACCCTCGTCAGCATGCTTTCTGAGTCAGTTACAATCATGATGTGTGTGTGTGTCATATTCTCCATCCAACAGAGAGCTACAGTGACTGCCTCCACCTCCATTCTTAAGCTGGATGTTGTGGTATCATATGCCAGGCTCTCCTGCACCAAACGTTGACCACTAGCTTTGGCTATGAACCCCCAGCCACTTCTCTCACCTCTTGACACTGAACCATCTGTGTAGATAATCACATCACCGGTGTGAGCATTGTCCTGAATTAGTTGCTGGATTTCCACTTCCGTGGCTCCTGCTGGCCACTCCCTGCACTCCCGGCTTAATGTGATTATAACTGCACAAGTCTGACTGCTCCACTGGCACTCTGACCCACTCCTCTCCACGCCTAATGTTCTCCAAGGGGCACACCTATCTGATTGTATCCTCCGCCTGAGCCATCCATGATTTCCCTCTTATCAGTCGCTGACCCTTAACTGCGTCCAGCGCCTCATGCAATGGGTGGTCTGTGTCTGCAGCTACTCTGAGGTATGCCTTCGCCTGCATCACCTTGAGCCTACCAGCAACAGTCGGCAGACCAAGGATGTAACGCATACACACAACTGGGGTGTCTCTGGTGCATCCCAGAATGACTCGCATACCTTCGTTCTGTATGCGTTCTGACTTCACCAACTGACTCTCTGAGACAGTGAGCAGTCCTAATCCATAATCAATTACTGAGAGGATCAAGTGCTGGTATAGTGTGAAAAGCATTCTCTGCTCTGTGTCCATTGCAGCCATACTTTTAAGTGCACCGAGTCCATTTTGAGATCTTGTCACAACTGTCTCCATATGGTCCTTGAAGGATAGGCTCCTGTCAAATGTGATCCCCAGATACTACAGTTTGTTCTCTCTGCTGACATTTCTACCATCTATCGTGAGGCTTGGGACTCCTCTCTAACTGCATCCCTGGTGTCTGCATCATTATGATTGGTATGCTCTAAAAATCTCTGGAGAAACACCTCCCCTTTCTCTTTGTCTGTTGTCATGTGCACACCATCATCTCTATAAATTGTTCCCACTGTCATAGGCCGATCTTTTCTTTGCATATGTCTGTGCAGTTTCCAGAATTTTTGCAGTGTTTTATCACCTCCGATTTCTTTCATGAAACATTCCCATTTTGCTTTTTGGCCTCTGCAACACAATGCTTGAAAACCTCCACCTTGTCTTTCTTGACATTTTCCTCTGTGTTCACTTCCTCTCGTGAGCTTCGGGGTGTCTGTCACACTCAGTTCCTGTGTCAGTGAATATCACACATAATACTCCTCACAGTCCCATGTGAAAAGAGGAACTGACAGCAGTCTCATCAAACCAACAGCATGCACAGGCATACATGCATAAGGCCACTGCCAGAATGCCAACACAACAGTCTGCCACTAAAATTCCAGTTCATCATCAATGGAAGCGACAGTCACTAGAAAACCAGCAGTTGCACACACATTACTGCATAAGGCAAAACCAGCTAGTTCAGCAACTGGCTGTCTGCCATGGTTTTTAACATGCAGTTCACAATGTGTATTCAAGAATCTCACATGTTACATTCTATGTTCCGTTGCCTGCAGTCTGTCACTTCCAATGAATTCCCTGGAAGCCATTCTATAATGTTCGGTTGAACAAGAGCAGTATGCAGCCAAACACACATGTTTGTGCCATCCAGCGGTTACATTAAACAATAGTATCTCAAATGTTACTTTAACACCTTCTGCTCCATCCAGCTGTTACATTAAACAATACTATCTCAAATGTTACTTTAACACCTTCTGCTCCATCCAGCGGTTACATTAAACAATACTATCTCAAATGTTACTTTAACACCTTCTGCTCCATCCAGCGGTTACATTAAACAATACTATCTCAAATGTTACTTTAACACCTTCTGCTCCATCCAGCGGTTACATTAAACAATACTATCTCAAATGTTACTTTAACACCTTCTGCTCCATCCAGCTGTTACATTAAACAATACTATCTCAAATGTTACTTTAACACCTTCTGCTCCATCCAGCGGTTACATTAAACAATACTATCTCAAATGTTACTTTAACACCTTCTGCTCCATCCAGCGGTTACATTAAACAATACTATCTCAAATGTTACTTTAACACCTTCTGCTCCATCCAGCTGTTACATTAAACAATACTATCTCAAATGTTACTTTAACACCTTCTGCTCCATCCAGCTGTTACATTGAACAATACTATCTCAAATGTTACTTTAACACCTTCTGCTCCATCCAGCGGTTACATTAAACAATACTATCTCAAATGTTACTTTAACACCTTCTGCTCCATCCAGCTGTTACATTAAACAATACTATCTCAAATGTTACTTTAACACCTTCTGCTCCATCCAGCGGTTACATTAAACAATACTATCTCAAATGTTACTTTAACACCTTCTGCTCCATCCAGCGGTTACATTAAACAATACTATCTCAAATGTTACTTTAACACCTTCTGCTCCATCCAGCGGTTACATTAAACAATACTATCTCAAATGTTACTTTAACACCTTCTGCTCCATCCAGCTGTTACATTAAACAATACTATCTCAAATGTTACTTTAACACCTTCTGCTCCATCCAGCGGTTACATTAAACAATACTATCTCAAATGTTACTTTAACACCTTCTGCTCCATCCAGCGGTTACATTAAACAATACTATCTCAAATGTTACTTTAACACCTTCTGCTCCATCCAGCGGTTACATTAAACAATACTATCTCAAATGTTACTTTAACACCTTCTGCTCCATCCAGCGGTTACATTAAACAATACTATCTCAAATGTTACTTTAACACCTTCTGCTCCATCCAGCGGTTACATTAAACAATACTATCTCAAATGTTACTTTAACACCTTCTGCTCCATCCAGCGGTTACATTAAACAATACTATCTAAAATGTTACTTTAACACCTTCTGCTCCATCCAGCGGTTACATTAAACAATACTATCTCAAATGTTACTTTAACACCTTCTGCTCCATCCAGCGGTTACATTAAACAATACTATCTCAAATGTTACTTTAACACCTTCTGCTCCATCCAGCGGTTACATTAAACAATACTATCTCAAATGTTACTTTAACACCTTCTGCTCCATCCAGCGGTTACATTAAACAATACTATCTCAAATGTTACTTTAACACCTTCTGCTCCATCCAGCTGTTACATTAAACAATACTATCTCAAATGTTACTTTAACACCTTCTGCTCCATCCAGCGGTTACATTAAACAATACTATCTCAAATGTTACTTTAACACCTTCTGCTCCATCCAGCTGTTACATTAAACAATACTATCTCAAATGTTACTTTAACACCTTCTGCTCCATCCAGCGGTTACATTAAACAATACTATCTCAAATGTTACTTTAACACCTTCTGCTCCATCCAGCGGTTACATTACACAATACTATCTCAAATGTTACTTTAACACCTTCTGCTCCATCCAGCGGTTACATTAAACAATACTATCTCAAATGTTACTTTAACACCTTCTGCTCCATCCAGCTGTTACATTACACAATACTATCTCAAATGTTACTTTAACACCTTCTGCTCCATCCAGCGGTTACATTACACAATACTATCTCAAATGTTACTTTAACACCTTCTGCTACATCCAGCGGTTACATTAAACAATACTATCTCAAATGTTACTTTAACACCTTCTGCTCCATCCAGCGGTTACATTAAACAATACTATCTCAAATGTTACTTTAACACCTTCTGCTCCATCCAGCGGTTACATTACACAATACTATCTCAAATGTTACTTTAACACCTTCTGCTCCATCCAGCTGTTACATTACACAATACTATCTCAAATGTTACTTTAACACCTTCTGCTCCATCCAGCTGTTACATTAAACAATACTATCTCAAATGTTACTTTAACACCTTCTGCTCCATCCAGCGGTTACATTACACAATACTATCTCAAATGTTACTTTAACACCTTCTGCTCCATCCAGCGGTTACATTAAACAATACTATCTCAAATGTTACTTTAACACCTTCTGCTCCATCCAGCGGTTACATTAAACAATACTATCTCAAATGTTACTTTAACACCTTCTGCTCCATCCAGCTGTTACATTACACAATACTATCTCAAATGTTACTTTAACACCTTCTGCTCCATCCAGCTGTTACATTAAACAATACTATCTCAAATGTTACTTTAACACCTTCTGCTCCATCCAGCGGTTACATTAAACAATACTATCTCAAATGTTACTTTAACACCTTCTGCTCCATCCAGCGGTTACATTAAACAATACTATCTCAAATGTTACTTTAACACCTTCTGCTCCATCCAGCGGTTACATTAAACAATACTATCTCAAATGTTACTTTAACACCTTCTGCTCCATCCAGCGGTTACATTAAACAATACTATCTCAAATGTTACTTTAACACCTTCTGCTCCATCCAGCGGTTACATTAAACAATACTATCTCAATGTTACTTTAACACCTTCTGCTCCATCCAGCGGTTACATTAAACAATACTATCTCAAATGTTACTTTAACACCTTCTGCTCCATCCGCGGTTACATTAAAACAATACTATTCCAAATGTTACTTTAACACCTTCTGCTCCATCCAGCTGTTACATTAAACATACTATCTCCAAATGTTACTTTAACACCTTCTGCTCCATCCAGCGGTTACATTAAACAATACTATCTCAAATGTTACTTTAACACCTTCTGCTCCATCCAGCGGTTACATTAAACAATACTATCTCAAATGTACTTTAAACCTTCTGCTCCATCCAGCGGTTACATTAAACAATACTATCTCAAATGTTACTTTAACACCTTCTGCTCCATCCAGCTGTTACATTAAACAATACTATCTCAAATGTTACTTTAACACCTTCTGCTCCATCCAGCGGTTACATTAAACAATACTATCTCAAATGTTACTTTAACACCTTCTGCTCCATCCAGCGGTTACATTAAACAATACTATCTCAAATGTTACTTTAACACCTTCTGCTCCATCCAGCGGTTACATTCAACAATACTATCTCAAATGTTTACTTTAACACCTTCTGCTCCATCCAGCGGTTACATTAAACAATACTATCTCAAATGTTACTTTAACACCTTCTGCTCCATCCAGCGGTTACATTAAACAATACTATCTCAAATGTTACTTTAACACCTTCTGCTCCATCCAGCGTTTACATTAAACAATACTATCTCAAATGTTACTTTAACACCTTCTGCTCCATCCAGCGGTTACATTAAACAATACTATCTCAAATGTTACTTTAACAACCTTCTGCTCCATCCAGCTGTTACATTAAACAATACTATCTCAAATGTTACTTTAACACCTTCTGCTCCATCCAGCGGTTACATTAAACAATACTATCTCAAATGTTACTTTAACACCTTCTGCTCCATCCAGCGGTTACATTAAACAATACTATCTCAATGTTACTTTAACACCTTCTGCTCCATCCAGCGGTTACATTAAACAATACTATCTCAAATGTTACTTTAACACCTTCTGCTCCATCCAGCGGTTACATTAAACAATACTATCTCAAATGTTACTTTAACACCTTCTGCTCATCCAGCGGTTACATTAAACAATACTATCTCAAATGTTACTTTAACACCTTCTGCTCCATCCAGCGGTTACATTAAACAATACTATCTCAAATGTTACTTTAACACCTTCTGCTCCATCCAGCGGTTACATTAAACAATACTATCTCAAATGTTACTTTAACACCTTCTGCTCCATCCAGCTGTTACATTAAACAATACTATCTCAAATGTTACTTTAACACCTTCTGCTCCATCCAGCGGTTACATTAAACAATACTATCTCAAATGTTACTTTAACACCTTCTGCTCCATCCAGCGGTTACATTAAACAATACTATCTCAAATGTTACTTTAACACCTTCTGCTCCATCCAGCGGTTACATTAAACAATACTATCTCAAATGTTACTTTAACACCTTCTGCTCCATCCAGCGGTTACATTAAACAATACTATCTCAAATGTTACTTTAAACCACTTCTGCTCCATCCGCGGTTACATTAAACAATACTATCTCAAATGTTACTTTAACACCTTCTGCTCCATCCAGCGGTTACATTAAACAATACTATCTCAAATGTTACTTTAAACACCTTCTGCTCCATCCAGCTGTTACATTAAACAATACTATCTCAAATGTTACTTTAACACCTTCTGCTCCATCCAGCGGTTACATTAAACAATACTATCTCAAATGTTACTTTAACACCTTCTGCTCCATCCAGCTGTTACATTAAACAATACTATCTCAAATGTTACTTTAACACCTTCTGCTCCATAGTGTTATTTTGTTAGCTCCTTTAGATGCAAACATGTATTTACCATCATCTATTAGCTTGTCTTGTGCAGTACTTCACCAATAATAGTCTTTCACATTATCTCTCTATCACAAGCCTGAGTCCTACCTCTGCCGTGTCGTGTGTAAATTATCTTGCCTCTGCTGTGTCATGTGTAAATTATATATCACATCTTGAATCTATTGATATTATGGCCTTCTTCTTCTCTGCCTCCCCGGTATACTTCTCTACATAACTTGACAAAAAAGAATCAAAGAGACAACTACCTGGCACAGAAAGAATTCAATGAATATACATTCATTGGCACCTTGCCATTACTCACGCTGTAAATGTTTGTCCACAATGGATGCATGTGAACACATGGTCATTTTCACCATCAGCACCATCTTACATGCTCAGTGTGTGACCTATCTGCAATCATTTTCTCCTTTGTCTTTATTCCATTTCTGATATTTGTCCTCCATGCAACATGTTTGGCGGCGACTTGCTCCCACTGTGCATTATCAATGCCTGTATCAATCATGTCCCGCTTACACACATCTTTGTATCATAGTAGAGCCCAACCCCAAGATCTCTTACCCACAAAAGATGTCCTTTGGTATTCTACCATCATCCATCCTCCTGTAAGCTGTTTACACGTTTCTCCTGGTGTGAGTAAGTTGTCCAGGCTTCACTGCCACAATGAAGAGTACTAAGGACATACACTTGATAGACAAGGACTTTTGTTTTGGCAGTAAGCTTCCTGTTCTCCCAAACTCTTTTTGTTAACCTGTTTGTTGTTGCTGCCTTACCGATCATGTTTATTTCCTGATCTAGGGATAATTTTCTATTTACTTCTAATCTTAGGTATGTACAATGGTCTACTATCTCCAGTTGAGCGACATCAATCAGGGATGGAGTTATACCTTTCCATAACACAAAGCTTGGGATGAATTACAGAGACCATGTGTTGCCAATGCAGCATGATCCCTCTCTCAGCCTGTCTAGTTTATTCCAGAGGAAAGGTAACACCTCTACATCTGGAACAAGACAAGTGCAGAAACTGCCAGATCAGCAAAGCAATGTTCTAACTGTCCATCTGCCAGAGCTTCTATTCTAGACCTGTTGCCAACCAAGGCTTAGGGCCTGGTCTGCCTTGCCATGACTTGTACCCTGCCAATTGCACTCCTCAGCCCAAAGCCGTTGTCACAATGTGGGGTGTCAGGTTTGGTAAGCACCGCCCAACGTTCAGCGCTAACAGAAAGCAGGTAGTACCGTCTACTGTCATACGGTAGCTCAGTCATACCTGACTAAGACCTGACTCTTATAAATATACAGACAGAGAAGAAAACCAATGGACACCACTAACCTGAGCCAGCGTCTCCTCCTGTAGGAGCTCCTCAGGTGCTGACGCGGATAAAATGGCCTGAATGATTCAACAAGCATGACTTCAGAAAGCAGTAAGCAGATATAAAGTTCTTTGCACAAAAATTCAACAAAAAGGCTTTAGTCGCAAGTGATAATACATTATGAACATTGGAATGACACCCTATTATTCCAGGGAGTGGTAAACCACAGTAACACAGTGGCTAGAGTGGTTGCCTAATAGCCTTGTGGCCAAATGCTCAAATCCGCATCGGAATGGGTTTTAAAAACTGATCTGGGATTTTCAGGTTGACAGCGTAAAATGGGTACCAGTATCACATTAGCCATCCAGTGTCAGTTGGTCTACACAAGTATCAGCATCATTTACTTAATATGTCTCAAGGGGTGCAGAGGGGTTAACAAAAACAAATGTCAGGGAAAGATAATTAAAATGGCAGGAACATGCATTCATTAAAGTCTTCCTTATTAACTTCAACTAAATAATTTTTACACAGAAATATCAATTTTTGGGAAGTTCCTGCGGCCGCTGAAATAGCACGAGATAATATCTCATCTCATCTCATCATGTTCCTCTTGTACCTTGCGGTGTCGAGGTGAAGTATAAACTTCGTGAGAGTGCCCGGTTATGGGCTTCGTATATCGACATTCCCATGGATTCTGTTATTCCCTCAGTCCAACGTTTACGTGGTCGACCTCTTCCTCTGTTTCCATCTGGTCTGTACATCATTGCTTGTTGTGGCATGCTGTTGACTGGTAGCCTACTTGCATGGCCAAACCATTTGACTTGCTGCTTTCTAATAAAATCTAGAGCAGCTTTAACCCCTACTTTAGTCCTGATTTCTTCATTTCTGATCTTATCTCTTCTTGATACGTTGAGTATTCTTCTCAGAAACCTCATTTCTGTTGTTGTGATTTTTCTTTTCTCTTTTTCTGTCATTGTCCAGGTTTGGCATTGGTAGCACAGAGTTGGTAGGAAGATTGTGTTGTAAAGTGCTTTCTTAGTAGTTATTGATACATGTTTGTTCTTTAGTATTGGTGCCATTTGTCCAATGAGTTGATTTGCCTTATTGCACCTATTTTCGATCTCGTCTTCTGATCTGCCATTTGATGATATTATACTTCCTAGGTACTTGAAGCTCTTTACTTGTTTCAAGGGATGTTCGTTTAGGTGAATTGTTGCTGTTTGTTCTTCTTTAGTTATAGTCATTACCTCTGTTTTGCTTGTGCTAATTTTCATGTTATGTTCCCTACACATTTCGTTTAGACTATTCATGTGGTCTTGTAATTCAGCTTCTGATTTTGCTATTAGTGCTTGGTCGTCCGCAAACAGGAGTTCTCTAATGGTTAGATTTGCAGATGGTTCTTCTTCTGTGTTCTCGTCATGCGGTATTCTTGCTGTCTCTGCTTGGCTGGTTTCTTTACATATGTTGTCTATATATGTTATGAACAAGAGAGGGGACAGGACACAACCTTGTCGTACTCCAGATCTTATGGTGAAGGGTTCTGAGTGTTCTCCAGTTGCTCTCACTATGCATTCACTGTTGTTGTATAAACTTCTGCATAGGTTTGTTAGATGTGTACTCACTCCATATTGTTTAAGGATTTCCCACAGCTTGTTTCTATCTACCCTATCAAATGCCTTTTCTTGGTCGACAAAGGCTAAGTAGAGTGTTTCATTGAATTCAATTGATTTTTCTATAAGTTGTCTAAGAGCAAAAATGGCGTCTGTGCATCCTTTGTTTTTCCTAAATCCAAGCTGCGTTTCGCTTAGCTGGGGTTCTAAAGTAGTTCGTAATCTTTTTTCAAGAATTTTGCAAAATATTTTCCCAGTATGACTCAACAGTGAAATGCCTCTGTATTGTGTGCAATCTCTTTTGCTGCCTTTGTTTTTCCAAATTGGGATAATTATGGCGTTTCCCCAGTCTCGTGGTGTCTGTTGTTCTACCCAAACATGGTTGAATAGTCTATGTAGCCAAGCTGTTCCTACTTCCCTTGCTGCTTTAATTAGTTCATTTGGTATTTCATCCTGTCCTGGTGATTTGTTTAATGGGGCTAATCTGATGGCTTCTATAATTTCTTCTTTTAGTATGTCTGGTTCTAGTTCCTCGGTGACATCTGTGTAGGTCTCTTGAATTCCTGTGACATCTGATGGGATGTTGAGAAGTTGTTCGAAATACTGCTTCCATCTTATTAGGATCTGTTTTTGTTCACTTATTGGTTCTCCATTTTCGCTGTTAATTATTTCAGTTGGGTCAAAGGGTTCTCCTCTGGTTCGCATTGCACTTATCTTTTTGTAGAAGTTTCTGGTTGCCTCCTTGTAGTTTTTATTTAGGGTTTCTCCATACTCTTCCCAGTCTTTTTGTTTTTCCCTCTTTACTATTCTACTCACATGTCTTCTCGCTATTCTGTATTCTCTGTAATCACATTCCTGTTTGCTCTTCAACCACTTTTTATATTTTTCCTTTTTTTCTTTTACCGCTTTCTTTACTTCTGCGTTCCACCAACTTGTTATTTTCTTTATCCGTGTTTTGCGTTTTTTCGTGGTTCCGCATGTTATTTTTGCAGTATTTAAAATGCTTGATTTGAACATCTCCCATTCTTCTTCCACTGTTTTTCTTTCCGTAGGTAATTTTACAAAGAGTTCAGTTAGTTCTTTCTCATAATTTTCCCTTACTGCCTCGTCTTTAAGGTTTTTTAAGTTTACTGATTCGCATGGCATGTATTTTCCTGCTCTTTGTTTTCTTCTTCCAATGGTTCTTATTGTGGCAACGACTGCTTTATGATCTGTGTTTATACTGAAATTGGGCACTGCTCTTGCATCTAATATATTTCTCTTTCTGTTATTTCTTGTTAATATAAAATCAATTTGGCTTTTAGTATCTAGATTGTTCCATTTATACCAGGTGTATACTTGCGAATCTTTATGTTTATAGAATGTGTTTGTTATATAGAGGTCGTGTTGGCTGCAAAGCTCTATCAGTCTACTTCCGTTATCATTCCTTTCATTTTGCTGATCTCCAAATGCTCCCAGGTGTTTTTCTATGCCCACTCTGTTATGTCCTAGTCTTGCATTGAAGTCTCCCATAACTATGATGTTGTCCTGCTTATCTATTTTGTTTAGCACATCATGTATGTCTTCGTAGAAGTCCTCGCATTCTTGCTCATTATTGCTTGCATTACATGGTGCGTATATCTGTACATATGTTGTGATTGTTTGTTCTTTTATTCTCACTGTTATGATTCTTTCTGATATATATTTTATTTCTAGTATTCCTCTTGCTAGCCGTGGTTCGATGACTATTCCCACACCGTGTCTTGCCCTTTCTTGCTGTTCTACTCCAGAGTAAACAAACGTGTAACTGCGGTGGAGCTCCTTGCATCCTTTCCCTTTTGTTCTGGTGTCCGCTATTCCCATCAGACCAATATTCCTCTTCTCCATTGTTTCTATAAGCTAAGATATAAGAGATAATATATAACAATAAATTCACAGGTACTGATTTACACTGACAGAAGTAGAGGGAAGAACTTCAGTGCCAGTCTATAGCAGCCTGTGATGTGTTTTGCATGTCCTTTGTCCACCCTCATGTCTTCTACAACACCAATACATCTGGAACAAGACAAGCTGCAGAAGCTGCCACATCAGCAAAGCAATGTTCTAACTGTCCACCTGTCAGAGCTTCTATTCTTGACCAGTTGCCGACCAAGGCTTAGTGCCTGGTCTGCCCTGCCATGACATTTATTTAGCCTTTAGGTTGCATTTCCTCGTAGTAGGGTAAGGCTTGCACCCTCCAAATTGTGCTCAACTGCCTGAATCCATTGGCACAATGTGGGGTATTTGGTTTGATGAGCACCGACAACATTCAGTGCTAACAGAAAGCATATAGTACCATCTACTATTATACCCAGTTGTATTTGACTAAAGTTAGATAGTTGCAAATCCTTTACAGGATGTAGCAGTCAACTCCAGCATTTTTTTTTGTTGGCTGTTTGTGATTTCTTGGCAGGTTTACCTTCAGTAATTTGGCATTGTTTCCTGAAGATAATCTTTGAGCTGGACAAAATATATATGGACTTTACAGCAAAAATGTATGCAAGTATATTTCTGAGGATATAGAGAAAAAGGAACAGAGTTGCTAACTATGAATGTAAATTAAATTTGTACACACGCTCTGCTTGAAAAAAAGTCATACCCGTATAGATTGCTGGAATATTGCCAACCATGGGCATCAACTCCTCCAGGTGTGCTGAAATCAACTGTCCATTCACTGATCTGAAATTCACAACAGAGACTATATTATAGTGAACACTAAACATTCAACAGAAATCAACTGTCCATTTATTGATCTCAAATTCGCAAATGAATAGGCTGCTGTTACTGCTTCCACCTCCATTCTCATACTGGAGGTCGTAGTCTCATATGCCAAACTCTCCTTTTTCAAGCATCGTCCGTTAGCCCTCACAATGAAATCCCAGCCACCATGTCTGTTTCTCGCCACTGACCCATCAGTGTAGATCACTATGTCACCTTGATGTGTGTTGCCTTGGATAAGTTGTTGCACCTCAAACTCTGTGAGGCCCGCTGCCAATTCTCTACACTTCAGCCCGATATGTCTTCCAGTACTTTTACCCACTCTTTTTCACGATTGATGTTCTCTACATCACACACCTGGCTGATAGATATTTCTGCATGTGCCATCCAGGATCTGCCTACTCTAAGTCTTTGACCCTTGACCCTATCCATGGCTTCATGCAGGGGGTGATCCCTGTCTGCAACTCTCAGGTACTATTTGGCTTGAAGTACCTGTCCGCAATTGTTGGTAGTGCAAGGATATGCCTCATGCATATAATTGGTGTGTCCTTTGTGCACCCCAGGATCACTCACATGGTCCCATTCTGTATGCGCTCCAATCTCTCAAGCTGTCTTTTTGATACTGTCAGTAACCCCAAACCATGCTCAATGACTGAAATTATTAACAGCTGAAAGAGCATGTAAAGCATCCTCTGCTCTACCCCGGTTGCTGCCATTGCCCTCAGTGCATTGTCCCTTTCCAGCCTTCGCCACTAAATCCTCCACATGATCCTTAACAGACATACATCTGTTGTAGGTGATACCCAAGTACTTCAATTTACTCTCTCTAGATACTGCATATAAGCAGCAAACTTCATTTCAGACATAAAGCAAATTCCCCTGAGAGAATATGAAACACTCCAACATGAAACAAGCCCATAAGAACAATTCCTTGTCTAATGACCATGAACATAATGACAGCTTATTGTTCTTAGACATCTGAATCAGACATTGAGAGTTTGGCACCAACCAAAGAACAGTCTATCAAAAAGGAACATGGCAGGCCAATACCAAATTTCAATGGCTTTGCATCCATCCAATATAAGCATTGCGGGGTATGTCCTCTGTTTAATTGAGCTAGAAGGATTTGCTCCAATGACACACTAAAGGAAGAACTAGAGACCCTTCACCAGACTCTGAAATCTAATGAATATCCAACCTGCTTCTTCAAGCATCACTGCCAGCCACCCAAACCTACCCCCACAGAATCATTGGTCTTCAAAACTTCAAGTGTTTCTTCAGCTAACCTTTCGAGGAGACCATGTAATGAAACAAATACAAAATCGACTTAAAACATCTGTGAACCTCACACTCCTTTCTGCTGAACCAATGATCAGACATAAAACCACCCCATGTCTACACCATCTGTGAAAATACTTTTGTCTGTGTACACCAAATCTAACTATTTATCAATTCCAGTGCCAAGCAATTTACAGATAGAACGGAACAACAATTAGCAAATGGAGTGACCAAATATATAACACCTTGGGTGGAAAAGAGTTAATCAGTCTTCAGGAATCCCTGTACAGTCGACTGGTTATAAAATGCCAAGGTCTGTCATCAGGGAACATCTGCTTTTAAGCAGTCATAGGGTTAACAAAGAAAAGGCAATTTGTGTACTGTATTCGATGAAACATTTATAATTGATTGCTTAAGGAGCGGCAGGCCGAGTGGCTAGAATGCCGGATTCTCCTTTGGGAGACCCGGGTTCGAATCCTCGATAAGGTGTGGATTTTTTTTGTTGGGGGGGAAAAAACCTAACCTGCATAATTTGCGGTGACTGCACTAGCCAGGTGGCCTAACATACCCCCTACCATACACCGCAAGGTACTTAAAATATTTTTTTCTTCTTTCATAAATTAGTCTTACCCATTGGCACTTCGATGAGGGAAGTTTCACATCCTCCTTTGTTTCAACACTGCGGCCAAATTCTGTAAGCCAGTGAAAGTCATGGTGAAAGACACCTCTGAAAAAACAAAATCATAATGTAGCCTATCACATACTCACAATCAGCATTAGATTTGTCGACCAATACAATCAAGTTTTAGGCTATACGAAAATGTGCAACTTTACTTATTCTGTTTCCTTTAACCACAGTTTGTTGATGACACACACTGTCCAGGTTCATGTTTTTCTTAGCCTTAACCCTGTCAATGTCATCATAACCATCATTATCTTCCACTTTCGTTGTCAAGTATTTGCCATAACCTAAATTAGATTAGGTCAAAAGGTTATGGCAGTGTTCAGGAAATGGACACCTGGATCGTGAAAAGTGCATACTTTTCACACAACGTGAAAACGTTGGGACTTGCTTCCCAAGTAAACAGGACGTGGGATCCAGACAAGGGCATTCGAGATCGGGGTTTCGCGGAGTGCGGACCACGTTACGACGAAGAGTTATGGTCAACACTGAGCCACTCTTTTAGATAGTGCACGTTTAGATATTTGTGATGTAGAATTATTGTCGAATATCTGATTTGTGCATTGGTGAAGTCTACTTTAGTCTGTGTAGAATATTATACACCTAAAACTACAACAGGTGTTTGAGTCGACTACTGTTCGAGTTCACTACTGTTTGAGTCTACTACTGTGATGTTGTGTGGAGAATCATAGTCTATCAGCCAAGTTCCGTGGTGAGAAAATAACCAGTGTGCTGACTGGAGAGGAAAAGAGATAATTAAATCATACCCCTTCTGAACATGGTCAGTCAGAAAGAAGTATTTACAAAAGTCCGGCATTAAGCGGCAGACCCAGATACTCAAGTCGGATTCTAACAGCAGCAGTGTTTAATGGAGCAGTTGTCATCTAGCGGACCCTGTCACTTGGGGGGCTTGTCCGGGTAAGGAATAGTTGTCATTCCAGTGCCTGATGGGTGGCACTAGATAGTGTCATTTAGTGTGAATGTACAATGTCTTTAATGTCATCAATACATTTCCTTCTCAGGCGCACTCTTGCTCTCGTATAAAATCTTCTTTGGTGTAGCGCCAGTCCTGATAACTGATGGTGTTGCAGTGTAACAAAATGGCGGAACCATTTGATCTACTGTCTTTCAATAAGTGTGGCACAAGGTGTTGTTCCCAGTAACCGTTGGATAACATAATTTCTTACTTGGTCTCGGATGGTCAAGTTGGTTGCTCTTCTCAGGCATCTCATATAATAGATAATGTACAAATTTGATATTGGTAGTATAGAGTTGGTATGAATATGCTATTTATTATGTGTCATTGTGATACCTTGAAATGATGAGAAAACATTACTTTATACACCTATAGACATAATGAGTAGATAAAACTCTAACAAGGGTAACAAAGTAATGTAGAAAAAACTCTAATGAAGACTTCTCTTCTTCTGCGTTCATCCGGAGAGATTTCAGACGTGATTGCAATGTGCCTGTTTACAGCAAAGCTGCGTTCTCGTGCCATTAGGCTGATACATCAGACTTCTGCAGGTGTTTGTTGACCAGGTTAACCTTCCCAGGTTAATGAGGTGCAACTTTAATTTAGATAAACTCTAAATCAGTTTCAATTCTAAAGCCATTAAACATAATAACAAACACACTATTTATACCAATTTCTTACTTCATCAACACAATTGTAAAATGCAGCTTTGTATGTAGGATAGAACCAAATTTGACAGATTATTATATTGTTTTGTTATATTCTTTTGAGAGTAAGATGTAATTGGCATACTTGCAGCACCACCCAATGACAGGAAACCACTTTTGATTTTCATAAACAAAAACACGATGGTGGTCCACAATTTGCTGTGTGTTCTCAGACATGTCGCTCATGCCTGAAATATGGAGAAACATGTTTCATTCCAATAGGCTACACAAATATAGACACAAGTTAAACTAACTTTATTATGTGCAGTGATACATTGTGAGGGCACAATAACTCTAGTGTAGTCAGTGATACAATGTGTGGGTGGGAACCAGTAGTCAGTGATACAATGTGTGGGTACAAGTGAGAATTCTAATGTAGTCAGGGATACAATGTGTGGGTACAATAACTCTAGTGTAGTCAGTGATACATTGTGTGGGTACATCTCTAGTGTAGTCAGTGATACAATGTGTGGGTACAAGTGAGAACTCTAGTGTAGTCAGTGATACAATGTGTGGGTACAATAACTCTAGTGTAGTCAGTGATACAATGTGTGGGCACAATAACTCTAGTGTAGTCAGTGATACAATGTGTGGGCACAAGTGAGAGCTCTAGTGTAGTCAGTGATACAATGTGTGAGCACAATAACTCTAGTGGAGTCAGTGATACAATGTGTGGGTACAATAACTCTAGTGGAGTCAGTGATTCAATGTGTGGGCACAATAACTCTAGTAGAGTCAGTGATACAATGTATGGGTACAATAACTCAAGTGGAGTCAGTGATTCAATGTGTGGGCACAATAACTCTAGTGGAGTCAGTGATACAATGTGTGGGCACAAGTGAGAGCTCTAGTGTAGTCAGTGATAAATTGTGTGGGTACAATAACTCTAGTGTAGTCAGTGATACATTGTGTGGGCACAATAACTCTAGTGTAGTCCGTGATACAATGTGTGGGCACAATAAATACCTCTAGTGTAGTCAGTGATACAATGTGTGGGTACAATAACTCTAGTGTAGTCAGTGATACAATGTGTGGGCACAATAAATACCTCTAGTGTAGTCAGTGATACAATGTGTGGGTACAATAACTCTAGTGTAGTCAGTGATACAATGTGTGGGTACAATAACTCTAGTGTAGTCCGTGATACAATGTGTGGGTACAATAACTCTAGTGTAGTCCGTGATACAATGTGTGGGTACAATAACTCTAGTGTAGTCAGTGATACAATGTGTGGGCACAATAAATACCTCTAGTGTAGTCAGTGATACAATGTGTGGGTACAATAACTCTAGTGTAGTCAGTGATACAATGTGTGGGTACAATAACTCTAGTGTAGTCAGTGATACAATGTGTGGGCACAATAACTCTAGTGTAGTCAGTGATACAATGTGTGGGTACAATAACTCTAGTGTAGTCCGTGATACAATGTGTGGGTACAATAACTCTAGTGTAGTCCGTGATACAATGTGTGGGTACAATAACTCTAGTGTAGTCAGTGATACAATGTGTGGGTACAATAACTCTAGTGTAGTCAGTGATACAATGTGTGGGTACAATAACTCTAGTGTAGTCAGTGATACAATGTGTGGGTACAATAACTCTAGTGTAGTCAGTGATACAATGTGTGGGTACAATAACTCTAGTGTAGTCAGTGATACATTGTGTGGGCACAATAACTCTAGTGTAGTCCGTGATACAATGTGTGGGTACAATAACTCTAGTGTAGTCAGTGATACAATGTGTGGGCACAATAAATACCTCTAGTGTAGTCAGTGATACAATGTGTGGGTACAATAACTCTAGTGTAGTCAGTGATACAATGTGTGGGTACAATAACTCTAGTGTAGTCAGTGATACAATGTGTGGGCACAATAACTCGTGTAGTCAGTGATACAATGTGTATGTACAATAACTCTAGTGTAGTCAGTGATACAATGTGTGGGCACAATAACTCTAGTGTAGTCAGTGATACAATGTGTGAGCACAATAACTCTAGTGTAGTCAGTGATACAATGTGTGGGTACAATAACTCTAGTGTAGTCAGTGATACAATGTGTGAGCACAATAACTCTAGTGTAGTCAGTGATACATTGTGTGGGCACAATAACTCTAGTGTAGTCCGTGATACAATGTGTGGGCACAATAACTCTAGTGTAGTCAGTGATACAATGTGTGGGTACAATAACTCTAGTGTAGTCAGTGATACAATGTGTGGGTACAATAACTCTAGTGTAGTCAGTGATACAATGTGTGAGCACAATAACTCTAGTGTAGTCAGTGATACAATGTGTGGGTACAATAACTCTAGTGTAGTCAGTGATACAATGTGTGAGCACAATAACTCTAGTGTAGTCAGTGATACATTGTGTGGGCACAATAACTCTAGTGTAGTCCGTGATACAATGTGTGGGTACAATAACTCTAGTGTAGTCAGTGATACTCTAGTGACCAGTAAGGTCACTGCCATAGAGGAAAGCAACGGCAAACTACCTCTTTAAAAGTGCCTAGTATATCATGATTCGCTTAAAGGCTGATCATCGCAAGACAAGGACAGAGACATTAAAATTAGCAACTTGGAACGTTAGGACGTTAAACAACGACGGAACATTAGAGAACATAAAACAAGAAATTGAAAGGGAAAAAATTAATATTTTAGGTATATGCGAAACGAGATGGAACAGGAGCAGGCATCAAGATAGAGGCAGATTTCAAGATTATTTATTCTGGAGGTGAAGATCGTCATAGAGGAGTGGCAATTATTTTGGACCGGAAAACAGCAAAATCTGTTCAAAGATATTGGGCCGTGTCGGACAGAGTTCTACTAGTTAAATTAAGTGGCAGACCTTTTAGCATAAATATTATTCAAGTATATGCCCCAACAGGAGAATCCAGTGAAGATAGTGTAGAAGAATTTTATAATGACATAGAGTCTGCCTTAAAGAAATGTAAAAATTCAGAAATAAACATCATAATAGGGGACTTCAATGAAAAAGTAGGAAATCAAGGGGATAGATACACAGTAGGAAACTATGGTTTAGGAGAGAGAAATGAAAGAGGATACAGACTCGTAGAGTGGGCAAAAGAACAGGAAATGATTGTAGGAAACACCTGGTTCAAGCAACACCCTAGAAGATTATGGACATGGAGGAGTCCTGATAGCAGGATTAGAAACCAGATTGACTACATTCTGATTAGCAGAAGATTTAGAAACACATTAACACTAGCAAAAACAGTTCCCAGTGCTGATTGTTATAGTGACCACAGATTACTCACAGGAACATTGAGGATAAAGTTGAAGAAAGTCAAGTATATAACAGGAAACACTAAATATGATTTGTGTACATTGAGTAATGACAAGGAAATACAAAACTAATTCAACATAGAAGTACAGAACAGATTTGAAATTTTGTCTGATCTAGAGATCCTATTCCAGGATGTGGATGATCAATGGGAAACGTTGAAGAATTCAATCAATGTGGCTGCAGAAACAACTATTCCAAAATTAAAGAAGGTGGGTCGTAAGAAATGGATGACTGAAGAAATTTTACACCTCATGGAAACAAGAAGACTCAACAAAAATAATTCTGTCAAATATGAAGAAATTCACAGACAAGTCAGAATATTATGTAAGGAGGCAAAAGAAGCATGGCTTGAGGAAAAGTGCTTAGAAATTGAAAACCAACACAACAGTCAAAATACCAAATTAGTGCACAAAAGAATTCAGGAACTTACTAATAAAAGAACAAGTACATCAACAGGGTGTCTAAAAACTGAAGATGGCAAAATCATAATAGAAAAAGACCAGATTCTACATGTATGGACAGATTATGTGAAACACCTTTATGATGATAACAGAGACGAACAGTATGATATTAGATTTAATAATGAAGGACCGCCAATTTTGGAGATGGAGGTTCGAAATGTTCTTAAGCATATGAAAGCTGGCAAGGCCCCCGGTGCAGATAACATCACAACAGAAATGATTAAAGCTTTAGAAGAATTTGGACTAGAGCAAGTCACCAGACTGATGAACACATTATATGATACTGGAGATATACCTCCTGAATTATGTAACTCTGTATTTATTGCAATCCCAAAGAAATCAGGAACCTTGGAATGTGATCAACATAGAACAATTAGTATAATGAGTCACATCACAAAGATTTTGCTAAGAATTATCATGCAAAGAGTGAGGAAGAAGATACAACCTGAAATAGGGGAAGAACAATGTGGGTTTGTAGAAGGAAAGAGTACAGTAAATGCTGTGTATATGCTGCAAACAGTTATTGAACGTGCTATAGAAGTAAACAAGGATATACATCTTTGCTTTATTGACTATACAAAGGCTTTTGATAGAGTTAGACATGTCAACATGGTGGATATGCTTGCAGATCTACAAATTGATGGGAAAGACATTAGACTTATAAAAAACATATATTGGAAACAACAAGCTGCAATTAGGATTGATAATGAAGTGGGACAGTATCAGCCAATTAAGAGAGGTGTTAGGCAGGGATGTGTGATGTCTCCAGATCTTTTTTCCCTATACAGCAAAAATATTTTCAGAAATGTAGAGGATATAAATGGAATCAGCATTGGAGGACAAAACATCAATAACATTAGATATGCAGATGATACAGTATTAATTGCAGACAATGCGCAGGACCTGCAACAATTAGTAGATGCGGTTGTTGTACACAGTGAGCAACTGGGGTTAGAATTAAATTGTAAAAAGACTCAGGTTATGGTCGTCACTAGGAAGGAAGAAGTGCCACAATGTAATATACAAGTAAATGGAAATATTCTTCAACAAGTGAATCGGTACAATTATCTTGGAACAGTCATAACATCTGATGGGAGATGCCTTGAAGAGATTAGAACAAGAATCGCCATGGCGAAAGTAGCCTTTAGCAAGATGAAAAACATTCTGACCAATAAAAAGATGTCAATTGAAACGAGAAAAAGAGTGTTGAGGGGATACATAGAGCCTGTTCTTTTGTATGGATGTGAAACTTGGACAATGAGCAGTCAAGCTGAAAAGCATCTGATGGCTGCAGAAATGTGGTTTCTGAGGAAAATGCAAAGAATACCATGGACAGACAGAAAAACCAATGACCAAGTACTACAGGAGACAAATGAACATCGTAAACTGATTAGAGAAATTAGACGTAGACAGTCAAAATTTTTTGGACATGTTATGAGAAGAAATGGATTGGAGAACTTAGTGACAACTGGCAAGATCGAAGGGAACAGATCAAGGGGAAGATCGAGAGGAAAATACCTGGATGGCTTGGCCACATGGCATGGACGAGACAGGAACACTGAGCTGATCCACAACACTGGTGATCGAGTGAAATGGCGAGTCATGACCGCCCACGCTTTCCGGCATGGCACATGATTGATTGAGTCAGTGATACAATGTGTGGGTACAATAAATACCTCTAGTGTAGTCAGTGATACAATGTGTGGGTACAATAACTCTAGTGGAGTCAGTGATACAATGTGTGGGTACAATAACTCTAGTGGAGTCAGTGATACAATGTGTGGGCACAATAATTCGTGTAGTCAGTGATACATTGTGTGGGCACAATAACTCTAGTGTAGTCAGTGATACAATGTGTGGGCACAATAACTCTAGTGTAGTCAGTGATACAATGTGTGGGTACAATAACTCTAGTGTAGTCAGTGATACAATGTGTGAGCACAATAAATACCTCTAGTGTAGTCAGTGATACATTGTGTGGGTACAATAACTCTAGTGTAGTCAGTGATACATTGTGTGGGCACAATAATTCGTGTAGTCAGTGATACATTGTGTGGGCACAATAACTCATGTAGTCAGTGATACATTGTGTGGGTACAATAACTCTAGTGTAGTCAGTGATACATTGTGTGGGCACAATCATTCGTGTAGTCAGTGATACATTGTGTGGGCACGATAACTCTAGTGTAGTCAGTGATACATTGTGTGGGCACGATAACTCTAGTGTAGTCAGTGATACAATGTGTGGGTACAATAACTCTAGTGGAGTCAGTGATACAATGTGTGGGCACAATAATTCGTGTAGTCAGTGATACATTGTGTGGGCACAATAACTCGTGTAGTCAGTGATACAATGTGTGGGCACAATAACTCTAGTGTAGTCAGTGATACAATGTGTGGGTACAATAACTCTAGTGTAGTCAGTGATACAATGTGTGAGCACAATAAATACCTCTAGTGTAGTCAGTGATACATTGTGTGGGTACAATAACTCTAGTGTAGTCAGTGATACATTGTGTGGGCACGATAACTCTAGTGTAGTCAGTGATACATTGTGTGGGTACAATACCTCTAGTGTAGTCAGTGATACAATGTGGGCACAATAAATACCTCTAGTGTAGTCAGTGATACAATGTGTGGGTACAATAACTCTAGTGTAGTCAGTGATACATTGTGTGGGCACAATAACTCTAGTGTAGTCAGTGATACAATGTGTGCGTACAATAAATACCTCTAGTATAGTCAGCGATACATTGTGTGGGCACAATAAATACCTCTAGTGTAGTCAGTGATACATTGTGTGGGCACAATAAATACCTCTAGTGTAGTCAGTGATACAATGTGTGGGCACAATAACTCTAGTGTAGTCAGTGATACAATGTGTGGGTACAATAACTCTAGTGTAGTCAGTGATACAATGTGTGGGTACAATAGCTCTAGTGTAGTCAGTAATACAATGTGTGTGTGGGAACAAGTGAGAGCTCCAGTGTAGTCAGTGATACAATGTGTGGGTACAAGTGAGAACTCTAGTGTAGTCAGTGATACAATGTATGGGTACAAGTGAGAACTCTAGTGTAGTCAGTGATACAATGTGTATGTACAATAACTCTAGTGTAGTCAGTGATACAATGTGTGGGCACAATAACTCTAGTGTAGTCAGTGATACAATGTGTGTGTACAATAACTCTAGTGTAGTCAGTGATACAATGTGTGGGCACAATAACTCTAGTGTAGTCAGTGATACAATGTGTGAGCACAATAACTCTAGTGTAGTCAGTGATACAATGTGTGGGTACAATAACTCTAGTGTAGTCAGTGATACAATGTGTGGGTACAATAACTCTAGTGTAGTCAGTGATACAATGTGTGAGCACAATAACTCTAGTGTAGTCAGTGATACAATGTGTGAGCACAAGTGAGAACTCTATTGTAGTCAGTGATACAATGTGTGGGCACAAGTGAGAACTCTAGTGTAGTCAGTGATACAATATGTGGGCACAAGTGAGAACTCTATTGTAGTCAGTGATACAATGTGTGGGCACAAGTGAGAACTCTAGTGTGGGCACAAGTGAGAACTCTAGTGTAGTCAGTGATACAATGTGTGAACTCAAATGAGAACTCTATTGTAGCCAATGATACAATGTGTGGGCACAGGTGAGAACTCTATTGTAGTCAGTGATACAATGTGTGAACTCAAATGAGAACTCTATTATAGCCAATGATACAATGTGTGAGCACAAGTGAGAACTCTATTGTAGTCAGTGATACAATGTGTGGGCACAAGTGAGAACTCTATTGTAGTCAGTGATACAATGTGTGGCACAAGTGAGAACTCTAGTGTAGTCAGTGATACAATGTGTGGGCACAAGTGAGAACTCTAGTGTAGTCAGTGATACAATGTGTGGGCACAAGCGAGAACTCTATTGTAGTCAGTGTTACAATGTGTGGGCACAAGTGAGAACTCTAGTGTAGTCAGTGATACAATGTGTGGCACAAGTGAGAACTCTAGTATAGTCAGTGATATAATGTGTGGGTACAAGTGAGAACTCTATTGTAGTCAGTGATACAATGTGTGGCACAAGTGAGAACTCTAGTGTAGTCAGTGATACAATGTGTGGGCACAAGTGAGAACTCTAGTGTAGTCAGTGATACAATGTGTGGGCACAAGCGAGAACTCTATTGTAGTCAGTGTTACAATGTGTGGGCACAAGTGAGAACTCTAGTGTAGTCGGTGATACAATGTGTGAACTCAAATGAGAACTCTATTGTAGCCAATGATACAATGTGTGGGCACAAGTGAGAACTCTATTGTAGTCAGTGATATAATGTGTTGGCACAAGTGAGAACTCTATTGTAGTCAGTGATACAATGTGTGAACTCAAATGAGAACTCTATTATAGCCAATGATACAATTTGTGAGCACAAGTGAGAACTCTATTGTAGTCAGTGATACAATGTGTGGGCACAATTGAGAACTCTATTGTAGTCAGTGATACAATGTGTGGGCACAAGTGAGAACTCTAGTGTAGTCAATGATACAATGTGTGGGCACAAGTGAGAACTCTATTGTAGTCAGTGATACAATGTGTGGGCACAAGTGAGAACTCTAGTGTAGTCAGTGATACAATGTGTGGGCACAAGTGAGAACTCTATTGTAGTCAGTGATACAATGTGTAGGCACAAGTGAGTGCTCTATTGTGGTCAGTGATACAATGTGTGAACTCAAATGAGAACTCTATTGTAGCCAAGATACAATGTGTGGATACATGAAAAGTATGATACACTAATTCTCTTGTTTAGATTGTGATAGAATGTGTGGAGAAATGAAAAGTGAGATACAATATACCTAGTGTGGTATCTCAAATGCTACCCATATGTAACCAGCATGACAAATGCTATCCTATCTAACCAGAAGCCTTTATGCTACTCTATCTAATTAGTCCCTCATATGCATCCCTAATTAACCAGTATCACATTTCTTTCAAATCTAATAAGTATCTCATGTTAGCATATATAACCAGTATATCATATGCTACCCAATGTAACTAGCATATCATATGCTACCCTATCTAACTAGTCCCTCATATGCTACTCTTTCTAACTAGCCTCTCATACAGTACCCTATCCAATCATCATATCACACACTACCCCATCTAACCAGTATCTCATATACTACCCTATCTAACCAGTATCTCATACACTACCCCATCTAACCAGTATCTCACACACTACCCCATCTAACCAGTATCTCATACACTACCCTATCTAACTAGCCTCTCATACAGTATCCTACCCAATCATCATATCATACACTACCCTATCTAACAAGTCCCTCATACACTACCCTATCTAATTAGTCCCTCATACACTACCCCATCTATGCTGCCCTATCTAACTAGTTCTACATACACTACCCAATGTAACCAGTATCTCGTAACTCAAACTACAGAAATCCCATCTGTTACATCAGATAACCATTATCAGAACTCACCAGTATTAAAAGCACCACCATAACCACCATTGTACACGTAAGGCATTTTGTCAAAGCCCAGGGCCCAGGTGACTCCACTGGGTCCTGTCTCTACCAGACGCATATGTCCTCCATGTTGACCCCAGCATCTAGAAACATTAAATGCAAGTCACATGATCTTTTTCTTTACTTTATTGTTACATTCACAATTGGCTGGATGTTGCAGCTAAAGTTTTCTGCAGAATGTGGTAGCTAGTCTCATGCCAACCCTCCTTAGTTGCCCATCACAACATGCATGGCAGGTTATGGTGTTCCTATTCTTTGCTTCCCTTACGAGTCCAAGTAACACTTCATAGGTAAAGAACATGAAGTCAGAATTTGGGGGCATGACCCATGTCAACAAATTACAAGTATCTGGAGCCTATATCAATGTTGAAAGTTTGAGAAATAACATTTCCAGAAATTGATTGGCACCTCATGGAAATATAAGAATGAAGTAGAGATTAGAGGACACACTGGATAATATAAAAATGGAAGCTTTGTGCACACCGGAATTCAAACTTTCTTCCTCCAAATAATAAGAGCACCTTGGTAAAGGAACAAGTGTACTTTGAAATACAGCCATGAGGTGCAGATGTTCAGCAGCTGTTTCCAGGACCCATAGAGTGATCTAGTAATTGTTGGAGATGACTGAGAAGCTTTCCCTGTCCTTAAAGAGCACAGGACTCCCCCTGAGCATTGGGCTGGAGTCTGTTGACAATGAAGTACCTAAAACCTGTAGAGAATACATGACCCACCCAGTCAGTCTGCACGTACCGTGCTGAATCCTGGCCTAGTTACATTCGAATATGCATCTTCACAAGTGTAAAGTACAGGTCTTGTACTGATTTCTAAGCTTGGAGAGGTTAAGGTCAGCTCTGCAACAGTCCCCGAGGAGATATTCTGGTTTTCTAATGGGGAAGAAAGTCTCGACACTTTCATTGGTGCAAATCATTTTCAGGACTCATATGATCTGAATGTCAGTGTATCAAACTCAAAGAATTAAAAATTCAGTCCTCCAAAGGATTAGTCAACCAACCAACCAACCAAAACCGGGGCCCTTTTCAACAAGGTTGTCGGTTGTTCGACAGGGATGAGAACAATGTCCCATAGCCCCATAAATAGTGAGTCATGTGGTCAATATAAATATCACAATGACTGCCTTTGCTTCCCAGAAAATGTCCTGGCACCAGCATTAGGCTGAGGTCAAGGACTGAGGTTAAGGTCAGTTTAAACAAAATAACTGCCTCAAAGAGGATTCAAACACTTGACCATCAACTTGCACTACTTGCTGTCATATGCCAGTGATCTATCGCATCTTCAATCCTCTTCTATCACATCTTGAAACCATCTTCTATCTCATCTTGAATCCATCTTCTATCACATCTTGAATCGATCTTCTATCACATCTTCAATCCATTTATGTATTCTTCCTTTTTACCGCTTAACCAGTACACCTCTCTCCAGAATGATCTTTTCCAGATATTCAAGTCTTTCTACATGCCCAAAATATTTCATTTTCCCCAACTTTATTTGTCTTAACAACCAATCCTTTCAATATTGAGCACTCATTGGTTAGATCTGTTTGTTCTCTTGTCTGTCCAATCAGCTGAAGTTAATACTTTTCTTGAACACTTATATTCAAAGACACACATTTGCTTTTCATCTTAGTTTAGCTTAGTCGGTGGATCAACATCACGGCACACGGTGCAACCCATAAGTGCTCCGTTCTTCTCCTAACTCAAACCTGAGTCAAGAGAAACTCAGCTCAATGCACGAATTCTGTAGCACTGGCGAGGATCCTGAAATACTTTGGGTAGATTTTTAACTCCAAATTTTGCCCGGGCAGCGCCGTTAGACTACTCTTTTTCGATTTCCAACTGCCAAGGTATTTTTTACGTGAGCAACAATACACACGGGCGTCCGATCTCACTACCCAGAGGCCAGGGGAAATATATTACTAGAAGTCCTCATGAAAAAATCCCGGTCCTCACCAGGGCCTGAACCCGTGACCTCCAGCACTCAAGGCGGACACCATACCTCGAGACCGCGCAGAAGTTTTACACCCAAATATTACCTCAAGAAATACGAGGGGAAGTCAATAAGTAAGTCACAAATGGTTGTAGAAAAAATAACTAAATATGATAACAACTTGAAACTATTAATTTTTATACATACATTGTCCCTTTATTTCTCAACATAATTTCCACCAACATTGATGCATTTATTACATCGTTTTATCAGTCCTCCCAAACTGGCTGCATAGAACTGCATGCTCTGTTTTCTAAACCATGTTTTCACTTCACATTCAACTTCCGAGTCATTCGTGAAATTTCTCCCGCCAAGGTGGGTTTTCAGTGGACCAAAAAGGTGGAAATCGCTAAGTCGGGGCTGTAAGGTGGATGTTCCAGAACTTCCCACCTTAGTTGGTTAATTTTCTCCTGAGTTAATCAAGCCGTATGTGGTCTGGCATTGTCATGAAGAAGCAACACTCCTCTAGTCAGCAGTCCTGGACGTTTTCTTCTAATTGCATCATGAAGCATTGATAGAACTTCACAGTATGATTCAGAATTCACATTGTCACCTTTCTTCTTGAAATTGGTTAAAAGCACTTCTTGACAATCCCAGAACACTGTCAGAATAACCTTCCTTACTGATGGTGTAACCTTGAATATTTGGACACAAAACTCGCTTACACTCAATAAATAAATGACCGTAGACCCCGAGGTAGACCAAGAGGATGGTGGAGAGATAATATATATACAGACCTACAAGCACTTGGAATCAACGACTGGCAAGAGAAGGTCAACCAGAGAGACGAATGGAGACGGATTGTATCTGCAGCAAAGAACCTCAATGGTTCGGAATGCTGAAGAAGAAGAAGAGGAAGAAGAGGAAGAAGAAGAAGGCGAAGAAGGATGTTTCCATTGCATTGAAGCACGCTTTGATTCGGGCTGGTAGTGATACATCCATGATTCGTCCCCAGTAACAATCCTGTTCAGCATGTCTTCTCCTTCATCTTCGTATCGACAGAGATGATGCAAGGACAGGCCAAATTAGTTCATTTTGTGTTCCTCCTTCAATTATCTGGGTACCCACCTTGAGCACTTTCTTAAATTTCAATCGATCATGCATTATGCTGTGTGCTGAACCATGTGAGCACCCTATTGCAGATACTACAGAGTCTATCGTTACTCACCTGTCACCTCTAATCATCTCTTCCACCCGCTGCACATATGCTTCTGTTGCAATCTCAACAGGACGACCAGATCAGATTTAATCAATAATTTTAGAGCGTCCTTGAGAACATTTTTCTACCCAGCAATGCACCGCTTTACGGGACGAACATTTGTCAGCATAACCAGGAAACATTTCCTTATGAATGTCCTTTGCAGACAGTCCTTTTGCCCACAAAAAACGCACAACAGCATGTTGCGCTTTGGTTGTACACTCTGTAAGTACAGTTGCCATTTTGTTTATTCACTGCATATGCGCATGGGACACCTAGCACCACCTGACGAACAGGAATGTAAAGTCTGATGTTGCTGTCCCTAATGACACCTGTAGAAAACACCAACGACATTTACCTGCCATCCCACAGAACTGTGTGACTTACTTATTGACTCGCCCCATTTGTACTGAGAAAGACTGTAGCCAAAATATCCATTTTGTTACCTGTGATCATGTTCTAAAAAAGCTAACCATCTACTTCTTATTTTTTTCGTGATTTGTCCATTGTACAGGAAATAGGTATGCTCTCAGTGCTCTTACGTTTGTTGCTCTATCTGTTCCAATCCATAAAGATTCTAATTGTTTTAGTTTTTGAAGAGCCATGTTTGCTCTTCTTTTAATTAATCAGAACCACTTTTAATTAATCAGAATCACATGTAAAATTAAAAGATTGAAAAAATAAATAAGATGCATGGACAACTCACAGCTCTGATGGACTCTTGGATATTGATGAGGCTGGACTTATGAAGACATCCCCTGAGAACGTACAGGACCAGATGGCACCAGGAGTAGCCGAGCAGTTCATGCCCCAAACTGCAGCATTTGCTAAACTCAGACACCCCATCTGTGTTGGAGAGCATCAAGTTTACTTAACGTCTCAAGCTTATGGACAAACAAAGAATGCTTATTGCCTATTTTCTATATAGAGTTGTTGATACAAACAAAGAACGCTGATTGCTTATTTTCTACACAGAGTTTTTGATACAAACAAAGAATGAAGGTTGCTTATTTTCTACATAGAGTTGTTGATACAAATGAATGCTTATTGCTTATTTTCTAGCTAGAGCTGTTGTTTGACATTTTAGGTAATGTCGTTCATTCCTTGCCGCCCTTTCTTTCCAACTGGAAGGTTCTCAAGTAACTTCAGTAGACAGTTGCTGACAGAGAAAAATAAAGAGAAATAAATAGCTCTCTCTACAGAAGCAAAATCAGTTGTTTCATTACTGAAGAGCAGAAACAGTACAGAACTAGCAGTCCTAAGAACTACATGAACTATGCCATAAATTTGAAAAGGTCGTATTACACTGAAATACATAATTACATAAATTACATAATATTTTTGTTGCTCAGAGTTTAAGTTTTCGACGTACATCTTTCTCTGTCTTCCTCTACCTCCCTTGCCAAGTATTTTTTTACACATAGATAATTTCTCTGTTTCACCTCTACTGTGGATATGTTCTTTAACCCTTTACAGGGTGGAACGGCCATTTACGTCCGATACCTTAAACGGGCGAAATGTCCCAAAACTATTATGCAACTATGCCCGATACTATTATGCATTGTAAAAACGCAATCTCTCGGCTTTCCGACATTTCCGACGGCTACTTTCGCTTTCGCTAATAGCTTGACAACGTGGCCGCCATTTGTAAGCGCCTACTATGAATTTGAACGGACTTTTACGGACTTTTTTTTATAGTTTTCGGGGTTTTTACGCTGTTTTTCAAAACAGATTTCGGCGATTCTTCAAGTGATAGCCGAAATTTCGCTAGGTTCAATTTAAGTGACATTAAAGGGCACGAAGTTGACTATTAATCGGAGCTAGATATCAG
Organism: Cepaea nemoralis; assembly: GCA_014155875.1. Taxonomy (NCBI): domain Eukaryota; kingdom Metazoa; phylum Mollusca; class Gastropoda; order Stylommatophora; family Helicidae; genus Cepaea; species Cepaea nemoralis. Next base: position 338,493 of record JACEFZ010000049.1, on the reverse strand, counting down.
TGCAAAGCGTTACTTTGCATTAGCAGTCGTGAGTCGGACTTTAAAGAAAGTGATTATGATTCTGAAAATGTGTTTGTAAATTGCTGTATAGATGACGGAAAATCACAAACAACATGTTGTATTTCGTAAATATTTGTGTTCATATATGGATTACCGACAACAATCACGTGAGTAACATATTCTGCATGCTTTTCCCTTCATTGTGTTGTTTATTTAACTAAAATCGGTTGACTAACACCTTATTTGTAATGTTTTTACTATCGCAACCCAAAATTTTACCGAACCTGAAAAAATCTTGCCCGTTCAGGGCTAAAAAACGGACAAGCATCTGCCCTGTAAAGGGTTAAATTTCATTTGTCTTTTCCATATAGTTTTGATGAATGATCTTGTAACAGCTGCAGCTATCAATACCTCAGTGTTTTTCTTCTTCTTTGTTCATGTCTATCACCAACATAAAGAGAGTTACCCTGCACTGCTTGATCTAGCTTGTGGCTCAGGACATCTTATTTCAACAATCATTCGTTCAAGTTTACTTTCCCTAGCCTTTGACTGTCCCCAGTCTACCTACAAGGCAGCAGGTTTGTGTCTTAATTCATCTGGTCCCTATCCCTTGACCCATCCAGCATGAGAGAACCTACTAGTAGCAATGCTATCATTGGCTGAGCTCTTGTGGTCATTGGAACATGCAAGCCCGTTCACCATTTTAGGGTGGAGACACAACAGAAGGGCCTGAAGCTTATGAAAGTGAGCATTAAATTATACTTCATAATGTGTTTCCTCATACTAACAACAACAAGTGTATTCAACAAAAGACTAATGCTTACCCATTCAACGGCTTCATTCTCAGAGCCAGCCTTCAGCAATAGTGGCTGGTGAACAATGTTTGTGGCAGGGGTGTACACCACAAACCCGCATGAATTATCTGGATCTGAGCAGAGTTTGACACATATCATCTCGGAAAGCATTATCTGGATGTTCTTCAATTGAAAATGATACTAATTAATTTCTTAGAATCAAAACATTCTATAGCAGTGTGAACACAAAAAGCTTAAGGAAAGAAAATAGGAATGATGAGGAATACATTCAACAGCATAAAGAAGATATAAGAATCTAAAGAGATCAGTAATAACTCAATTAGACAAATCATGATAAACTAGGCAACTTTAAGAAAGGTAGTTTGCCATTGCACTCCTTCCTGACAGGAGGAGAATACAAAGAATACCACTGACAGATCAGAAAACCAATGACCAAGTCCTACAAGAAACAAATGAAAATCGTACACTGATTAGATAAATTAGACGCAGTCAATATTTTTTGGACATGTTATGAGAAGAAATAAATTGGAGAACTTGGTGACAACTGGCAAGATCGAGGGGAAGACAACAAGAGGAAGACAGAGAAGTAAATACCTGGATGGCTCAATCCACGACTCTGGTAGTTGAGTGACATGGCGAATCATGATCGCCCATGCTTACTGGCATGGCACATGATAGATGGATGGAATAACTCAAACAAACATTAAAATAGTCAAGGCTTACTGATATATATATATATATATATTTTTTTTCATGTTTCCATCCTGTTTTAGGATATTGCGGTCAACATCAGCATCTTTCAGCTGTGTGTTGATTCCTAGGCTAAGATTATGCTCATCAGCACACCACGACTTTCTCAGCGTCCGGCTCCATACTCTCATAAGTCACTGGCGTGACTCGAACCGCTTCCAATTCTCGTGCGCTCACGTCAAACACAAGAGTATTCAGGGTTACGGAGAAAGCTGCTAACCCCTCGACCAGGGAGACCGGCATATATATATATATATATATATATATATATATATATATATATATATATATATATATATATATATATATATATATATGCTCTAAACATATGCATATACAGAACAATAAGTAACATTCATGGCAACAAAGGCAAACAAAAAGCTAGGGAAATGGGAAAAGAGGGCTAGCAGAAGAAAAAAAAAAGCAAAAGTAAAACACCCTTTGACATGTATTGGGCATACGGTATAGGACCCATATTTGTATAGACACTCTGTGGGGGATGTAGCCAGTGTTGCTCTGCCCTCCTTTACCTCCCAAGATATTTCTGGTACTCATTTAAGTCCAGGTCAATCCAGGAGACTAGGTTAATGTTTAAACATCCACCGTGATGTGGATTAGAATTTAAATAAACGTGAAGATGGCACTTGATTGTTTGACTGAAGCTTCAGAACCCACAATTGAAGTAAGCTCAATTGGACACTGCAGTAGTGCACTGACTAGCATGCTCACCTGCTGCACCAGTGCTTATTTGTTCGAATCCCCACTGAAGCGGAAATTTTAAACAAAGGACCTGCGTTCCGAGGTTGACCCAGCCTAAACTGGACACTAGGAAATGTTCTGGGAAGTAAAGGCAGCTGGTTTGATATCAACACATTGCCCACCCAGTGGTCTATACAAGTATGAAGCTAGCACCATATATATAATACAACTCTAGGTGTGAAAAGAAGTCCTTTACTTTTTTTAAAGCAGATAAATCCCAATTTACAATTTAAAATATCAATTTATAGTCAACAGTTCTATGTAAAGATGAAGGATAGAAAGTAGATATCAAAGACAGAATATATAGTCAAAAGTTCTATATAAAGATGAAGGATAGAAAGTACATATCAAAAGAGAATATATAGTAACAGTTCTATGTAAAGATGAAGGGAGAAAGTACATATCAAAGACAGAATATATAGTAACAGTTCTATATAAAGATGAAGAATAGAAAGTACCTGTCAAAGACAGAATATACATGTCAATAGTTCTATGTAAAGATGAAGAATAGAAAGCACATATCATCCACCTGCTTCTTGTGCTTTGTGAGTAACAATGAATACCACAAAAAGTACTAATGTCAAGGACAGCTGTACTGCACCCACTTTTGGCTTTCTCTTCTGCTGGTAGTGCACAGTTAGAGAACCTTCCCTCAAGTTAGTGATGCCCTGCTCCAGCTCAACACTGCATGGTATCCAGCGACCCTTTCGGCCGTACACATACATCTGCATGTTGACTTTCTTCACCCATGTGGTCTGAAATACAGGGTAAACTATTAAAGGATGTATGTTCATACCCGCATGTTTGGTAACTGAACAGTAAAAAAAAAGGTATAATAAAGGACCATTTTACATGCACTGAGATGCATTGGGTACAAGGTAAACATTAAAGCACACAACCCTTTTACAGGTACGGTGTACTGGGTATATAGTCATCATCATCATGTGCCATGCCAATTAGCGTGGGCGATCATGTTTCGCCATCTCACACAAAAACCAGAGTCGTGGATCAACTCTTGTGTTTTTGTCTTGATTATGTCATGTGGTCAAGCCATCCACATAGTTACTTCTCTGTCTCCCCCCTTGTTCTTTTCCCCTCCATCTTGCCAGTTGTCACCAAGTTCTCTAATTTATTTCTTCTCATAACATGCCCAAAATATCTTGACTGCCTACGTATAATTTCTCTTCTCTAATCAGTTTATGGTTTTCATTTGCTTCTTTTAAAAGACTTGCTCATTGGGTTTTTCTGTCTTTCCATGGTATTCTTTCATTTTCCTCAGAAATCACATTTCCACCTGCCATTAAGTGTTTTTCAGCTTGTCTGATAATTGTCCATATTTCACATCCATACAAAAGTACAGGTTCCATGTTGCACTTAAATACACTTTTTCTGGTTGCAATTGACATCTTTTAATTGGTCAGTATATTTTTCATCTTGCAGAAGGCAACCTTTACCATGGCGATTCTTGTTTAATCTCTTCAAGGCATCTCTCATCAGATGTTATGACTGTTTCGAGATAGTTGTACTGATTCACTTGTTTAAGAATATTCTTACTTATCTGTACATTACATTATGGCATTTCTTTATTTTTAGAGATAACCATAATCTCTGTCTTCTTACAATTTAATTCTAACCGTAGTTGTTCACTGTATACAATATCTGAGTTCTACTAAATGTTACAGATCCTGCTTATGTCTGCAATCAATACTGTATCATCTGCATATCTAATATTCTTGGTGTTATGTCCCACAATGGCGATTCCTCTATCTTCTAAATTATTATTTATTGCCCATATGTTTAAGCTTTCCACATGTTTCTATGTCTTCTTCTGCCTCTCTGGTCTAGTATTTTCTCACATAAAGCTAATTTCTTCATTCCACTTCTACTGTTGATAGTAGACTGTATTTGTCTTTTCTCTATGGTTTTGATGTTTGATCTAGTAACATGTGCAGTTATCAAAACCTCAGTGCTTGCTTTCTTCTGTGTCCATGATATTCTCAGTATTATTCTAAATGAGAGTCACAATGTCACTGCCTCAAGTATCCCCGTCATTTCATTACTTTATAGTCAAGCATTTGTGTCCATAAGAATAGGTCATGCATAATTTTTTAATAAGAGGATTCTCAGAGCTTTACCGATCAGAATAAATTCGCCAGGTAAGACATCATCATCATGTGGCAGGCCTGAACACATCATCACTCTCATCATGGCCTGCTGAACAGTGTCTTGATCCTTTGTCAGTTCTCTTGCCTCATACACCCATATCAAACATGTCAAAGGTTTCTGTAATATCCTGTGCCCTTCTTCGTGCCGGTCAACCCTAACCTCGTCTTCCAAAAAAAAACATTCCTTTCATCATTGTTTTTTCCAAGCCACTGTGACATTTACTATGGCTGCAGTATTTCACTTTCTGAGACATGATGCTGTTTTTGGGCTGGTTTTCTTCGTTGTTCAAATATTGTAGAATGTTTTTTTTTATTTTTCCGTTGTCTTGGTCCACAATATTCTAAGAAATTGTCTGTAGCATTTAAGTTCAAAAGCCCTGAAACATAATCCTAAGAATATGTCCCTGATATGCCTAAAAGGCAAGTAGAAGGGCTAACTTTAATATCACTTTTACTTGATAGAGATGCAGCTGGCTGATTAATTAAAATATTGGTATCATGCATTTGGAGGGGTATATGCCTGGGAAGAGAGGAAGAGGAAGGCCAAAAAGAAGATGGGTGCAGGATGTGGCGGATGATCTCAAGATGCATGTATCAGATATGGGACATCTTGCTTGTAATCGAGAAGCTTTCTGGAAGGTTGTTATGGGAGTGAGGTTCTGCAAAAGACATGCTACTGAATGAATGAATGAACATCATGCATTTGGAGATACATTTGTTAACTTCTGTATAGCAACTGTTTAACAATATATTTAAGGGACATCTTAGCCTAAGAAGCCTGTGTCCTTAGTACTCTTCTTTATGGCAGTGAAGCCTGGTCAAATTACACCAAGAGAAACACTTAAACAGCTTTCATATGCGGTATCTGCGAAGAATACTTGGCATTAAGTGGCAAGATAAGATCACCAATACCGAAGTACTTGAAAAATTTGATGGTATGATGGTTTGTTCCATGCTCAGTCTTCGTAGACTTAGATGGATAGGATACATTAAGAGGATAAATGATGGTAGAATATCAAATGATGTCTTTTTTGTGAATTACAGTTCTCAGGATTGGCCTCTATTACAGCAGAAAGAAGTAAGGGGGACATGAATGATGCATACACTGATACTGCAGCTTGGGAGCATGTCACCGCTGATCACGTTGCATGGTAGGATAAGATCAGGATTGGAATAAATACAAAGGAGAAAATTATTACAGACAGGTTAAACACTAAATGTGTGAGGTGTCAGATGGTTCATGATGGTGGAAATGACCATGTGGTCACATGCATCATTGTGGATAAACATTCACCTTGGTAATTGGTCTTTCCAGTCACAATCTCTACCACCATGGATTATAATTATGTCTTTTTTAAAGCGCAAGGTAACAAACTATTCTCTGTCAAGACAGCAAGGTAACAGTGAGTATTTATGGTAAAATAAGAAAAGAAAACTCCCATGCTGCATGGTGTCTACAGGGAAAGGGCCCTAACTTCACAGCAACTCTCGATCCTTTGCCAGTTTCTCCCGCATCAAGCATTTCATTTTCAGGCTGTCTTTATTGTGCTGTCCGCCATCTTTCTGGAATTGTGCCTTTTATTATTCTGTCTAAACTACTGTCACATTTGAAGCAGCAAATCTTTTTTAGGTTCATAGACATGATACAGTTTATAAACCAGTTTTCCTTTGATTTTCAGATTGTATATGTAATTTTTTCCTCTTGGGACTCGGTATTTCAGTGGAACAGCAAAGCATGAAAATTGTGTCAATGTTTCCTCTTAGGGCTCAGTATTTCAGTGGAACAGCAAAGCATGAAAATTGTGTCAATGTTTCCTCTTGGGGCTCAGTATTTCAGTGGAACAGCAAAGCATGAAAACTGTGTCAATGTTTCCTCTTGGGGCTCAGTATTTCAGTGGAACAGCAAAGCATGAAAAAATCACAAATACTGAAGTATTGAAAAGATCAGGTTGTGTGACGGTTTATTCCATGCTCAGTCTTCGTAGACTTAGATGGATAGGACATCTTAGGAGGATGGATGATGGTAGAATACCAATGGACATCTTTTTTGGTGAATTACAGATGGGTAAGAGATCTCAGGGTCGGCCTCTACTACAATACAAAGATGTGTGTAAGCGGGACATGATTGATACAGGCATTGATAATGCACATTGGGAGCAAGTCGCAGCTGAACGTGTTGCATGGAGGGCAAATATCAGAAATGGAATAAAGACAAAGGAGAAAATTATTGCAGATAAGTCACACACCGAGCGTGTGAGACGTAAGATGGTGCATGATGGTGGAAATGACCACGTCTTCACATACACCCACTGTGAACGAACATTTACAGTGCGAATTGGCCTTATCAGTCACATTCGCTACCGCCATAGGTAAAAGTTATTATGCCTTTTTAAAGCACAATCTATCGTCTGTCAAGACGGCAAGGTGCCAATGTAAATATTTGATCACAGTATGATAAAACATATATTAAAAGTGTCGTCCAATCTTTTATTCAATTCCCTCTAAAAATTGTGCCCAATGTCTTATAGAACTCACCCTTTGAATAGCTTGTTCAATGTCCTTGAATCTGTGCCCTTCTCTCCTGTTGCGGTCTTGAAGTTTTTTCAGAACATCCTCTCTCAACTGTTTGGAAATTTTCACAAACTTCCTCCTGGCATCTGATTCTTCGTTCCAGGCAACAACAAAAAATCAAATAGATAATAATCCTTATCAAACATTCCAGTTGTATGCAAATTTAGGACTACTTACAGATTCAGTGTTCACACATGTTGCTTTGTAGATTACTTACCTGTGAATGCAGCATAATTTTTCAGCTAAGCATTTTTTTGTTTGCTTGTTTGTTTTTTTGCTTTGGTTTTTTATTCGCTGAGAGACTTCAGCAGGCACGTAGGTGTAATGGTTAGGATGTTGAGCTGACAATGAATGACATGAGCACTGTAGGACACAAGTTCAATGCCAGCTCTCAGTGTGGGACGGAGAGACTGACCACCTATTCCTCCGTGCACTTAGGTCTACAAACATGTGATGGTTCTAACACTTCACAAACTTACAGCAAGTTCCTGTCAAGGGACCTTTGTAAAAAAATGCATATGTGATTTTCCCATTACATGACATATGTAAACTCTAAGAGAACAAGAATAAAATATTCAAAACCAGAAACGCTAACATTTTTGTGTTATTTATAAAGATTTTGGTAGAAATATTCATTTGTATCTGTGTATGTTTATCAATTTGTTGAGATTCATAATTAAATTTTGTGTTCATTTGGTGTTTAGGAAATCATTACAGTAAATTAATGTAAATGACACCATCTTTCTACTACCACTTATTGCCTCAAAAACACATTGTCATGGCAGACTAACCAGTGTGAAGACTAACCAGTGTGAAGACTAACCAGTGTGAAGACTAAACCAGTGTGAAGACTAACCAGTGTGAAGACTAACCAGTGTGAAGACTAACCAAACCAGTGTGAAGACTAACCAAACCAGTGTGAAGACTAACCAAACCAGTGTGAAGACAAACCAAACCAGTGTGAAGACAAACCAGTGTGAAGACAAACCAGTGTGAAGACTAACCAAACCAGTGTGAAGACTAACCAAACCAGTGTGAAGACTAACCAAACCAGTGTGAAGACAAACCAAACCAGTGTGAAGACAAACCAGTGTGAAGACAAACCAGTGTGAAGACTAACCAAACCAGTGTGAAGACTAACCAAACCAGTGTGAAGACTAACCAAACCAGTGTGAAGACAAACCAGTGTGAAGACAAACCAGTGTGAAGACTAACCAGTGTGAAGACTAACCAAACCAGTGTGAAGACTAACCAAACCAGTGTGAAGACTAACCAAACCAGTGTGAAGACTAACCAAACCAGTGTGAAGACTAACCAAACCAGTGTGAAGACAAACCAGTGTGAAGACAAACCAGTGTGAAGACTAACCAGTGTGAAGTCTAACCAGTGTGAAGACTGACCAGTGTGAAGACTGACCAGTGTGAAGACTAACCAGTGTGAAGACTAACCAGTGTGAAGACTGACCAGTGTGAAGACTAACCAGTGTGAAGACTAACCAGTGTGAAGACTAACCAGTGTGAAGACTAACCAATGTGAAGTCTAACCAGTGTGAAGACTAACCAGTGTGAAGACTAACCAAACCAGTGTGAAGACTAACCAAACCAGTGTGAAGACTAACCAGTGTGAAGACTAACCAGTGTGAAGTCTAACCAGTGTGAAGACTAACCAGTGTGAAGACTAACCAGTGTGAAGTCCAACCAGTGTGAAGACTAACCAAACCAGTGTGAAGACTAACCAGTGTGAAGACTAACCAGTGTGAAGACTGGTTTGAAGTACTTTCACATGTTCTTTTTTTGCCCTATAGCCCACATTGTGGAAGGCCCTCAACCACCTCACTCCAAGCCCTCCTATCCTTAGCTATCCCATACTGCTCCGTCCATGTTCTCCCAAAATTATTCACTTATGTCCCTGCTTCTCTTCTCCATGTGTTCTTTAGTCTTCCTCTGTTTCTTTTACCATGTGAATTCCAGACAAAGGCCTTTCTAGCTACATTATTCTGAGGTTTTCTCGATGTATGTTGTATCCAGCATCAGTGTTTTTTCCTCACCTCTTGATTCACTGGTATTTGCTTAGTTCTCTTTATGAGCTCCATTTTGGTTGTTTTTATTATACCATATTTTAGTCCTAATTTGCACAGGCATCAATTAATGAATGCTTGTAGTTTAATTGTATTCATTTTAGTCGTTCTCCATGCTTCTGATCCTTAAAGTAGCACTAATTAACATTGGAATTAAATATTCTAAGTTTGGTGCTAAGTTTAATTTCTTTTGGCTTCTACAAATTTCCTAGAACTATAAAAGCTCCTCTTGGCCTTCACATGATTATTTTGATATCTCTATCTGTCCCCCATCTTTGTCTACATTCTTTAACACGTTACTTAACCTTAAGTTAGTTTTGTGATTGCCCATAAACTTATTTTTAGAAAATTAATGTGGTGGTTTCCTATTGACTTCTACATCCACATAGAGATTTTCATGATACTGTGTGTAGCTATTCTAATTTTTAAACAATTTACTCAATTATGATTACACTTAGCACCAAACTTTGAATATTTAACTCTTCTTGGACCATTAGGATCCTTTACGTGACGTGATGTAAGGCACACTGGGCGTATGGTGCTAGGCTCATATTTGTGTACACCAATCGGACACACGGTGGGTGATGCTGTCAGCAACATGCTGGATGCTTGTACGTCCCATGACATTTCCTGGTATTCATATTAAGCCTGGTTGGCCTGAAAGCCTAGTTCAATGTTAAAAATGTGCCCGACTGCGGAACAATGTTACTGTGGCTTTTATTAATACAAGCAGAAAAATAAATCAAACAGAAGTAAATGGCATCTGACTAACCTTTGGAAACAAATGACAGCCAGTCGACAGCAGATGGATCATCAATGACACAACTGGTTGCATCCAGCCACCTCCAGCACAACCTAGGCTGAGCTTCAGTTAATGATATGATTGGAATAACATCCCCTGTCGGAACCTGGCACGGAGATGGGGTCTTGACATATCTCATCACCTTCCTTCCAATTGGGAGACTTCTAGGATGAGAGGCTGTGCTGGTTGAGTGAGGTGAAGCTTCAGCAGTATGTGGTACTGGTTTTTCATTGGATTCAACATCCTCACTGGAATCTCTAGTTGTGTTGGACATACCACTGCCTGTTGACTTGCTGCTGGCAATGCTGGTCTGACTGTGGAACTTCATGGATTCCAAGGCAGTTTGTGACTGAGTGACTTCTTCAGCACTGCCGGCCTCCAATGAACATTGAGGACAACTCTGTGTACTTTCACTCTGTTTTTCCTGGGTCTCGTCATCGGATACCAGAAGATCAGTTACAAAATCAAAGACTGTATCTGATGTTGAGGTAGAATCCAAGCTGGGGAACTTTTTATCTGAGAATTCTTCAATCTTTAGCAACTGCCTACTTTCCAGATTACTTTCCTTTCGTGCTTCATCTTGTCCAATTACCTTTCTATGAGAGAATGTATCAGAAACAATGGCGTCTAATCTATGTGCACCACTACAACCAAACTCTTCTACATCTTTAGATTCAACTGTCATATCTACTGGTAAATTAGTGTGTTGTGGATTGTATTCATTTTCTTGCACTGGAAAATATTTAACAGTTTCATCTGCATGCAGTAAGCTAACAGTCCAGTGTTCACCTGCACCAATTTCATCACCAATTTTTAATGGAATTTTCCCATTACCCATTTTATGGTCACTGAAAATGCTAATGGCTGGATTAATCTGAGCAGTTGCATCAAGTGAATTAGTTATATTAGTGTTATGTTTTTTGGGGCTTTCATATGCTGAATCATGGCCTACGACATCAAATGTGAAATCATTAGTTCCTTGTAAATGCCCTTGCCCATTTGAACCTTGATTGTTAAATCCATTACTTGTATGTCTTAAATTATCATTATGATATGTGAGAACTCTTGAAACAGTTTCAGATTTTGGACTAACTCTGGCTGCTTTCACAATACCATGACTGTCTATGTTATTAAATGAAATAGCAGGTTTTGGACTAAATCTATCAGTTTCTGCAATGACAGGTTTTGGACTAATTCTATCATTTGCTGAAACAACAGGTTTTGATCTGTCAGTGCCACTAGCTGCAATGTGTTTAACACTACCTCTATCACTAGTTAAAACAAAAGGACTAGGTCTATCAAAGCTCCGCGCAGGAACACTGGCACCATGCAGTTTATTAACTGAATTACGGGTTTCTGCGTTCATTGGCGGTGTCAGGTGTGTATCAACCATCTCTAAATTTGTCAATAATGCATGAGCAGAATCTGTGCTGAACCCAACTGTGGTCAAATACTCTCCATACAAAGTACTTAAGCTTGGAAATGATGGTGGTTGATAAGAGTTGTCAGTTGAAAGACTCTGGTAACTTGATTGTGTGTGATGTAAACCATGAGAATATGAATCACCTACACGTCTGTCAGTAAAATCTACTGCCACAGCCTGATGATCTTCACCAGACACCTGGACACTTTCATCTGTGACACTCAGCTCTGTGACGTCTGTCAGACTATGACTGGTGTCACTGCTGACACTTACAGTGTCAGTTTTCTCACTTTTGTCACTCACAATGTTAACTGATTTCTCATGTCTTTTTTTCCTCGTTTTGTAAGTCTTAAATAAAATAGAGTCATCATTTGGGTCATTTAAAGAGAGATTAATTACTTTTGGCCGTCTTTCTTTCGACTTTTTCTTATGCATAGGAAGGTGTTTTTCATCAGTCCGGCTTGATATAATTTCTGGTAGTGACTCTGCTTTATCAAAAGAACAAGACATCGTAAGAAGAGAATGATCTCCCTCTACAGACAATTCACCCATCTGTTTAGCAAGACTTTTATTGTCCACACCCTCAGCAACATCTGCCAGTAATTTACTTGCATTAGAGTTATCTTCCTTGCATGTGTTGTCAGTGATCGCTGGTATATGTAATTTTCTATCTAACTGATGAGTTGTCGACTCACTGTCACTTTTCTGTGGTAGAAGTGTTGGACCATCACATGATTCATTAGCTTGTTGAATCCTTCCCAGGATGTTGTTACTTTGTGGAACATGATCATGCTTATCAACACTCTCTGTAAATATATTTTCACTGTCACTAATACTTTTTGAAAAACACAAAGCGTTGACTGCAACATCTGAGATATGACTGACTGAAGTCAGCTTCATTTTGCTATCTTCTTCATTATCTTTGCTGCCTGCAGGAACTACCACATAAGTTGCTAAATCAACTTCTTCAAAGAGTTTACTGGAAACACTGGCTGAACTTGAGGTTTTTGTTAGTGTTCTTGATTTTTCAACATAGTGACTCATGTTTGCTGAAAGTTCATCTTTAATATGACTAGATTCTGGTACTTGAGTGCCTGTCTCTGACAGTATTTGGACACATTCCGAAGACTGATTATCACCTGGTGACGCTGTGTGTTGGGTATTTTCTGTTAATGTGTGGTTAGTTTTCACTGTGTTGGGCGACTCCATTGCCACAAGATCATGAAATGTTACCTCCTTTGGAGATGAACCATGTGGTAGAACGAATGACTGTGATGTTGTCATTGTTTGATATCTGCTACTACTCCGCTGCAAATTAACACATATTTCTGGTTGTTTCTCTTCTTTGTTTACAATGTTATTCCTTTCAACTGCATATGAATGAAACTGATAGGAAGATAAACTGGTGTCTGTAGCAGAATTTGAAATGCTCATGGTTTGTGGCTGATCCTGAAAAGCACTTTCATGATCACTATCCTCTGTTATGAAATGTGACTGCTTCCATTGTGAAGATGACGCTACATCAAATGGGAAAGGCTCAGTGATGTAGTCAGGAAACTGCTGATACAGCTGCTGTGGAGAGATCAATCCATCACTGCTCTCTTCCACGTTGGTCACTGTGCTTATACTGCTCGCTGTGGTGGCCGTGGAAGACAAACGAGGTCGAGTCTCTGCATGCAAATCACAAGGCACATCTGGATCTCCACAGTAGCAAATGTCTCCTTCAGACAGCAGACCTTCCTTTTCTAGAAAGGCCAAGTCTTCTTGTAGATGTACTGGCTGCCATGTTTTTCCTGTCAGGTCTGCTGAAGTCACACCAGTGCGGAAATAAATGTTTTTCCCAGTTAAGTCGACAGCAAACACCTACAAAAATATGACAATATAGGCATATATATTAATACTACGTAATTCGGTAATAAAGCAAAATAAACAAATGTCTTTGTTAAGGACAGAATTACTACTAGTTACTGGCAACTTGCTGCCATGATAGATAATAGTTTTGTTACATTATGCTTTAAAAAAACACAAAAAACAAAGGCATAATAACCTCTCCAAAGCACAAAGTCAGGGTTGAATTGTAGTGACCATGTCTTGCCCATGCAGCATGATCCCACTCTCGGCTTGCCTAGTTTACTCTAGAGGAAAGGTAATACTAATACATCTGGAATAAGACAAGCTTCCAGATCAACAAAGCAATACTCTAACTGTCTGCCTGTCAGAGCTCCGATCCTAGACCAGTTTTCAACCATCTGCCCTGCCATGAACAACATTCAGCTCTAATAGAAAGCACGTAGTATTGTCTACTGTAATAAAGGATGGAATACAAACATATATACGCAGGTTTTCAGAGCTGAACATTGATGTTCTAAATAAAAATTATAAAGCTACTGTAACAGCGCACTGATAAATAGGACTAACGAGTTCTTTGTTTCTGTATAAATAGAGGTTTATTTCATCTTGATGTCAACTTGTACAACCTTCATACAACATGGCGTCTTCTCTCCTCCAGGCCCAGATGTTGACTCTCCTTAACAACAAACTACGTCACGACTTGAGCATCTTTCTTCCCATTCCACCCTGATGCTCAAGCGTGCTGTAGCTTTTCCCACCTAATACCCATATTCTGCTACACCTTCCTATGTTTTCTAAAGACTTTTTCCCTTAAAAAGTCTTTACTCCCAATCCCCCTACTCTATTCCCTCTCTTTCCTGACCTCCCACAACTCTTCTAATCTTCCCCAAACCAACTTTATTTTAAGTAAAACAATCTATTCGTAACTTTCCCCTGCCATATAGTAAACCACTATACATTTCTTGTTCTCTCTTGGCTCTTCCCAGTTCCTGTACAAAAAAATATATATCATAAGAACAGCTCGTATAATCGCTATCGTACACTTGACATTATGAAATTCCTCACTCTTTCACAACATCGGATAAACAGAAAACAATGTAGTTAGAAAAAGTAAAGAAGGGGTGCGCACCCAGTGAAAAGTATAAGGAATGAATAGTCAACACAATCACATTTACATAAAGGAATGGATAGTCAACACAATCACATTTACCTCTCTTGCCAACAAAAAAAATTACTCAGGTCTTAAGGTCATATATTCTTCTATTTTTCTTAAGTCACTTTCTGTCGTTGAGTAAATTCCCGCTATCTGTCTATTACTATTCTTCTTCTTAAATGCTTTCTTTCTATTTCCTTCATTTGCGTCGGTCTGCTCACTGTTTCCTGTATACCTTACGTAACGTTTGTACTTCCCCATCTCGTCTTCAGATGACACACTGATAATAGTTCCTTCATCAGACTCATAATAATTTACTGAAGAGACGTCGACCCTATTCCCATAGTCGCCTTTAGAACGTCTGACTTTCTTTCTCTTTCTTGGTATTCGTCTCTTAGCCTTCCCTACTTTCCTGTCATATAAACTGGTGTCTAGTTCTAAAGAGTCACCAACCAAAACTCTGTCCGTCTGTCCACCAGGAACTACACCGTATGAGGGAACATCACGCTTCGAGTCAGGATCTGCTCGTAGTGCAATTCTCTCATTCTCCGAATCATCAGTACTCACAGTTGTCTCAGCATCACGGTACGTACTATAACATGTGGCGGCAGAAACATCTTCTCCGTAACCTGAACTCTCACACCTAATATTTCTACACCATTTAGGAATTAATTTAATGTCTATACCTGAGGAACTTGACATGGCAGTACCTCTATTAACTATCATACTACTATTTCTTTCTTCAATACTTTTCCTCTTTGGTTTCCTTTCGTCTTTGGTTCTCGTCTGTCTATCTTTCTTAACTTCAACTTTTTCTAATTTCACCTGAGGTGGTTCTGCAATTTCCACCGTCTTAATAGTTTGCGTTCCCTTTTCTATTTTCTTAATTGACTGTACCTGGGTTGTCTTCTCTACAGTATCAATATGTGTCTGTGTACTATCATTTATCGTATTACTTGTCTGCATCTGTGTCTCTCGGTCTATTCTCTTTATTAACACCGTCATTTTCTTTTCCTGTCTAACAGTCATATTGGCAACCACCTTAGGAATAGTTGAATTTTCACTTATGTTTTCCACTTTGTTCTTTGACCCTGACTTCAGATACTGTCTCCGTCTTTGTTCAAACCAGTCGTCACGTTTTTTCCTAGCATTCTTGCTATAGGATGGCCACTTCCATAACTTCTTGGAAAAGTCTCTCTCAGGACCATTCTTGTATCTATAACAGCTATACCAGTCCGACTTTTCACCATTACGTCTGTTCTCACCGTCCTTTACCCTATATACATCAGGTCTTGGTTCATCATAACCATATTGTCTTCTGTCTTTATTAAGCAGTGGCTGTCTCCTGTTATTCTTTCCTACTCTATTGTAGTCTACCTTAAATCTATAAGGGTCTTGTCTAGTCGTTCTGTTCTTCAACGTTTCTACAAAATTCTCTACTTCATTAACTGCCACCTTTAACTCTCCCAACCATGTACTAATACGTTGTAATTCTACATATAGGTAATTCATATTAACTTCTTTGTAATTTCTATCAAGCTTGAAACAATATTCCTACTTCTTACTCTGCATACTCCTTGGTACCTGGGAAAAAAAACTCGTCTTGAGCTCAGCTGAAATAATTCTCAATTATGCCTGTTTCTCTACTGTGCTGTGATGAGTCTGCTATGCTGAAATATTTTGGTATATACTAATAACATCAATTTCACATTTATAACCAGCTAATCTAAAGGCATGACCGTTTTCACTTTACACACTAAGAATTATTAAATCAGTCAATTGTACGTAAAATAATATTTAAAGTTCACCAATTACCCTAATTTGCTCCCGATCCAAGAAAGACGAATTCTTCTACGTTCGTTGTCAGGTAGAATTCAAACGCCAGGAGTCTGTGTAAGTTGAAATGCTCCTCCAATCGATCACGCTTCAGGTAGTTAGGATTTTCTTAGTTTCTTCCTCCCACGTCTCAGTAACTTCAACCCTTGGTTGGGTCCCTACCAGACTTGCACATTCTATTCACCCGATAACAGGGCACATCAAAGCGACGTCTTGAGAATCGGTGTAATTCAGGAAAGCGATAATTTCAGTAGGTCGGCAGCCCAGTCTGCCTCCCCCACTTCCGAGAGTTCTTTAGCGGTATCGCTGCTGTTAATGAGCTTTTCATTTCTTCAAAAAGTCTCAAGGTCAGGACTCTGCGGCTTTTAGTTCGCTCCAGGCAATTTATCTTAACGAGAAGTAGACAACTGCTCTGTTAGTAAAATGTTTCTACTTGATTCGACTTTGCCTTGAAGGTTTCTTTTTCCTGAGCCTCTTATTTCAAACGATCCAGAAAAAACGTGCTGTCTTTCTCACTCTTTTGCTCAGCGAGATGATCACCACTGTACAGCAACTCACTCTGGCAAGCCGGCTTTCATAACTTAGGTGACAACGACTGCCTATACATCTAGGATTCTTGATAGTAGCGAGGATTCTGAAAAATGTTTACAGACAACCACCCCTAGCCGGGCTTTTGGCTGCTGTAATTCTCACAGACGACGTAGTGGCCATTTCATTTATCAACTTCGCTTTTTTCGTTCAACAGAAGTATAGAACCGTGCCGTAATTCTGTCTCTGGATATTTGATGTAAGCAGAACGAGATCTTCAAAACTTTGACTTTAGTTCGATGTTCGACCTGGACAGCATATTGTGATTCTGCGACACTCCAAGTTCGTATCCTGTGTCGTGGGCACCAATTCAGTCCATTGTAACAGCGCACTGATAAATAGGACTAACTAGTTCTTTGTTTCTGTATAAATAGAGGTTTATTTCATCTTGATGTCAACTTGTACAACCTTCATACAACATGGCGTCCTCTCTCCTCCAGGCCCAGATGTTGACTCTCCTTAACAACAAACTACGTCACGACTTGAGCATCTTTCTTCCCATTCCACCCTGATGCTCAAGCGTGCTGTAGCTTTTCCCACCTAATACCCATATTCTGCTACACTACTTTAAAGTGTAACCTTCTCCTCTTCTTCTTTTCATGCTTCTGAAGCTGTTGCCGCCTACTCCTCCTCCTTGTTGTTCTTTTTTCATAACATCCTTTGTTGCCACCATGAATCCTTCTTTCTCCCACAAAGCAGAAGGAATCTACAGCATCACCCTTCCACCCCTGTCCCAATTTACATGTTTCTGTCTCTTGCCAGCATTTAAATTTCTACCAGGAAGTTTGTTGTTTAATTCTGAATACTATCTTTCCAGGGAATTTGCAGTTTGTTGTTTATTTCTGAATACTATCTTTCCAGGGAATTTGCAGTCTTTCTCTTGTTCTAGTACATGGAACAGTTCCAGTGAGTATAAATAAAAGTAGAATACCCACTTTTACACAAACTGATGTGCATTGGGTGTATGGTGCTAACCCCATACTATACCTGACCAATCAGAGCTCAAGTGGTGATGTGGTCAATACCACCCAGGCCACCTTCATGTCCCAAGACATGTCCCGGTACTCATGTTAGCCCAGGTCCACCTAGGCATGCAGGTCAGTTTTAACAAGTTTGCCTTGATGAAAATTCAAACCACCACTGGCCCACAGGCAAGATTTCTAGTAAGTGCAGTGTTCAACAATCTAGATGATCATGGCCACACCATTGGATGAAAGCTATTAATAAAAACATCAGCTGTCTATAAGTCTTCAAAGTCAAATATGCAGTACAGAATGTCAGCTCCACAGCACAACCTCACACAAAAATGGAGGACATTGCAGTCTAAAGCCTTCATCAGCACAGAAAATCAATTGAGAAGCATAGAAATAAATGAGACCAAAGCAGCTACTTTCAAGCATAATAATTCCTGTCAACATCTTCAAGCTGGTGTACTTTAACTGTTTCTTGCTGTGGCCATATGTTTCTAAGTAGGACAAATCTGTTGTATGTGGTCAGCTGTAATCTGTGGTCAGCTGTAATGTGTAGTCAGCTGTAATGTGTAGTCAGCTGTAATCTGTGGTCAGCTGTACTCTGTGGTCAGCTGTAATCTGTGGTCAGCTGTAATCTGGTCAGCTGTAATCTGTGGTCAGCTGTACTCTGTGGTCAGCTGTAATCTGTGGTCAGCTGTAATCTGGTCAGCTGTAATCTGTGGTCAGCTGTACTCTGTGGTCAGCTGTACTCTGTGGTCAGCTGTACTCTGTGGTCAGCTGTAATCTGGTCAGCTGTAATCTGTGGTCAGCTGTAATCTGTGGTCAGCTGTAATCTGTGGTCAGCTGTAATCTGTGGTCAGCTGTAATCTGTGGTCAGCTGTAATCTGTGGTCAGCTGTAATCTGTGGTCAGCTGTAATCTGTGGTCAGCTGTAATCTGTGGTCAGCTATAATCTGTGGTCAGCTGTAATCTGTGGTCAGCTGTAATCTGTGGTCAGCTGTAATCTGTCATCAGCTGTAATGTGTAGTCAGCTGTAATCTGTGGTCAGTTGTAATCTGTGGTCAGCTGTAATCTGTGGTCAGCTGTAATGTGTAGTCAGCTGTAATCTGTGGTCAGCTGTAATCTGTGGTCAGCTGTAATCTGTGATCAGCTGTAATCTGTGGTCAGCTGTAATCTGTGGTCAGCTGTAATCTGTAGTCACCTGTAATGTGTAGTCAGCTGTAATCTCTTGTCAGCTGTAATCTGTGGTCAGTTGTAATCTGTGGTCAGCTGTAATCTGTAGTCAGCTGTTATCTGTGGTCAGCTGTAATCTGTGGTCAGCTGTAATCTGCAGTCAGCTGTAATCTGTAGTCAGCTGTAATCTGTGGTCAGCTGTAATCTGTGGTCAGCTGTAATCTGTGGTCAGCTGTAATCTGTCATCAGCTGTAATGTGTAGTCAGCTGTAATCTGTGGTCAGTTGTAATCTGCGGTCAGCTGTAATCTGTGGTCAGCTGTAATGTGTAGTCAGCTGTAATCTGTGGTCAGCTGTAATCTGTGGTCAGCTGTAATCTGTGATCAGCTGTAATCTGTGGTCAGCTGTAATCTGTGGTCAGCTGTAATCTGTAGTCACCTGTAATGTGTAGTCAGCTGTAATCTCTTGTCAGCTGTAATCTGTGGTCAGCTGTAATCTGTAGTCAGCTGTTATCTGTGGTCAGCTGTAATCTGTGGTCAGCTGTAATCTGTAGTCAGCTGTAATCTGTGGTCAGCTGTAATCTGTAGTCACCTGTAATGTGTAGTCAGCTGTAATTTCTTGTCAGCTGTAATCTGTGGTCAGTTGTAATCTGTGGTCAGCTGTAATCTGTAGTCAGCTATAATCTGTGGTCAGTTGTAATCTGTGGTCAGCTGTAATGTGTAGTCAGCTGTAATCTGTGGTCAGCTGTAATCTGTGGTCAGCTGTAATCTGTGGTCAGCTGTAATCTGTGATCAGCTGTAATCTTAGGTCAGCTGTAATCTGTGGTCAGCTGTAATCTGTGGTCAGCTGTAATCTGTGGTCAGCTGTAATCTGTAGTCACCTGTAATGTGTAGTCAGCTGTAATCTCTTGTCAGCTGTAATCTGTGGTCATTTGTAATCTGTGGTCAGCTGTAATCTGTAGTCAGCTGTTATCTGTGGTCAGCTGTAATCTGTGGTCAGCTGTAATCTGTAGTCAGCTGTAATCTGTGGTCAGCTGTAATCTGTAGTCAGCTGTAATCTGTAGTCAGCTGTAATCTGTGGTCAGCTGTAATCTGTGGTCAGCTGTAATCTGTAGTCAGCTGTAATCTGTGGTCAGTTGTAATCTGTGGTCAGCTGTAATCTGTAGTCAGCTGTAATCTGTGGTCAGCTGTACTCTGTGGTCAGCTGTAATCTGTGGTCAGCTGTAATCTGTAGTCAGCTGTAATTTGTAGTCAGCTGTACTCTGTGGTCAGCTGTAATCTGTGGTCAGCTGCAATCTGTGGTCAGCTGTAATCTGTGGTTAGCTGCAATCTGTGGTCAGCTGTAATCTGTGGTCAGCTGTAATCTGTGCTGTGTCATAAAGGTCCACTGTAAAAACACCACTCTAGACCTTCAATACCTGTGGTAACGCAGGGGCCTGCCAGCCAGCCCAGAAGTCATAGGTTCAAATTCACACTGAAGTAAATTTATAACACAGACCTGGACTGGCAGGCTGACCCAGGCTAAACTGGGTTCCAGGAAATGTTGTGGGAAGTAAAGGCGGCTGACATGAAATTGACCACATCGAGGGCTGATTAGTCTATAAAAACACGGGACTAGCACCATATACCCAATCCACCCCAAGGCGTGGGAAAAGGGCCCTCCTATATGGGACCATGAAACAGCATTCACTAGCCCTAAGACACAGATGTCGGCAAGAGTATATATGTGTCATTTACATGTTTCCTGCACTGTTAATGGTAGGGGTCATTTCTATGGTAACCGGGTTATGCTTTAAATCGTCCAGAACAGTGCATTAATGTTATAAATACACAAAGTACTGAACATTTTTTGTTGTTTGTCAATCCTTTGGAAAACTTTGTTTTATCCATGAAGTCTTATGCAATGGCGTTGAGGTCTTCTGAGCCCTGAAAGGCTCACATTTATAAGAATGAGGTTGGTGTCGACTTCCCTTCCTGAACGTACCACATTACTGTCTCCAAGCTAAAACAGCGGGGTGTGCAGACTGGTACTGAAACCTCCCATCTCTGGAGAGAAATATTGGGATTCCCCATGGTCAGATTTTTCTGTCCTAAACCTGTGATTGGCCTAGCAAGCCGGTATAGGGATTTTCATATTGCTTGTAGAAAAATTCCAAAACACTTCAAACTGAAATTTTTATAAAATAGAGCCTGACCTGATCGTTTGAAGAAACGGCAACCTGCAGCATCTCCCCGACCATCTCCACCCAGCTCGTCCCCACGGCAGATTCACAATTCCAGAACATATCATCTCCAGAGGTTCCTTTACGGAACCACACCTGAAACATATGAGAACCTCTAAGGTGCTGCTGCAGATAATGATTTACAGTAAACCTCCTGAGTGGATTAACATGTTGACAGGGAAATACTGTCCCTCGTGGAAAAGTCATGAAGATAAAGAAATTAAAAGCAAATGTTATCATTTTTAAAAATTAAAAGGTAAAATCTGTTCAACATTTGTGGGTTTTCTATCAGGAAACATCCCCTCTGCTGTGTCTCCACCTTGATGTGGGAAACATCCCCTCTGCTGTGTCTGCACCTTGATGTGGTAGAGGGGTTTGTGTGTTCCAATGACAACAAGAGCTATGCCGATGGTAGCGCAGCTATCGGTAGGGTGTCCTGTGTCGCACAGGTCAAGGGGTAGGGACCACCTGAAGCTATACACAAATAGCTGCCTTGTAGTACGACTGAGGTCAGTCAAAAGCTAAGTAAAGTGAATCCTAGAAATTGCTTGCCGTGGCTAGATGTAATGAACCACAGGCTTGACGAAATAATGCAACACAACTCGATGATGATTGATGATGATGATGATGATGATGATGATGATGTCAAATGTCTATTGTTATTTCAGATACTGGATTTATATTATTTTTGTCCACGTCTTTCAGTTATGATCATCATCAAGTGCCTTGCTGCCTGACGTGGGCGATCATGTTACTTAACATCTTGTGATTTCCAACATTGCGTGCGCTTTCCGTCAGTGCCATGACAAGCTGCCAAGGATTTTCTCTTACTTTCTTTCTTGATCTCTCTTTTCACAAATCTTTCTAGCTGTCACAATATATTCGAGCTATTGTCTTCTCCTAAAGTGGCCAAACATAATAACTGCCCCTTTTTTATATTTGCCATAGGTTGTCTGTGTCTTCTGGTTGACACATCGCAGCTTCCCCAGGCATTTTGAAGAATCAGATTTGCTTTACTCTTAAACACATTCTATAAATATTCCGTTGTGGGCAGTGCAGTTTATTCTTTATGAATTTCAACTGTCTACTGGAGGTCAATATGGTCGTATGGATAAGAGTGCTTGCTCTTAAACTTCCGGTGTGCTGATGTTAAGGTAGCAGGTTCAACCCCTACACTGGTCACCTGGACTAAAATTGTGACTTCTGACACTTTAATGGGGATGTAAATTACAAGTACCTCAGAAGTTGGAGTGGATTCGCCTGATGGGGAGGGATAATGATAATAAGGATAGCTGATCACCCTCAGAAATTTGTTGAGTGCACTCCCCAGTAGTGCAATTACTAGAAGTAGTAGCACATGTATGGACTATGCTGGGAGCTCAGCATGAGCCAACATTTAAAAACAATAAACAAACAAGAACTGTCTATTATTATTATTCCCCGGGTCAATGGCACCTCTTTTCCTAATCCGTACTTGCCATTAAGCTTACATCCCAACAAGAAAGATGTTACATTGTGTTCTAATTTTTTTTATTTTTTTTATTTGCCCTTGATACTGTCAATCCATCATTTTCTTGGCCTTCCTCTGTCTCTATATCCAGATCTTTTCTTTCAGTTGTAAGCTCTGATCAGCAGTTGACTAGGCTTCATTCTTATAAGATGTCCCAAGCACTTTTTTGTTGCCTCTTGATGAATTTGATATATGCTGGTATGCCTATCACACTTCTGATGTTCTGGTCTGGTGCTTGAGGGAGCCACAGTAGTGTAGCAGCTAGCCACTCATCTGCCGTACCAGTGGTTTTGGGTTCGATCCACATCAGGACGGTTTCGCATTTTAAAAATTGACCTGGGCTCCCAGTCTAAAACAGGTACCAGGAAATGTCTTGGGAAGCAGAGGCGGCCTGCGTGATATCAACCACAATGGCTGTTTGGTCTGTAGAAATATGGATCTAACTCCATATTTACAATGTACCGTAAGGTGTGTCAAAGGAACTTTCACTTACTTGACTGTACTTTACATATTTTACTTTATTTACTTTACATACTTTATTTACTTTACCATACTTACTTACTTGTTTTATAAGTAATACAATACTTTACTTTATTTACTTTACTTTACGTTACTTACTTTACTTTACATACTTAACTTTATTTACTTTACAGGGAATGCATCCTCTTGGTGGTATCTTGCCTATGGACAAGGGGAGGTGGTCGTGCGCTTGTGGGACCAGGTGGAGAAGGCGGAGGAACAGATTGAGAACCCATATGTGGAAAGAATGAGATTGCGGGGGATCGGCAGGGATTCTGGAAGAATCTCAAAACTGAGAGGGAAGACCAGGAGAACTTTTAATCAGATAGCGGTGGGAACGATTAGTAGTACGACTCTTCGCTGGCTGTTGAACGAGGGGACTGAGCACGTATGGGAATGTCTTGAGTGCAGTGATGTTGGTTCTCAGCTCAACTACTTTACAGTTTACTTTACTCACATACTTTACTTTATTTATTTACTTTACATAGTGTACTTTACTTACTTATGGGATCTTTTGTTTTGCACCTCAACTGAACCATTCCTATCTCCTACAAACAGTGTCATCATCAAAACCTTACCTTGCCATCCCTGCTGACTGCCCACACGGCATCAAACAGTGTCATCATCAAAACCTTACCTTGCCATCCCTGCTGACTGCCCACACGGCATTCCTGCCCACAGATACCTGCATGAACCTGGTGGAGGTGTCAGGGTGGTCCACCACAATCCAGCCAGAGCCTAAGTCACAAAGACAATCAATCATAGGATAATATATCATGAATACTGACAAATTCGCAAAGACAATCATGGGATCATATATAATGAATCTGCCTAAGTCACAAAGACAATCATGGGATCATATATCATAAATACTGCCTAAGTCACAAAGACATTCATGGGATCATGTATCATGAATACTGCCTAAGTCACAAAGACAATCATGGGATCATGTATCATGAATACTGCCTAAGTCACAAAGACAATCATGGGATCATCTATCATTAATACTGCCTAAGTCACAAAGACAATCATGGGATCATATATCATGAATACTGTTTAAGTCACAAAGACAATCATGGGATCATATATCATGAATACTGTTTAAGTCACAAAGACAATCATGGGATCATATATCATGAATACTGCCTGTCAGCGACTTGTGCGCTGCAGCTTTTCAAGACATATTTGAAATATATATATATATATCACTCCGCTACTTTCGCACTGCACGAAATAACAATTCATGACATTTGCGAAAGGAATGCAATTTATTCAGAGCCGACATTTGAATGGCTCTACGAGCGTTAGGTTTCATCATTGTTACACAATATGAATACATCAACGTGATGATAGATGATGCTAGCATTACACAATCTAAACGAACAGCCCTATGTTTGCCTATGGCCTAGAAAGCGTGGTGGATGGGTGGGGGAATGTATGTGTGTGTGGGTTATGTGTGTGGTTGGGTGGGGGAGTTGGAGTGAATGGGGGATGTGTGGGTGGGTGGTGGATGTGTCTCATAACATAGTAATATGCATTGTTTATGTTTACAAAATTCATGTGACAATGTTTTTTTCCTATGCACTGTTGATGAAAGAAAGCTGAGTGAATGGAAGGGCCGAATGTAAGACGGGCCTGCGTGCCCAATTTGTTACCCTTTGAAAATAAAGTCTGTTCGTTCGTTCGTTCGTTCGTATTGGTTAAGGATACGTCTGCCCTCTCTACCATCTCCAGTCAGTCTGTCCCGCTACACATAGCGTGGACAAGCACAGACACTTTACTCTCCGTGCAGTCGCTAGTATTGCGTGCCTGGTCTTGCCAGCACAGCGGCTGGTGAGTTTGAGTAACCTGCCATATCACGGTTACTCGCAAGGACCAGCAATCCAATTGCTTGGGGAAAGCCCTCGCTCATCTGTACTCGTTGCCCTCTGGTCTGACACAAATGTGTCTCCCTGTGAGGTTATTAATAGTACTCGGTGTCTTCCTTGTCTGGTGTCTCTCTACTAGACCAGTGTTAACTCATTACTCCTGTAAGGTCTTATTGGGGATGCTGACACTGCCTATGTCACAAAGACAATCATGGGATCATGTATCATGAATACTGCCTAAATCACAAAGACAATCATGGAATCATGTATCATGAATACTGGCTAAGTCACAGAGACAATCATGGGATCATATATCATGAATACTGCCTAAGTCACAAAGACAATCATGGGATCATATATCATGAATACTGCCTAAGTCACAAAGAAAACCATGGGATCATATATCATGAATACTGCCTAAGTCACAAAGAAAACCATGGGATCATATATCATGAATACTGCCTAAGTCACAAAGACAATCATGGGATCATATATCATGAATACTGCCTAAGTCACAAAGAAAACCATGGGATCATATATCATGAATACTGCCTAAGTCACAAAGACAATCATGGGATCATATATCATGAATACTGCCTAAGTCACAAAGACAATCATGGGATCATATATCATGAATACTGCCTAAGTCACAAAGAAAACCATGGGATCATATATCATGAATACTGCCTAAGTCACAAAGAAAACCATGGGATCATATATCATGAATACTGCCTAAGTCACAAAGAAAACCATGGGATCATATATCATGAATACTGCCTAAGTCACAAAGACAACCATGGGATCATATATCAATGAATACTGCCTAAGTCACAAAGACAACCATGGGATCATATATCAATGAATACTGCCTAAGTCACAAAGACAACCATGGGATCATATATCAATGAATACTGCCTAAGTCACAAAGACAATCATGGGATCATATATCATGAATACTGCCTAAGTCACAAAGAAAACCATGGGATCATATATCATGAATACTGCCTAAGTCACAAAGAAAACCATGGGATCATATATCATGAATACTGCCTAAGTCCTCCCCCGATGGTGTTTCCACCTTGTCGTGGTGGGGGAGCTTGAGTTTCTCAATGACCCTGAGAGCTATGCCGGCGGTAGCGTAGCTACCAGCAGGGCCTCCCAAGCCGGACAGGTCAAAGGGTAGAGAACAGACAAAGAGAAACACCCTGGTCCTCCAGGTTGGGGGTTGAAGCGTGGGGTTAACATCCCCACCTTTGTAAAAACCTTTCTTTGTTACGAAACAAATACATGAGCCTCGATATCGGACTGACTTATCTGGACAACGACCTTGGAACGTTAAAGGACTTTTGAGATTTGGAACATGGAATGTACGGACACTATATCGAGCTGGAGCGGCCGAAGAACTAACCCGGGAGCTGGTTGAATATCAAATGGATATCACAGCAATTCAAGAAATAAGGTGGCCAGGAGAGGGTACTTTAGAGCAAAATGGAATGATTATAATATATGGAGGAAACACCCAAAATAAACATGAATTAGGAACAGGATTTGTCATCAAAAAAGAGTTATGGGGGAACATTTTAAACTTTAAAGCTTTTAATGACAGGATTAGTAAATTACGAATAAAAGGTAAATGGAAAAATATAACGATGATTAATGTACATGCACCTACTGAAGAGAAAGAAGATGATATTAAAGAAGACTTTTATAATGATCTGGAAGATGTCATAGAAGAAACCCCCAAACAGGACATCCTGATTGTGCTGGGAGACTTCAATGCAAAAATAGGTAGAGAGCAAACTAATAAAAAAGTGGCCGGTATGGAAAGCCTACATACAACTTCAAATGATAATGGATGGAGAGTCATCAACCTGGCAGAAGCCAAAGGACTGCAGATTAGCAGTACCAGACTACAAAGAAAGGATATACACAAACAAACTTGGAAATCATGTGACAAGAGAACCTATAATCAAATAGATCACATTTTAATTAACAACAGAAATGCATCAAACATACAGCAAGTCAGAAGTTATAGAGGAGCTGAGTGCCACAGTGACCATTTCCTCGTTGGAGCAAAATTTAAAATAAAACTTAAGAGAGCTTTCTATACTAAATTACAAAGATTACACCCAACATATAACAGAGAAAAACTACAAGACATTACAGTCAAAGAGAAATTTACAGATGAAATAAAATGTAAACTTGAAACTTTGCAAAACCCTTTGGAGGAAAGCGTTGACCAAACTTGGTTGAACATCAAGAATACAATTCAATCTACCGCAGAAGAATGTCTCGGTGTGTCAACCACGCATAGAAAGAACAGATGGTTCAATCAAAAATGTGAAGAAGCAGTCACTAAGAAGAAGAATGCCAGACATGTATGGTTAAATGACATCAATAACATCCAAAAGGAAGAGCATTATAGAAATGAATGTAAAGAGGCTACAAAAATAGTCAGACAGCAGAAGCGAGAATATATGAGTAATATAATCAAAGATATGGAAACTAATCACCAGAAAAATGAATCCAGAAAGTTTTTTAAAGTACTGAAGTCAATGAAACGAGGGCACCAACAAAACACATATGGTTTAAAAGACAAAAATGGGAATATGATAAATACCAATGAGGAAATGTGCAACACATGGAAAGAATATTTTATTGAATTACTAAATTGTGAAGCTCCAAGTAACATTTTCCCACAGGAAGAGGTTCTAACATGCGAACCACAAATTGAAGAACCTACATTTGAAGAAATCCTATATGTAATCACACGACTTAAAAACAATAAGGCAACTGGGACTGATGGAATTGCTGCTGAATTTATAAAGGCAGGTGGCCATGCATTACATCTAAAGCTATACGAACTAATAATAAAAATCTGGAGGACAGAAGAATTACCCCATGACTGGAAAGAGTCATTATTGATACCTATCTTTAAGAAAGGAGACAAGTTCCAATGTGGAAATTATAGAGGAATATCACTACTGTCCACAAGCTATAAGATACTATCCGCAGTATTACTAAATAGACTAAAACCATATTCAGAAGACATATTAGGTGACTACCAGGCGGGTTTTAGACAAAACAGATCAACAATAGATCAGATATTTATCTTACGACAAATAGCCGAGAAACATTGGGAATATAAAAGAGATCTCCATAACATTTTTGTGGATTTTAAAAAGGCTTATGATAGTGTCCATAGGAATAGTCTATGGAATGTTATGCAGGAATTTGGAATACCAAGGAAGTTAATTAACATGACCAAACTATGCATGGAAGATACTTATAATATAGTAACATATAAAGGCAGGAAATCAGACCCCTTCCAAATAACATCTGGCTTGAAACAGGGTGATGCACTATCGCCGCTACTCTTCAATCTGGCTCTAGAGAAAGTTGTAAGGAAGGTAAAGGAGGAATGTGATATTGGAGGAACATCCAAGCTGCTTGGTTATGCAGATGATATAGATATTATAGGGCAAAGTGAACAAAAGACATTAGAAATATTGACTCACTTAAAGGAAAAAGCCCAACAGATGGGGCTGGTTATCAACCAAGATAAGACAGAATATATGGTAATTTCAAGAGACGGAATGGCTAAAAACTCTGGCCACATACAAATAGATAATATGACCATTAAAAGAACGGAAACATACAAATACCTGGGTACAATCTTCAACTGCTCCAACATCATAAGGGAAGAAATACAAACTAGAATCAACTCTGGAAATAAGATATACTATGCACTACAACATCTACTAAAATCAAAGGCGCTATCTCGTAACACCAAAATCACAATATACAAAACACTGATCAGACCAGTTGTGCTGTATGGCTCTGAAACCTGGAGTACAACGAAAGGAGACGAAGCCTTGTTACAAACCTTTGAGAACAAAATTTTAAGACGCATCTTTGGACCCATTAGGGATACACAAAGTGGAGAGTGGAAAAGAAGAAGTAACAAAGACATTTATGATTTGTTTAAGTCCCCGCTAATCACTGGTATCATGAAGGCTAATAGACTACAATGGCTGGGGCATATAGAAAGAATGGAAGATAATAGGGAAACAAAACTCGCTTACACTCAGGAAATAAATGACCGTAGACCCCGAGGTAGACCAAGAAGGCGGTGGAGAGATAATATACATACAGACCTACAAGCACTTGGAATCAACGACTGGCAAGAGAAGGTCCACCAGAGAGATGAATGGAGACAGATTGTATTTGCAGCAAAGAACCTCAATGGCTCGGAATGCTGAAGAAGAAGAAGAAGACTGCCTAAGTCACAGAGACAATCATGGGATCATATATCATGAATACTGCCTAAGTCACAAAGAAAACCATGGGATCATATATCATGAATACTGCCTAAGTCACAAAGACAATCATGGGATCATATATCAATGAATACTGCCTAAGTCACAAAGAAAACCATGGGATCATATTTCATGAATACTGCCTAAGTCACAACGACAACCATGGGATCATATATCAATGAATACTGCCTAAGTCACAAAGACAATCATGGGATCATATATCATGAATATTGCCTAACTCACAAAGACAATCATGGGATCATATATCAATGAATACTGCCTAAGTCACAAAGACAACCATGGGATCATATATCAATGAATACTGCCTAAGTCACAAAGACAATCATGGGATCATATATCATGAATATTGCCTAACTCACAAAGACAATCATGGGATCATATATCATGAATATTGCCTAACTCACAAAGACAACCATGGGATCATATATCAATGAATACTGTCTAAGTCACAAAGACAATCATGGGATCATATATCATGAATACTGCCTAACTCACAAAGACAACCATGGGATCATATATCAATGAATACTGCCTAAGTCACAAAGACAATCATGGGATCATATATCATGAATATTGCCTAAGTCACAAAGACAGCCATGGGATCATATATCAATGAATACTGCCTAAGTCACAAAGACAATCATGGGATCATATATCTATGATGATATGACATATAAATACTGTGGTACAAATTGAGTCTCTGATCTACAGCTAACAAAGAAATGTATAATGTGATTCATAATAAAACTTTAAAAACAATTGAAATATACACTTATAGTCAAGAAATACAAGCAGCAAATACTTCATCATAAAACTAGCAACAACTGGGTTTCTGACCAAAAGTCAACAATGAATGGCAGAGAATGATTTTTAATGAAACTATAGTAAGAATCGAGTAGAAATAAAATAGTATGAAAGAATCATTAATATGGAGCTCATGGAGAGAATTAGACAAGTAACAGTGAACCAAGAGGTGAAGATAGATAGGACATACATGAAGAAAACCTGAGAATTGTGTAACTAGAAAGGGTTTAGTCTGGAATCTACAAGGCAAAAGAAATAGAAGATCTAAAAACACACTGAGAAGAGAAGTAGAAACAGAAATGGATAACATAAATAATAATACGGGGAGGACATGGACAAAATTGCAGGAGATAGCTCAAGATAGGACAAGATGGTTTGGGGGGGGGGGGGGGGGGGGGGGGGGCTGTGATCCACAGGGGAATAAAGGGTGAAAGAAGAAGAAGATTTGAGTTTTTGGCTTAAAGCAAACAAAGTACAGGATAATCTCTAACGCCCCTATCTCTGTCTCTCCCCTCTGTGTCGGGTATGCGTTCTATTATCATGTTTTGGCATCATATGTTGGGTGATCCTGAAGGATGTGTTCAGGGTTGTGAACTCTAGTACACAAGGACATTCAACTGTGTGGGGGTAATGGGGGATATAATCGACCAAATAGTCTGCAGTAATCAGTCTCAGGTAAATTTGTTTGCCTTTAGAGTTGGTGGATTGGATCTTTCTTCTAGTGATAGATGTAAAAACTAAAGAGGATTGGATCTTTCTTCTAGTGATAGATGTAAAAACTAAAGAGGATTGGATCTTTCTTCTAGTGATATATGTAAAAACTAAAGGCCCCATTTCCACACCTTGGGAATATTGGGTATATGGTGCCCACCCCATAATTTTATCGGCCGATCGGTACTTGATGGATGATGCAGTTAATAATAGCCTGGCTGCCTTTACTTCCCAGGAAATTCCCTGATGTCCATTTTAAGCTGGGTCAACCTGTCAGCTGCAGATCACTGAAACAAATTCCTGCAATGATGAGGATTTAAACACACGACCACCAGGTCGGAAGGCAAGCAAGCTATCTTCTGCGCTACTGTGGCTAATGATCATCAGTACCATCACATGTAAATTAAACTGCAAGATTTTTTTTTTGGGGGGGGGGGGGGGGGGAGAGGCACTCGCTTGCTTTGAATTCAAGTGTAGTGATACACATACGTCTAGTATCACAGGACTGAATTTTGCGTGTGGATTAGCTTTCCCTATTACCAGTGTCCCTCGCCAATCTGACTTCAGAGGTAACTGCAAGATGCTGATCAGTAACCAAATAAAAAAAAAATGGGACATACTATTATAACGTTTGCACATATAAAGTTATTTGCATGTAGCTATGCCCCCCACCCCATCCCCCTTGTGCATTTCGGAGGTCTGCCATGTCCTTGATTCCAATAAACACCCCCTCTTCCACCTCCGCTCCCATTTTATTCTCAGTACAGTTGCTTTGTTAGAATCAAACATGTGTATTCCATGAAACAGATGTCCAGTCCACTACAAGGATACAGATGAGTAACATATAAATTCATGCAGTGTTTTTCATGTAGCTGTATCAGTGTGTGTGTGTGTTGTTTGTGTGCTGACGATGGCTTTTGCCACAAAATCCATTTTGTCACTTGTGATCGTGATCCAGTAAAGCTTACCACCAACTTCTCGTATTTTAGTGATTCATTCATTCTATTACAAAGTTCGTACCATAGATATTATTTCTGGTGACCTGTGACCTGACCACCATGCTGCCATCCCAGGTAACCGCCCACACAAGATTGGTGGCCCCGACAGAAATATTGATGATCCCCAGATGGTCTGGAATTACTAGCTCTTGCCAAGTGCTGCCCTCTGGATTGTCATGACAGACATCAGTGCGCACATAAACCTGAAGGTCACACACACTTCAATTACTATCTCATGTTACAACAGAAATATGGTTGAAATCTTTATGGAAATTATGCAATTTTTTCAAAATAGTAAAATAGTAAAAGATGTGATTAATTTTGTTTAAAACAAATATTGTGATTTATTCAGAGAATATAATATTAGCCTCCTTCAATAATTTCTTACCATGGGATGATGCACCCTAAGTGAAACTGGCTTCAATTACTTTCAACAGTTACCATTTTGCTAATCCTTAACACAGTATAATTACTATATTGAGTATACATGTAGTCGATGAGTAAGCAACTAGAACATTAAATTGAAAGCTCCTTATGTATATATATATATATATATATATATATATATATATATATATATATATATATATATATATATATATATATATATATATAAATATATATATATATATATATAAATATATATATATATATATATATATATATATATATATATATATATATATATATATATATATATATATATATTCATTCACTGGCACCTTTCCGTCTTGACAGACGATAGTTTGGTACATTGTGCTTCAAAAAGGCTTAATAACTACGATCCATGGCGGTGGCGAGTGTGGCTGTTAAGGCCAATTCTTGCTGCAAATGTTTGCCCACAGTAGGTGCATGTGAAAACATGGTCATTTCCACCATTTTGCACCATCTTACGTCTCTCACGCTCTGTGTGTGCTTTATCTGCAATCATTTTCTCCTTTGTCTTTATTCCATTTCTGATAGTTGCCCTCCATGCAACACGTTCAGCGGCGACGTGCTCCCAATGTGCATTATCAATGCCTGTATCAATCATGTCCCGCTTACACACATCTTTGTATCGTAGTAGAGGCCGACCCTGAGATCTCCTACCCTGTCTGTAATTCACCAAAAAAGATGTCCTTTGGTATTCTACCATCATCCATCCTCCTAACGTGTCCTATCCATCTAAGTCTACGAAGACTGAGCATGGAATACACCGTCACACAACCTGATCTTTCCAATACTTCAGTATTTGTGATTTTGTCTTGCCACTTAATACCAAGTATTCTTCGCAGACACCGCATATGAAAGCTGTTTAAACGTTTCTCTTGGCGTGAGTAAGTTGTCCAGGTTTCACTGCCATAAAGAAGAGTACTAAGGACACAGGCTTGGTAGACAAGGACTTTTGTTTTGGCAGTAAGCTTCCTGTTCTCCCAGACTCTTTTTGCTAACATGTTCATTGTTGTTGCTGCCTTACCAATCCGGATGTTGATTTCCTGATCTAGGGATAATTTGCTATTTACCTCTGATCCTAGATATGTAAAATGGTCTACTATCTCCAGTTCGGCATCGTCAATAAAGATTGATGGTACACCATGTGCACCTTGTGACATAATCTGTGTCTTCTTTTTGTTTATTGTTAAACCAAATTCAGAACAAGCATTGGAGAATGCAGATAGTAGATGTTGTAATTCTTCCTCAGAGTGGGTCGTAATCGCAGCATCATCCGCAAAAAGCAACTCTCTGATTAGTACCCTGCTAATTTTGGTCTTGGCCTTCAGTCTCTGAGCATTATAGAGGCCACCATCTGAGCGCGAGTGAATGTATATACCGTCATCCTGATCACGAAAGGCATATTTCAGTAGAAGTGAAAAGTATATCCCAAAGAGGGTGGGGGCTAGTACACAACCTTGCTTAACTCCACTCTTGATTTCAAACTCTTCTGAAGTTGAGCCATCAAACTTGATTATACCCTTCATGCCTGTGTGGAACGATTCCACAATGGACAGAAGAGTTGGTGGGCAGCCAACCTTCTTTAGTGCTTTGAACAGACCCTCACGACTGACCAAATCGAATGCCTTTGTGAGGTCGATGAAGGCAATAAACAGTGGCTGATTTTGTTCCCGGCATTTTTCTTGCATCTGTCGCAATGAGAATATCATATCAATGGTAGACCGGTTCTGACGGAAGCCGCACTGTGATTCGGGGTAGACTTGATCTCCCAGGACTTGAAGTCTGTGCAGGACAATTCTGGCAAATACTTTCCCAACAATACACAGAAGTGAGATACCCCTATAGTTGTTACAGTCGCTCCGATCTCCCTTGTTCTTGTACAGCGTTATGATGTTTGAATCTTTGAAATCCTGTGGGACTTGTCCTTCTCGCCAGCATAGCTCTATTAGCTGGTGGATCTGTAGAGCGAGTGTGTCTTGCCCACTCCTGATTACCTCTATTGGAATCCCATCCTTACCTGGAGCCTTGCCAGATGCAAGCTCATTTATAGCACACTTAACTTCTGTTATAGTGGGAAGTGTGTCCAGGTGGTCAAGAGTTGGCAGGGCCTCTATGGCGTTGAGGGCATCATCCTGCTAGCTTGGTCTCACTTGAGTAAAGCTCTAAATAGTGCTCGACCCATCTATCCATCTGCTGTTTCTTATCAGTGATGATTTCTCCAGTCAAGGTTTTCAGCGGTGCACTTCTTTTGATCATTGGACCACAGGCTTTCTTTATCCCTTCATACATGCTTCTGATGTTTCCCTTATCACTTGCGATTTGAATGGACTCACATAACTTGATCCAATAGTCATTCGCACACTGCCTGGCAGCCTTTTGTACATCCTTCCTCGCTTGCTTCAGCTCACTCAGAGTGTTACGCGTTGGTCTTTCCTTGTTTCTTAAGAGAGCTATCTTCTTTTTATCAATCAAGGGCTGCAGTATCTGGCTGTTTGCCGCAAACCAGTCCTGCCTCTTATGATCCACAGTGCCGTAAACCCCTACCGCTGTTTTATAAATAGTTTCCTTAAGTTTACTCCATTTATCATTTACTATACAATTTTCTGATGTATCATTGAAAGCGTCTTCAAGTTGCTGTTGAAATTCAAAGCACTTTCCAGGATCGTGAGTGTTAGTAATATTAATCCTGGGGCTAGACTTGTGTTTAGCTGTGTAGATTCTCTTTGGTCTCAGTCTAATCCTTGCAACAACCAAAGAATGATCTGTATCACAGTCAGCACTGTGGTAACTTCGAGTTAATGATGTATGGTTCAGATGTTGTCTCCGTGTGATAATGAAGTCCAGCTGATGCCAATGGCTGGATCTTGGATGTTTCCATGTGACCTTATGCATCTCTTTTGTTTTAAAAAAGGAGTTTGTAATACATAGGTCATTTCTAGTGCAATGCTCCAGCAGCCTTTGCCCATTATCATTCATGCGACCGATGTTGTATTTTCCAAGGCACACTGGCCATGAACTCGAGTCCTTGCCCACACGAGCATTGAAATCACCGAGCATATAAATGTAGTCGGATTTTGGAACTGCCTTGATCACAGAGTCTAGCTGCTCATAGAACGTATCCTTCACATCATCAGAGGAAGAAGTGTCGGTGCATATGCAGTGAGAATGGTGGCAAATCCACAAGAGGTTGCCAAGCGCAGTGATAATAATCTTTCATTACCTCCAGCTGGGATATCAATCATTCCCAGTAGCGAATTCTTCACTGCAAAGCCCACACCATGTTGCCTTTTTTCTGCCTGCCCTCTTCCCTTCCAAAAAAAGGTGTAATTGTTTTCCCTGAGTGACCCTTCCTCAGCGAGGCGAGTCTCCTGCAGGCCAGCAATATCAATGTTAAGACGATTGAGTTCAGCATCAATCACAGCCGTTTTTCTCACATCGTCAATATTTGTCAAGTCAGTGGAAAATCCTGGACACATGGTTCTCACGTTCCAGGTTGCAAGCCGTAGCTTGAGGTTTCTATTCTTTTTATTAGTACCTGGTGCATTGGTTTTACAGCCTGTGGTTCAGATTTTGTCCTAGCCCCAAGCACCCATTGAAGCAGGCAGGCTGTGGCGGATCAGCACCCAATTGGCTGGGGGCTGCCCAGCTTGAGGCGGGCGGTAGCTGATCAGTGACACCTGTAGGTGTCTCCCACCGTCAGAGGCAACTGCGTGGCGCCCCATGTCTACGCCAACTGACAAGGACTTATAACCCGTAACAGTTGCCTCTCGCTTTGATTCCGAGACCGGTTAAGACCTAGGGATGGAGTTATTGCCTCTCCATAGCACAAAGCCTGGGCTAAAATAAAGAAACCATGTGTTGCCCATGCAGCATGATTCCTCTCTTGGCCTGCCTAGTTCACTCCAGAGGAAAGTTGACACCTATAATCTGAAACAAGACAAGCTGCAGAAGCTGCCGGATCAGCAAAGCAATGCTCTAACTGTCCGCCTGTCGGAGCTTCGATCCTAGACCAGATGCCAACCAAGGCTTAGGGCCTGGTCTGCCCTGCCATGACTTATTTTGTCTTTGGGTTGCATTTCCTCGCACCAGCCGTTGGCACAATGTGGGGTGTCGGGTTTGGTAAGCGCCGCCCAACATTCGGTGCTGACAGAAAGCAGATAGTACCGTCTACTGTCATACGGTAGCTCAGTCATATCTGACTAAGACCTGACTGATATATATATATATATATATATATATATATATATATATATATATATATATATATATACACAAATTTAAAAAAAAAAAAAGGTCTGCATGTGTTATCAGGGCCTATAAGGGAAGCAAAGAATGTTAACACCGTTACCTACCATGTCATAAGAAGCAACAAGCAATAGGTAGACAATGATGCAAACTGGAGGATAACAATAACAGATGAAAGAACTGCAGTCTGTCAAAATGTACAACCAAGCGAGAGACAGAAAATGTAGGAAATCCATTGCAGTCAACCCTTATTGTGGAGACTGCAACTGACAGATTGGCTGACTGAATGAAAATAGCATGTCTGTTTATTTCAGTGATCTCTGTATTTATATTTGTTTCACAATACTCCAAAATATCAATTGCTGGTATATCCTTGAGGTCACTGATACTGTATGAGAAGCAAATACACAGGCATTGATTGGCTCCCATAGAAATAGAGGAAAGAAGTAGAGGTTAGTGGGCACACTAAACAATATGAAAATTGAAAGCAGGATTTGAACCTGCAGATTCCAAATGATGACAGCACTTTGCTGTAGGAACAGGTGTGCTTACACGCATGGCCATATAGGCACCCCTTAAAAAAAGGTGTCATCATTATCCAGATATATCACCCACCAGACCCCACAACAATGGAATATGGTCAGAATCCACATCTAGTCATTGAAATAGCACCATAGGTCTGAGAAATGTATATTAACCAAGGAGAGACAAATAACAAACAAAAACATAACAGACCTATATGTTATTACATTACGAACATAGAGAGTGTAAAAAAAAAAAATATTTTAAGACTTCCGACTGGTTAAATAGCTTAGTCTTTGCTTATTTTACTGATTTCCTCATCCTTCTTATAAGGCTTCTGGTGTATTATTTGCACAGAGGAATATCAAGGCTATGTTATTCATTGTTCTATTTGTACTTAGCACATTTATGAGTATTACTACACTGGCACCCAGGCAACTTGTCAGACAATAGTTAAATTGTGCTTCGAAAAAAGGCAAAAAATAAAATACAACCCATAGTGGGGACCAGGGATGGAATTGTATCTCTCCACAGCAGAAATGTGAGCTGAACTGTAGAGAACATGTGTTGCCCATGCAGCATCATTCCTCTCTCGGCCTGCCTAGTTTACTCCAGAGGAATGGTAACATGAATACATATGGAACAAGACAATCTGCAGAAGCTGCCAGATATGCAAAACAATGCTCTAACTGTCTGTCTGTCGGAATTTCCATCCTAGACCAGTTGCCTACCAAGGCTTAGGGCCTTTTATATAGAGATAGCATAGTATTACTTAACACATGCGTATATAGTTAGCATATTATTGTTTCATACTTTCATTTTTTTAACGTAACTTCCAATATCTACAATAAATGAGTCATTTAGTTCTGAATGTTTGACCAAGTGATGCTCTTGCCAGGATTTTATAACTTACATGTCCATTGTTTGTGACAGCCCACACCGACAGAAATCCAGCAGGCTGACTTGGCATGAGGAAACTCCCAACACTGATGTCTATAAAACACTCGGTCCTCTCCACGACTTCCATGTCAGATATCTGAAGCAATATAATACAGACAGGTATTAGTATATACGATGTTGATTTATATGGTGGTTTCAGAATTTGAGGTTTCAAGATTGAGCACAACCCACTACTGTCAATGCTGATTGTATTCTGGTACAAACCTTGGGCCTTGTCCATGTCAGATTGGAAGCACCATATAATTATATAAGCATTATAAACAATGTCTTATTCTTCTTCTGCTGCCTTTAATCCCTCAATGTGTAGGTCAGTATGGCCAAATGGATAAGAACGCGTATTCTTAAACATCCAATGTGCTAATGCTGAGGTTAGGGGTTCAACCCCTACACCGGACTAAAATGTTGACATCCTTGACTTGGGAACATTAATTACAAGTACCTCTGAAGTTACAGTGAGTTCACCTGTTGGAGAGAGACACTGTTAATAGGGAAAGCTAACCCACGCGCAAATTTCAGTCCATCACTACTATAGTGTGTATGGACTACGCTTGAGTTCAAAGCAAACGGGCGCAAAATAAAGATCTCCCAATGGAGCATATACCCTCAATTAACTCACACCAAGTCTTTTGATGAAAAAGTTACTTGCGTATCCTGTACAGGACACTGCAGTCAACCCCAGCATTTTTTGGTCTGTTTGTGATTTCTTCGCAAGTTTGTGTCAGTAGTTTGTCATTTTTGTGGCCGGTCTCCCTGGTCTAGGGGTTACACGACTTTTTCCATAATCCCATATACTCCCGAGTGTAACATGACGTGCGCGAGAATTGGTAGCGGTTCTCTCCGTGTCGGTAACTTACGGAGTATGTGAGCTGCTCACTCAGAAAGCAATGGAAAACTACTGAGCGTAATCTTGCCAAGAAATCAACAATCAGCTGAAAGATGCTGATGTTGACAGTGATGTCCTGTAAAGGATATGCCCCCCCCCCCCCCACAAAAAAAAAAATTGTCATTGCTTTCTGACCAACCAACATTCATACCATTGTATGAAAACCAGCGTAAGATGGTCTGCTTCCAAATTTCCTGCAAACTGTTTCGAACGTGGTATGTGGGATTGCACCAGCAGCAAGTCTTTTGTAGGCTTGCTCATAATTGGTTGGATTCTGCAGTTACAATTTTCTACAGCCTGAAATAGTCAGCCTCACACCAACCCTCCTTAGATGCTTCTTACAACGTGCATGGCAGATGACAGCGTTGTTATTCTTTGCTTCCTGTATGGCGCTGTAACACGGCGAAACAAACAACATGACTATCACTAACTTCTCCTGCTGCTGCCTCTCCTTTCACTTCACAGGCTTCTCCTTCCACTTCTCTTACTGCTGTTTCCCCTGCTTTTCCTTCCTCTTCTTCTTAATAAACAAATTATGGGGCACAACTGAGGTGTACAGGAGGTTGATAGATGACAGAGTCCGCATCACTGAAATGTCCAAAAATTAACTTGACCAATTCATCTAGTTCTTTGGTAGCTTCAATCCATATCAAATCACTTCCCAGATCTCTACAACATATGTGAATCTTATACATCAAAGTAAACATTAACTTTCCTGTCCTAACCACTATGGCCTACAATGAACATACACATTCTCATAGTTATCTTTTCCATACATGCCACCCGATCAGGATTGCATGAAGCCATGCGTGCAGGTGGTGGATGAAGTTGAAGAGCAAATGACAGATCGTTGTAGGTTACGGTCTCCAACATCAAGATGGTAGGCAGAGGATCTCTTTTTAGAGAGACAATGGCTGCGGTCACTGACCAGCATGGTCACTGCTAAGAAGGAAAGCAATGGCAAACTACCTTCTTTACAAATGCCAAGACAATCATATTTTGTTTTAAATAAAGATTTAATATGTTGTCTGATCTAGAGATCTTATTTCAAGATGTGGATGATCAATAGGAAATGTTGAAGAATTCAATCAATTTGGCTGCAGAATCAACTATCCCAACATTAAAGAAAGTAGGTCGTAAGAAATGGATGACGGAAGAAATTTCAACATTAAAGGAAACAAGAAGACACAACAAAAATAATCCTGACAAATTCACAGAGAAAGAGATTCACAGGAAAGTCAGAACATTATGTAAAGAAGCATGGCTTGAAAAAAATTGCATAGAAATTGAAAAACAACACAACGGTAAAAATACCAAATTAATGCACAAAAGAATTCAGGAGCTTACAAATAAAATAATACCTACATCAACAAGCTGCCTGAAAACAAAAGATGGAAAAATCATAATAGAAAAACATGAGATTTTACATACATGGTCAGATTATGTGAAAAACCTTTATGATGATACAAGAGAAGAACAGTATGATAATTGGAGTAATAATGAAGGACCATCTGTCAAAGGACTAGGTTTACTAAGATAATCAACTGACACACAGTCAACAAATAAAGCTGCTCACCCTGGCCCATAAATCTGTCGATGAATATCGCCGAAACCGAATCCATTTTCTTTTCCTGACAAACGAATTCCAATGTTTCTCTGGTGTGTAAACTGCTGGGAAATCAAATGCATACTGCCATCCCTGCAAACCAAAAAGTTGATAGTTTTAATAGCAATCAATTGGGTCGGAACCTGGAGACAATGAAATACCTAACACCTGTGGGAGAAACATGACCAACCCAGGCCTAATGCCAGCCAGTCCGTGTGTGCTGTGCTGAATCCTGACCTGGATACATTTTAATGTCTCTCCCTAGATGTGAAGTTCCAGTATCAGTCTTGCACACCCTGCTGGTCTCTGAGCTTGAAGAGGGGATGAGAATCTCTGCATCACAGTTCATGTGCAGGTGATATTTTGGTAGCGGCTCAAGAGGACAGTTTCTAGACCAGCCTCACTCTGGTAGATGCAAGCCATGTTCAGTGTTCTCGATCTCTGATGTCAAAGCATCAGATTTGAGTTCAAACTCAGTCTTCCAGAGGGTTCACCAACCAACCAACAAACCAGCCAGCCAACCAACCAACCAATCAACCAACTAGCAACAAATGAAGTCTCATCATCATCAAGTGCCATGCCGAAAGGTATAAGCGGTCATGATTCGTCATCTTACACGGTCACCAATCTCAATCAGGTCTGTGTTCTTGTCCCGACTATACCATGCTGCTAAATCATCAAGTCTTCCTCTATCTCTCTTCCCACCATTAGATATTTCTCAGCTTGTCTGTTAATTGTTCGTGTTTCATATGCATACAACAATATAAGGTGCAAAGACTAAACTACCAGAGATAAATTAAAGTGATAACTCAAGAAGAAAATATATTTGTACCAATCATCATCCAATGAAAGAAAGTTTAAATTATTTAGCCAACATGCTGAAAAGAAGTGACTTTTCACTTGTCCTTGACATGCCTATACACTTTAATAGGAAAGGCAAGTAACCTTTATGTCATGGTGCTCAGTAACCTGTTAAGAAATACCAGAAATAGCAAAAATATGATAATAATATTCAAGACATGATAGTCTCTGTAAAGCTATGGTGGTGACAGTGAAGCATATAATATTGTATTTTGTGTATATCAGGTACATGGATTGATTATGTTACTTTAATATATGTTGAATTGTTCTGTAGTATTCACCTGACGAGATACAGCAAAATACACCAGGCAATAAATTATTTGTGTCTTCGTTATTTATATAACAGTGTTTAGAAACAAAATTATTTACAGTAACATACAAACCTCAATTCCGACTACCTCTCCACGGAGGTTGTCATCAATCAACCAGTCACCCTCCCACTCCCAATGTGCTGATGGCAGTCGCACACTTTCTTTGGGCCGATAAACTGTGCCTGCTTCATTGCTCCAGGCAGGTCTGTCTGTTTTAATGAGGCTGCTCCTTGAAAATCCGTGGATTGGTGACCATCGCTTAAGGAAAAAAGAAATTTATTAAAATTATGACAAACCAGTAAAAAGCTTATTATCATTTACAAGTGTTTCCTGCTTACCTGCATCTCTGATTTCTTATACTATTTCTTCCTCTTCTTCTTTGTTCGTCTATTTTGTTCTGGATGTAACTACACTGTGCTGGTTTATAGCAGAGTTGTGATGTTTGCACA
This sequence comes from Cepaea nemoralis, assembly GCA_014155875.1. Classification (NCBI taxonomy): domain Eukaryota; kingdom Metazoa; phylum Mollusca; class Gastropoda; order Stylommatophora; family Helicidae; genus Cepaea; species Cepaea nemoralis. Next base: position 296,322 of record JACEFZ010000049.1, on the reverse strand, counting down.
TTTGGCCTGACACATATGACTTCTTCCACAACAATCACATGCATGCCAGTCGACCCTCAGGGGAAGGTATGAACAAAACATCAGCTCTTTGCCACCTCATGGGGCTACTGTCATGAAACATGTTAACTTATTTTTTTTGGGCGCTTGCTCGCTTTGAACACAAACGTAGTCCATACATAATACTTCTAGTAGTGCTAGAATGAATTTTGCGTGTGGATTAGCTTTCCCTATTAACAGTGTCCCTCGCCATCAGGTAAACTCATTCCGACTTAAGAGGTACTTGCAATTTACATCCCCAAATCAAGGATGAGAGGTAAACATTTTAGCTCAACTGTCCAGTGTAGGGGTTGAACCCCTTACCTCGGCATCAGCCCACTGGATGTTTAAGAACATGCGTCCTTATCCATTCTGCCATGCTGATCTCACGTTACCTTCTGATCTGCTGAATTAGGATAATGCATCACCCTGATCTATATACTGACATCAATTGATATAAACTGTAACTTTAAAAGGAATTAATTTGATATATACTTAGTGTTATATCCATGGGTGAATAGGAGAGACAGATGTTCTGGAATGGGAGGTTATTGTATGTACACACCGGATAGTTACTAAAGGGATTTTAAATAAGGAGCTATGACAGTTCTGAAAGTAATCAAATTATATTTCTAAGTCTTATAGTTCTCGTAGACACTCTTTAGAAATATTGATGAACTAAGGAGGTTAAGCCATGTTATCTTGTAGGTGTATAATCAATCTTGCCTGTTATGTCGTTATTCAGATTGTCCAAAGTTTGTTTCATTGCTTTTGTCTGACTGCGCTAATGAGACTCATTATGCATGACGTCAGCATATCAACTAAAGATAATGACAACTGCCATGTTTCCAACTGCGCTGGTCATGAGAGAGCTTTGTCTTATATGAGGGCGGGTCAATAAGTAAGTTACATAGTTCTGTGGGATGGCAGGTAAATGTAGTTGGTGTTTCCTACAGGTGTCATTAGGTGACAGCAACATCGAACTTTATATTCCCGTTTGTCAGGTGGCGCTAGGTGTCTCATGCGCATGTACAGCGCATAAACAAAATGGTGACTGCATTTAATGAGTGTACAACCAAAGAGCAATGTGCTGTTGTGTGTTTTTTGTGGGCAAAAGGACTGCCTGCAAAGGACATTCATAAGGAAATGTTTCCTATTTATGCTGACAAATGTTTGTCCCGTAAAGCGGTGCATAGCTGGGTAGAAAAATTTTCTCAAGTACGCTCTAAAATTGTTGATGAAATCTGATCTGGTCATCCTCTTGAGATTGCAACAGAAGCATCTGTGCAGCGGGTGGAGGAGATGATTAGAGGAAAGGTGACAATGTGAATTCTTAATCATACTGTGAAGTTCTATCGATGCTTCATGATGCAATTCAAAGAAAACGTCCAGGACTGCTGACTAGAGGGGTATTGCTTCTTCATGACAATGCCAGACCATATGCGGCTTGATTAACTCAGGAGAAAATTAATCAACTAAGGTGGGAAGTTCTGGAACATCCACCTTACAGCCTCGACTTGGTCCCTCACGATTTTTACCTTTTTGGTCCACCGAAAACCTACCTTGGTGGGAGACATTTCGCGAATGACGCCGAAGTTGAATGTGAAGTAAAAATGTGGAGGACTGATAAAATGATGGGATAAGTGCATCAATGTTGATAGAAATTATGTTGAGAAATAAAGGGTCAATGTATGTATAAAAATTAACTTGTTTCAAGTTATCATATTTAGTTATTTTTCTACAGCCATTTGTGACTTACTTATTGACTTCCCTCATATTATATGCGTTCTTATTTTAAATTAGGCAAGTCTACAGGCCATCTCTATAGGAATTATCCCGTTAAAAAAAGTGAGAATATAATCTTTATGGCCGGTCTCCAAGGTCAAGGGGTTAGCAGCTTTCTCCATAACCCTGAATACTCTTGTGGTTGACGTGAGCGCACGAGAATTGGAAGCAGTTCGAGTCATGCCAGTGACTTATGAGAGTATGGAGCCGGTCGCTCAGAAAGTCGTGGCATGCTGATGAGCGTAATCTAGCCTAGGTATCAACATACAACTGAAAGATGGTGATGTTGACAGCAATATCCTGAAACAGGATGGAAACGCTGGAGAAAAAAAAATCTTTATGGGCGTCAGATTGTAAGATGTGACATTTGTTTAAAATTGAATGTAGGATAGAAAGAAAACATCTAGTGTCATATCTGCTCTGTCGAAATGAACGAAAGAACAAACTTTATTTTCAAAGGCTTACAAATTGGGCACGCAGACCTGTATTACATTCATCCCTTCCAATCACTCATCTTTCGTTTATCAATTGTGCATGTTACATTCACATTGGAAAAAAAAAAACATTATCAAATGGATGTTGTAAACATAAACAATGCATATTACCGTGTTATGAGACAGGCAGACTCACGTACACACACACACACACACATTCGTAAAAACACACACATACATATCTACATTCATAATTACATCATTTGCACAAACTCTCATAGTTATGGACACACTCAATAACATACAAATACACACTCCCTTGCATACACTGCAAGCATGCACACATACACACACAAACATACACACACATACATAAACTAGCCCGCCCGCCCGCCTGGGGTAGGAAGATTGGGTGAGAAGATCTGTTTACCTCTGGAAGATATTTATCTGGTTTTTCCTTTTGTTACACCAACCCTATTTTATTAGTTCAAAATTAATACAATGCCATCACTTTTGAAGTTCCATGTTCACTGTATTTCTACACATATGAGTGAAACAAACTTTAATGTCAATATGTACTACTCATCTTACAAGAAGGAGCCAGTTGTTGGCTTTTGATGAAGGTTGAAGACAGCTATTTACAAGATGTATGACTCACCAAAAGTGAGACGTCTGATGTTTTAAGGGTGGATACAAATCAGGTGAATAAAAAACCCAGTTCTGGCTGAGGTTTCAATCACAGCATACACACGCCACTCACTACAGACACATTTTGGTTTTGATGATGATTCATCCAACTTGACTGTCTCAAGGGCTGAACATCTACTATCAAAAGAACTGTCAAATGTGCTTAATCTATTTTCCCAGTAACATTCATTGTGTTGAACAGTTTCCTGTGAAGTTCTTATTCTTGCTATTTGTCTGGTCTAAAGATCAAGATTACACTTTCGATTCATTCTTTACAGAAAGTGTTGTTAAATCATGTGCAGGTGTTTCATGATTAGTCTTGATGTGAATGCTTGTTATGTGGTATGAATAGTCCACTCTCACTGTCTAACATTTCTGTATTTGTGTACCCTTTACAATTTTGTAATACTTTCACACTGGTCTCCCTGGCCAAGAGGTTAACGATGTTGTTTGTAATCCCGTATATCCACGTGGAGATAACAGCTGCGTGAGATTCGGCAGCGGATCGCGCCAAGCTGGTAACTTACGGGGGTATGTTAGCCGGTCATTCAGAAAGCAATGGCAAACTGCTGAACGTAAAACTTGCCTAGTACATCAACAGCAGCTGAAAAATGATGGTGTTGACTGCAATGTTCTGTAAGGGATATTCAACATAAAAAATAAACTTTCACATTCTTTTAGACACTGTCTTACTCTTAACTTTATTATTTGTGTTCTGGAGACCAGTGTTAGTCTGAGAATAAGAGTGTCATAAACTCTATAAATATATCTCTATATGGTGAAGAATTCATAAGGGTTCATGTATTTGATTAATACCAGAAAAGTACATTTAGAATGAATGACACCCATAAAGACACTGAACCCAGAAATCTTCCACAACCAGGCCATGACAGCTTCAATTAATGCAGAGCCAACACATGAAGCTTTGGTTCTGGGCTCACCCAAGGAATTGTTATGTCCTGCACATTAGCCTAACTTCTGTATATTGAGCCTCCAGTTCATCACAGGCTGTACCTTTAGAGCCCTATACTATTCTGAATGCATCCTAGTCCTGTGCAGTTTGTTTTGCCAGTGACATTTATAAACAGTGTGACATCAGAAAGACAACTTATCACAAACGCCAGAAAAGGCAGTCATCATTTTTTGTCAACATTATGAGAAGACAAAAACTGGAACATGTTGTGACAACTGGAAAGATTTGTGGAAATAGAGATGGAGGAAGACAGCGGGAGAAAATTCTTGACAGCCTTGTGTCATGGCATGGAAGGGAGTTAACACATGAATTGACCCATGCCATCGGAGATCGTTATGTGGAGCCGACCAGCAAGACACTTGATGATGATGATGATGATGATGATATCAGAAATCCATCTTCATCTTGGACATCTCCTGTTTAGTTTCTCGGGAACACACTTGGTATTGCTAGCCTGTCTAGAGCACTTTGCATTTTATACGCCAGCAATATTTCAATGTCCATATTGCAATAGCATTAGAAGCCAAGTGCCTGATATATAGGGCAGAATACTTCATGGTTTGTCTTTCTATGGCATTTTATTTCCAACACTATTTTTGTGTATGCATTTGTATTAAGCTCACTGTATGCTACTAACTATATAATTTACTGTAAAGCTCTCAACATCATGTGCCATGCTGATAAGCATGAGAGGTCATAGTTCATCATTTCATATGATTACCAGTCTTGGATCATGTCTGTGTTCTTGTCCCGATCATGCCATATGACCAAGCCAAAAGATATTTATCTCTTTGCCTTTCCCTTTCTCTTTTCCCATTAAGTTTGACAGTTGTCACTGTTTTCAAGTGCCTTGCAGGGTCTGTCTCTTTAGACAATGACTGGTGGAGTCAACCATACACAAACTGGTGGAAGGTAAGGGGAAACCACAGCTGTATGTGCCCAAGATAATCATGCTTCGAAATAATATTGTTACATAGAACCAGTTTTAACGTACAGCTGCGAATCCTGGATAATTAGTAAACGGGCGAAAAAATCCCTGGAAACCTTAAGATGTGGTTTAATGGAAGAATAATGAAAATTAATTGGACAGCCAAAAAAAGCAATATGGACTTTTTGAGGGAAGCTGAGTCGCAAAGACAACTTATCACAAGCATCAAAAAGAGGCAGTCATTGTTTTTTGGCCACGTTATGAGAAGACAAAAACAAACATATTGTGGCAACCGGAAAGATTTGCGGAAAGAGAGCTAGAGGAAAACAGCATGAGAATATTCTTGACAATCTTGTGTCATGGCACGGAAGGGAGTCAACACACGAACTGATCCATGATGTCAGAGATTGTAATTTATGGAGGGGCATGATCACCCACGCCAATTGGCAAGGCACTGGATGATGAAACTAGGCAAGCTAAGAGAGGGTTCATGCGGCATAGACAACACATGGTCTCTGCAATTCAGCCCAGGCTTTATGCTATGGAGAGGTTATTATGCCTTTTTTAAAGTGCAATGTAGCAAACTATCATCTGTCAAAACAGAAAAATGTCAGTAACAGTATATATATATGTGTGTATGTGTGTGTGTGTGTGTGTGTGTGTGTGTGTGTGTGTGTGTGTGTGTGTGTGTGTGTGTATATATATATATATATATATATATCCTCTCTCTCTCTCTATCACATACCCACATTTATTTCAGGATCCTCGCCGATGCAACGGAGTTCGTGCATTGAGCTGAGTTTCTCCAGACTCAGGTTTGAGTTAGGAGGAAAATGGAGCACTTATGGGTTAAACCGTGTGCCGTGATGTTGATCCAACGACTAAACTAAACTAAACGACTAAACTAAACAAAACATACCCACACACACACAAAACATGCAAAGTGTCAGGTACACTACTGCTTTTCTGGAATCACCAGGACATTATTTTAGGAGGAAATAAAATAATGAAAATTAATAACATAGAAATAACTAAAACAGCCTATAATTATATTTTCCTGTCAAATACCTGATTTTCAAATGTTGTTTCTGGGACTCTAATGGGCACGTCAGTTGCACGGACGTAGATGTAAACCCTGTGGTCATGACCAATAGCCCAAGCACACCAATGGCTGGCTGACAGACGTTTGACATTGACTCCATCGTCCCAAGTGTTCTGTAGCTGTCTGAATTTCCGATGGAATGTTCCGAGGGTAAAAACGCTGCCCAGGTGGTTAACCAGCCATAGATGTGACTCTGGCATGCTGAAATCTTTAGAGCAAATTTATATTTAAATACATATAAGTGTTATTTAGGAGTAAGGGGAGCACAGTAGTTAGTGCACTCTCTTATCAATGTGGTACCTTAGGTTCAAACACTGCAGACGATAAGTTCATATTCTATCCTCAAGCATTAAAGTTCTGGGGTCAGAACATTCCGGGAAGGAAATGCATCAATGGACACAGCAGCAATGGAGGTCATCAGCATCATCATCAAGTGCCTTGCCAGATGATGTAGATATTCAAGTCTCTCCACAGATCATGGTCCTTAATGTTGTGGATAAATTATACTCATGGTTTTCTTCCATGGCACCGTCTTAGAATATCCAATGGCATTACTCTCTAAAGTCTTTGTTTACAGGGCAGACATCATAGCCCTCCAAGAAATGTGGCTTGATAAATGTCTCTGTTTTCACCTGTTTTTACATTAAGCTACACCTGGGGCTGGCCATCCTTGTATGTGATAGTATTGTGGTGCTAGAGGTGGGCATACCTCAATGGGACAGGTGCAATTTCACGATACTAAAGTTAGTTAGTTAGTCATGGTTCCAACATCACAGCAAAGGGTCATCCCCATTATGCTCCGTTCCTGTGCCAGTGAATATCACATATAATGTTCCTCACTGCCCCATGTGAAAAGTGGAAAAGACAGGAGTCTCGACAAACAACGGCCCGCTCAGGCACACTGTGCATAATGTCGCCACCAGAATGTCATCACAAAAGTCCTCTATGAAACATAAGTTCATTCTTGCAGTCTCAGTCACAGTCAGTCTTGTCAGTGTTGCAGAATTACATCCATCCCCTGTGACGCAGTTCGTAATCCCGCATACAAGTGTTCAAAACACAGCTGTGTTGGTTTTTATGAAATGGTATGGGTGCTGGTCGTTCAGAAAGCAATGACAAACTACTGACCGTAAACTTGCACAAGAATCACGAACAGCCAAAAAATGCTGGGGTTGGCTGCTATGTCTTGTAAAGGACATGAAGCTCATAAACAGGTACTCTCCTGCTGTTTATATTTCACCTCGTCAATGCAAGGTACAAGAGGAACAAGATGAGATGAGTATGAGCACCTGTTTATGTCAGTCAATGTTAATGATAGTCTATGTTTACAATAGTCTATGTTTATGACAGCTATGTTTATGTTAATAAATTATTATGATAGTCTAAGTTTATGACAGTCTATGTTTATGTTAATAAATGATTATGATAGTCTATGTTTATGATAGTCTATGTTTATGATAGTCTATATCTTTATGATAGTCTATGTTTATGATAGTCTATGTTTATGATAGTCTATGTTTATTATAGTGTATATGTTTATGATCGTCTATGTTTATGTTAATAAATGATTATGATAGTCTATGTTTATGACAGTCTATGTTTATGATAGTCCATGTTTATGTTAATAAATGATTATGATAGTCCATGTTTATGTTAATAAATGATTATGATAGTCTATGTTTATGATAATAAATGATTATGAAAGTCTATGTTTATGATAGTCTATGTTTATGTTAATAAATGTTTATGATAGTCTATGTTTATGATAATAAATGATTATGAAAGTCTATGTTTATGACAGTCTATGTTTATGTTAATAAATGAGTATGATAGTCTATGTTTATGTTAATGATTATGATAGTCTATGTTTATGATAATAAATGATTATGATAGTCTATGTTTATGTTAATAAATGATTATGATAGTCTATGTTTATGATAATAAATGATTATGAAAGTCTATGTTTATGATAATAAATGATTATGATAGTCTATGTTTATGATAATAAATGATTATGATAGTCTATGTTTATGTTAATAAATGATTATGATAGTCATTGTTTATGTTAATAAATGATTATGATAGTCATTGTTTATGTTAATAAATGATTATGAAAGTCTATGTTTATGATAATAAATGATTATGTTAGTCTATGTTTATGATAATAAATGATTATGATAGTCCATGTTTATGTTAATAAATGATTATGATAGTCTATGTTTATGTTAATAAATGATTCTGATAGTCTATGTTTATGTTAATAAATGATTATGATAGTTTATGATTATGATAGTTTATGTTTATGATAGTCTGTGTAAATGATAGTCTACATTTATGAGTCTGTTTATGTAGTCTACGTTTATGTTAGTCAATGTTAATGATATCAATGTTTATGACAGTATGTTTATGTTAGTCAATGTTTGTACCTGCAATGCAAAAGTAGACTCCCAAAAGTGGTAGGTCTTAGTGAAGTTATATGTCAGAGGGAGAATGTCACCTTCTGTGGTGATTTCAAAACTAAAGGCAGCTGATGTATGGGGAAACATTTCTACCAACACACAAGGGGAGGGGCTCAAAATGCAACTGAAACTATCAACCTTATCTGCATGAACAGTCTGTATCACCAGAATAGCATGTCAGAGATTAAAACAGTACTAATGACCTGGTATTGATTTTCCTTTCACTCACTGCAAGGCTCAAATGACCTCTAATGCCAAAGTGGTGTGCTATGAAAAAGTGGGGAAAAAATGCCACAGTGCACCAGGTCCAGATGACATACAAGGATATGTTGGTTAGTGTTAAAAGGTGGGGTTAGTGGAACTGGTAAGAAATTACAACAGCAACATCAAGAGAGGAGTAATCAAAGAGGAGTGGATAAGTTATCTGATATCCCTGCTGAAGCCTGGCAAAGACCACACAAGAATCCAGGGATATTGGGTAATCACCATGTAGAATATAATTCGCAAACTCGAGGAGAAGATAACTCCCAGAAAAAATATCCTGCCAGCTTGAGAGGCAAGGTCTCTTTCCACCTACTCTTGGAGGATATTGGCCAAATAGAGGAATCTTGGGTAATGTAGCAGTTTGTGACTATGAAGTGTATGTGAGTTCCACTCAGGCAGTGAGGCATCAGTTGCTTTAGTTGACCTTGATAATGCATACAACAAAGTGCCTTGGGATTTCTTAATGATACAGCATCTTGTATTATATCTTTACTTTTAATTGATTGAGGCACCTCTGGATTTCCAGCTATCTGCTCTAACCAGTAGATTGTTTGTCATAATGTTTGAAAATTAGAGAAATGTTATTATAATACCTTATTCTTATTCTTCCTTATACCTTCCCAAAATGTTCTGACCCCATTTATTAGCCGCGCTCATAATCGAAAAAAAAATAAAAAGTTGCGAAAAAAAAGCTGTAGGCGATTTGGAAGAACCACCTTGCTCTGGTTTTCATACAATGGTATGAGTGCCATTTGTTCAGAAAGCAATGGCAAACTACTGAACAAAAACTTGCCAAGAAATTACAAACAGCCAAAAAATTCTAGGGTTGATTGCGATATCCTGTAAAGGATATGCAACTAACTAACTTACTTAGTGGCGGCAATAAAGATCCTATTGGGCAATACTCTAATTAAAAACTAAAAAATGTTAGACTAAGTGACTTGATTGAAAACATACACTAGGGTTGTTTGTGATGTCCTGTAAAGGATATGCAACTAACCTACTTATTAGTGACGGCAATAAAGATCCTATTAGGCAATACCCTAAATGAAATCTAAAACATGTCAGACTAAGCGGCTTGACTGAAAACATGCACTAGGTTCTACATGGTTTAGTCTGTCAAATCCATTGTTGGTTAAATGATTACGTATGACTAATCCAAGAAGATAGCTATAAATCAGGAATTTGTATGCATGTTGAAAATTATGGGGCTCAGTTATTCATGAAAACAAGAAGTTCTTTAGAGATGCTTTGGTTATTTCACTACTTGACTATTATTCAATTGCTTAAAACAAAGATGAGAAGTTAATGTCTAAAATATGTCTAAAAACAGTTTTGAATTGTTGGTATTCCAATAAGCATAAAAAGTAATGCATCGTGACATAATGATCTCTATTAGTGGAGTTCGGTACAGGTTGTATTAGTGTAAAGGAAAATTAAATCATTAATTATTCAATTTTTTTTTCAAAGATATTATTATTATTGCAGAATGGACTATTTCTACATCTAATTTATACATTTTTATTCTACACACCAAGCAGGTACACTTGATAAGTTATTATGATAATGTTTAAACAGCTATGCCTAAGTGGTGGGTGGTCGATTCCAGCTGCATGCAGAAAGGAAATAGGTGTATCGAAAATCCCTGCTGTTATTCGACAAATCTGTGTTTGTTTTGTTCTCTCAGTAACTGAAGCTGCACAGACAATTCATTCATCTCTGCTTATTATTATGTGGAGACTTGAATGACATATCAATGGATTTCATTTTGTCAGCTATGCTAATGTTTTCTCATTGACTCCATGAATATATTAAGGAAGATCAATAAGGAGTAGACTAGAAAACAATGGCTGGAATCTCAGAGAAGTTCAAGACTGACTGATATCTGTGCTATTTTTGTGCTAGGCATGCAGGTGTAAAAGAAAATGAGCAATGGGCTTGCAGGCCTGGCTGCTGTGGGCAGCAGGTGAGCAATGGACCAGGCTGACTGCCCTCAGGCTGTCAGGACAAGTAAATGACACACGGGATGGATGTAGTTCTGCAACACTGACAAGACTGACTGTGACTGAGACTGCAAAGGCATCAAACCAAATGGGGTAAGCTAGACAAAGCGACCAAAAAGACAAGTCAACAACGCAGAACTGGTGTCATCAATTGTTACACATTGAAGGAGATCTAAAGCGAGACCTGAGCACTTATGGATTAATAATAGTTAGATGTGCAATGAGAATGATCTGTTGATAAATAACTAAGTTCTACTAGCCAGTGGATTATTGATATTGTTTTTCATAGTTTAGTTATTCGGGAGTACCAATGGCAAAGTGGTCAAGCCGTTTGACTCGGGCTCCGAAGGTTGTGGGTTCGATTCCAGGCCACATCCATCGGTTCACGAGTGAATATTTTTGGAGACTCCTGTGGGTCGTCGCTGGGGCTAAGGAGTTCGTGCTTTGTGCGACGCTTTCCGCACTGAAGAAAGAGACCGAGCCATATGGGATAAAAACCCGGTGCAATATAGTCGACCCTGTCAACTTTTAAGCGACTTTCGACTTTAAGTTTAGTTATTTGTGTAAAGAACTGGAGAAATATCATTACAATCAAGGACTATAATTATAATATTAGAATAAGAATATAATTATATAAAAGTGGTGATCCGACTTCAAGTCGGACTTGGCATTGATTTTTCATTGAAAGCCATCAGTAAAAAGAACAGTGCTCTTCTATTTAATCTAAGGCAGATCAAAAGTCAACCTAATTGTACAGACTTTAGTCTTAATCCGTTCCGTTACCTTCTTTTTAGTTCATAAACAATTACAAAGCATCCCCATCATTATCATCATATTTTCATATCAAATTCTACTTCTTGACTAAAATTGACTTCTTCTTTTCTCATATTTTATTTATACATATTAAAATTATATATATTTTGTTAGTAATGAATGGAACCACACTAGCTAATAGTAATACTAATACCTATATCGCAATTGCTTGTTTGATATTCCAAGCCTTTTCCTTTGTATATTCCGTTGGAAGAAGATAGCCTTCATCTTTACATGGAAACAACAGATTTAATCAAATAAATCCATTGTTTGTCTACAGACGCAAAGCGGATTTTCCGGAATATTTTGGTCCGGGTCTCACGTGATATGGCGACAAATGGGGACTTAAACAGAACTCCAGACGTAAGAAAACTGTCTCGTCATGGGCTCTTGGCCTGAGGTATAACAAATTGTGGCCCAGACTGTGAATGAGTTACCATTTTACTCCCTATGGACAACAATCACCTTCAAATTAATAAGCTTGTTAGGGTAGAACAGTGGGCAGCTGCTATTTGCGGCTGACTCAGTCACGGGACTATTAATCTGAACCAGGGGTGGACCCTAATATAACTTCTCCTTGAGGTTGAACGGGGTAGGGGTAATGCCTAGTAGAATCGAATAGAATGTGTGAAGACTTACAGCACAACGGCAGTATGTGCTGTGTGGCTACATTTGCCTTTAGAGAAAATATGCCGCGATTGTAGATGGTGGCTGTAATAAAAAATTGTGAGCACAATACTCTTGAATATATTTCTCGTTAGTTAAACAATTTAACTTGAATTGATGACACCGTCTTAATAGCAAGCAACAAATAAACAAAAACAAAAAAATAAATAAAATAACAAACAAACATTCAAAACAACCTATTTCCTTAGTGAATTTAAACACAGAAGACACAAACAATAAGTTGCACGATTTATTGCTTGGCATATTTCGCTGCATGTCGTCAGGTGCATATTGCAGAGTTATATATATCGTAAGCGAGGAGCGGCTGGCCAAGTGGCTAGAATGTCCGATTCTCCTTGGGAAAACCTGGGTTCGAATCCTCGGTAAAGTATGGAGTTTTTACTGTGGGGGAAAAAGAAAACTCTAACCTCCACAGTTCGCGGCGACTGTACTAGCCAGGCGGCCTTAATTCCTCAGGCTCAAGACCTCCCCTGCAATACACCGCAAGGTACTACTACTATTTGGCAGTAAATGACACCCCCCCCCCCCCCCCCCCCCCCATGTATCATAGGAAGTGCATAAATAAATAGTACTTAAGCTGAAACAATTAAAACAGTCACAAGTATTGTTCGAATGTAGAACATATATTATCCCTAGTAATTTCAAATTTGCCGATCTCCCAGGCTTAGGAGTTAACGTCTTTCTCCGTAACCCCGTATATCCACGTGAGGAACGTAACCTGCGCGAGAACCGGTAGCGGTTCTCGCCGCGTTGGTAACTGACGGGTATGTGAGCCGGTCGCTCAGAAATCTATGGCAAACTACTGTGCGTAATCTTGCCAGGAAAACGCAGCCTCCACAGCAGCCGAATTTTTTTGTCTTTATTTTCTGTCTAGTTGGATGCAAACTGAAAAGGACGTACAGAAATCTGTTGGCACTTGTAACCACTCCTCGCCAGGTTCTAAGTCCTCAAGTGAACACACCTGTTGAAGAATGTCTTCGGCTTGACCCATCCACGACCGTCCTCTTTTTAACTTGCTGCCCTTCACCTTCATAATTACACTATGCAGTGGATGTTGTGTGTTTGCGTTTACTCTGAGGTAGGCATGTAGGCCCTGCAAACTTATATCCTGTCTTCAATGGTCGGAAAAATCAAGAAGGTAGCCAGTGCAGGATTTACGTATAAGCTACACAAGCTATAGCTTGGGGCCCCCAAGAAAGTGGGGGGCCCAAAAAAATATTGTCCGAGTGAGCAATTTGTCACTGACATAGAATATCTGGACTTATAAAGGGCCCCATATTTCAAATAGCTTAGGGCCTTATCAAGTCTAAATCCGGCCCTGAAGGTAGCGCATCGCCCTGCATGCTGTTGTTGTTGTTGTTGTTGTTGTTGTTGTTGTTGTTGTTGTTGTTGCGGTTGTTGTTTTTGTCGTCGTCGTCGTCGTTGTGGTCGTTGTCGTCGTTGACGCTGTCGTTGGTGTTAGGCTTACACCCTCGTCGGTTCGAGCTGTTCATGTGCAATCTGAAGAACTGGATACTAGTGCTGACATAGTTCCATCCCGACAGACAAGCAGCATATTCACGCCAATCATGGAAGGAGAATGAACACAAAATATCACGAAGAAGCTCGGCGAAAGGAAGGACACACCATGATACGAGCGAGCGTCTCGATCGGCCGTAATCAACGAACGAAAATTTGAGTTGAGTCAAAAACCGTTATCACAGCATTCGGGGCATTACCTTATGCGATCAGTTCATAACTTCAACAACCAGAGAAGAGCCCCAATACTAATGCTAAGAGTTGCAGCCTGATTATGTGATTCTTCGGAGTACTGAGTGACGGCCAGATCCTCTAGCCCAGTGGTTCTCAACCCGTGATATGTGGTATGTAAAATAGAAATAGGAGATAGATATCCCCAATTCTTAGTTGCCGACAACTAAATGAACACCATAAATGGCTCGTAAGACTCCCTAATACTGGAACAGACACATCTGGTAAAACTACACTAAGATAAGAGGTAAGCTTTTCTAGTAGAAGCCCAGGCGAGATCAGGAAAGTCACCACCTTCAGAGGAGGAGACTGCTCACTCTGGTTAGACTGAAAGCGAGTTGTATCCCTGCCACACAGCTCTAATGTTTATTTTTTTGTTGCCTCAATATAAAATTGAATATCTCAGTAACCAACTGATGGAAAATAATGAGATTTAGTATATAACCTTATCATTATGTCCACCCAACAAAAAATGTTTTGTTCTGGAGATTGTACAGCAGATTTCAATTTTTGCTTATATGAGGTATATATTTTACCGCCCCGCCATGAATGCCTTAATTTTTAGAGTATTACAGCTCAGCAAGACCCATTCGCGCAATTTTTAAAATTGTCTGGCTGTCTTTCGTTTTTGGACAGACTGAGTGTTATAGTTCAGAGGCGTCGTCAAACTGTGGGTTCTTTCATGAAACGTGATTATATAAATAAATTTTACCATTAATGTAATCTTAATAGCTAATATTTGAATGTGTTAATGCTGTTCAATGGGATTAAAAGTGAAATTGTGTACACTTCAAAACATCGCTATGAAGTTGTACACATATTTTTGTCAAGAAGCTGATCGCAGGAAACTGTTTCATACTGTTTCAAATCCCGAAAAAAGAACAGTGCATGCATTAGGTTTGAGTAAACGATCGTTTCGTCGATGGGTGCAAGAATCTGGAATGAAACCAACACGCGATAAGCAAACGGTAGGTAGAAAGGCAATTGTAGACAGCTTTGACAAGGATGTCATCAGACGAGTTATTATAAAAATGATGGATGCCAAAGAAACAGTGAGTGTAAGAAAACTGAGGGTTTTGTTGAGAAAGGACAATAACATAGAGCTATCCAAAACAACTTTGTGGAAAATTATAAGGACATTAGGCTTCACTTTTAGAAAGTACAAGGGAGGTAGAAATATCCTTTGCGAGCAACCGCATTTAGGAGCCATGAGAAGCAGATACCTACGTGAAATAAGGGAAATGCGCAAAGAAAATTATGACATAGTGTATTTGGATGAAACGTGGATCAATGCGCACCACACAAGTGAAAAGGAATGGCAATCAATGGATGGAAAGATAAAACGTTATGTGCCCAGTAGTAAAGGACAGCGTTTGGTCATAGCCCATGCTGGTAGTACTCATAATGGCTTACTACAGAATGCTGGGCTCGTGTTCATATCAAAGCATACAGACAATAGGGATTATCATAATGAGATGAATGGTAATGTATTTAGAGATTGGCTTGAGAATCCAGTACTTCCATCCCTTGATAGACCGTCTTGTCTAATCTGGACAATGCATCATATCACAATGTTGTTGCCCAAGAAGACGAAATACCTACGGCATCGAGCACAAAGGAAGCAATAAAGATATGGCTCCGAAGGGAAAATATACCATTTCCAGAAACATATTTCAAGCTACAGTTGTTGTCCCTTGTAAAACAGACGCAAAAAAGCAAGAAATTTCAAATTGACAAGTTGATAGAAGAGCATGGCCATAGGTACTTGAGACTTCCGCCGTTTCATTCTCATTTAAACCCTATAGAACTTGTGTGGGCTAAAATTAAAGGACAAGTGGCAGCTGCCAATACTACATTCAAATTGTCTGACGTCAAGATACTAACCCAGTCCGCGCTATTAAATATTGATAAAAGTTACTGGAAAAAATGTGAGGACCATGTGTTGAAAGAGGAAGAGGACTATTGGAGAAAGGATGGATTGAATTTTATGCAACCGAGAGCAATCATCAACCTACTGGAATCGTCCGACTGTCAACAACTCATGTGTAAGGCATCATCAGATTACTTCTCCCACACCATACAAGAAACTTGCAAGTCGTGTGAGAGGAATTAAATGGTACATTTTATTGCCGTTGGCTCTTTACAAGTACATAACAGTCGCTATCAAACCACACACAAAGCCACAGAATTGCCTATCACTAGTTTCCTAAATTCTAATGCTATCTCTATCTATTTGGTTACACAAAACTCCTATCAATACTAAACACGGTGCTTGCTACAAAGTCAGTCCCCAGTCTGACTTGCTTACTCACGTGGCTACACAGCACGCGGAAGGACCTTGAGGTGTCCTTCGGCTTTTTGCGTGCCGTTGCTCCTGGCACGCTTACATTAGCTGTCTTCTGTTGAGTGGCATTCGTGGCTATTACATAGGCGTGATTCTGTCGTGACCAGAGTGCTAACCATCTGGTCAACGTCTCCGTGTCTCATGAGAGAACTAGTTAATAGTCCCCCATTCTATCACCTACCCTGCCCTTATATCGGGGCACTGTATCACCTCGCATCTATTTGAGGTTGACTCTTCCCGGTGGTCTTCTATCTTGAGAAGACCTCCGGCCTTTATGTACCAGTCTTTGACACACACCCTCCCCTCCTGTGTTGCGTCATCAACTTTGACTCATTGGTTGTGACGCAAGGGGTTTCTAAAAAATTAGTGTCTCTAATTTTTTGTCAAAGACTGTAGATAACCTGGCTTTGGGTAACTCATAGACTTCTACTGACTAATGTCACAATGTAGTATCACTTTACTTGGCTACTGGCAATCGCCACAAACTTGTCTGGTTGGCGTGAGCCCTATTCTCAATCGCAATATTATATTAATCAGAGGTATGTCTGAACCGGACCGTTGTCTTATAAGACCTGCCCTCAAATAGTAAATTAACTTACTACCCATACAAAGTTGACTTTCTTAGGGTCAACACATGAATTGCTTCATGTCCCCCATATAATATTAAACAACCATTACCCAAGCTGTGTGCGACAGGCTTTACCTATCCCGCTTCAGCGTGTAAAGTATATCTTTCACTGTTAAGTTAGTGTTTCGTTGTCTATTATGTCCCCTGACCCGGAGTTATCTCCCTTTGATCTACAAAATATGTATGCAATTTATATGTTTGTTTTTCTGGTTGTTTGCGTGTTTGGATGAAATTAATAATATAATCTAACTTCTAACATGTGTATCTAACTATCATGTGTATGTAAGTTAGTTTTCAAGTGCCATAATTCGGTTGAATGAGGTCACAAACAAGTGTATAACACTAATTAGTGACTACATTTCCGTCTTATGAGACTTAAAATACTTTTTGTAGAATCTAAACTAAACTACACACCACACATTCATCACAGCACATTTTCATCATTGAAAGCAAACATTTGACGCAGACAAAAAATAAAAAGTCGCGTTGAGCGGCAGAAACATCCGCTGACCGATCTCACTTTCTCTCATATAATTTACATTCGCTCTCACTTTCACACTTCTGTCACACATTTTTCACTTTCACACTTCTGTCACATATCTTTCACCCTCCCAATTATTTAAAAACCTTGGAGTGACACTGTACAAGTTTGGCTCAGTTTGAGATAGTTGAGCTCAGTGACTGTGCGTAAATCGCTGCACGAGTCATGTATATACAACATATTTACATGTAAGAGCAAGGGTTGATGGTTTATACCCTGGTATCATGACCAACTATATTTTACTGTAATATTACTCTAAATACTAACATACTAATCCTACTTCTATCAATGTGTATTTAATGTGTTAACTATTTTAATCTATTTTGCCACATTAATCCTAAGATGTACTTACATTAATCTTAATATTCATCTAGTTTAAGGGATGTAATCTAATTATTTAAAATGGCATTGATGTGAGATGAGTTATGTACCTTTCTGAAATGGGTAATCTGAAATGTAGTAAAATTATAACTAATGTTTTTAGATGCAAAACAAAAAATATATGATTGATATTCTTCTCTAAATGGTGTAAATGATGTACATTTAATTGTCTAATATTTTTATCCTATTATGGTGTAAACCAATCATAATACTACCTGATCACGTTTGTTAAATGGAATGGTTCATTAAGATGGAATGAAATCAACTGACATGAAACAAAGTGGGATGTAGTAAACTAAATGGTACTATTCCTATCTAAACTACTATCTATTCTACTTTTAAGGTAAGTAAGTGGGTGAAATAATGATTTATGTAAACTACTAAAAAAAATGAAAACTATTTTATTTCCTAACTCTAAATGTAAATTAAAGTTACCTAATCTACCTATAATTTATCACTATATTAAAACGTTATAATACATATCACAATAAGCATATGTATACATGGTATCTAAATACCCCAGGTTAGTTGTTGCCCCAATGTTCAGAAATTGCTTTCATTGGCATATTATATATTCAAACTTGTCCTGGGTATTTTAAATACATTACACAGTCATACTTGTCCTATGGGTATTGCACCTGTAGAGTTCGCTTGTGTCGTAGACCAGTATTTTCGTGTCTGTATTTATGCAATGTTCTGACACTGTTTTTCTCTGCTTAACACAAATGATTCACCGGAAACACATATGGAGCTTAGTAAATAACGAGCTGTTCCAGTTATTCCAGTTGACACGGTGATATATTTGTTATTCGGAGCACAGTTCTTCTTTTGATGTCTACGGACACATGGTAGATCACTGTTCTTAGTACATAGTTCAGCACGTAATATTTATGTATTAGTATAAACATTTCAAATAGAATATTCTAATGTACTACTACTCTATTACTCTACACTCTCATGTGGAATCTCTGGTATTTCTACCTCAGATGGTCGACTAAGGGTATCAGCCAGAATGTTGTCCTTACCCTTGATATGCTCTATACTAAAAGTATAGTTTTGGAGTATAAGCGACCACCTGTATATACGATCATTCCGATGCACACCACTTTGTATGACCGTGATTGGGGAGTTGTCAGTCTGGACAATGAAGTGAACACCTGCTAGAAATCGATGGAGCTTTCTAACCGCATAGATGACGCTTAGGGCTTCCAACTCTGATATGGAATATCTGGACTCAGCAGGTGTGATCTTACGGCTCACGTAGCAAATCGGGTGGAAGATGCCATCATAAAAGTGGCCTAGTACTGCAGCGATGGAGATTCTGCTGGCATCTGTCCTAAGATAATAAACGAGCCTAGGATTAGGCAAGCGGAGGATTGGTACATTACTAAACAGGATTTTCAATTTTGACAATGCAGAAATTAATAATGCATCTTTGACATCTAATTTTACAGATGCTTTTAAAACATTGGAAAATACACTTGTAATTTCCGCTAAATTTGGTATGAATTTGCTATAGTAATTTACTAACCCCAAAAGGCTTCTGACCTGCTTCTTTGTGGTAGGCATGGTCAGATTCATAATTTTTGTAATAATTCTATTATCAGTCTTAAGTTGACCTTGTGAAATGACATGACCCAAAAAGTCAATTTCTTTTAGGCCCAATTCAACTTTGCTCGGTTTGACAGTGAGACCGAAGAGTCGCAACCTATCAAAGACATGTCTTAGTTTCAGTACGTGTGTTGTCCAGTCATCAGTATGGACACATATATCATCTATATAGGTCACTGTATTCGTCACTCCATGCAGTAGATCTCTAGTTAAGCGTACGAAAGTGGCAGGAGCATTTCGAAGTCCGAAAGGAAGAAAACGCCACTCGTAAAGTCCTAAAGGAGTTGAAGAAAAAGCAGTAAGATGAATGGATTGAGTCTGCATAAGGACCTGCCAATATCCCTTACTAAGATCTAATTTAGAAAAGATTTTGGAGGTGGACATGTCAAGGATAAGATCTTCGCAGGAAGGAATTGGTTCTGCGTCGATCTTAGTGACGTTGTTGAGCTTTCGATAGTCCACACACAGACGAATTGTGGAGTCTTTTTTCTTAACTAGGACGATTGGAAAGGAGTACTCAGATGTAGACTTCTGGATGATCCCACTAGCTTCTAAATTAAGAATTTCCTTATTTAGACTTTCTCTATAGCTGAGTGGGATAGAGTACGGCCTGCATTTGATAGGCTTAGAGTCCGAAAGAAGAATGGAGTGCTCGATTCTGTCCGTCCTACCTGGAATGTCAGAAAATATGTCTTTATACTCAGTCACTAATTGTACTAATTGTCGTCGTTGACTGTCTGTTAGTCCCTGTTCTATCTGTATGCTATCCATTGTCGCACTCTTGTCTACAATGGGAACAGGTAGTTCCATTCTGTCGTCGTCTACCTGATTCAGTACGGTGGTGGTGCTAAGTGCGTATTCTGTAAGCTCACTAGGTGTATGGATATCGTCGGATATGCCAGTCTCGCTAACTAGTGTAGTTGCGTTGTGTACGTCTGTCGTCTGATCACTAGATGTGGGTGCACTTTGTTCGTCTGTCTCTACTTCTGTCTGTTGTCGTGAAAAGTAAGGTTTCAGCATGTTGACATGGAATATCTTTAAGTGTCCGTTTATTGATATTTCATAGTCAACATCTGACAGTTGTTGTATCACCTTGAAAGGCCCTTGCCATGAAGTTAACATTTTATTATGCTTCTCTGGTAGTAGCACCATTGCGTATTGACCAGTTTCAAGTGTTGTGGGTCTAGCACCTTTGTTAGGACTGTGATGTCCGAGGATATCTGCACTGTTCACTGGAGTGAAACCATTCTTCTCCTCCCAGACAGATATTTCTTCATCTGTACAGTGCCTTAGCTGGGGTAGACACCCAAGAATTAACTCAGCACAAGGGTTGTCTAGTATTGCACAAGTAAAGGTACCAGAAAGGAACGGGGTGTTTATATGGGCTCTTGCCAGAGGATAGGTTTCTATATTCCCAGAAAAAGTCCGGCATTTTACAGAGTCACCAGTATAATCCTTTGGATTAACAAGTTCCTTTTTCACACCAATAATAGAGCTCCCACTGTCAAGCAAACATCGGCATGGCTTATCATTGACCATTGCAGAGTGAAACAATAGATTGCCTCTGGAGGCTATAACTGCATTTGCATTCTCTACGGAGGATGTTACAATATGCCCACATTCTAATTTTCCGTCTGCATGAAATTGGTGGCATTGGACACAATTGTCAAAACTTAATACATCGTTCACACAACACACATCTTCAGATTGGTTAACAGGTAAAGTATTTTCAATCTCACACTCAGTCTCACTACCACTATCAGAAGATGTATCAATCAAAATAGCATTGTTGGCTTTCATACGTTGGCGGCCCAGGCACTTATTTGAATAATGGCCGTAGCTGGAACAAAAGAAGCATTTGATTGCACGCCTGTATGCAGATCTTTTGTTTTGTTGCTTCTTAATAACATTTTCAAGATGCGCCGGATAATTTGGCGATTTGTCACACATAGATTAAGTGTCATGCAAAAGTTGACAATAAATACATTTTGACACTTTCTGGTCGATTTTCTGAAAAGGTTTTCTCTTACTCTGATAATTTTTAGGTTGGTCTTTCACAAAAGAAACTACCTCAGAGTCATTTGAGGTCTTGAAAATATCTCTGTTAGAAGAAAAATATGCAGAGCCTTTCTTTTCGAACTGCTCTATGTTCTCAATGTCTGACTGCTGCAAAAATTTAGCAAAAGGAGATGGTATAGTGGATATGACTTTATCCATGGCTATTAAATTTTTAAGTCTATCAAAGTCTTTTCCTATGTTAGCTGCTTTAAGCCACCTATTTAGTACACTCTGAACATTTGAGACGTAATCAATGAAAGTCTCACTAGGTTTAGGTTTTAAATTTGAGAACTGAACCTGATACCCAGGGGCATCAAGTAAAAAGTGTTGCATTATCCTATCATGGATGTATTGATAGTTAGATCTAAGATCAGTTGGTATAGATTCTATCACTTTAAGGGGCTCACCACTGAGGTTCTTCATATAAATCATAGCCCACATTTCTATTGGAACTTGGTGATATTTAAACTGATACTCTACATTTTCTGTCCAGGCTGATATGGAATCCTCTTTACAATATGGTTTGATAATATTTTTGTATTTGTTGAACTTATTTTCTTCTTGTTGACTTTTTAGTTTAGTGGCAGAGATCTCTGCGTGTGAGTCTACATCCATACTTTTCATCTTTAACTGTGTCTCTGATTCTACCTGAATTTGTTTTTCCTTAACTCTTGCCATTTCATCTATCTCTTTTTGCTTTAGTTCTCTCTCTTGATCTAATGTCTTCTGTTTTAGTTCTTTCTCCTGATCTAGTTGCTTTTGCTTTAATTCTAGTTCTTTATGTTTAATCTCCTTATCATGTTCCAACTGTTGTTGTTTAACCGTCTTATCATGTTTCACCTGTTGTTGTTTAACTTCTAATTCTTTATATTTTGCAATCTCAGCTAGTTCTTTCTGATGTTGTCTTTCTCGAGCGCGTTCATCTCTCTCCGCATCCTCTTTTCGTGCCCGTTCATCTTTTGCTTCTTTAAATTTCTTATCAGCATATTCTTCTAAGTCTTTCCCTGTGTATTGTAATTGCTTACCAGCTTTTATGAAGTCCTCTAACGTTGCCATGTTGTTGGGAGGTTAGATAACTTTGACAGGTACTCGAATATGTATTCACTTATTTATCTTTGATATGTTATGTTTCTTATTATCTGAGCACTACAAATTGTACTCTTTGTTTATAATTGGAAAATTTTATCCTGAAAAAACAGAGCACAAATATATGCTAATGCATCACAAGCTGAAAAAGAGATGCACTATTAATCGCTTTCAATGATTTAAGTTGTTTTTGGACCTTTCAAAGACATATTCCTTGGGTGGGGGTAAATATAAGACGGCTGGAAAAATTTCATAACTATGCAACAGACAGTTTTCAAAATAATGATCGTGAATGAAGGCAACCAAATGTGGACATACTATAACACTATTGCACTATAGTTGAACACAGTACATACACATCAGTCTGATAAACATAAAGAAATCCGTGGAATACTATTATAATATTACAATGAATAAATGGGAGAGGTGTTTGCGCCATGGGCAAGCAAAATGTATATAACTAAAATTAAACACAAGATATCTTGGTCTTCCATATATATATATATATATATATATATATATATATATATATATATATATATATATATATATATATATATATATATATATATATATATATATATTCTTCTTCAGCATTCCGAGCCATTTAGGTTCTTTGCTGCAGATACAATCCGTCTCCATTCATCTCTCTGGTTGACCTTCTCTTGCCAATCGTTGATTCCAAGTGCTTGTAGCTCTGTGTGTGTGTGTGTGTGTGTGTGTGTGTGTGCGTGTGTGTGTGTGTGTGTATATATATATATATATATATATATATATATATATATATATATATATATATATATATATATATATATTGCGGCGCCCCCCCCCCCCCCCCCCATTCCTTCGTGCAGTACAGGCCTACATAATGAGATGATCCTAACACTTCACAGACCAATTGCAGATTTCTGCTTCGGAACTCGTCCAACCCCCCCCCCCCCCCCCCCCCAATCCTACTGAAAATAAACAAGGGTCCTGGCTAAAGTCAGTAGGATCGCCGATTCCTCCGAAGTCGGAGAGTGTCTGTCTGTACGGCGAGGAACCACCAGTCTGCACACCAATAAGCCAGACACGGGACAACGGATACTCACGCAAAACTCAGGTCCTGTATGACATCACACTGATGTTGGACAACAGGATGCCTTCATCCGACATACAGGACTTCGCGTTGGAGCTCAAGCCAACGAACACAAGCAAGCAAGCAAGCATGAGAGGTGTGAACAATGGAGTATATACAAAATTAAAATCCGAAGTTCCTCATCTGGTACTAATTAGGTGTGTATGTCATTCCCTTCAGCTGACAGTGTCACAGGCTGCAGCTGCTTGTCTGCCCAGGAACATAGAATTCATGATTAGAGAAACATATAACTGGTTTTCTCACTCAAGTCTTCGTCAAGCAAAGTACAGGGAGCTTTTTGCTTCAATAAATGATGGACAACATCCGCTGAAGATTGTTCAATTAAGCCAGACACGATGGTTGTCCATTCAATTTGCCATTGTCAGAATATTGCAGCAGTGGGTCGAGCTCAGAACTCATTTTGATGTAGCAAGACTCAACGAGCGCTGTTGTACAGCAGAACTTCTACATTCTGTGTTTAGCGACATGAAAAACTATGTGTATCTCATATTTCTCAAGTATATTCTCGGAGAAGTTCAAAGTGTGAATAAGAAATTCGAAGCAGATATACAGGATCCAACAAAACTACTCAGCGATCTTGTCCAGCTCATTGATTCTGTGAGTTCAAAGACTGCTATTCCTGGGGGAAAAATAACAGAAAGTGATGCTATTCAAGATTATTTAGGTCCTAATCCCAATCTAGGTTATGAGTTTGAGAAAGAAATAGCAGACTACAAGTTTCCCGATGAGAAAGAAATTCGTGGAAGGTGCATCCAATTTTTAATAGAGCTATTGACACAGCTGCGTTTACGTACACCCGATAACGTTCGAGTGTTGCAGTCCATGTCATGTCTTAGTGGAGGTGAATGTCTACAGCCAATGAAGCCCTATATATTGGATCTTGCTAAAATGTTTGTAGAAGATGCAGCTACTCTCACCCACATCGATTTCCAGTGGAGAAAACTTCATCATATGCAGTGGACACAGACCTCTGACACATTTGGACTGAGGGCTGAAATAGCCTCATACAGGGATGCCACCGGTGAAAATCCTTTCCAAGATCTTACAGATTTAGCTTTAACTGTGCTCATTTTACCTCATTCTAATGCGGACGTGGAGCGTATTTTCAGTCAGATGGGAGTTATAAAATCAAAATTGCGGAACAGACTGAGCATCAAGAGTTTGACAGCTGTTTTGACTATTAGATATGGAATGAAAAGATATGACAAATGCTGTCATGATTATAAACTACCTAAGGATATTCTGTGAAAAATTGGATCACAGGAGGCATATACATGTTTCTTTCAATCAGCCTCCTCATCCTCATCATCGCAGGGGCAAACACAGCAGGAAATAGCTACAGAAACTGAAAAGGAGTTGTTTGACTGGAATTTGGCAGATCTGGAATAAACTTCATCCTAATATTCAGTGATAATAATAAATTATAATGTGCTACTTTATGACATTTTGAATGAATACCACCAGTGCTTGTTTTAGTGATTTCCCAAAAAATAGTATTACAATTTGGTGCTTTTTTGGCTCGAAAGTAGTTCTGATTGGGATTTGGCGGATCTGGAATAAACTTCATTGTAATATGAAGTGATAATAATAAATTATACTGTGCTACCTAGTTACATTTGTAATGAAAACAGTTGGTGCTTTTTTTTTTTTTTTGGTGCTTCCTAAAAAATTTTGGTGCTTTTTAGTGCTTTTTTGGGTCGATTTTGGTGCTTTTTCATCAAAGGGAGATGGCAACACTGCATGTGGCCGTCCGCTCAGAAAGCAATGGCAAACTACTGAGCGTAATCTTGCCAAGAAATCAACAAGCTGAAAGATGCTGATGTTGACAGCAATGTCCTGTAAAGGATATGCAGACAATTTAAAAAAAAAAAAATTTATAGGGGGCATCTTTCACAGTGATGAAGTTTTGTCTGTCGCCTGCTGAGTTTCTGGAGCGTCCCTGACGACGGTCTAACAAATACCTGCTGGAATTACTGAACTCCATTCTACAAGTACAAGGATTTCGGCCTCTGTAGCTTAGAGGTATAAAGGCAGTTTCATAATGCCGCATATCGAATTCGTTATCAAACGCATGCATTGCGATTATTTTCTAAATGGTATGAGCGTCTGCCTTATAAAGCAACGGCCAACTACTGAATGTATAATTGCTTAGAAAATCGCAAACAAAAAATAAATAAATAAATAAAATAAGGAACCGCGGTAGTGTAGTGGCTAGACACTTGCCTGCCGGCACGGTGGTTTTTGGTTCGAATCATCTTTGGGGCGATTCTGAACATTGATCTGCTCTCCGAGGTCGACCCAGTCTGAAATTGGTACCAGGTAAAGTCTTAAGAAATAAAGGCAATCTCACGACATCACCCACTGAGTGTCGTCTCACAACATCACCCACTGAGTGTCGTCTCACAACATCACCCACTGAGTGTCGTCTCACGACATCACCCACTGAGTGTCGTCTCACGACATCACCCACTGAGTGTCGTCTCACGACATCACCCACTGAGTGTCGTCTCACGACATCACCCACTGAGTGTCGTCTTACGACATCACCCACTGAGTGTCGTTTGGTGTATACGTATGTGGGTCTAGCACAGTATCTCCATTGCACCACAGATGTGTATATTGACCCTTTACTTTTCTTACTTATTTTCCAATGGTGGGTTTATTTTTCGAGGATAGTCATGTCCAGATGAAATCACTCACCATTCAAGTCACAGCATAGTATTTGGCAGGGAAGAAATTCACATAAGAGCGTTCTGTCATTTACTGCCAATATAATACCTTGCAGTGTGTGTGGCAGGGGGATCTTGAGCCCGAGGAATTAGACCGCCTGGCTAGTGCTGTCGCTACGAACTGTGCAGGTTAAATTATTTTTCCAGATAGAAAACCCGAGTCTGCCTAAGGAGTATCCGACATTCTAGCACTCGGCAGCTGCTCCTCCAAAACAGGGGACACTCGGGTATGAAACGGAGACCTCTTGATTTGCAGTAGAATGCTCTACCACTGAGCTATATCCCCAGGGTTAAACGTGTAATTTCAAAGATATTTTTCACCTTAGCCACTCGTAGTGTTATACTATTTTTTTTAAAAGCTCCTGACAGTTATCAGATAATTATTTCGCCAGAAAGTCTGTGGCCACTTGCTGTAAAGCATTCCAATCCAAATTTTCTTTAACAATGAGGATTCTAAAATGCTGATCTCGAGACAGCGGACATATCTATATAGTTACAGCTTGCCTGATTTTGGTACCACTACGTATTTGGCTAATCCTGATGTACGGAAACGAATCATGGACATTTAGAAGACAAGTGAGGAATTATCTAGAAGCTCTGGAGATGTGGTTTATAGAAAATGATGAGAACGCCGTGGACGGATAGAAAGAGTAATGAAGATATCTTCAAAGAAGTTAACTCACAAAGAGAACTGGTTACTTGCACGAGAAGATGAAAGCTGGAGTATGTCGTAACAACGGGGAGGTTGGGGGAGAGAAAGGGCAAGGGGAGACCAAGAGAAAGATGCTGGACAGTTTGACATCATGGCATGGAGGAACGTGGTTGTCCGAAATGATAAGCATCGCAAAAGAGAGAAAGCTGTTGTCAGACATGATATCCAGCGTCACACGGCATGGACAGTAAGAAGAAGTCTGAACAATGTATCACGAACGTATAAAAATTCTGCCCCAATTCGACACTTGATGTTCACAAAATTATCCAAAGTTTGATATGAAGAGGAAGGAGCAAGATTTTATGGACTGATTAAAGTAATTCGTTAAGTAAGTTTTAATTATATTCTTTTCCTGCGTTTCAATTTATGTATTTTAAAAGTATTCTTTGTCCCGGTTCCAAGTTATTACTATCGGGAACAATCCTTTTGCTTGTCCTAGCACGGTTGTCCCGCAGTGAGAGGAAACAACCACAACATGCGTGTAATCCCGCTGTAGCTTCATCAAGATGGCAATTACCTTCAAGTCAACACCAATCTACCGTGTATACTTGTCGTTGAGAGCGGGGTTTAACCGTTTCATGCTGTTGTACATTTCATTTATGAGGTATGGCGGCGTCAGCCACGGGCATAAGGGCAAGCTAAGGCTGTTTTGCTGCATATAATAAAGGTGCCTTGTATCTCATTTCAGGCCCCATCAAGCTAGTTGGACGAAAATCCATATGCCTGGATATCTGAAATTCTGCATTTGCCCCAAAATAACGTCATTTACTTTAATTGTGCATTCAGGAACAATCTGCTGCTTTGATATCACCATGACTTCTATCTTTCTATTATTTAAGCTAAAGCCTTTTTTTTTCTTTTTTAACTTTCTACAACTATTGTATCTATCATTTTCTTTAATTCCTTTTGACTTGTTAATATCAAGACGGCGTCATCAGCATAACGTAAGTTATTTACATTGTGCCCACCAACCAGGATCCCTGACATATTTACTGTAGATCTCATTTTATCTTCACTGTACCATGAGAACAAATCAGGAGACATTATACAACCTCTTCTGAAGCACTTTTTTTACACACTGAAAGGTACATAATAAGTTGTTGATTCTTTTGTTTATATAAGAGACTCTTCTTCTTCTGCGTTCATCCGGAGTTTTTTTTCCGGATGTGATTGCGTTGTGCCTGTTTACAGCAGAGCTGCGTTCTTGCGCCGTTAGGCTGACACATCCGACTTCTGCGGGCATTTGTTGACCGGGTTAACCTTCCCGGATATAAGAGATTAAACCCAGTTCTATGTTGTTATCCTGCTGACAATGGTTAAAACATAAGATTATTTCTAATTTTAAAAACAAAGCTATTTATAAATCAATGTTATGCGTTTTAATGTATTTGATATATATAAGATAATGCTTATGGAACTAGAAAACCAGAGCTAACAAACTATTTTAAATTAATTAGCTAATATTCATAATCACTGCTGGCACACACGGACTTGGAACTTTGCGGGGCGGCTCTTGCCCCTGAGGAACCTTCAGCCCTTAAAATAATAATAATAATAATAATAATAATAATAATAATAATAATAATAATAATAATAATAATAATAATAATAATAATTCAGAATTCCGAGCCATTGAGGTTCTTTGCTGCAGATACAAGCCGTCTCCATTCGTCTCTCTGGTTGACCTTCTCTTGCCAGTCGTTGATTCCAAGTGCTTGTAGGTCTGTATGTATATTATCTCTCCACCGTCTTCTTGGTCTACCTCGGGGTCTACGGTCATTTATTTCTTGAGTGTAAGCGAGTTTTGTTTCCCTATTATCTTCCATTCTTTCTATATGCCCTAGCCATTGCAGTCTATTAGCCTTCATGATACCAGTGATTAGCGGGGACTTAAACAGATCATAAATCTCTTTGTTGCTTCTTCTTTTCCACTCTCCACTTTGTGTATCCCTAATGGGCCCAAAGATGCGTCTTAAGACTTTGTTCTCAAAGGTTTGTAACAAGGCTTCGTCTCCTTTAGTTGTACTCCAGGTTTCAGAGCCATACAGCACAACTGGTCTAATCAGTGTTTTGTATATTGTGATCTTGGTGTTACGAGATAGCGCATTTGATTTTAGCAGATGTTGTAGTGCATAGTATATCTTATTTCCAGAGTTGATTCTAGCTTGTATTTCTTCCCTTATTATGTTGGAGCAGTTGAAGATTGTACCCAGGTATTTGTATGTTTCCGTTCTTTTAATGGTCATATTATCTATTTGTATGTGGCCAGAGTTTTTAGCCGTTCCTTCTCTTGAAATTACCATATATTCTGTCTTATCTTGGTTGATAACCAGCCCCATTTGTTGAGCTTTTTCCTTTAAGTGAGTCAATATTTCCAATGTCTTTTGTTCATTTTCCCCTATAATATCTATATCATCTGCATAACCAAGCAGTTTGGATGTTCCTTTAAAAGCACACTCCTCCTTTACCTCCTTTACAACTTTCTCTAGAGCCAGATTGAAGAGTAGCGGCGATAGTGCATCACCCTGTTTCAAGCCAGATGTTATTTGGAAAGGGTCTGATTTCCTGCCTTTATATGTTACTATATTATAAGTATCTTCCATGCATAGTCTGGTCATGTTGATTAACTTCCTTGGTATTCCAAATTCCTGCATAGCATTCCATAGACTATTCCTATGGACACTATCATAAGCCTTTTTAAAATCCACAAAAATGTTATGGAGATCTCTTTTATATTCCCAACTTTTCTCGGCTATTTGTCGTAAGATAAATATCTGATCTATTGTTGATCTGTTTTGTCTGAAACCCGCCTGGTAGTCACCTAATATGTCTTCTGAATATGGTTTTAGTCTATTTAGTAATACCGCGGATAGTATCTTATAGCTTATGGACAGGAGTGATATTCCTCTATAATTTTCACATTGGAACTTGTCTCCTTTCTTAAAGATAGGTATCAATAATGACTCTTTCCAGTCATGGGGTAATTCTTCTGTCCTCCAGATTTTTATTATTAGTTCGTATAGCTTTAGATGTAATGCATGGCCGCCTGCCTTTATAAATTCAGCAGCAATTCCATCAGCCCCAGTTGCCTTATTGTTTTTAAGTCGTGTTATTACATATAGGATTTCTTCAAAAGCAGGTTCTTCAATTTGTGGTTCACACGTTAGAACCGCTTCCTGTGGGAAAGTGTTACTTGGAGCTTCACAATTTAGTAATTCAACAAAGTATTCTTTCCATGTGTTACACATTTCCTCATTGGTATTTATCATATTCCCATTTTTGTCTTTTAAACCATATGTGTTGTGTTGGTGCCCTCGTTTCATTGACTTCAGTTCTTTAAAAAACTTTCTGGATTCGTTTTTCTGGTGATTAGTTTCCATATCTTTGATTATATTGCTCATATATTCTCGCTTCTGCTGCCGAACTATTTTTGTAGCCTCTTTACATTCAGTTCTATATTGCTCTTCATTTTGGATGTTGTTGATGTCATTTAACCACAACTGTCTGGCATTCTTTTTCCTAATGACTGCTTCTTCACATTTTTGATTGAACCATCTGTTCTTTCTATGCGTGGTTAACACACCGAGACATTCTTCTGCGGTAGTTTGAATTGTATTCTTGATGTTCAACCAAGTTTGGTCAACGCTTTCCTCCAACGGGTTTTGTAGAATTTCAAGTTTACATTTTATTTCATCTGCAAATTTCTCTTTGACTGTACTTTCTTGTAGTTTTTCTCTGTTATATGTTGGGTGTAACCTTTGTAGTTTAGCATAGAAAGCTCTCTTAAGTTTTATTTTAAATTTTGCTCCAACGAGGAAGTGGTCGCTGTGGCACTCAGCTCCTCTATAACTTCTAACTTGTTGTATGTTTGATGCATTTTTGTTGTTAATTAAAATGTGATCTATTTGATTATAGGTTCTCTTGTCACATGATTTCCAAGTTTGTTTATGTATATCCTTTCTTTGCAGTCTTGTACTGTTGATCTGCAGTCCTTTTGCTTCTGCTAAGTTGATGGCTCTCCATCCATTGTCATTTGAAGGTGTGTTTAGGCTTTCCATACCGGCAACTTTTTTATAAGTTTGCTCTCTACCTATTTTTGCATTGAAGTCTCCCAGCACAATCAGGATGTCCTGTTTGGGGGTTTCTTCTATGACATCTTCCAGATCATTATAAAAGTCTTCTTTAATATCATCTTCTTTCTCTTCAGTAGGTGCATGTACATTAATCATTGTTATATTTTCCCATTTACCTTTTATTCGTAATTTACTAATTCTGTCATTAACAGCTTTAAAGCTTAGAAGGTTCCCCATAGCTCTTTTTTGTAAATGACGAATCCTGTTCCTAATTCATGTTTATTTAGGGTGTTTCCTCCATATATTACAATCATTCCATTTTGCTCTAAAGTACCCTCTCCTGGCCACCTTATTTCTTGAATTGCTGTTATATCCATGTGATATTCAACCAGCTCCCGGGTTAGTTCTTCGGTCGCTCCAGCTCAATATAGTGTCCGTACATTCCATGTTCCAAATCTCAAAAGTCCTTTAACGTTCCAAGGTCGTTGTCCAAATAAGTCAGTCCGAATTCGAGGCTACGAGAATAATAATAATAATAATAATAATAATAATAATAATAATAATAATAATAATAATAATAATAATAATAATAATCAGCATGCTCAAATTACTTCAAAAATAGAAATGAAATCTCAGATACATTTTGTCCACTGTCCGGTGTTCATAAAAACTCGTAGTTTAGTGTTAAAAGCGCAATCATCCCATTATGTTGTTTGCTTATTAGAAATAGCTGTTTGACTGTTCTATAATCTGCAACGTTCTTAATGGTGTACGATTTTTGGACCTATTCTTAATGGATGTACGATGTTTGGACCTATTCTTAATGGGTGTACAATTTTTGGACATCGATTTGTATTTCAGTTTTCTATGCATGAAAACATTTACAAGATAATAAATAGAGGAAGACAGCGACAGAAGATTCTTGACCAAATCACGTCAAGCAATGTAACAAGTATCAACACATGCATTGATATAGTCTGTTTGAGATGGCGAGATATGTAGAAACACAATTCTCCACGCCAATTGGCAAGACACTTGATGATGATGACGAATCATAAGAGTTGTTACATGCCTACCTGTGTTTGGCTTGACATGCCACAACCATTATCAAAGCCTGGTCTTTAACCCTATGTTGTCGGCTGCTATCTTTACCCCAATCCTAAACCTAGGTGTAACCTTACGTGCGGCAGGTATTCGGTGACAACATTAGCCAAACTCTGTGCAAATAAAGGCCGCTGAGTGGTCTCGAGGTATGATGCACGCCTCGAGTGCTGGAGACCCCGGGCTTACGCCCCGATGAGGGCCGGGATTTCTTCACGTGGACTTCTAGTAATAAAATTTCCCCTGGTCTCAGGGTAGTGAGATCGGACGCCCTTGTGTATTGTTGCGCACTTTAAAAATTCCCTTGGCAGTTGGAAATCGAAAAAGAGTAGCCTAACGGCACTGCCGGGGGAAAATTTCTAGTTAAAAATCTACCCAAAATATTTCAGGATCCTCACCGGTGCTACGGAGTTCGTGCACTGAGTTGAGATTCACCAGACTCAGGCTTGAGTTAGGAGTAGAACGGAGCACTTATGGGTTACACCCGTGTGCCGTGATGTTGATCCGTCGACTAAACTAAACTAAACAAACTGTGCCCGTTACTCCTTCGCCACGGAGCAGGCATTAGACATATGGTTAATAAAAATGAGTAAATGATCCTTCTCCAGAGCTTGAGGCGTATTGGACATGTGGTTAGTAAAAGTAACGAACAGGCAACAAACGCTGCGGTTGACTGCGACATCCTGTAAAGGATATGCAACTAACTTCGTAAAAACAAGCTAAGGACATTTTTACATGCTTGAGGCGTATTGAGTGTAATAAGCTATCGCCATATTTATATAGACTAACCAGCCACATTTATATAGACCAACCAGCCATATTTATATAGACCAACAAGCCATATTTATATAGACCAACCAGCCATATGTATATAGAACAACCAGCCATATTTATATAGACCAATCAGCCATATTTATAGAGACTAACCAGTCATGTTTATATAGACCAACCAGCCATATTTGTATAGACCAACCAGCCATATTTACATAGAACAACCAGTCATATTTATATAGAACAACCAGCCATATTTATATAGAACAACCAGCCATATTTATATAGACCAACCAGCCATATTTATATAGACCAACCAGCCATATTTATATAGACCAACCAGCCATATTTATATAGACCAACCAGCCATATATATATACACCAACCAGCCATATTTATATAGACCATCCAGCCATATTTATATAGACCAACCAGCCATATTTATATAGACCAACCAGCCATATTTATATAGACCAACCAGCCATATTTATATAGACCAACCAGCCATATTTATATAGACCATCCAGCCATATTTATATAGACCAACCAGCCATATTTATATAGACCAACCAGCCATATTTATATAGACCAACCAGCCATATTTATATAGACCAACCAGCCATATTTATATAGACCAACCAGCCATATTTATATAGACCATCCAGCCATATTTATATAGACCAACCAGCCATATTTATATAGACCATCCAGCTATATTTATATAGACCAACCAGCTATATTTATATAGACCAACCAGCCATATTTACATAGACCAACCAGCCATATTTATATAGACCAACCAGCCATATTTATATAGACCAACCAGCCATATTTATATAGACCAACCAGCCATATTTATATAGACCAACCAGCCATATTTATATAGACCAACCAGCCATATTTATATAGACCAACCAGCTCTCAGCGGGTGATGGAGTCAATTGTCCGCCGGCGATCTTTACTTCCCAGGACGTTTCCTAGTATCCATTTCGGCTGGCTGGATTCGGGGGGGGGGGGGGGGCATGTCTATTTAAGGACACATGGAGCTAGCTTCGTTTTTGTATACAAAAATCGGTACTCTCTCTCCGTGACCAAGGCGTTGCGGACGCGGTTCGTAATTGCGTTTACCTGCGTTTGAAGCACAGCTGCGACCGATTTGGCAGCTGACCGTGTCACGCTAGGTTTTAACGTGATGGTATGGGAGCCGGTCGTTCACAAAGCAATGGCAAACTACTGAACGTAAACTAGCCAAGACATCAACACCAGCAGTTCTGGTGTTAACAGCGATGTCCTGTAATTAGGGTACGAAAATCGATTCTCCACGGATGATGTGGTCAATATCAGGTCGGCCGCCTTCGCTTCGCAGAACTTTCATGGTACCAATTGTAGACTGGCTCAATATTGGCTCCGAGGTCAATTTAAAGTCGGTCTAGATGGGTATTGTAATATATGGCCACGAGGCCCACAGGCTGGTCTGTTAGTCACTGCGCCGTCCATAGACATATTTGCAACTGCGACCCCCACTCTCTTCCCCCACCAAAACACACACAGTGACACACACAATACATTTTGACTATCTTATGTATCGAAACACAGGCTTGCTTTATTGTCACTCTTAGGTAGTTGCATATCCTCTATAGGACGTCGCAGTCAACCCCAACATTTTCTGGCGGTTTGTTATTTTCTTGGCAAGTTTACGTTCAGTAGTTTGCCATTGATTTCTGAACGACGGGGCACTCGTACCATTTTATGAAACCCGACGCAGGGGAGTCTGCTGTCAAATCGCCCGCATCTGTGTTTCGAACGCAGTATACGGGATTACAATATTGCGCCCGTAACCCCTGCGCAATCGAACCCCACTCCAGAGAGTCGACGTGCATATGTTTACCCCCATCTGGCTTTTCTTAACTCCTGACCCTCTGCACTAGAGAGTGGAGAAACACGATCGTCCGGGCCAGCTGGCAGCCAATTGATGAGCATGAAGTTAATCAGTTTATCAGTCCGATTTATCTTAAGTATCTATATGTTTACACAAAACCCCCCTTCCCCTGTTTTCCCAGCCATCATTCCTCCTGGGATATTCCTCGTTGAACTTTGAACAATGGTGACCATGTGATATCTTCACACCGGAAGCAGCATGATCTCCGCCTCTGGGTGCGCATGCGTAACAATCTGCTTCTTGTCTACTATGTGTCTCCAAGTGTTGTCTTTGTATTCATAACACTATCACTGCCACTATTCCTTGTTTGCGTATATATATAGGGTGTATTTTTAATGACTGTGCAGTGTTTGAAAATATTGCCGGTCCAAATTTTATATTCACCGACTGTAAAGTGCATGCTACATAATAGGTAAATTCAAAACTTGGACCAGCAATATTTTCACACACTGCACAGTTATTAAAAGTACACATTTGCATTTACAACAACTATTACCTACCCGTTTAACTCTGTGTACACCGTATGGCACTTGACGTTGCTCACAAATCTCCTCGAATTTACAAATCTCCACCTAATTAAATTGACATGTATTGTATGGCACTCAGGGAAGCAGAAGAAAGAAGAGAGACTAGAGGACACATGCTAGACAACACACACATGTAAAGCTATAGTAACCCCACCTGGATTCGAACCTGCCACCTCTGAATGACGACAAGGCTTCGCTGCAGGAACGAGTGTACTTCGACGCATGACAAAATGATCACCCCTAAAATAAGATGTCTTCATTGGCCATCCACCTGAACTCACAACTATGGAATATAGACAGAATTCGTATCTAACCATTGAAAATAGCACTACAGGTATCAGAATTGCATATTAATTCAGTATAATTCAATTTAAGTTATAAAATATTATATATATTAAATAATTAAACGACGACTATCAATTGCTCTTAAAAGACTAAAACAACTGAATAAATTATGGAGTGGGACAGATAGAACTACAAATATTAGATTTTTAAGAGCACGCATCTTTCTCATTGCAACATAGTCATACGCCTGTGAGACCTGGACACTTACTAAACAAGCTGAACAGCGCATAAACGCCTTTGAATATAAATGTAATAGACGAGTTCTAAGAATATCTTGGGTAAAGAAAAGAACAAATGCATCCAAACTTCAAGAGTTGAATATTGAAGAAGGTTGGCTATTAAAGACGATAAAACAAATAAAACTGAAATATTTTGGTCATTTGAAACGCCACGAAAGTTAGAGAGAACAATAATGGAGAGGTATATGCCTGGGAAGAGAGGAAGAAGAAGGCCAAAGAGAAGATGGGTGCAGGATGTTGCAGACGATCTCCAGATGGGTGTATCGGACGCGGGGCATCTTGCTTGTGATCGAGAAGTTTTCCGGAAGGTTGTTATGGGAGCGAGGTTCTGCAATGGACATGCTACTGAATTAATGAATGAAAGAATAAATGAATGAATGAATGAATAAATAAATCAAATAACAAACGCACAAACACATTAGACCGTTATGCTGTGTCAACATATATTTATACTGATTTATTGGGTTGTGTTCGGGATTTGAGATTTAAAAATTGTGTACAATCCACAACTGGCAACGCTGATCGTATTCCGATACGAACCTAAGGCCTTGTCCACGTCAATTTGGAAGCACTATACTCAGAGTTTCGCTCTCGTTTGAGCTCGTCGGTAGTGCATATCCTTGGCTGGACCCGGAAACAAACCCCGATCACTGGCATGTGACGCGGGTGTGTAACCACTAGACCACGCGGTACACACTAGATGCAATCAAATTCTCACACTAGAATATCACAACGTCACCCATCGTAGGTTAGGCCTATAGCTCAACATTTTGCCCGATCGCCGCGATTGACATCCGTCATTCGATGTGGCCCCCAATGATGGACAAGGCCGTGGACAAGGCCTTAGGTTCGTACCGGAATACGATAAAGTTGTGGGTTGTGCTCAATTATTAAATATATTTATACGGAAGAAATGTGATTGGTCGGTTCCAGTGTGGTAAACGTAATACACAGACATATTAATTGGGGCCATTATCGGCATTTGGAGGTGATAAGTTCGAATCCTTGTAGGGTAACTATTGTTTAACATTTTTATGTTGTCTGTTGTGTCCTCTAGTCTCCTCTTCTTTCTTCTACTTCTATAAGCGCCAATCAATGCACGAGAATTTATTAATGAGCTGTCTTAGTGGCCTCATAATGTTAGTTCACCAACTGATATATCACACCCTACCTAGACTGGTTCCAGTAGTTGAGACTACGAGTTCAAATTAAGTAGCTCGTAAAATATATGGCCCACATATCCAACCAGTATTTCTACAAGTCTCTCCTGATAATTTGTGTATTAAGATGTGGTGTGTATATATTTATATACTTGTCTGTTCACACCTATCTTGCAATTGTCGTTTCTTTAAGGCTTCAGTTTTTCAAACTGTGTTTTCCTATTACATTTTATTAGCACCCTAAGAGGCGTGCCTTGTTTATTGTCACGTTTATGGAATCCCAATTCATAATCATCCTCATCATGTGCCTTGGCAGCTGGCGTAATCGTTCAAGTCTCGCTACACATCTCGATCCCTGGGCCTGTGGATCAGCTGATGATATCCCTCCACTCCACCAACTACCAATAACCAGCGACCATGAGTGACCCATGCGGCTCAAAGAACCAATGAAAATCCGGGAGGCAGGAAATCGCGGTAACGAGGCATGACGCACGTGGTCATGAAGGGGTCTATTTTGTCACAAGTGCGGCGTGTGTTTGACGAAAGTGTCGGTTGCTGGGGCAGACAGCCACAAGCAGCCGTTTTTGTGGTTCTGGGACATTTATAAATTGTTGGCTGTTTTCATTGGATCAGATTAATTTTAAACAATTGACTTTTGTTCGTTAGATAGTCTTTAGACGTATTTTATTTCTGCGAATTGAAGAATAAGTAATATATTATTAGTGATACAGCTGCAATTTACACCACTTCTTTAAGCTTTTAGTGTGCGCTGTATATAGTGCACATCC
The DNA here is from genome assembly GCA_014155875.1 of Cepaea nemoralis. Classification (NCBI taxonomy): domain Eukaryota; kingdom Metazoa; phylum Mollusca; class Gastropoda; order Stylommatophora; family Helicidae; genus Cepaea; species Cepaea nemoralis. The sequence goes on along the minus strand of JACEFZ010000049.1, from coordinate 258,231 downwards.
AGAAACGACAGTTTAACTAAGACTCTGTGTCAGCAACAGCCTTATCTTAAATTTTACGAGGATGACAGCAAACGGGGATAGTGGCAGACCTGATCTGCAGTGGAAAGTTGGGTTGATTAACAGCGCTGGTAAGTACCTCACAGCGGAGTCATTCGGATTCAAAGTTAACGTTACGGGAACGTCCTTGAAGAAGAAGCAGATATTTATTCTAGAACAAGACTCCCACGACGAAGTGGTCTACATAAAAAGCAACCTTGGGCGGTATATGTCAGCTGATAAATACGGCAAGATCACATGTGATAGTGAGGAAAGAGGCCAGACTGAAAAGTTTGCCGTGGAGTACGATAAGAATGGGTCAGGAAGGTGGGCTTTCAAAAATGTAGTCCATGGGAACTTCCTAGGAGGCAGTGAGGATAACTTTAAATGTTTCTCAAAGTCTGTGACGGACTCTGAACTCTGGGTCGTCTACCTGCTGATCCACCCACAAGTTAATATTCAGAATGTCAACAGGAAAAGATACGCCAGCCTTAAAAACGAGGAACTGCAAGTCACAGAGGTGATTCCTGTGGGGCAAGAGGCTGTTATTATTCTTCATTTCGACAACGGCAAGTACGCCTTGAAGACATATGACAATCGATTCCTCAACAGGGGTGGCACTTTGAGTGCAGAACTCAGTGACGACAGTCGATTCAACATAGAAATCAAAGGCGGCACCAACAGTGGGTTTGCTTTCAAAGACTGTACAGGGATGTACCTTACTGCTGTCGGCTCTGCCGCGACTATGAAATCGCGAAATAAGACCGTGAGCAAAGACGAACTGTTTACATTAGAGAACTCCTGCCCGCAAGTCGTCCTGACGTCACTTTCCAATAGCAAGAAGGTTTCAATTCGACAAGGTATGTGTCCTTTTGATATTATTTATTTGTTTGTTTGTTTTGTCTTCCACTTATGACGCTAGGCATCGTAGGAAGGAGTAATTGGAGTTTTAGCGACTTCTGTTGCTATCGTCTTTCCTTCGATTTTCTCCAAATTGTCTAGAGCAGTATAGTATTATTATCTACTAGGATTAAGTAAATTCCCTACTGCTACTAAAGCTACTGGTTTGCTAGATGTTTTATGGGTTACTTACCCACTCAGTCGCGTTTATTTGCTAGTTCTACCATGTGACAATTATATTATTTGTAACATGAATATAATATTTGAGATAGCACATGCTTACAATTATTTACTCGGAATAGCTAATTGATTCTCATCTTGGCACCATCATCATGTTAAGTAAGTTGCATGTTCTTTACATAAGGTCACAATCAACGCTTTTTGGTTGTTTAATTATGAATTATTTTTTTAACCTTAATTAGTTTCCCCATTGTTTTCAGAAAGATCGACGCTCATACCAACGAAATCAACGCATGTCGGTCTGCCCCCAAACCGACTGCGGCTGATTTAAAAACCTCTATTCGGTATGTCTGGGATTTGTGAAACGAGTTCACTGCCCATAAGCCACATCGCCGACTTGTTGCGTGGCCTTTTTGCAAATACATGTATAAATGAAATTGCTGAAACTGGAAAAGCTGTGAAAATGTGATCAAATAGAAAATACGAAGCTTAGGAAGCGTCACAAAACACAATTTCAAAAGACATTGCGGCCACCAGCCTTCACCAGCAAACACCAACATGAAATCACAACAACACCCGGGAAGGTTAACCCGGTCAACAAATGCCCGCAGAAGTCGGATGTGTCGGCCTAACGGCGCAAGAACGCAGCTCTGCTGCAAACAGGCACAACGCAGTCACATCCGAAAAAAAACTCCGGATGAACGAAGAAGAAGAAGAAGAAATCACAACAACATACATATATTTCATAAGTCTGGCCTTTATGTTTAAGATCACATTGTTTTGTTTTTTTCCTGCTTATTTTCATTTGACATGATTTCCAAATATTAAGCCTTAATGTAATCACTGCAGTGCCATTTCCATTGTTTGTGTGCTGTATTTTCTTGCCCTTTATGCAGAACGTTGCTGGCATGAGGTACGCTGGGAAGAGTCTGCTTCATTCATGTTTAAATCCAGGGTGTCTTTAATGTCCCGTGCCAACCGTTGTCCTGGTCCACCACTGCCTCTTCTTCCGGAAACCACGCCTTCTATTATTGTTCTGTCCAAGCCATATGTTGGCATCATTAACTGCTTTCTGACCTCTTTGTCCCTGATGAAAACACCAATATGATTTCCATTATCGTCTCTGAGAACATTTTGAACCTCTTGAGTGCCTCTCAGTGTTTGATAGGTGATCACTTTTGTTTTCAGCCGATTCTAGTTGACTAATTTAGCCTATTGTTTTAGATGTTTTACGTTAACGGTGTATTGTTTATTGTTGGGGCGATTGTTCTTATTTAGCCTGTGCCTAGTATCATGATTTTGCTTTGTGTCTTTACTGTTTGGTAAAAATTATTATACATTTTCATAAACCAGTATCCCCCCCCCCCCCCCCCAAGACATGGAGACCTAAAAAATGAATACCCTATCGCTTCAAGTAAATATAACATTTAACAATATAAAGAAGTGATACAAAAGAAGAAGAGGTTACAAATGCATTTGCTTACTTTTCCGCTCCCTCAACTGGGAACACTTTCGGATATCTTTAGGGTTTAGTAGTATTTATTTATTTCTGTAAAAATAAGGTTGCTAGTTCTTTGTATTTGTCCGTTTTGTAGCGTCTCCACCTGCTAGTTAGTTAGTTCATTGTCCCTCAGTTTTACACTTCCTACTCCGTTCACTTGGACCAACAATAACAATTAGTAGCATTTGTTACTTCCGCCACAGCTGTAACCACAGCATGACAAAGACCACGACCATGGCCCGATACCAAATGCCTTCCATCGGCTTTGTTACCCACAGCCACAATACCCACACTCCACACAGCTATTGTCACGGTTCATCAGGGTGCCATTTTTATTGAAACGACGCCTGCAGCAATAACCTCTGACCCATTTTGTCGACCCCTACTCATTCTCTTTAGTCTGGCGATATCCTAGACGTCATGGTCATTTCTTGACATTTGACCTCTTTGTTCAGTAGAGGAGAGCTGGCATTAGCAAGTTAATCAGTAAAAACATACATTTTAGAAGTTCGGACCATGTTTGAGGGAAATAATGAAATGTAAACACGGAAGCCACAGACAATATTATGCACGATTTATGGTCTAACATTTCGCCACATCTCGTCAGATTCATTCTGCAAAGTTATATTACAAATGAAGGGAATAAATGCATTATACTAAGGTTGAAATACTTAAAACACGCAGCCACTGATATTATTAGAATGTGGAGGATTAATTACCCCTACTGTAATCCTATCTGTCCCTATTTTCAGTTTACTATTATTTTATCATGTGTAATTCTTTAATAATGCTTTGAAATTCTGTTTTGTTGGTTCTCTAGTATTCTCATCTGCCGTTGTTAGTCTTTTTTGTGTACTTTCTTTTTATTATTTACTGTTTTGAGCTCCTGATATTGCTTGAGTATTTATTATTATATTTATGTGTACAGTTTCATTTGTTTCATGAAATATTTCTGTTTGCACAAAACTGATCGGAAACTCCTAACTACTAAGGCCTCTCTAAATTTGAGCAATTATTTATTGCTCGTCGAATTCAAGTCTAATAAAAATAAATAAATTTAGTTGCATGTCCTTCACAGGACGTAGTAGTCAACCCCAGCCTTTTCACAGTTCGTGATTTCTGGGCAAGTTTTATGTTCAGTAGTTACGTAGTAGAGTCCTACGTTTGAGTAGTTCAAGTCTAATGCCAGATAATAAATCGTGCAACATATTTTTTCTGGCCGGTCTCTCTGGCCGAGGGGTTACAACACTTTCTCCGTAATCCCGTTTATCACGCAGAGTCTCGTAGCGGACGAGAGCTGGAAGCGGTTCGACCCCCGCTGGTGACTTGCGGGATAACCGAGCCGGCCGCTCAGAAAGCAATGGCAAACTACTGAGCGTAATCTTGCCAAGAAATTAACAGACAGCTGAAAGATGCTGCTGTTGACAGCGATGTCCTGTAAAGGATATGCGGAAAAAATATATTGTTTCTGGCTTCTGTGCTTAAATTGATTAAGGGAATAAATACATTGTTTTACATTTCTACATGATGAAAACAAACTGTAGGCAGCGGCCGACTGGCTTGATGGCAGGTGGACCATGTGAGACCCTGATAAAGTTCCCCCACCCACCCCAACATTAGACAATATGATTAAACTGTTAATGGCCTTTTAATAGCTTTGTCTCATAGCAATCATTTTAAGAAATACTCCGCCACTGGCTTTAGGAAATACGAAACTGTGGCTTATCTTAAACCACTCGTGGTTGCCAAGGGGAATGGTATCTTGTGGTAACACTGATATAAGTTGCAGGATGTCAACTTATGTTGCGGAAACACCTGTTTCCGCTTTGCTTCTTAACAGATTCAGTTCCAAACAGTATGTAGATTTGGACCAAACAAAAATAGATGGCGGAAAATGGGAAGTAGGGGCGTGTCACAGTTATGACTTAAAAGTTGTTAATATGGTAACAGACACGTTGTATTATATATAATATTATTGGGGGTTGTTGCATAGGAAAAACTACTGTATTTAATCCCATGGCAGATACTGAAGTCGCTTAAGACGATGAATCACCCCATGGCACTCAATCAGTTAACTTAATCGAATATGTAAAGACTACACGATTCTCTTTGTAGAGCATTTACGGCATCATGCGCCGGTCAGAATCATCATCATGTGCCATGCCAATTAGTGTGGGCGGTCTTGGCTCGCCATCTCGAACGATCACATGAATCTTCGATTAGTCTATGTCCTCTTGTCCCGAACATGTCACGTGGTCAAGCCATTTTTGTTGTTGTCACGTAGCAGTTTCTTGCTACGGGTCAGTGATGTGATAACGCCATCTCATGTTGTAGGCTTAGAGCAGGTAGGAAGAAGCGGCCATGGTCATCCTGGTATTTACTTTTTTTGCCTTCCCCTTTCTCTTTTCACATCAAGTTTTCCAACTGTCACTAAGTTTTCTAGTTTATCTCTTCTCATAGCTTGCCCAAAAAATCTTGACTGCCTGTGTCTAATTTATATAATCAGTTGCTGCAACATAACTTTCTCACACGAATATGCTTCTCCGCAAGTGTGGAGTTGCAGTACCATTATTGCACTGCATTGTCTGCTGTTATAGTTTCTGAGATTGGGGGGGGGGGGAACTCTGCACCACAGACTTCGTGGGAGCAGTACTTTGGTGCCGGACTGGGAGATCAGTCGCTGCCGCAACCTGAATCCGACAGATTCGACAGCAAGTCTCAGGGCTGGGATTACATCAACACATGGGACCTTAGAGATCAAACTCAGTCTTCCAGATGATTCACCGATCAATCAGATAACTAACTAATCAACCACTTAATTAACAAACCAACCAGCCAGAAAACTAATCAACCAACCACCCACCAAACTAATCAATCAAGCACCAACCAAACTAATCAACCAACCAGCCACCAAAATAATCAACCAACCACCCACCAAACTAATCAACCAACCACCCACCAAACTAATCAACCAACCACCCAACAAACTAATCAACCAACCAGCCACCAATCTAATCAACCAACCAGCCACCAAACTAATCAACCAACCACCCACCAAACTAATCAACCAACTAGCCACCATACTAATCAACCAACCACCCACCAAACTAATCAACCAAGCACCCACCAAACTAATCAACCAACCAGCCACCAAAATAATCAACCAACTAGCCACCATACTAATCAACCAACCACCCACCAAACTAATCAACCAAGCACCCACCAAACTAATTAACCAACTAGCCACCATACTAATCGAGCAACCAGCCACCAATCTAATCAACCAACCAGCCACCAAACTAATCAACCAACCAGCCACCAATCTAATCAACCAACCAGCCACCAAACTAATCAACCAACCAGCCACCAATCTAATCAACCAACCAGCCACCAAACTAATCAACCAACCACCCACCAAACTAATCAACCAACTAGCCACCATACTAATCGAGCAACCAGCCACCAATCTAATCAACCAACCAGCCACCAAACTAATCAACCAACCAGCCACCAATCTAATCAACCAACCAGCCACCAAACTAATCAACCAACCAGCCACCAATCTAATCAATCAACCAGCCAGCCAGTAAAGAAATACGTTTTTAGATAGGAGGCACAATGTAACAGCAAGCTTGCAGGTTAAATACTGAATGTCTGGAGCAGAGAGTTAACTTAATGTCCACAAGTTGTTACTTCTTTAATTTATTATATCCAAACAAACAAACAAACTACAATGTCGTGAAATAGGGACATGCAATGGGTCTGTGATGTAAGTGAAGACATTGTCTTCAACTCATCCCGTTCGTTTTAATTATTTGTATTTTATAGTTTACATTAAACTATACAGTTCAATCTTTTTAGGTGCCGAGGTGGCTTAGTGGTTAGTCCGCTCACCTGTCAAGGCTATGGCCCAGGTTCAATCCCCAGCTGAAACATGATTCTTTTGTCCGTCCAGGGTGGTTCGGGGGTCGACCCAACTTTACAAACATAGATACCACATAATGTGTAAAAATTTTCTGCGGACTGTCAGGCGAGGAAAAGTCACGAGGAAGGGAACTGGTCACCTGACCTCACATATCACATTTTTAGTCCTCACTTTAGCGGTCGACGAACGCAGGCGTCGAACTCACGTCCGACCGCACTCATGCCATTATCAGCGCAAACCACTATCCATTACAATAAGGGGCCCGCTGTATTCCTTACGTCCAACCAGCGAATTATGCAATGTTAGTACTGGAGCTTGCCATCCGCAGAGGTACATATTAGGATGTGACCCGGCCATGCTTTAGCACATCACATACAGACCGGCTTGGGCTAGATCTATCCGGGGCTGGGATTGTTTCCCCCACGGGATTTAGCGTCACCATTATCCGCAGACTCCAACCATTGCCCAGAGGGAAGTGTCTCATCCCGGTGAGGATCAAACTCACGACCTTCGAACTTCTTTGTTGTTAAGATTACGAGACTGCCCTACTGAGGCACATCCTATGTTAAGAATAGCACGCAGCTATTCAATAATTGCTGTATTTTGTTGTTGTTGTTGTTGTTATTGTTGTTGTTGTTGTTGTTGTTTTGCCTTTGTTCGCTTTGAACTCAAGTGTAGTCAATACGCGTGCTACTACTTCTGCACTGGACTGATTTTTGCGTGTGGATTAGCTTTCCCTATTACCAGTGTCTCTCTACATCAGGCGAACCCACTCCATCTTCTTCTTATTCTTTCGTCTGAGGTACTTGTAATTTACGTCCCCAAGTCAAGGACGAGAAGCCAACATTTTAGTCAAACTGACCAGTATAAAGGTTGAAACCCGCCACCTCGGCATCAGCACACCGTAAGTAAGCGAAAGCACTTAGCCATTCTGCCACGCCGACCTCCCAATTGCTGTATAATTCACTTTGCCAGATTTATGCCTTCCTCTTTCATTGTTTGCCTGCCATGGGTTACATACTTCCCATGTGGAGGTGGTTTTAGAAGTTTGTGAACTAGTTCGTTATTTCCTTTCCGCATTCGGCGTTCATTCTCTTTCTGCTAGGAGTAAGAACCTTTCTGCTGGCGTAAATTTTAACATGGCACCGGGAAATATATATAGAGGGGGAAAAAAAACAACGATGCGGAAATCCTTTCTACGAAGTGTTTCTTTGTTTTCTGTGAACCGTTTGTTGTTTGAAAACTGTTGTTTCTAATCTTGACACTGTAAAACGGTTCAGATAATGACAGCACCGAAACTACCACAAGAAGGTGAAGTTATAGTAAACCGAAAGGTAGTCCCATAGAGTTGGGGTGATATGTTTTAGTTAAAAAGTTAATTGCATGTCCGTTTACAGGACGCCGCAGTCAACCCCATCATATTTTGGCTGTGTGAGATTTACTAGACAAGTTTAGGTCCAGTAGTTTGCCATTGTTTTCTCTGAGCGACCGACCTTCATACCATTGTATGAAAGTCAAGTCTGTTTTTATTTTTATTTTTGTTTATTTTAGACCGTCACATATTCTAGCATTCATAAACACTTGCCCTGTAGCAGGAACTTGCCGTGGGTGAATGAAATGTTATGTTATCACGATCGACATTTCCGCACATTGGATATTCCCATGCGTGTCCAGTCTTCTGGTGCAGCAGGCATCTTACATGACCTGTACTCACTGTTCCCAGGAGGAGTTGGTTGTAATATCTCCTCTCTCACGCTCGAAGACGGTATTGTTAAGGCCACCCCAATCTGTTGGTCTAACTGTGCCAAGCAATCCGTGACCAGTATTTCCCTTCTGTAGCAAGGTCTAGCGCTGACACCTAACCCTCATCTGACCGTGCACACGGCCAACTGTTTTTGCCCCTATCCGAAAAGCTAGATCGCTGTTTAACTAGCCAAGAAATCAAGGGGGCGGGTGTGTGATTAAATTATAAACCAATCATTCTTGTATAAATGCCCAGTCTATGTTTTGGTTATGATTCCGGTATCTTCTATAACTCTTATAACTTCCTTTTCAATGAATGTACGTCCGTTCGTTACACCATTCTCTTTCCCCGTCTGTTCGTTCCTCAGTCAGTATGTCTGTCTGCTTGCCTGTCTGTGTCGCCTGTCTGTACTTTTCTCTGCGACAAACTCTTTGATTAAATGGAAGCTTTTAAAAAGATTAAAGATGAATGCTGAACAAGGTCAAAGATGAAATGGTGAACAGTTTCATTGCTGCATTGCTTTCGACCTCCCTCCTCTGTCTCCCGCGGCATATATCAGAACCCTTCGCAACACACTCTTCGTGGCGCTACACACCAGCTGAAAACCCCCACAGTAGCAACTGGCACATCCTGGTGAATTGTTTCACAGTTACACAGAAATTATTTATTCACTTCCCGTCATCCACTCATCACCCTCTGCTCCGTGCCAGCCCCTACCAAACATTTTGCGGCCTTAAAATGCAGACGATTAGAGGAATGACACTGTTCCGCGTGGTACGAGCGGATGAGGCAGTTTATATTGTTTGGGTAACTCATTCTAGTGCTTTGACCCATTTGAGAGTTCAAAAGGGCTACATACTCCGAACAGTGTTGCAGCAAGTTCCTTGGAAAATAATAAGTACAATCATTCTGGAGAGATTACAATATTCTAATGACAAAAAACTAAGGGATGAATTGGCTTGCTTCCGACCAAATAGATCCGACACTGACCAGATAATCACATAATCATAATAACAGAGTAAGGAATTGAAATCCAGTCCAATCCAATCGGTAAAAAAAAAAAAAAAACACGGAAAAAAACTGTCCACCTCGTTCAACCTGCCTCAACTTGACTATAATTGATGCGGTTAATAGTGTGGTTTAATCTTTTCATGGCCTCTGTGCTTTAGACGGTTTCCGCCGCTGCACAGTTAACTTGAATTGAACTGAAATGAATTGACCACTTTATATTGGATGTCTGGACTATGTAAAGGCATTTTACATCATTGATATGGAATCTCTTTGGGAATTGATAAGGTACCATGGGATCACACATAAAATCTTTAACCCAAAAAGGCCAACATATAGGCGGTCACATGCAGAGTTCTTTATGAGGGAAAACTAACAGATGCGTTTAAAATAAGAACAGGAATGAGACAGGAATGATTTTTGTTACCGTTATTATTCTTACTGACTATAGACTGGAGTATGAGGACAGTAATAACTAAATAATAGCTAAATAAGATTCAAATAACTTTGACAGAGCCGACCAATAAATCTGGCCATTGCTGTCCTCTTCTCTCTCTCTCTCTCTCTCTCTCTCTCTCTCTCTCTCTCTCTCTCTCTCTCTCTCTCTCTCTCTCTCTCTCCCTCCCTCTCTCTCCCCCCCCGCCCCCCCCCCCCCCCAAAAAAAAACAAAAAACAAAAACAAATGAAACACTTTAGTTTCTGGTTTTCCATTCGATGATGTCCATGTAAACCGCCTTATGTGATATTCAAACAATGTATTGGTTATCATCAGTTCATTTTCAATGTAGAGAATAAAATTCACTGTTATTGACCGGCATCTGTAAAAGAGGAAAGCAAATGGGTTCCTCAATATTTGACATCTCTGTGTCTTGTATTACAATCATTGTGTCCGTCTCAGGCTCAGCTGGTGCTGGGTTGCGCCTCAGCTCCTGATCTGAAGTGTTTCTCAGAACCACTGGTATCTAAAAAATGTTTGCATATCCTTTGCAGGACATCGCTGTCAACATCAGCATCTTTCAGCTGATTGTTGATTTCTTGGCAAGATTACGCTCAGTAGTTTGCCATTGCTTTCTGAGCGGCCAGCTCACAAACCTTGTAAGTTACCGACGCGATTCGAACCACTGCTGATTCTCACCGTCGTCACGTTACTTACGAGAGTATACGAGATTACGGAGAAAAGTTGCTGACCTCTAGGCCAGGAAGCCGGCCACTGGTATCTACTGGAATGTTTTCCAGAATCCCTGGTATTTACTGTCTTGGGTGGTGAGATCTGAATCATAGTCTTCTCGGATGAAAGCGAAAAACAGGAGCTCCCATATGCAAGTGACGCAGGCTAAAAATCCTAAGGCAGTTGGAAGTCGCACATAGTAGGCCCTTAGGCCACAGCTCTGGCAACATTGTCGGGAAAGAAAACCTACCCACAGGTAGAGCCCCTTACCTTGGATGGAAGATATCTAGAGGAAGCAAACCTTAGATACATGCATGCCAAACTGGACACGTGACCTTTGGTGTACATTACTAGGCTTGATGCACTCCCATCAAAGGAGGAACAAAGAGGAAGAGGGAGTCAGGATTGGTTGGTTCTGTTGTGTTAAACGTAAAACACAGAATTATCAGTAGTGGGGAAATCCTTGAGGCAGTAACAATAATATAATGAATACATTTATAGGCATTGCTCGACGATCTTAGTAGTAGAGGAAAGAAGTAGAGATTCGAGAACACATTGCAAAAATGGTAAGCGTAAGCATAACAGCATTAAATATAATACAAGCTAAAAAAAAACGCAATCCAACCTTTATCTCTTTGTTGAATTCTATGTCACCCTTCCCTCTCTCACTTGAATCAAGTGTGTCTAATTTGCTCTTCCGTTAACTCAACTTAACATATTAGTATTCCTGTTTTTGATCCTCCATATTGCTATTTCATGTACATAATCCATTAGTTCCCCACTACGCGTTGATAATTTGTGGTGATAGCAGCAATACGTGACTATCCTGAAATCTTGTAGTCATGTCACATACATTCTCATTGTTGTTGAATTGTTTATATTGTTTCCGCATTGGCTCATTCACTAACATAAAACTTGGTGGTGTTAGAAAATGTAAGAATGGGGGAATGCCGTTCTGATCACTTGTTGTTATGTTTCCTACATTCTTCTGTTTATGTTTCTTCTTTTATTGTTGTTATTATTCTTCTTAAAAGAGGCCGACCATGTAGACGATTCATTTATTCAGTAGCATGTCCTTTGCAGAACCACGCTTCCATAACAACCTTCCAACAAACTTCTCGATCACAAGCAAGATGTCTCGCGTCCGATACACCCATCTGGAGATCATCCGCCACATCCTGCACCCATTCTCTTTGGCTTTCCTCTTCATCTCTTCCCAGGCATATACCCTTCCATCATTGCTTCTCCAACCTTTCGTGACATTTCAAGTGACCAATATATGTCAATTTTCTTTGTTTTATCGTCTTTAATAGCCAACCCTATTCAGTATTCAGCTCTTGAAGTATGGATGCATTTGTTCTTTTCTTTACCCAAGATATTCTTAGAACTCGTCTATAACATTTATATTCAAAGGCATTTATGCGCTGTTCAGCTTGTTTAGTAAGTGTCCAGGTCTCACAGGCGTATGTTACAATGGGAAAGATGCATGCTCTTAAAAATCTAATTTTTGTAGTCCTGTGTGTCCCATTCCATAATTTATTCAGTTATTTTAGTCTTTGAAGAGCAATTGACAGTCGTCGTTTAATTTCTTTCATTGTGTCACCATTGTTGGTAATCAATGACCCAAGATATTCAAAATTTTCCACCACCTCCAATCTTTCCTCATTAACATATATTTCTTTCTCCATAGTAGTTGTATCTGTATGCATTATCTTTGTTTTTGCTATGTTAAGATATAAGTAGTGATTTTCACTATTTCTTTGGGTTGAGGTTATTAAGTTTTCTATACCAGTCTGTGATGTGGATAATAATACTGTATCATCAGCATATCGAATCTCTGGTATTTCATGACCACCGATATTTAGGGCATCATATTTCTCCCTGGTTATGTCATCTCTGACGTTTCTCATTATATTTTTGGCGTACAGGTTAAACAAATAGGGGGACAGCACACAGCCCTGACGGACTCCTTGCTTTATGTCAAACTAGTCTGATGTCTCGCCATCTATTCTAACCACTGCTTGTTGGTCTAGATAGAGCATTTTGTTAAAAATTGTACTACATGTGATGGAAAACCCATATTCCTCATGATTTTCCAAAGTTTCTGATGTTGTACACAGTCAAATGCCTTTGAATAATCCAGAAAACACGAGAACAGGTAAACGATGGACAGAGGAAATAACAGAATCCATGGGAATCTTGATATAAGACGCCAATAAACGGGCACTCTGTCGTTGTTTATGCTTCATCTCGACTTTGCAAGGTGCAAGAGGAACAAGTCGAGATGGTGATGATGAGATTGTGCTTATTTTTCTTGGTCCTTCTCCGCGTCCTTCGTCTTCTTCTTCGCAACCTTCCTCATTGTTCGTCTTCTTCGTTTCTCTAGTAGCTCTCTAATTCAGGTCAGTATGCCCAACTTTGGTATGCAGCTATGTAAGGTTTTACCTCCTCTAGACAGATTGCATTCAAGGCAGCAAGTATACCACTGAGTAATATCCCCACCTCCCCCTTCCCCAATTTTGCAGCTATTGGCCGCATAACTTTTTCTTTTACGATTTCCAAATATAGTGCGACTGGTGAGATCTGCAAACAGAATCTGTTTTTATTCGCCTTTATTGGAGAATATCAAGTAAGCGACGTCACTATCCAAAAGATCAAGAGGAGGTGTGATAGCATTAAACATCCATTCTTATAATGATTCACATCCGTATGCTGGAAGCGATAACTTCTAAGCTACGAGCCGACACGACAAACTCCCAGCCGTGTCATCTCCTTCACTGTTCTGAATACTACCGTAGATCACAGCCCAGGCCATCCATAGACCGGCTTGCTATTTTATAGTACGCACAGGCGGATGTTGTATATCGACGTGGGCTCCCGGGTCTACCCAGCCTAAAATTGGTACTAGGAAATGTCTTGGAAAGAAAGGCAGCCGGCGAGATATTGACCACATCGTCTGTCTACTGGGCGATACAAGAGCGGGGCTAACACCATAAATCCCACAGGCCTCAAAAGTGTAAATGGGCCCTGGACTTACTTTTGAAACAGTTACATGTTGCATGTCCCTTGCAGAACGTTGCGACCAACCCCAACCCTAGGTTGATTTTCTAGGTAAACTTTAATTACTTTCTGAAGGAGAAAACAACGTGGAAGTACAACTGAGCAGTTTAGGGGTCGATGCCACAACTCCGCCGTCGGCGCACCGGAAGTTAAAGAACTAGAGCTCATCCATTCGGCCACGCCGACAGTTAGTCGACAGATTATCACCACTGCGTATTTAGGTCGGATGTGTCGGCCGAGAGGTGAAAATATCGCAGCTCTGCTGTAAACAGGCACAGCGCAATTACGTCCTAAACAACATTCCGGACGAACGCAAAAGAAGACGAAGAAGAAGACGAAGAAGAAGAAGAAGAAGAAGAAGAAGAAGAAGAAGAAGAAGAAGAAGAAGAAGAAGAAGAAGAAGAAGAAGAAAGAACCATACGGCCATTCTGTGCTCAGATCCCCTCCTCAGTACCCCCCGCGGAGTGTAGCGGCTGTCAACACACTGAGTCATGTGTTGAAACATAAGTAACACCAACGACCTTTTCGAGTTTATGATTTCAAGTACAGTCCACTGGAACAAAACGAGTTAAAATAAAAACAGTCTGTGACAGAAAGAGTTACCAATAAATTGTTGATCTCGCAAGTTGTTCAGATGTCAAGGCCACTAGTAGTAAACTGTCACAATTGCCTCGTGACAATATCTCTTCTGAAGTGTCTTTCTCTACTCCAGGTTTCTTCTGGTTGTTTCAATGCTTAGTCGATTCAACAAGATACGCACTTCCTGTTCACTTGAACAACAACTGCATGGCGAAAATGGAAGGTTTCGCTGCTTTATTCTGGCTAGGAAGTCACAAAGTTCACGCTCATCAACATCTTCTTCTGGCCTTTACTCGCTGTTGGAGCCCAGGCTCTTGACCTTTCCATGTCCAGCCGTCCCGTCCGTTGTTGTCTCATGCAGCTCACTTCATGTCCTCACTATATTGTCTATCTTGAAGTTTTACCAAGGAAGATCGGATTATCATTTGTTGGATTTATTCTCGTTATCTTTGTTTTTCCACTATGGATTTTTAAACCTAATTGCCTCATTGTTACGGCCTCTCATTCAGCGTGTGTAGTCTATCCTGCATCTGATGTTGTGTGTGAGGCGGGAGGGTAATGTCATCAGCGAAGACCACATCATAATGCTGCTTTGTCACACACGACACACACACACACACATATATGTGATATATATATATATATATATATATATATATATATATATATATATATATATATATATATATATATATATATATATATATATATATATATATATGTGTGTGTGTGTGTGTGCGAGAAAGGTTGACAAATAGGTAGGTAAGTAAAACAGACGAACAGATAGACAAAAAGACAGATAGATAGATAGACAGACCTACAGACAGATAGAGAGGGAGACCGAATGAACGAAAGAACGAACGAACCAACAAACTTTATTTTTAAAGGGATCAGAATTGGGCACACAGGCCAGTCTGAGATTCTGCCCTTCTTATCGCTCTGCACTAATACATTATGTTATTCATGCATCACTTGTGAAGCTAATTTTAGACGAAAACAGAACAATATACATTAAACCGTATGGAAAATGTGCAATAGTCAAGACAGGCCGGGGGGGGGGGGAAGAGATGCACACTCAAATGGGCTGAGAACTCTTGTCATATTTACCAGAGCATTAACACCTAGGCATGCAAATGACATATTCCGGCATATTAGGATGCCACAACCTCCCAAAAGGCCATGACTCTGTCTAACTGAAATGCTTCCCGTCAACCATCCTGTGACATTCTATAATAGGCACGATATTATTGGCAGGTGACTCCGTACACTGCCTCTGTATGGACAATGTTACGTGAGGTACACGAAATTGTCAAGATGTGGCATGTGTATATGAGATCAGATCACTTGGTAACCCGGATAGTGGATGGTAAAAGTGCTAGACATGTGGGAATTGAAGATGTGCAGCAGCCATATACTAGGTGTTACATACGTTAGGTGGTTACAGACAGGCGCAGTTCACTAATCTACCAGACATATCAATCAATCAATCATGTGCCATGCCGGAAAGCGTGGGTGGTCATGATTCGCCATCTCACTCGATCACCAGAGTCGTGGATCAGCTCAGTATTCCTGTCTCATCCATGCCATGTGGCCAAGCCATCCAGGTATTTTCCTCTTGGTCTGTTCCCTTCGATCTTGCCAGCTGTCACTAAGTTCTCCAGTCCATTTCTTCTCATAACATGTCCAAAACATTTTGACTGTCTACGTCTAATTTCTCTAATCAATCTACGATTTTCATTTGTCTCCTGTAGTACTTGGTCATTGGTTTATCTATCTGTCCATGGTATTCTTTGCATTTTCCTCAGAAACCACATTTCTGCAGCCATCAGATGTTTTTCTGCTTGACTGCACATTGTCCAAGTTTCACATCCATACAAAAGAACCGGCTCTATGTATCCCCTCAACACTCTTTTTCTCGTTTCAATTGACATCATTTTATTGGTCAGAATGTTTTTCATCTTGCTAAAGGCTACTTTCGCAATGGCGATTCTTGTTCTAATCTCTTCAAGGCATCTGCCATCAGATGTTATGACTGTTCCGGACTTACCAGACATATACCAGATGTTAAATACGATAGGTGGTTACAAACTGGCACAGAAGTTGTCCAATCCACCAAATATATAACTACGTTTTACATACGATATGTAGGTACAGACAGGCGCAGAAGTTGACCAATCCACCAAACATATAACTATGTGTTACATAGGTTAGGTGGTTACAGACTGGCGCAGAATTTGACCAATCTACGAGACATCTACTGCATGTTACAATAGGTAGTTACATACTAGCGCAGAAATTGACCAATCTACCTGACATATACACAGTCCTCCACACGATAGCAAGAACGCAGCTCTGCTGTAAACAGGCACGTCCGGGGGAAAAAACTCCGGATGAACGCAGAAGAAGAAGAAGAAGAAGAAGAAGAAGAAGAAGAAGAAGAGGAAGAAGAAGAACAAAAACAAGAAGAAGAACAAAAACAAGAAGAAGAACAAAAACAAGAAGAAGAACAAAAACAAGAAGATTAGCGTATAAGTTGACCAATCTATCTGAGTAAAACTTGTCTCTTGGCATTGGTTGTGGCTATAATAACAGGCTGGGACTTCTTTGTCCGATGTTTTAAAAATGTAATTGCGTTGTGCCTGTTTACAACAGAGCTATGACTTTGCTCTTTTCGGCCAACGCTTCCAACTTTTCCGTGGCATTTGTAGAGCGGGTAGCAGTTACGTAGGACATTCCACGGACATTATTTCTTTATTCGCCATTCATTCTACGGGCGGTGCCCAACAGGCTGTCTAGGACAGCCGCATATGCCGGTCAGCGCTCAAGGGCATTCACCACCACCCAAGGAGGACAGGCGGGGACGACATAGACGCATTCATAATCTGTGGCAATCAGCATTCTGCTCTGATGCATATGATGGGTTTGTTTAATCAGTGAATCAGCCAATTAGAGGAGTCACGAAGGAGTAATCACTGCGCAGAGTTCTCTTCTTCATTTACGTACACTTTCAGATGTCAACCTGAAAATATTTAAAGAAAGCAGCAGTCGACTTGAGGTTGTTAACATCTCCACATATTTGTACTCAAATGAAGCGGGTGTACTCCAAAACTATCTTCTCTGTTCCTTTGTACTTGAATGAAGCGGGTGTACTCCAAAACTTATCTTCTCTGTTCCTTTGTACTTGAATGAAGCGGGTGTACTCCAAAACTATCTTCTCTGTTCCGCACATGTTGGACACACAGCAAATGTTTGCTGCCATCTTACCGATGCTCATTTAGGTGTAACCTCCAGATTTAGACTATGAGCAGCATATGTTCTTAATAACAGACATGCAGAATTCTTCAGTAGCCTTTGTATGACAAAGTCTGGATTTGTGGATCCGCATCTGTTTTGGGATCGACAGTGTATGTCTTGCAAGTGAATAAATAAAGGACCCTTTAGGCGTACTTGGTGTATAGTGGCAGACCCAAACATTTTATAGACCAATCGGTTACTCGGCGGGTGATATGATCAGTATCACCCTGCCGCCTTGACTTCCAGAGACATTTTCTGGTACCCGTTTTTGGCTGGGGCGACCTGGAAGCCCAGGTCGAGTTTAAAAATTCAGTTGGGAATCGAAAAATGCAGACCGCAGCAGTCGTTGCCCAGGTTAAATTTCAAAATTAGACAAGTTACCCACAAAATAGGAGGTTAGGTAGACTACCTGTCAAGATAGTGGGCCGGGTTCAATCCCTAGACAGGGTGTCATAAGTCGGGGTGCCCCACCGGCTAGATGAAAGTATTATTCACTGGCGTGCAACCCCAAATAGTCAGAAACTGACTAGGGACAAAATCTATATGGCTGAACTATAGATTAGGCCCATGAATATCCAGCGTACAGCTCTAAGTGGCTCGTTACAAAATTGAAATGAACTGTGCTGAATATTCGCCAAGGAATAGGAAAGAGAAGGTTAGCTAGGATAGATTTTTAAGTCTGAATGAAAGTTTAAGGACAACTATCCTAGTACAGGTTTTTCTCCCTGACTGCTCATTTCCTTGGTGTGTAAGTGAACCCCCACCAATGTACACACACAACACGTATGCACAATTGGAAAAAAATATAATGACAGAACTATGAGTTACAATACTACAACATTTATTTACTAATCATATTAAACATTGGATGTTATTCAAAATTACGATGATGATATCATATAGATAGTGATGAGAAACATTACGTAACTAGTTACTTGATCTATCTGGATCTGTGGTCCAGATCCCCACTCTCCAGTAGACTCACAAAACAGCTTGCCGGTATTCTGACTATTCCTGTCAGTCCTGACACTACCTAGCCAGTCACTCGTTCTTGAGATCTATAACATAGGTGCTCCTTGTGAGAGCTTGAAAGAAAGTCAAGAATGTGTTATATCTAGTTCTACATCAGCACAATTCTAAGTAATACTAACACATACATATACAATGACCAGTCTGGCCAAGTTTATCTTCCAGCTCTACTGTGTTCACCATCCTCCTTCTCCCTCCTACTGTCTTTAGTCTGGGACAGGCTTTTCAATTGTCTCACACGCCTGTAATGATTACATTTCTGCCGCCCATGTCCATGTCGCTAATACAGAAATTCTGTGTCGCACAGCCGCTCCGTCCAAAGTTGGTTTAGCAGCTCACAGGGTCGGTAATGGTATTATAATAATGACTGATCATCCGGGCTTACAAGCCGTGCCCAGTATCTGTGCCAGACTTCCGTGAATTACCCTCCACCATATGATGAAAAAGGTTTAGCACCATATACCCCATAACACTTGTGGGTAATGTCTGTACCATTACACCTTTGCTACAAATGCAACCAATAGTCAAGGTGCCAATGCGCGCACAATAGCACAACACCAATTTATTCTTAGTGAGTTACCATATAACCAATCACATCAAATAAACCTAAGGTATACAAATACAAAATGGCATATAAGGCTATTCTTACCTACATTGTATAATGCAAAAAAGTAAGTAATATCCTTATCTACAACCAACTGGGAAACATAGTTTCCATATACGCTACAGAACATATACACAAATTATGCATATGACAATTCAACTATATCAACCTCCGATATACATACATTATATTACTTCAAGGTAGACATACAATGATACTCAACATAATAGCATAAGGCATTATTAATGAGTAATAATATTGGATACCTACAAAATGAGATATGCAACAAGTCTAATTGAAGTGACCACACAGACCAGCCATATTTGCTGATCTGTCCGGTTTAGTCACCACATAGTTACTGCTGTGGTAAGAATTAAAGAAATAGTCAGTTGACTATATTCTGTACAACAAATGCACACACCAAAAGGCAACTAGGATAGTGTACAAAGAAATGACAAGCCTCTACCAAGACCCCTAAAAGTATACTTAGACAATGATATTTATTGAAATAACCTATGTCAGATATAGACTAAAACTCAGTACATACATCTACAAGACTTAGATAGTTACTCAGAAATAACTTTCCTAGTGAAATCTAGCAACATCAGAATCATACATATGACTACAAAACGAGCTGGGTGCTTACCTGTTCAGACATTTTTTCATTTCTAACATGACCAGAGCTTACAGCCTATTTAACTAGTATCCCAAAGCAATTAACATTCCTTCAGTACTGTTCTAATTGCTTTATCAGATCTGTTTCACACATTCCTACAGGGCAGCCACATTATCTCCCAACATGTCAGTCATAAATCTTTCTACATGCACACTAGCCTTCACACCTGTGGGTCTGACAATTATTAGCCCCCTGAGTCTTATCACTGATTTCACACCTTGCACCTCTAGTCTCTACCAGATGGAGGTCAGCCATCACGGTTGGGCGGTTTCCTAGCTGTGCTTATCAGGTGTCATGTCCCCCCTGCTGTGTGTCCACCGTGACGAGGTAGAGGGGCTTGTGCGTCCCAATGACCCCAAGAGCTATGCCGACGGTAGCACAGCTACTGGTAGGGCCACCCATGTCGGACAGGTCAAGGGAGAGGGACCAGACGAAGAGACACACAAACCTGCTGCCTTGTAGGTAGACTGGGGACAGTCAAAGGCTAGGGAAAGCACCCCAAATACATGCTTGTCGAAATCGGATGTACTGAGCCACAGGCTTGACAAAGCAGTGCAACGTGAAACCTGCTGCCTTGTAGGTAGACTGGGGACAGTCAAAGGCTAGGGAAAGCATCCCGAATAAATGCTTGTCGAAATCGGATGTACTGAGCCACAGGCTTGACAAAGCAGTGCAACGTAACTTAATTCATGATGTCACAAATCAAAATTAATCGATATGGTGCTAATCCCGTGAAGTCCCATCAGGCGGTGATAGTGCCGGGCCCCCTGCCTCGAGGGGGTCCACCCATGACTACTGGTGGTCACCTTCCCCTGTGCTGTGGAGTCAAGGCACAGAGGAGTAGGTTAAGAGCTATTGACCAAATACCCCGGACACTCAACATACTACAGTGGAATGCCGAAGGAGTTTACAAGAAGAAAGACTCCCTAACACAGCGTCTTCATAAAGATAGAATAGATGTGGCATGCATTCAAGAGACACACCTCAACGCCAATCACAAATTCTCAGTCAGAGGATATCAGGCCACACGTTTCGACCGCGAAGGACACAAAGGAGGAGTTCTAATACTTACACGAAATACAATACCTTGCAGCGAAGTATCTGTGATCTCTGACAACCAAACGGAAATTATAGGTGTTGATATAATGATAAAGGACGTGAAAATAAGAATCTACAATCTGTATAGCCCAGCAGATAAGGACCTTACACTCTCAAACATGAAAATAACTGACACAAACTGCATTATTGTCGGAGACTTTAATAGCCGTTCAGAAAGATGGGGATACCCAGATACTGACAAAAGAGGAGATGAATTGGAGGACTGGGAAATAGACTCAAATCTCCATCTACTCAACAAAGCGGATGACACACCGAGCTTCTACTCCAGAAGATGGCTTACCACTTCTACTCCAGACTTAGCTTTCTGCACAGGAGACATCCTCCACAAAATCGATCGCCATGTGCTGGACCAATTAGCAGGTAGTGACCACAGACCAATCAAGCTTGAAATGAATATGGAGTATGTTCCACAGGAGCAAAAGCCCTTGCCCCGCTGGAATTACAAACGAGCAGATTGGGACAGATTTGCCATACTAACAGACAGATATTGTGAAAACATAAATACACGATATGGCAACATAAAGCAAATGGTGGAAAGTCTAAACAGAGCAATAATACAGGCAGCCACTGAGTCCATTCCAAGAGGAGCGAGGAAAAATTACAAACCATACTGGACTGAAGAACTACAAAGTTTGGAGGACAAAGTTGAAGATGCCAGGAAGACAGCAGAGAGAGAACAAACAATTGAAGCAAACATCTCTCTCAAAGCCATCTCAGCAAAATATAAAAGAACAGTAAATCAAACAACAAGAGATTGTTGGAGGGAAAAAACAGAAAACCTGAATTTTGACAGGGATGGAAACAAACTATGGAAACTAGTGAAAGCCATGAACAATGAAGGACCTAGAAACAAACAAATAACAATTAAACAAGGAAATGCCTTGCTTACAGGCAAAAAGGCTGCAAATGCACTAATGGAACACTATGCAAATGCAAACCACATTGATATTACAACCGAACAGAAGAGAGCAATCAAAGACAAACAGATACATCATAGAAATACAGAGACAGCAGCAGAATATATGATGGCAAATCTAACAATGGAAGAAATGGAACAGGCAATGAATACCCTAAAAAAGAAAAATCACCAGGAAAGGATGGAATCACAAATGAAATGCTAATAGGACTAGGCACCAAGGCAAAGAAGAAACTACTAGCAGTCCTAAATAACAGCTGGAAGAGAGGAATAGTCCCACAGGCATGGAAGGAAGCTATACTAATACCAGTCCCAAAGAAAGGAAAAGACCTGGAAGAACCAAATGGCTATCGACCTATCAGTCTACTGAGCTGTGTAGGAAAATTAATGGAACGCATTATCAATGGCAGGCTAACATGGCATCTGGAAGAAAACAAACTCTTAACACCACACCAAGCAGGATTCAGAAAATACAGATCCACTGAAGATCAAATAACCTATATAGCTCAGGAAATAGAGGATGCCTTCCAAGAGAAAAAGCACACACTAGCAGTCTGGATAGATTTAGAAAAAGCATTTGATAAAGTATGGAAGGAAGGACTGAAAGTAAAACTGCAAAACATGCATGTTTGTGGAAAAATGTATAAATGGATCAGCCACTACCTTGAGAACAGAACTGCCAGGACAAAAGTACAAGGACAAACAAGCAAAATGATGCTGCTGGAGCAAGGTGTCCCCCAAGGAGGAGTTCTTTCACCAACATTATTCCTAGCATATATAAATGACATCACAGAAAATTTTCCAGCCAGAGTACACACATCCTCCTTTGCAGATGACCTAGCCATATGGACATCTGAAGAATATATTAGTACAGCTAACAGCAGAATACAGCAAGCCTTATTAGCGCTAGAGGACTGGTCAAAATCATGGCTAGTGAAGATAAGTGAGGAGAAAACAACATGCACAGTGTTCTCCCTCTCAAATAAAACTCAGCAACCTAAGCTGGTATTGAATGGAAAAATATTGCGCCATGAAGAAAATCCAAACTATCTAGGAGTCACCTTTGATCGTCGCCTGACATGGAAGACACAGGTTGAGAAAAATCGAACAAGAGCAAGGCAGAGAATGGCAATCATGAAAAAGCTTGCTGGTACAACGTGGGGAGCAGATGAGAAAGTTCTCAAGAAGTTATATACTGGACGGGTGAGGCCAGTACTGGAATATGGCATTGCAGCTTGGGCAACAGCAGCTAAGTCAAACTTTAACAAAATAAGTAGAGTCCAAAACCAAGGAATGCGAATCATAACTGGAAGCCTGAAGACAACGCCTATTAATGAACTAGAAAAGATCACTTGTTTACAACCAATGCAGGATAGAAGAGATAGCAGAGCCCAGCAACAAGCAGAAAAATTTAGAAGATTGACAGACCACCCTATGTACAACAGATTTAATGGTTTTGGAAAGGGAAGACTGAAGCGTAGCAACTTTGTAGAAACTGCAAAACGAAGGATTAGGGCAGATCCTATACTTAACATATCAACAGTCAAGCCCATACACAATGCACACAACTTCCCAGCTTGGAGACAGCAGCAACTGCCTGAGATGATAGAAAACATTCCTGGTATTGAGAAAAAGAACACTCAGCATGAAACCGAAAGAAGAGAAATAACCCTAAACTACATAAAAGAACATTACCCAAGCAGAAATTGGACCCATGCATATACAGATGGATCAGCCAAAAATTCAATAGAGAATGGAGGAGGAGGAATTCTCCTAAATTTAAAAAATGGAGTGAAAAAAACATTCAGTGGCAACTGGAAAATGTTCAAGTAACTTCAAAGCGGAGGTAGAGGCTCTTGAAAACTGCAGCAGAAATGCTCTGATGGAGGAAAATAAAGAGAAGCAAATAGCTATCTTCACAGATGCAAAGTCAGCTGTCTCAATACTCAAGAGCAATAACAGCACAGAACTAACTGACCTAAGAGCAGCACTCCATGGTCTATGCCAGAAATCCAAAAAAGTTGTAATACAGTGGATCCCATCACATTGCAGTATACCTGGAAACGAAGAGGCTGACAGACTGGCAAAAGAGGGTGGACGACTACCACAGCCTGACATAGACATAACCTATAATGAGGCAAAGAGGTTGATAAAAAGCACTTATAGAACCAAATGGGAATCAGAGCATCCAGGCCATCAGAAGGATGATGCATATTACAAACTCGACCGAAGAGAACAAGTAGCAATCTTCAGACTCCGCACAGGACATAACAGGCTGAAATACCACTTGTTCAATAAACTAAAGATAGGAGATACAGATGAATGTAATTGTAGAACTGGAAAAATGACAGCAAAACATTTGCTGCAGGATTGCCCAACGTATGCAGAACAGAGAAAGATATTTTGGCCCACACCTGCTTCATTTGAGGACAAGCTCTATGGAGATATCAACAAGCTCAAGTTGACCGCAGCTTACTTTAACTACATACAGGTTGACATTTAAAGGTGCATGAAGACCCAGAGGCATGAAATGAAATATTGCTTGGATAGCCAATCCATTATGTGGAAAGTCCAAATCGAAAGCTCGCTGTGTGGGCTTCATAAAAGGTGGAAAAGTGTCCTAGTGGCACGAAATGGAATATTGCTTGATAGCAAATCCATTACAGTGGAAAGTCCGAATCAAAAGCCCATTGTGTGGGCTTCATAAAAGGTGGAAAAGTGTCCTAGTGGCATGAAATGGAATATTGCTTGGATAGCAAATCCATTACGTGGAAAGTCCGAATCGAAAGCTCACTGTGTGGATGTCATCTGCAGACTGCATACTTCTGGTTTCCGGAAGAACAGCCTATGGTGAACGGAAGGCCCAATATACGGAAGTGAGGCTAAGCAGCCATGTGCAGGACGTGACGATTCCTTGGGTGAGCCCAGTACCAGAGCGCTATGTATCGGCTCTGCAAGTATGGAAGCCTCCTTGGATGGCGGGGAATGCCCATGGTCTGCCCCTGCCTTCCCTTGAGGGCTGACCAGGATCTTTGGCTATTCTATATGGACCAGCTGGGATGGGGGATAACACCACAACAGTGAGTCAAACGTCCTAAGAAACCCCCGGGAAGGTTAACCCGGTCAACAAATGCCCGCAGAAGTCGGATGTGTCGGCCTAACGGCGCAAGAACACAGCTCTGCTGTAAACAGGCACAACGCAATCACATCCGAAAAAAAACTCCGGATGAACGAAGAAGAAGAAGAAGAAGGTGTCATGTCAAAGGAGCAATTAGGTTCTCATGGTCAGCTGCCAGTTTACAACTCTGTTGGTAAACCAGGTTTGCTTGCGTCATGCCTGGTTGGTTTTAATTACCATTCAGTCCCCTGAGTCTGCCCTCCAGTCTGGCTGGATTGATAACCTCTGGGGGTGACCAGTACTGGTGTCAAATTAACTTCCCAAATAGAAAGCCATTCCTGGTGGTTTGTTTACTTGCAGGCTTTGCAAGCTTACGTCAAGACGGTATAGCCTTGAATATAGAGAAATCAGTTTTGTTCGTCTGTTGATCCTCTACATGGCCCATCAAAAGTGAACCGAAAATTGTTCTGGGAAGTAAAGGCTGCATTTCATGACACAGGGGTAGTTACGTTTTCAAGCCAGCAGGGCTCTCGGGTCGACCCAGCTTTGTAAACATGAGTGCCACACAATGTTCATAATTTTCTGGGAATTATTTGGGAGGGGATGGCGATGATGATGGGAACTGGTCACGTCAACTCATATTTCATGACTTAGAATATGTGAGGTGTAACAATTCACGCGACGAGGAGGGGAGTTCTCCATCTAACTCATATTTCATGACCTTGAATATGTGAGGTGTAACAATTCACGCGACGAGGAGGGGAGTTTGCCATCTAACTCATATGTCATGCTCTAGAATATGTGAGTCATAACAATTCATGCGACAAGGAGGGGAGTTTGCCATCTAACTCATATGTCATGACCTTGAATATGTGAGGTGTAACAATTCATGCGACGAGGAGTGGAGTTTGTCATCTAACTCATATGTCATGCTCTAGAATATGCGAAATCGCTGTGTGTGATCTTTGGGATGGGAAAAAAAAGGGGGGTAGGGTGTGGAAGACTGTAACACTTCTGGAGATATCTGCGTGCAATGAAAGCGATCCATTACTGAAAACCAAATTAATTGTGTTTTGTTTGTAAACTTCTGTAGGGGTTGACGTGTCAGCGAATCAAGATGCCGAGGAGGACACAAACAACGAACTCTTTCAAATGGAGCTGGTTGTTCCTGAGTCTGAGGACAGCCCGGGCAGATGGGCATTCAGGACAGCAAATAACACCTACTGGGCACAGGAGTCGCATGGGGGAATCCAAGCCACAGCCAGAAACCCGGGGTAAGTAATTCACTCAGGATTTCCCCATGTTTGGTGCTGAGTGTTTGAGTGTTCATTTATTGTTGAAGCTTGCAGTTAATCATTTCCATGACTGTTGTTATTTTGAAAACTATATTGACGTGGTACGTTGTTATATATGGAACATTTTAAAAGTATAACCAGAGACAATGAAAGAAAAAAATTACAAATGTTACTATATATTATTACTGACTTCTTTTTTTTTGGTTTTACTTCTTCTTTACTTTATACACTATTGGAGCGTACGTCTTCAATCAACTTACGACAAGCCGTCAAATCTCTTGCTATTTCCCGCAGCTGATGTGGGGGGAGGGGGGGGGGAATAATACACTTCTCACAATCTGTGACCTCTGAAGCGAGTAAAGCCATTCCACACGAAACATACCTATCTCCACCTGTCTAAGCATACTTCTTGAGTCCTTAATGAATGCAATGTGTATTGCAGTGGTCTCCTAATCACAGGAAGACCGCTGTTACATCTTCCACCTCCATTCTCATGCTGGAGGTCATAGTCTCATATGCCAGCGTCGAATAAAGTAGCACAGATCCTTATATTGTAGAGTTGTGCATTCATAAACAAATTTACATTTACTTCCCTTTGCAGCTAAACAATTTCTAATTTACTTCCCTTTGCAGCAATCCAAATTGCCAGTTTGTAGTCGACTGGCTTGGAGATGGCACTATAGCTCTGAAAGCTAACAACGCACACTACATTCAAAGTCGTCAGACCGGACAGCTGGTGGGAGTCAGTACTGCTGTGACCAACAAAGAAAAGTTCTATGTCAGGATTGTCAACCGCCCATTGCTGATTCTGAAAAATGACAATGGGTTTGTGGGGCTGAAATCGTCATCCAAGCCAGAAGTACAGTGCAGCAGGGGGAATTATGAAGTCATCTTTCTAGAGCCTAGTAATGATGGACATTACTTTTTGAAAGGTAAATAAATGTAACGATGTGGGAAATGAATTTAATAGTTACACTATCTAAGTTTTAATTCTATTATACACATAGCACATGGATATACTGAAATAAACAGAAGCCACAGTTAGCACACTTGTTTGCTCACCCGGTGGTCATGTGTTTGAGTCCTCATTACAGTTGAGATTTACAATACAATTGATAAAGGCTGATACTGCCTAACATTGGGAGGGGGGGGAGGGGGAGACCTAACATGTGGTCTTGAGGTAGGGTGTCCGCGTCCGCTCGAGTGCTGGAGGTCCCAGGTTCAAGCCCTGGTGAGGGCCGGGATTTTTTCATGTGGACTTCCAGTAACAAATATTTCCCTGGTCTCTGGGTAGTGAGATTGGACACCGTGTGTATTGCTGCACATGTAAAAAGTCCCTTGGCAGTTGGAAATCTAAAAAGAGTAGCCTAACGGCGCTGCCCGGGCAAGAGTTTGAGATAAAAATCTACAGAGTATTTCAGCATCCTCGCCAATGCTACGGAGTTCATGCACTGAGCTGGGAGCCTCCGGACTCAGGTATTGAGTTAAGAGTAGAACGAAGCACTTATGGGTTACACCCGTGTGCCGTGATGTTGATCCATCTATTAAACTAAATTAAAATGCCTATCATGGGTACCATAACATGTTTTGGCAGTTAAAGGCGGCTGGCACGATATTTACCACGCCACCTATCAATGCCAAATGGCTATCACCATATAACCAATATGCCTCAGTGCATGGAAGTTTAATGATTAAAGTTAATTTGGTCGTCTTCATTAAACAGGCTTTATCGCATCTGGATTGGTCTCATACACTGAACAGCACGTCACTTGCTGAGTGCATTGCACAGAGCACAAACTCTGTAGTTTCAGATCCTGTGAGACCCGGGAAGATTAATTCGGTAAACAAACACCCACAGAAGTCACGAAAAGTGCGATCCAAAAGCTTGCTGAGTGGATGTCGTCTGCAGACTGTTCCTGGTTTGCATGGGGAGTGGCCAGTAGTGAACGAAACGCCTAATATACGGAAGTGATGAAATGTAGCCATGCGCAGAATGTGATGATTCCTTGGGCGAGCCTAGCACCAGAGCGCATGTGTCAGCTCTGCAATTATGGAAGCCTCCTTGGATGGCGAAGAATGCCCATGGTCTGCCCCTGCCTTCTCTTGAGGGTTGGCTGTGATGTCTTTGGCCTTTCTATCTTGACCAGCTGGGATGTGGACGACACCACAACAGTGAGAGTTTAATGTCCCTCACAACCCCCAGGAAGGTTAACCTGGTCAACAAACACCCACAGAAGTCACATGTGTCCACCTAAGGGTGCAAAACTTGGTACTATGCAAAAACGTCTGAAAAAACACCCCGGATGAATGCAGAAGAAGATCCTGTGAGGACTTCCAGGTTTTCCAGAAATGCTGCACTCGTGATATGAATGAAAGTCTGAAGACTTTCTAAAGGGCACTTTGTTTCAGCCACGTGCACATAAGGATTGGTGCTGTAGACAGCAGATCACATACTCCAGACTGTCCAAAATGCAACATAACAAGGAAAACTTTCTGGCTTAGAGAAACAACAGTGGAAGATAAACTCTATGGACCACTGAATGAACTGAAGAGACAACATTGTAGATGTAGACAAGATGTCAGCATATGCGTAGATCAATTGTTCTAGTAACAGGAAGTAGAAAGTTATGATCATCGATGCCAGTTGATGAGAAGGCACATGCTGATGATGATAATTCATGTGGTTGTGTGTGTGTAGTTTGTAGTTACTGATATACAGCTCCACTGATGCAGATTATTAAGTGATGATGTATGTTGCATATAATTAGACCGACAACCAGAGTATCCTAGTCCAGCCATAACAGACTTAAGAAGCAGCAAGTTACAGCATATCGGATTGCCGTGAATTTTCACCCAAACCAGAAATAAGAATAAGACAAATGGAACTATGTATCACAAGAATCAAGAGTAGACAGAAAAATTTGTGCTAAAATTATGAAATTTTACCGTAGAAATAAAGCTAAGAATACATTTAACAGTAGAAATAAAGCTAAGAATATGAAATTTGACAGTAGAAATTAATCTAAGAATATAAATCAGCGCCAGTATTGTATACAGGCTGTCTATTTTCTGACACACATTTGTAACTGATATACTCTTCAGTCTGGTTTATCACCATATATGCAGTGATCATCTTTTTTCTCTTCTAGGCAGCAACAACAAATACTGGAGACTATCAGACAATGCTTCCATTGTATCTGATGGAGAAAATCCAGAACCCTTTCTGCTGGAACCAAGAAGTCCTTCTGTTCTGACCATCAAAAGTCCAAATGGCTGTTATATCAAAGGAGAGGTGAATGGACTGTTCCATGCAGTAGCACAAGTTGTGGATTCAACCACGCTGTGGGAGTTTTAGTGAAGATAGCATTTATAATATGTAATATCTTTCCCATTTAATTTAATATCTTTCCCATTATAGTTTAAACACTAACAAACAAATTAATAGCTCCACAGATGTGACCACTATCTATTATTTATTATTTGTCAATAAGGAGGAGCAACTCCTATTAATAAGCAGACATTACTCGCATCAACAAGGGGAAGCAACTCTTATCAATTTGAACAAGATGCAACTATTTTTTAATCATTCACATTAATGATTTAGTCCATTTATAATGACAAAACAGCTTGTATCTGGTACAAAGTATTAAGTAGTTGACTTTTGTACATTTATAAGAAAGCTAGTTTTCTACAATTTTTAATTAATTTTCTTCTTTATTTCTTGAGCACTAAGCAACATTGTAATCAGTAACCACTCCATGAGCTGAGTCTCATGGTGAAGGATAGCAATAAACTCTCTTTGAACCACTTAATCTATGGTAATTCTTTGTATAGTTATGTGCCAGGTTCAATGCTTCTGTTTTCATATTGATGGCTTCCTCAGATTTCACCACCAGCAATCATACACATTTGGTACTCTCTATGTTCATCCCATAGGAAAGCTTGCTTGCCTTCAGCCATTTCTGTGACATAAGCCATTTTATATAGACTAGGATGGTGATCCTGTACTAAAACCTTTAATGAGGACGAAAAGAATGTCTACTTTAGCCTGACCCTTAGCTGTGCAGACATATATATATATATATATATTGCTTGGTAGAATTATCACTGGAACCACTCTGGGGGATGTCAGGGTAAACAGTTTATAAAATACAGTATATACACTTTATAAAACAAATATAGAGATCATGTGTTGCCCATGCAGCATGATCCCTCTCTCGGCCTGCCTAGTTCACTCCAGAGGAAAGGTAACACCTCTACATCTGGAACAAGACAAGCTGCAGAAGCTGCCGGATCAGCAAAGCAATGCTCTAACTGTCCGCCTGTGGGAGCTTCGATCCTAGACCAGCCGCCAAACAAGGTTTAGGGCCTGGTCTGTCCTGCCATGACATTTTGTCTTTAGATTGCATTTCCTCGCACCAGGGTAAGGCTTGTACCCTCCCAATTGCGCTCTTCCGCCCAAAGCCGTTGGCACAATGTGGGGTGTCGGGTTTGGTAAGCGCCGCTCAACGTTCGGCGCTAACAGAAAGCAGGTAGAACCGTCTACTTTTATACGGTAGCTCAGTCATATCTGACTAAGACCTGACACCAAACAGTTTCTGTACCACCAAACTATCACTGAACTATCACTGGCACAGCTCTGGGGGATGTCTGAGTATTGAAGTTTCTGCAGCACCAAGTTCAAGTTTTAGACATAGGGAGGTATTTTTGAATTGTTTGCCACTAATGTAGTTTGCTAAGCAAGCAAAACATTATTTATTTTTCATTTATATGAGTTCAGCCTGCACTATGTCCATTGTGTAATACTAACTTTGGTTCACTTTATATATCCACATGTTTTCTGCACAAGAATTGTATTTTAGTATTCATTCCATCTTTTCATCTTGTCAATGCAAACCTGAAATGGCCTTTGATTCAAGTACCATACATGTCCAGTTGTCTCCGTCTTGGGTAGTCTTGCCCAGGCTTGATATAGCTGATTCAAGATAAGTTCTTACTGCTCATTCATCTCTTTCTTGGAAATCCTTTTGATGTTCACTGCATGTCTACACCATTTTAATCTCTCTTCCAGATTTATTTCATTCAACATACAAGTTTTGAAGATGATAAAAAGTTAGTATCTGACCTTAATGCTTACTTCTAATATTATTATTATATATATGCCTCTTTCTTTAGTATGTAGTAGGTCAAGGAAAGTTGGA
This sequence comes from Cepaea nemoralis, assembly GCA_014155875.1. Lineage (NCBI taxonomy): Eukaryota > Metazoa > Mollusca > Gastropoda > Stylommatophora > Helicidae > Cepaea > Cepaea nemoralis. Next base: position 226,878 of record JACEFZ010000049.1, on the reverse strand, counting down.
AGTGTTCTAATAAATTTATTTATTGTTACATTTTTAGTATACTTAATGTTGCATGTATTGAAGTTTTTATAATACAGGGAATTAACAGCTGAGAATTACACGTTCCATTTTATTTCTCATCCTATGTTTATTTAAATCACGATTGGGACCAAACTTACTATTTTGAAAATATAATGCATGTCACTTCAAAGTCTAAAGTCACTTCATAGTCGACAGGGTCGACTTCTTTGCCCCAGGTTTTATCCCTTCACCTTCAAAATATGTTTCTGAGAGAATATTTTGAAGGTGAACAATTTATCATTATTATTATCATCATATACGTTTTTTTAAAACCCTTTTACGTGGACAGTTCTTTACTGCAAACAAAGATTGTTTCTGTTTTCTTAAAACGGCCACATGCTGGAAAGGACTTTCAGGTTCCTCATTGTTTCATGATAAATCACATCAAGTGTCTTCCATAAGGACTTTAGTATTGGTATCTCATGAGGTTTTATTACAGCAGGATGAACAAACAAACTTGATTTTAAAAGGATCATAAATTGGGCATGCAGACCTATCTTACTTTCAGCGCTTCTAGTCACTCATCTTTTGAACACGAGTTATCTATCACGAATGGTACATTTATACTGAAAAAGAAAAACATTGTAAAAAGGACCTCATTGTTATCTTGGCCATATTTTATCTACCATCAGGACATTAATTATAACATTACCTGACAGATTGTTCTATCAGGATTTTACTGCTGGTATGATTTGAGCTAATGTTCTATTAGGAACTTATTGCTGGCATCACAAGCATTATTCTACCATGGTCTTATTTTTGGCATCGCCTGGGTTATTGTTCTATAAGACTTTACTTCCAAATCACATTGGGTTATTGTTCTATCAGACTTTACTACCAGCAACACCTTGGGTTATTGTTCTATCAGACGTTACTACCAGCATCACCTTGGGTTATTGTTCTATCAGACTTTACTACAGGCATCACCAGAAGTATTTTGTGTTTGACATCTTATTCCTATGATGACCTGTATTTGGTGTGATTGCTCATTATGTACATAATTATTTTAGCTAAAGAGATGCTGGTATAGAAATGTTACAGAAAATGTGAATGAGTTGAAATGTTAAGGTTTACAATTTTCCATTCATGACTTCAGCTCTGCCAGCTTGTACTATTCATTAAGCTGAAAGATAATGTGGCTTTTGTTTGTCTGTATAAGACTGAAGAAAATGTGTTAGGTTAGAATTAGTGAAGAGAATAAAACCACCTTTTTCTGTGGGCCAGCTAGAAATACATTGCCTTTTATAAATATTTAATGTACTGTCAAGTTAACTATGTTAATAAACAGTGTTTTTATGTACTTTGTAGTCATTATCTCTCATACTGTGTGTCAGGATCTTCTATTAGGCTCGTTGGCTAACACATGTGAGACAGTACAAGTACAACGTAATTCGACGTAAGACATAGCAACACAAGTTCAATGGATTTATTACCACATTAAATACATAACAATAGTTACAGCAATGTACAACATATAACTCACAACCACAATACAGCTCATAGGTCTGACGCTCACGATATCAGTCGTTCAGCTCACAACCACGGAGATTCACACAAACGCCTTGCTCTCGACACACACGTCCGTTCAGATGTCCAGTCCCAGCTTGGTCTGAGATTAACACACACACTGTCCACTGCCTCTCGTGGGGTCACGTGGCTTTGCGTGCGTCTGTCGTCAGCGCTGGTCGCGTGTCAGGTAAGAATCTCGCCAGCCGACAACTCTTGTCCGCCGGGTGCCGTAACGATGTTGCTGCACACTTAGGCTCTGACATTCTCCCCGGGTACTTCAATGAAAGATGCCATCTTTCATTCATGATGTATGTATATACTGGGGTAGTGTTAATTTCATGTCAGAGACTACTCTTTCCCAGTGTTATGCATGAAAATACATATAAGGCATAGAAATATATACACAAAAAATGTAAGTTGTATTGACATGACAAATGAAGTACAATTTTTAACACAATTCAGGTTTCATCCCCCTGATGCCTGGTTACCTTCATTGCAATAATACCCAGTCAGATCAGTAGCACCAGCTTCACGCATCTACCTCCCAGCTATTTGAAAAAAAAGTAATAATATGATTGTTTTGCAACAACCATCTAGCCAGACTGAAATACGGCTTTGTATTAGTCGTATTAAACACTTAAACTCTGCCCTCATTTGGTCAGGAGCTCTTATGTTGGTTTGCAATGTTGGCAGCTTTATGACATGCTTGGTGGACGCCTACCTGCTGTGCCAAACCTTTGAGCAACAAAATGTCTATCTATACAATACACATTAATGAATATGTTTCAAATTATGGCCCTTGATGTAATTCACAAATGCAAGGGAAGTAATTTTGACATTTAAGAAATTCCATACATTACAATAATTATTTAATTTCTTAGCGTCATTGCTTGACGTTTCTTCATATTAACGAGAAAAAGTCGGTAATATGAATACATTAATCAAGATATAATTCTAAGATTACACTAATCAAAATAAATAAGTACCCAATTGGTATATTATATTTTATAGATTCGAAAGGATTTTACAAGTGTCATAAATTTTTGGAAATTTGTACATAGTCTGCTAATTATGTTATACTTTTTAAATTATACCGGAAATGCACACGAAACGAAAAATTTGGTTGATGTTACATTTTCTGAACACAAATGATCCGGTTTTATTTCGGAACGGATAGTAGAATGTTCTCACAGTTCGTGTCTGATGTTATAGTATGACAACGGATTATGATGGAATGTTCTTATTTCCGATGTGTTCACACGTCGAACGATTTGGATCACATTCGCTGTAGAGGTGATGTAGGAGTCAATGTTCGGTCCACATTTGCACATGTTAAAATATCACGGTGAAAAAAAATCACCCACAAATGTCACAATGGTAAAGTTCGCTTTTGATAATTGGTTAAGCGTTTGTGACACTGTTGTTGGTGTCTATATACAATTAATATCGTTCTCATTCTAACACACACTACACAATTATACTACACTCATTACATGACTTGATTAAAATAAGTATATTATACATGTCGGTCTCCAAACCGTATCACAATTTTGATTATTGACCTTACACAGTAGGTGAATGGAAAAAAATTCACTCATTGGTGGCTGTGTTGGGCTGAGTGTAATATTACACAGTGCACTCAGACATTGCTTACTGGGTCTGTCGGACAACGGGACAAAAGGTCGGCGATTGTATTCATTCTGCCGGGAATATGGCGAACTTCAAAACTGAAATTCTGAAGCTTCAAGGACCAGCGAGCAATCATGTTATTTGATGGTACTGTGGAATTGATATACCTTAATGGACTGTTGTCAGTTTCGATGATAAAGTGACGTCCTAGAAGATATCTGGACAGCTTTGTTACACTTTCTACTAAGGCCAATGCCTCTAACTGCGGAATGGACCAGGCCCGCTCTCGGGTCTTAGTTTTCTTGATAGAAAACAAACGGGATGCAGGATGCCGTTGTATTCCTGCAATAGGACTGCACCGATCGCAATGGAGCTAGCATCTGTTCTCAATCTGAAAGGTAAACGAATGTTGGGCAATTTAAGGATGAGATTAGGTGTATTCTTATCAGAGAAGTGTGCCAAAACTTTATAAAATGCATTTCGTAGGCATTCATCGTTTACAACTTTTTCGGGTTTATTCTTGGTTAGTAAGTTAGAAAAAACCTCAGTCAGTTCTGAAAAATCAGGAATAAAGTTTCTATAATAATTAATAAGTCCCAACAAACTGCGGACTTGTTTCTTATTTGTTGGAAGTGACAGTTTTAGAATTTTGGAGACAATTTTGTTGTCTGTCATGACAAAGCCATTGGATATTCTGTACCCCAAAAATGATATTTCTTGGTAAGCCATGCTCACCTTTGAAGGCTTCACTGTTAGTCAGTGCTGTCTGATACTAGGTAGTAGTAGTAGAACGTCCTGTCCAGGTGTCAATGTTATAGTTCCGTCGTTGTCTCTGTATGGACACAGATGTCGTCAGTATAGTGAATGATATTAGGAATGTCAGATAGGAGGAGTCGTATAGCAGACAAGGTCAGTCTGGAGTTAATGGATCTAAGGATATAGAGTGGGTTACGGTTAAAATCTTCCAAAAGGATTTTCAAATTTCATGTTGAGATCATTTTGAGTGCTATCTCCAAACCTGCACTCGTACATGTGTGTATACATTCAATAGTTCAAACAATAATAATACACCATGTATAGTTGTGAAATGTAATCGTGCATGTTTGTATGATCTTTTGCAATATGTGTATATTTTCCAAAATATGTAGGGTAATTTGTTGCTGATTTTTGTCAGTAATTCCACCGACTGATGTTTTACATTGTTCAGCATAGGTATTCGTATGCGTTGATTTAACATAGAGCTTCTGAGTGGCAGTAACAAAATTTGGTTCAACAGTAATGACATAAGTAACAAAGTCTGCTGGTTTGTCATGAGTAATATCATCTGTGTTGTGTCATGATGATGTGGAAATATAACTGTTTGTGAAGACATTTGTTTTGTATTTACAATCAGTAGTGCAAGTATAACTATCCACTGTGTGCACTTGGTTATGTCTGTAGTTAACAGAGAGTATAGGAGGTATAGTATATACCATGATGATTTGTGATCTTTCCACGCTGTTGTGAACTGTTTGTTTTCTGCACCTTTTCCTTTGTGCTGATACACACCAGTTTCTGTTTCTTCTCGTTCTGAGATGGTAATCACGTTGGTATGGTGTGGTATCTTGGTTTGTTCATCATGTTGTTGTATGATGAGTGGGGTAGTTAAGGTAGTATTTGTTGTGGTGTTAACTTTTTGCCTTGTGTGAGGTTTGGACTCTATGTAATCTGTCACATTTAATACATTTCCAATTAATAAATCACAACATGGATTGTCTAATAAAGCACAAGTTACTCTGCCTGATAGGAAGGGTGATTTTATATTGGCCCATGCCATGGGATATTTCTCTACTGTCCCTGAAACAGTTTTGCAATAGATGTACTCATCTAGGTAGTCTTTAGGATCAGCTAAGGTCTTTCGAAGACCGATAAGACAGGACCCTGTGTCGCGTACACATGTGCATACTGTGTCATTGATGTAACCTTTATGGAATGTTAATTTTCCTAACGACAGTCTTGAGGTTTTGTTCATCTCCTCACCTTCTTGTTGAGTATTGATCTCTTTACATAAGGAATGAGGTTGAGTGATGTTAATAACATTATTACAATATGGTACATAATCTGGTGTTGTCTTCATGTCTGTGATGTTCACTTTTCTTACGTTCTTTGCTGAACTGCATTTTGAGTCTATTGCCAAGTTAGCTTCCTCATTGGCAATAGGGACGGCGTGCCCGCATGTTAAGGTACCATTTTCATTGAAGGTATTACAGACAGTGCATTTGTTGGCACTAAATACCTCACAAGCCTGTGCTGCATGTACAGGATGTTTTTCTGGATTTTCGTCTTCTGACGCTGAGCTATCGAACAAGGCGGCATTGGCTTTGTTGGTCATATGCCTGCCTCTACAATCCATACGATAGTGACCGTAAGCCTTGCAGAGAAAACATTTACGTGCACTTTTGAACGATCTACGTTCTACATCTTGTCTGTTTACCATATTTTGCAAGTATGTTAGGTACCCTGGGTTTTTATCGCACATCTCGTTCAAATGGTGAGACAATTTACAGTGAGTGCATTGTCTAACTCTATCAGAGGTAGGCCTGTGTGGTTTTTGCCTACTATAGTTGTTCTCATAGTTGGCTGCTGCTACCCAGTTACTGTCAGTAGCTTCAGTGGCAAAACATTGTTTATTTGCCGTATAATAGGCCGACCCACGTCTTTCCATTTCTTCCACACTTGTACATTCATTCTCCTGCTGAAAATGTCTCGGACTAAACAGAGGTAGTCAGAGAACGTTTGAGTTGATTTTGGACTTAGTTTACTGAATTGTTCTCTGTACCCTGATTCATCTAACATGAAATGTGCCATTATTTTAGATTTAATGTAATGGTACTCTTTTCTGAGGTCTTTGGGGATGGTTTCAATGACTTTCAGAGGTTCCCCAGATAGACTCCTCATATATAAAATATTCCATTCCGAAAGTGGAACTTGGTAATGTTCCATTAAAGTCTCAAAATTTTGGGTAAAGGCTGCTATGCAGTCACCCGAGGTATAGTTACGAACGATACCTTGGTACTTCTTATACTGGTTTTCTTTTTCCAGTCTTTCAGATTTCTTTGACTCTTTATTTATTGCAGTCTCAGTGTCGAGTTGTTTTATTTTCAACTGTAATTCAAGTTCTTCCCTCTTACTCTGAGCTGCTATTTCTGCTTTCTTAAGTTCACTGTCTATCTCAGCTTGCTTTGTCTTTGCAGCCATTTCTACTTCGGCTTGCTTTAATGCTGTTTCTGCCTCTACTTGTTTGGCAGCTTTTTCAATCTCTGCCTGTTTCAAGGCTGTTTCTGCCTCAGCTTGCTTGGCAGCCATTTCTGCTTGTTTTAGAGCTCTTTCTGCTGCTCTATCTTCGCGTTCACAGTATTCAGCGTATTTCTTCTCACTCCATTTTGTTAATTCATCACCTTCTAACTTTAATTTTAAACCCATATCGATGAAATCAAATAATGACGACATGATGGAGAAAATATGTCAATGAAAATCAACCACACAAAATATGTTGTAAATGGTTAGTAGAAAAATAACTTACAATTGATTTGACTATACGATGCGTGCCCACTAATGCATACGTAAAGTTAAAGTGAAGAAAAATATACTCAAGTGCCCTTGGATATGATGAATGGTTGGGCAATCGGGCTAGAAAACGGTAAGGTCGTACTTCGGAACCACAAATGACCTCTACGGCAGGGTTATGGATGGTACGCAAAAAACCTGCTTTGTTTTTGGAGAGAAATAAGTTAGCGTGTGTTTGTTGGTGTGTGCCTGTAAGTCACTAAGTGTTGATTTGGTTTGGATGGCGTTGAGTATAATTGTATGTCGTAAATTTGTCGTCAACAGTGTTTCTTTCAACAGAAGTTACACTCTTTCCAAAACTCTTTGCGTTCCACAAACTCAATAAACAAAGACAATCTATCTGTATTTGAACACTCAATAACATTGATGACACATCACTTACATCAAGATGACATTCAGTAAGGACAAAGACATCAAGTTTACAAGATGGCGACAAGGTCAAAATGGTGGCAAAATCACAATGTTGACAAGGTCAAACGATGACAATTTTCACAGATCACAAATGTTTAACACGTTTACAGGATCAAACAATATGTACTGTACATTTACTAATGATCTTAAACATATTTAGACAATGTAGTAATGGATCACACTGAGACTTTTCCGATCACATGTACATCACTATAACCTTGACAAATTTTACAAGTACAAGAATTATAGTTTTAAATCACAAAGATGAACAACACACGTCTAAATATATTAGGTTCTTAAATAAAGACGAGCAACCCACGTCCACACATGTCAGGATCTTCTATTAGGCTCGTTGGCTAACACATGTGAGACAGTACAAGTACAACGTAATTCGACGTAAGACATAGCAACACAAGTTCAATGGATTTATTACCACATTAAATACATAACAATAGTTACAGCAATGTACAACATATAACTCACAACCACAATACAGCTCATAGGTCTGACGCTCACGATATCAGTCGTTCAGCTCACAACCACGGAGATTCACACAAACGCCTTGCTCTCGACACACACGTCCGTTCAGATGTCCAGTCCCAGCTTGGTCTGAGATTAACACACACACTGTCCACTGCCTCTCGTGGGGTCACGTGGCTTTGCGTGCGTCTGTCGTCAGCGCTGGTCGCGTGTCAGGTAAGAATCTCGCCAGCCGACAACTCTTGTCCGCCGGGTGCCGTAACGATGTTGCTGCACACTTAGGCTCTGACACTGTGAGTGTGGAGATCAGCATGACTGAATAGATAAGGGGGCTTGTTCTTAAACATCCTGCATGTTGATACTGAGGTAGCGGGTTCAACCCCTACACTGGTCAGTTGGACTAAAATGTTGACCTCTCATCCTTAACTTGGGGATGTAAGTTACAAGAACATCTGAAGTCAGAGTGGGTTCGCCTGATAGTGAGGGACACAGAAAATAGGGAAAGCTAATCCACATACAAAAATCAGGCCAGTGCACTACAAGTAGTAGCGTGTGTATGGACTACGCTTAAGTTCAAAGCAAGTGAACACAAATAATAATGTTGTGTCTCTTATTGTGTTCGGTTCTTCTTCTTCTTCTTCTTCTTCTTCTTCTTCTTCTTCTTCTTCTTCTTCTTCTTCTTCTTCTTCTTCTTCTTCTTCTTCTTCTTGTGCTGCATTCATCCGGAATGTTGTTTTAGACATAATTGTGTTGTGCCTGTTTACAGCAAAGCTGTGATATTTGAACCTTTCAACAGACACAGCCGACTTCTTCAGGCATTTGTTGACCGGGTTACCTTCCCGGGTGTTCATCTGTTCTAAATGGGCCAGCTTGGATGGAGGGATGAAGATGACACCACAACATTGAGAGTGGAACGTCTAATGAATCACCTGGGAAGGTTAATACGGACAACAAAAGCTGAAGAAGTTAGATGTGTCATCCAAAAGGCACAAATATCGCCGCTCTGCTTTAAACAGGTACATCGATTTAAAGTCCAATACAAACTGTGGGCTAACGAAGATGAAGAAGAAGAAGACCAAGAACAGACAGATAAATGATTGACAATGTTTCAAAAAACACATTAAAACCACAAGTTGATTAGAGACATTAAATGCAGACAGTAAAGATATTTTTGGCATGGTATGAGAAGAAATAAACTCGAAAACCTAGTGATTTGAAAGAAAAAAAACAAGTGTATAGCAAAAAGATAAATACCTGGATGTCTTGGCCAGATAACAGAATAAGGGCAAGAACACAGATCTTATCCAAGACTGATGATTGAGTGAGATCGTAAATCTTGACTGCTTGGCATGGTACAATATGATGATACAGACCATACACTTTGTTCCATTCTTTATCTAGCTGCACGGCATTAGCTTTAATTGATGCAAAGTAGGCTTATCTTTCTGCCATTATGTTGTCTGTCAGTGTCCAAGTTGTTTGTTTTCGCATATCTGAATTACATTTTCTTCATCAAAATATGTATGTTTTTGAGAAAGAGGGACAGTGGCATGTTTTCTAACAGCTTTCACATGAAAGCTATGACTTTATTCACCATCAGCGAGCTGTGCAATGATCACAGGAAAATACAGTTATAGAAAACTAAAGTTTCAGTTGCTTCAGCCATTAAGGATTCCCAGTTACCATCCATCCATCCATCATGTGTTATGCCGGTAAGCGTGGGCGGTCATGTTCTGCCATCTCACTCGATCACCAGAGTCGTGGATAAGCTTCGTGTTCCTGTCTCGACCATGCCATGTGGCCAAGCCATCCAGGTATTTACTTCTCGGTCTTCCCCTTGGTCTCTTCCCTTCGATCTTGCCAGTTGTCACCAAGGGTCACCCAATTACAGAAGATAGTTAAAAGTTACAGAGTGGATACAGTTACAGAGTGGATACAGTTACAGAGAATTGTTGGTTACAGGTGATTACATTACATGTGCTATCTAAACGCACTGATAACTAATTTTACAAAACTTACAGACAAAAGATCCTGCGCTATGGGGAAGGGATTACAAACGCAATTCGCAATCCTGTATATCGCGTTAGAAACACAGCTGTGGGCAATTTGGAAGCCATGCACTTTTCACGTGATGGTAAGAGTGTCGGTCGCTCAGAAAGTAATGGAAAACTGAAAACAAGTTAGTTGCATATCCTTTACAGGACGTTGCAGTCAACACCAGCATATTTATTTGCTGTTGTGATGTCTTGGCACGTTTACGTTCAGTAGTTTGCCATTGATTTCTGAACGACCAGCACCCATACTATTTCGTAAAAAACCAACGCAGCGCGGTCTGCTGACAAATCGTGCACAGCGGTGTTTTGAACGCGGGTATGCGGGATCACAAACTGCGTCTCTAACACGTCGCCATGGAGCGGGCAATGGCAAACTACTGAGCGTAAATGTTCCAAGAAATCACAAACAGCCAAACTGCTGGGTTGAGATTGTGACGTCATGTAAAGGATATGCAACAAACAACAAAGGCAAAAGCTGGTTTTTCAGATGATGACTTAAATACAACACTAGATGGGTGGAGTAGTGGCTAGCATACTTGTCTACTGTCCAGGCGGTCAGGGTTTCAAATTCGCATCCAGGCAAATATGTTGAATTGATCTGGATTCCGAAGTCCTGTTGTTTGCCCATCAAGAATGATGATGACCATTCATTTCATCCAGTGGGGTTGAAAGTATGGAGCCGTGAGTTCTAAGATGGTTGGTAAGAATTATTTTGGCTTGAAATGTTCTTTGACAACGTGGACAAAGAATGCTTGATGTTCCAGGAGGAGGATCTCCTGCTGTGGTTTTTCTGTCCAGCCTTTTCTTCACAGCTCTTGCAGTCCTGGTTGCTTCACAAGTGACTGCACCCTTGCTTAATGATGTACACCACGAATTTCGGTCTTTGGCAGCAGTCTCCCAGGTGTCAGGATGAATTCCAAAAGCTTTCAGTGAGACTTTCAGAGTGTCTTTAAAGCGTTTTCTCTGGCTGCCTTGGGAGTGTTTACCACAAAACAGCTCGCCGTAAAGAATTCCTTTAGGGAGCCTATGATCTGGCATACGAGTTAAGTGACCAGCCCAGCGAATCTCAATTCCGAAGTCCACCCAACTTAACATGGGCACAGGGATACTTCATGGGTGGTAAAAGTGGCCAGCTTGATACTGACCACATCACCCATTGAGTTGCTCCACACAAATACTAAGTCTGTACCATCGGTCATTGCTGTGATGTCCAATACACACCAAGAGGTGTAAGGACTGTCCGTTACTGGGCACTCGATGAGTATTTGTTAAATACTATGCTTTTACTTCCGGTGAGAGTGTCTGGTAGCCACTTCAGGATCTCAGGTCAAGGGAAACAATCCATGGTGTGTATTGGAACACAAGACCACCGGGGCCGGAGACAAACGTACTGGCTACTGCGTTACCGCCGCTTCCCTGGTGGGACTGGGGGGGGGGGGGGGGGGGGGGGGGAGTGCGTGTGTGTATATTCTGAAGTGGACAGTTGCAATCAATGGAAAAAATGAAACCGTGGACTGAAGAAGGATTTTCATTGACAGTGAGAGAGGGAGATGGAGAGAGAGAAAGTGCTGGACTGAAGAAAACCTTTCATTGATAATAAGAGAGAGAGAAATAGCGAGCGGGAGAGGGAGGAAGTGAGAGCAAAAGAGATAGGGTGAGGGAAAGCGAGGAAGACACTCAGCAAACACACAAAACTTAAAATCTTCAACTCTTGTGTGATTCCAGTGTTAACGTATGGATGTGAAAGTTGGAAATCAACGGTAGCTTTAGATAAAAAATTAGACAATTTTGAGAACAAATGTCTTAGAAGACTTCTAAACATCCACTGGACAGACTTCAGAACCAATTCGCAAATAAGACAAGAGACTAAGCAAGATACAGTATCCAATTTCATAAGAAGACGCCGTTGGAACTACATCGGCCATGTACTCAGAATGGACAAGTCAAGACTCCCCTACCAAGCCCTCATATGGTCACCAGTAGGGAAAAGAAAACGGGGAAGACCAAGAGAGACCCTGCGTAGAACCATCATTAGAGAAGGCTCATTCAACGGCCAAGCAAATATCCAAGATCTACAACAGATAGCAGCGAACCGCCAGGCATGGAGAGACAGGACTTCTGCCCTATGCGCCGCCTTAGGCTCAAGAGGAAAGACTAACTAACTAAAGCGAGGAAGAGAGAGAGCGAGAGAGATATAAAAACCTCATTTGTTTCAACGCTAAAAATATTTTCATTACAAGGGAGGTAACAAATAGATTCAACATTTTAAAATGATTTTCGCCCTTTACTGGTAATGTGACCTGAAAGGTGGTTTGGAGACTCCAATGCAAACTCTTTTTTTTTTTTTTTTTGCTCTCTCTAGCTTTGAACTCCGGCGAAATGCATACACGTGCGACGGCTACTAGTGCACTGGACTGACTTTTGTCTGACGATTAGCTTTCCCTATTACCAGTGTCTCTCGTCATCAGGCAAACCCACTCCGACTTCTGAGATACTACGAAGTAACTGACTGCCTAAGTAGCGGACGCGTTAGCGAAGTTGATAATCATGAGCACGGTCGGACGAGAGTTAGACGCCCGGGATGGTCACCTGCGAAAGTGAGTTAACGATTGGCCACCTTTTGCTCCGCCCACTCAGACATACAGAATGTGGTGGTTCTGATGACACCACAGACCTAGAGATGGAAACCGGTTCGGGACAATTTTGAATAATAATAATAATAATAATAATAATAATTTTTTATTCGCATATCCTTTTACAGGACATCGCTGTCAACAGCAGCATCTTTCAGCTGTCTGTTGATTTCTTGGCAAGATTACGCTCAGTAGTTTGCCATTGCTTTGTGAGCGGCTGGCTCAGTTATCCCGCAAGTCACCAGCGGGGGACGAACCGCTCCCAGTTCTCGCCCGCTACGAGACTGCGTAATAAACGGGATTGCGGAGAAAGTGGTGTAACCCCTCGGCCAGAGAGACCGGCAATAATAATAATAATAATAATAATAATCACACAAGTCATAAAGTAATACTTGGTATTGATAGGTGCAAGAAAGGTCACATATAGTGAGTAATGAAGTTGGACACCCCATGTCCTATAACCGCTAGGGACGTATATTAAAATCCTTAGCATTGTCAGTTCTGTGTCGTCTGTGCGGCCCGCCGTTGTCGTTATGTACATAATGACGTGTGAGATTGAGAACAGAATAGGGAAAGCAAAAGCTGCATTAAAAAAAGAAGAGAAAATTATCTTATACAATAAGTCAATAACATTGAATGTAAGGAAAAGAATGATGAAATGTTATATAGAACCTGTTTTGCTGGATGGCGGTGAATCTTGGAATGTGATTGAACAAATTAGGAAGAACTTGGAAGCAACAGAGATGAGGTTCCTAAGACGAATGTTGCGAATTCCTTGGACTTTCAATGTAACTAACGACGTTTACCTGATAGAGGTTAATGGAACTAGAACATTATATACAACAATAAGAAAGAGACAAACAGTTTTCTTTGGTCATGTGATGATAGAGAACATTGTGACAACTGGAAAGATCAAGGCGATGAGAGGAAGAGGCAGACCTAGAGAAGCGATGCTAGAAGGTCTGAGGCGTGGTAATCGAGAAATATCAGCAGCAGAGTTGATCCAGAACACCTAAGATCGAGATCTGTGGAGAGCCATGAACGTCTACGCCAGCTGGCAGGACACTTGATGATGATGATACTGTGATGTGATGTCCGCTAACATTGTCTTCCTCATGATTATCTAAGAGAAATGTTTAGCATGACGATGTGTGTAGAAAATATGCCAAACATTCGCAATACCCAGCTCAGGATTCAGAGGTAAGTAGGAACATTTTTTATTCTTCAAATCTTAATTTTCTCGTCATTGCTTTTGTCATTCTTTCATTCTTTCATCTTTTTATTCTTCTCATCCCGTCGTCACGCCTTAATGTAGTCCCCGGAGGGTCTTCTCCGTGACTGTATGTTGTGTTTTGTGTGTATGTGTTTGTTTGCTGATGAAGGCTAGTCGCCGCAACGTCCTGTATGCGTCGTAATTCTGTTATGTAAAGCTGCATTACTTTGTGTTATTTTATATTGTTTACAGAACCACATTTAGTCACAGTAGAATGCTTATAGCACACTCATCTCTCGTGTGGACATGGAAGCACCAGGACATGTCTTGGGAAGTAGAGATGGCGGAGGGATACCGACAAACGTCACCCACTGAGTGTAGATTGGTCTATACAAGTATGGGTCTAACACCATATGCCCAATACGCCTCAAGGGATGTTAAAGTGCCCTTCATTGTACTTTGAGCTTACTCGCTGGGGATGGAGCACTAAGTTGCTGCCATGTCCCACATGTCTTTTGGTAATTAAAATCAGTTCCCCATCAGCGCCATTTTCACTCTGGGTTGTGTCAAAAATCGCAAGGAACCATGCCGTGAGAGTAGGGATCTTGACGAACCATAGGAATATTATATGGTGCGGTGACTAGACGCGGTTGTGCTGTCTCAGTGGCCTGGGTTCGATTCCATATCAAGACGGAATTTTAAAATTGATCTGGGCTGTATGGTCGACCTAGCCCAGAAACATGTCTCAGGAGGTAGAAGCTAACCACACCACCCTATGAGAGCCGCCTGGTCTATACAAACTATGCACCATGTGCTCAATGAGCCTTAATGTGTATAGACGGGTCCTGTAACTCTAATTCCTTTTCAAAATTATGAGCCCAGCCAAGTGATGTGTGAATTCATGTATCTCCATAGATCTCGATCCTTGGTGTTGTGTATAGATTGATGATGATCCCCCATGCCAGCGTCTCAGCCCATTTAGCATCACTTCTCTCAGTCTTCCCTTGTTTCTTCTACCAATGATCTTTCAGTTGTCGTTATGTTTCCATTGCCTCTCTTCTTCTTGCCTGACCAAAGAATAGTGTGCATTTCCCTTTTATATTTATATATAACGTGATCCTTTCATTAGCCTTTTCCAGACACTCTTTGTTAGTTAGTCTGGCCATCTAAGGTATTCGTATAATTCGTCTCTGTAACCATATCCCCGCTGCCTCCAATCTCTTTCTAATTTATTCATTAACTTTTCACGAATCCCTGCCATACAGCAAAATATGGATTTGGTGGAACTGCGATAAAGTTTTTAAATGCAAACAATATAAAATAACACAAAGTAATGCAGCTTTTACAGAACATAATTACGAAATATACAGGACGTTGCGGCGACTATCCTTCATCAGCAAACAAATACATACACAAAACACAACATATAGTCACGGAAAATAATTTTTCTCATCCTGTCCTTATGCCTTAATGTAATCACCGGAAGATCTTTTCCGTGACCATGTGTTGTGTTTTGTGTATGCATTTGTTTGCTGATGAAGGCTAGTCGCCGCAACGTCCTGTATGTTTTGTAATTCTGTTCTGTAAAGCTGCATTACTTTACGTTATTTTATATTATTTGCCACACCGCAAAACAGGTGCTATATAACATTTCAGTACGCTCTCTCTCTCTCTCTCTCTCTCTCTCTCTCTCTCTCTCTCTCTCTCTCTCTCTCTCTCTCTCTCTCTCTCTGCCGGTTTCTGTGGCGATGGGGTAGCGAAGGATATTCGCAACCCCGCTTACTGCGTCTGAAATCTGCTGCAGGCGATCTGGAAGCAGGCTGCCTTGTGTTGATTTATAACAATGGTATGAGCGTTCAGAAATCAATGGCAAACTACTGAACGTAAACTGACCTAGTAAATCACACACACACACACACGCACGCACGCAAGCACGCACGCACACACGCACGCACGCACACACACACACACACACACACAAAATGCCGGAGTTAATTATGTCGTCCTGTAGAGGACATTTAACTAACTTTTTAAACTCCCTTTGTGGCATTCAATGACAGTGGCTTATTGCATAAAATATGTTTATTTTCTAAAATACGCCGTCTGTTTGCCTTATTCTACTCTTTATTTCTGTCAAGAATCTTCCATCTGATGTTATGATTGCTCCTAGGTATTTGAATTTATTAGAAATAAGCCGACAGAAGATTACAAATGTAATGGGTTAAACTTAAAACTGCAGTAAAGCCGCGGAGATTATGCCGAAGAAGATTACACCCATACATAGTGTAACTAAGAGCCAGCAACAACCAACTCAACACCTGCTGAGACTAGCTACCCGAGTGTCTTTGTTCCAATCTTATTTTCTAAGGTGTGTGTTGACCTCATGGTTCAGAATAGATTACTTCGTCTCAAAGGAAACTCATTAGAGACACGAATACGGCCTCTGAAAGCTGTAACGCCCACTCGACATCTGCTTAATGTATTGACGGACAATCCCACAATGCAACAGCAGCCGTTCAGTCACAGTGTTCACAATTTTTTTTTCTTTCTTACAAAAAACATTAGACTTTAGAAGCTAGTTTGGTGAATGGAGAATAATTGCATTATAGGTGATTTAAATACAGTCTGCTGATTTATGTATTTGTTATACGCAAGTGTGTTTGTTTGCAGTAGTAGTAGTAGTAGTAGTAGTAGTAGTAGTAGTAGTAGTAGTAGTAGTAGTAGTAGTAATAGTAGTAGTAGTAGTAGTAGTAATAGTAGTAGTAGTAGTAGTAGTAGTAGTAGTAGTAGTAGTAGTAGTAGTAGTAATAGTATTAGTAGTAGTAGTAGTAGTAGTAGTAGTAGTAGTAGTAGTAGTAGTAGTAGTAGTAGTAGTAGTAATAGTAGTAACAATGGTAGTGGTAGTACTAGTAGCAGTAGTAGTAGTATCAGTTATTGTTGGTGGAGAAGTTATGGTGATAGTGGTAGTAGTATATAATTACAAGTACCTCTGAAGTCTGAGTGGGTTCGCCTGCTGGCGAGGGACACTGGTAATAGGGAAAGCTGGCCCACACGCAAAAATCAGTCCAGTGCACTAGAAGTAGTAGCACGTCGAACTAAGCTTGAAAAAAAAAAAAGCTGACATTTTCCTCTTTCTGTTTTTTCCTTTTTTAAGAATATGAACTCCTCAAACTCCAGTTTATCTCTGAAGGAAATGCGAAGAGGTCCTAAATGGCGAGCCCACTACATGCTGTCCTGACTTAGTTTATGCGTAGGAAAACATTTCTCAGCAGAATCTGCTTCGGGATTACCCGTACCTTAACATCAGACGAGGAATGTTAACGAAAACAGGAAAGATGTATGGAAGAACAGGCAGAATGAGAAATATAGTAAGAGGTTGGGAACCAAATCAGGTAACACATCTTCAGGTTAACACGAGACAGGTGGACTTGTAGTCTTGCAGTGACACGTGATCGTCCCAGCCACCTGGCCTACACTGAAAACCTCCAAGGTCTCCCAGTAAGCTCAGAGTTCCTATCTCCAACAAGTACGGGGAGATTTTGAGTTTGCGGTAATGACTTTAGTATAAATAATCTCCAAATGTCTTCCTTCCAGTCTGTGATCCCGCGCTCAGGTGGACTTCATACCGTCCAAGGGAAGATCTAGTTTCACGTCTGCTAAACAGGCTGAAGTGAGACCCCTGTACTGGCTACGCGATATATCCCGCGGATTACACTGGTTTAGCAACAGCCACAAATTGAGAAGCAAAGGATGCCTGCCGGGTGGTTTGTCACAGTGAGATCTGAAATAGCAGAGCATTGCTAGATTAGGGCACAATTTGGAAAAGGTGTTCCACAGATTACTTGGCAGTCTGCAGTTATTTATGGCTTAAGCAAACAGTGTGTTAAAAGTGCGCACAGTAGATTGCAGAAGGAACTTCTTGTTCTTGTTCTTCATGTGCCTTTTCTAGAGCAGACATTGGCCATCATAACTCTAAAATCTTCGCTGTCAACTGATATTTTGATAAACATATGTTGCTTATATTACCATTTACTGCCCAGCCTTTTAAGCTTCCTACACAGGACTTTTAAGCGCAATATGTTAGTTGCAAAAGAAAATGTCTCTCTGTAATACAATCACTGTCGTGGAAGATGGATTATTCTAGTGTTTAATTGTAAAGAAAAGAGACCGGTGGCAAAACATAAGAGTTAATTTCTAAAAGCAGAACACAGGAAATTGTAACGAAATTTAATTGAACATATAAAAATATAATCTCCTTCTCAACCACCGAAACGATGAGACAAGGGATGTAGGCGGAAGATAAAAGACACATCACAATAAACGGAACTCGCCGGCGAAGTAATACACTCGGGGAAATAATCCCCGATTGCGTTATTAAGCACTAGCTGACCCGGCCCGGCTTCGCCCAGACCTTGGTGGGGAGCATCTCATTTAATTCATATAAGTAGTCATATAAGTTCCCGTTCCCGTTACCGGCTATCTGTCTGTCTGTCTGTCTGTCTGTCTGTCTGACCCGGCCCGGCATCGCCCAGCTCCTGGTGTGGAGCATCTCATTTAATTCATATAAGTAGTCATATAAGCTCACGTTCCCGTTCCCGACTATCTATCTGTCTGTCTGTCTGTCTATCTGTCTGTCTGTCTGTCTGATCCTGCCCGGCTTCGCCCAGCCCCTGATGGGGAGCATCTCATTTAATTCATATAAGTAGTCATATAAGTTCCCGTTCCCGTCTGTCTGTCTGTCTGTCTGTCTGTCTGTCTGTCTGTCTGTCTGTCTGTCTGTCTGTCTGTCTGTCTGTCTGTCTGTCTGTCTAATCATTTATTGGTTGCAGTTAGAACAACCTTAGATAAACGAAGACCAACTTACAAAAAGCATTAGAAAGAGCACTTGAAAGATCTTTACATATTCCCCAACAATTAACTTGGGTAAATGGAGCAACGGCAGCAGCAGCAGAAGAAGAAGAAAAAGGAGGAGGAGCAGGAGCTGGGAGGAGGAAGAGGGAGGTGGAGGAGGGAGGAGGAGGGAGGAGTAGGAGGGAGGAAGAGATAGGCGGAGAGAGGAGGAGGGAAGAGGAGGGAGGAGGAAGGAGGAGGAGTAGTAGGGAGGAGGAGGGATTAGGAGGAGGAGAGAGGAGGAGTAGGGAGGAAGAGGGAGGAGGAGGAAGGAGGAGGATGAGGGAGGAGGAGGTGGGAGGAGGAGGGGGAGGAGGGAGGAGGGGGGAGTAGGGAGGAGGAAGAGGGAGGAAGAAGGAGGAGGAGGAGGGAGAAGAACGCAGGAGGAGGAGGGGGAGGAGGAGAGGGAGGAGGAGGGAGATGGAGGAGGGAGGAGGAGGAGAGAGGAGGAGGGAAGAGGGAGAAGGAGGAGAGAGAAGGAGGGGGAGGAGGGGAGGAGGAGGAGGGAGGATGAGGAGGGAGGAGGAGAAAGAGGGAGGAGGAGGAGGGATGTGGAGGGAGGAGGAGGAAGTAGGTAGAGGGAGGAGGAGGGAGGAGGAGAGAGGATGAGGAGGGAGGAGGAGAAGGGAGGAGGAAAAGGGAGGAGGAAGGATGAGGAGGAGGGAGGAGGAAAGGGAGGAAGAGGGAGGAGGAGGGGGAGGAGGAGGGAGGAGGAGGGAGGAAGAGGAAGAAGGAGGAGGAGGGAGGAAGAGGGAGGAGAAGGAGGAGGAGGGAGGAGGGGGAGGACGTAGGAGGAGGAGGGAGGAGGAGGAGGGAGTAGGAGGAGAGAGGAGGAGAAGGGAGGAGGAAGGAAGAGGAGTGATTAGGAGGAGGGAGGAGGGCGAGGAGGCAGGAGGAGGAAGAGGGAGGAAGAGGGAGGAGGAGGAAAGAGGAGGAAGGAGGAGGAAGAGGGAGGAGGAGGGAGGAGGAGGAGAAAGAGGGAAGAGGAGGATGGAGGAGGGAGAGGGAGGAGGGGACAGTGTAAAAAAATATAAAATCTTCAAACTAGATAAGGTAACTATTATTTATTTATTCTTTAAGCATAAAAAGATGAGTTACAATGTTATGCATTATGCATTATTTTTATGAAAACTTTGAAAATGCCTTAAAGATTGTATCATTATTTATTATAACTCATATGCCGGTACATAACTATGGACAAAGAGTTTATAAATCTTTGAAAACAATGCCACAATATGGCTATAAGTTATACAGAAAAGTTATGCCCCTTGAAATAACTTTTACAGAGTTAAGTCCCCTGAGATATATGAAAATATAATGAAAAATGAAATAATATTGGGTAAGCAGCCGATTTCACACTAAATAAATATCACAGTTGGCTGCGCTGGAATAAAAGGAAGACGTGTAGAAAATTTCATCTCATCGGATGGGCCGTTCGCGAACGCATAAAGGACATACGGACATACAGACAGACGGAGATCGCCTTTTATATATAAGACTAGCTGACCCGGCCCGGCTTCGCCCAGTCCTTGGTGGGGAGTCTCATCTCATCTCATCATGTTCCTCTTGTACCTTGCGGTGTCGAGGTGAAGTATAAACTTCGTGAGAGTGCCCGGTTATGGGCTTCGTATATCGACATTCCCATGGATTCTGTTATTCCCTCAGTCCAACGTTTACGTGGTCGGCCTCTTCCTCTGTTTCCATCTGGTCTGTACATCATTGCTTGTTGTGGCATGCTGTTGACTGGTAGCCTACTTGCATGGCCAAACCATTTGACTTGCTGCTTTCTAATAAAATCTAGAGCAGCTTTAACCCCTACTTTAGTTCTGATTTCTTCATTTCTGATCTTATCTCTTCTTGATACGTTGAGTATTCTTCTCAGAAACCTCATTTCTGTTGTTGTGATTTTTCTTTTCTCTTTTTCTGTCATTGTCCAGGTTTGGCATTGGTAGCAGAGAGTTGGTAGGAAGATTGTGTTGTAAAGTGCTTTCTTAGTAGTTATTGATACATGTTTGTTCTTTAGTATTGGTGCCATTTGTCCAATGAGTTGATTTGCCTTATTGCACCTATTTTCGATCTCGTCTTCTGATCTGCCATTTGATTTGGTGGGGAGTATCTCATTTAATTCATATAAGTAGTCATATAAGTTCCCGTTCCCGTTACCGACTGTCTGTCTGTCTGTCTGTCTGTCTGTCTGTCTGACCCGGCCCGGCATCGCCCAGTCCTTGGTGGGGAGCATCTCATTTAATTTATATAAGTAGTCATATAAGTTCCCGTTCCCGTTACCGACTATCTGTCTGTCTGTCTGTCTGTCTGTCTGTCTGTCTGTCTGTCTGTCTGTCTGTCTGTCTGTCTGTCTGTCTGTCTGTCTGTCTGTCTGTCTGACCCGGCCCGGCTTCGCCCAGTCCTTGGTGGGGAGCATCTCATTTAATTCATATAAGTAGTCATATAAGTTCCCGTTCCCGTTACCGACTGTCTGTCTGTCTGTCTGTCTGTCTGTCTGTCTGTCTGTCTGTCTGTCTGTCTGTCTGTCTGTCTGTCTGTCTGTCTGTCTGTCTGACCCGGCCCGGCATCGCCCAGCTCCTGGTGTGGAGCATCTCATTTAATTCATATAAGTAGTCATATAAGCTCACGTTCCCGTTCCCGACTATCTATCTGTCTGTCTGTCTGCCTATCTGTCTGTCTGTCTGTCTGATCCGGCCCGGCTTCGCCCAGCCCCTGATGGGGAGCATCTCATTTAATTCATATGAGTAGTCATATAAGTTCCCGATCTAGTCTGTCTGTCTGTCTGTCTGTCTGTCTGTCTGTCTGTCTGTCTTGTCTGTCTGTCTGTCTAATCATTTATTGGTTGCAGTTAGAACAACCTTAGATAAACGAAGACCACCTTACAAAAAGCATTATAAAGAGCACTTGAAAGATCTTTACATCTTCCCCAACAATTAACTTGGGTAAATGGAGCAGCGGCAGCAGCAGCAGAAGAAGAAGAAAAAGGAGGAGTAGGAGCTGGGAGGAGGAAGAGGGAGGAGGAGGAGGAGAAAGAGAGAAGAGGAGGATGGAGGAGGGAGAGGGAGGAGGGGGAGGAGAAGAGGAAGAGGGTAGGAGGTGGAGGAGGGGAGAGGAGGAGGAGGAGGAATATAACGCATATGCCTGTAGATTTAATAATGGCTGAAGTTGTTCCATGTCTTCTTAGAGTTGGCGACAGTGTAAAGAAATATAAAATCTTCAAACTTGATAGAGATAAGGTAACTATTATTTATTCATTCTTTAAGCAAAAAAAGATGAGTTACAATGTTATGCATTATGCATTATTTTTATGAAAAATTTGAAAATGCCTTACAGATTGTATCATTATTTATTATAACTCATATGCCGGTACATAACTATGGACAAAGAGTTTATAAATCTTTGAAAACAATGCCACAATATGACTATAAGTTATACAGAAAAGTTATGCCCCTTGAAATAACTTTTACAGAGTTAGGTCCCCTGAGATATATGAAATTATAATGAAAAATGAAAAATGAAATAATATTGGGTAAACAGCCGATTTCACACTAAAAATATATGACAGTGGGCTGCGCTGGAATGAAAGGAAGACGTGTAGAAAATTTCATCTCAATCGGATGGGCCGTTCGCGAGCGCATAAAGGACATAGGGACATACAGACAGACAGACAGACGGAGATCGCCTTTTATATATAAGAAGATGATCGCTAGAGTATAATTTTGGAAAAGTATTCGGTTCTTGTATGATGGGACAGAGAGACAGCTGCTATTTCTGATATACAAGGAAAAAAGTGCCACGACCAGAGTTTCCCCAGTGTATCATGTGCATCAAAGGAGAAATGTCAAGGCATACCAAAACAGAGTTAGTCATAGTGAAAGATTTACATGTCACGATCTGTTATTTCAAAACGCATTCATTTAATGATGTCTGAGGGTCTTCTTCCTCTTCTTCTGTGTTCATCCGGAGTGTTTTTTCAACGTAATTGCGTTGTGCCAAGTTTTGCGCCCTTAGGCTGACACATCCGACCTATGCGGCTATCTGAGGATGTAGGTCGGTGGAAGTGATTTCTCAACACTTAGTGAAATACCCGAGTACTAAAATGCAGTTAACCAGCCAGACAGCTGCAGGAGAGTGGATTATCATCCAGAGAAGACCCATACGAGTTAAGTGAGATTACGACTACATCCAGAAGCAGAACCAATAGAATAATCTGGCTACAAACGCATATTCTAGCTCCGAGAAAACGTATTTTAGACGTTTGAGCAGGTTTTAGAATTGGTATGAAGATAAATCACAACTGCTGTATTTTGAATCCTTTTCGATCATTTTGCACCACTGTGTTTAATAACAATATATTTCCTATGTAGGCGATTTAGCAGCGAGATCTAACATTGTTCTGTTACTGCAGTGTGTTGATAACAAAAACAGAATAAATAGGAGCGAGGGATTGAAATGTGGGTCAAATAAGGAATGATACTTTCCGCCCAATTCTGTCATACTGACCGAGTATTGTCACATTTGGGAACCTTTTCCTGGCGTGGGATGCATTGTCATTAACTCGCGAAACGTCATATTTTCATTGAGTAAGAAAGGGGGGGGGGGGGGGGGGGGGGCTCTTTCCCATCCTAGTGAAGGGAATTATCAAATTATTCCTGTCTCCATACAATAACAATTGAAGAAGAAACAATACGTAGTTGAAAAAAATGTTCTCCTCTTCTTCTTCCTCTTCTTCTATTACTGCTGAATCTGCAACCACCCTAAGAACGGTGCAATTTTTAATATATGTTTATTAAATACAGGTAGTTTGTGATAACTGTTAATCAATTAATGAGTAATTTTTATAAATTAAATTAGGAAGCATTTACGCAATTATATGATACAAAGTCATTGCTAAATAGAACGTGTAACCAGATTAACATTATAACATACAAAGTCAACTACCCAATGGCAAAACAAAACAGTAAGTTTGGACCAAAATTGGTACACAATCAAATGAACAAGTGTTAAAATGTAAATCTCCGTTCACTGAGCATTAAAATTGTGGATGATACCGTGAAAAAAACATAAATAACATGACCACCCTAGTATGGCGATGTATTATCCTTCTGTCCGAATGGGAGGTCGCACATGACGAAATATTATCCGTCAGTACTGAAGCAGCTAAACAAACACGCAGTCAGTATTTGGCTGGATTGTCCGAACACGATTGTCCAGCGGAGACTCTTCCTGTTGTCCAGCGGAGACTCTTACTGTTGGAGAACAGGGCAAGTTATTATAGGCTGACAGACTGCCCAAGCTCTGCCCACAAGCTTGTTAGTATATCCCTCAAATATATGTCAATCTCATTCTCCCACCTACATCAGAATCTTCTCCTCTTCTTCTGTCGTTCGGCTAACATTGACTATCTATATCTGCAATGTTGTTTGTTTGTATAAACTTCACTGTCACCTTAGTTCACTCAGTGGTCCATACAGTTTAGGTTCCACTGTTGTTTCTCTAGGCCAGCAGGTTTGCCTAGATATGTTGCATTCAGGGCACTCTTGAAGTGCGTGATCTGTTTTCCACGACACCAGTCCACATGTGCACATAACTAATTCGCCAGTCTTGAAGTGCGTGATCTGTTTTCCACGACACCAGTCCACATGTGCACATAACTAATTCACCAATCTTGAATTGCGGATACTTGAGGTTGTGTAATTGATTGTGTTCTGTTCCGAGGCGCAGAATAATGATTTGCTCTGCTCTGTATATAACATGGTAGATAGCTAGTCGGTAAGACACATGATGATGATGATTTTGAGGCGTTCTGATGTTGACATGTTACTAATTTGTCTAACATACGGTATACACAGAGATATGTATATATGTATACACAGCGATAGATTGAGAAAGAGAATATGAGAGACAGACACGGAGTCACACACACACACACACAGACAGAGAGAGAGAGAGAGAGAGAGAGAGAGAGAGAGAGAGAGAGAGAGAGAGAGAGAGAAACGGTCTCTCAGAGAGGGAAAGGACGAGAGAGAGATAGAGAGAGAGAGAGACATACGCAGAAACAGAGAGAGACAGACAGACAGAGAGAACGAAAGACAGACAGATAGATAGACAGACTGACCTACCGACAGACAGACAGTCATACGCAGAAACAGAAACAGTCAGAGGGAGAGAGAGAGAGAGAGAGAGAGAGAGAGAGAGAGAGAGAGAGAGAGAGAGAGAGAGAGAGAGAGAGAGAGCGATAGATACACAGAAAAAGAGACTGAGAGAAAGAGGAATACAATGAGACATACAGATACACAAAAACAAACAGACTGAGAGAGAAAGGGAGAGGGCGATATACAAATACAATCAAACAAAGATAGAGAGTAAAAGGGTGGGAGTGGGGGGGGGGGAAACCACACACACACACACACACCCACACATAGGCATCGAGAGAAACAGACAACAGAGACAGACTGGCGGCGGGGGGTATAAAACTGTGTTCTCATCAAACAGCACACACATGGAAACTACCAGTGGGTGGGCTCACGTTATACCACTCAACAATTTGTTTGCATCACATCCACATGCAGACATTGCTCCTTGAGGGCCTCTCGCAGGGACATAACCACGCCTGGATGCTTCCATGTTTGTATGTAACTACATGGTCCTCAACATCTGTCACAATGTTTGTTTATTTTGATGCTTCCTTCGTGTCTGGTTGGTGGCGTCGTTAACTGGTTCTGTATCAAGAAACATGGCGACCATTCATCCGTTACATCATAATCATCACGTGCCACCTCACTAGGCGGTCACGGTTTGAGATCTAAGATGAATAGTCTTGGATCAGGTTTGAGTTCTTGTTCCGATTTATGCCATGTGGCCAAGCGGTCCGTGTATTTATTACTTTGTTTTCCCCCTGTTCGGAAAGCAATGGCAAACTACTGAACATAAACTTGCCAAGTGTGAGGTTATAAGATAAATATGGGTGATTTGACTAGGTTTTCTAGGGGAATCCCGGATGGGATGGGTTCTTATTCTCAATAAGCCTTCTTAAGGAAACCCTGAAATAGCTCTGAACCCCCAAGTGAGGAAACAAGACAGAAAATGTTCAGGTCCTACACTAATTATATGAAGAAAAGGGCTGCCCATGAAAACTTGGAGACCCTGGTCATTAACCACAGACAACGAGGAGACTGCTCCCTCTATAAGGATAATTTGTCTATGTCTTGTCGCCCAGCCTCACTCTTATCTCCACTAAATTTATACACATTGACATATATCAGCTGTAAACGACCACTTTGGAACAAACAGTTCACAAGGAATTAACTCAAAAAGCCTTTGTTAAATACACACACTACATTGAGCAGAATTGAGTTTTGGGAAAATCTATGTTATGAATTGTAATATCACCGGGAAGGTTAACCCGGTCAACAAATGCCCGCAGAAGTCGGATGTGTCGGCCTAACGGCGCAAGAACGCCGCTCTGCTGTAAACAGGCACAACGCAATCACGTCCGAAAAAAACAAAACAAAAACTCCGGATGAACGCAGAAGAAGAATTGTAATATCATGTGTACGACCACATATGGTAAACACATGAATCCCAACAATCAATGAAAGAAAAATAAATAGATGATACAAAACAAAAACCAAAAAAAAGACAAATCTATCAAGAAACCAATTAAAACAACAGGGTAAGAAATGGATAAACTATTCTATCTAAAAAGTCATTATCCTCTTTCTCGGGTAGATGATGGAACTCTTTCGCCTCCTTGCACTTATGGCTAGTACTCCAAGTAATCCAGGAAAGTATAAAGTCACACTTGTATTCTATAAAATAATATCCATCTCCACTGCAATTAAGCCCGAGAGGATGTTCCTACACAGTCCCTGACATAAAAATATTTCTCCAACTAATACAGTGGTTCTCAACCTTTTTTGGCCCGTGCCCCCCTTCACCATATTTTCAGAACGTCATCCCCCCCTATCAAAAATTTGGCCCGTGCCCCCCCCCCCCCTCCTTTCACCGTATTTTCAGAACGTCACAACCCCCCCTTTTCATATTTCCTATCTAAAAATCCCCCCCCCCCCCACCCCTATACAGTATATGTAAAAATGTAAGGTAAATTTAATAGCACATACTAAAACAAGTTTAGACATCCACATAAAACATGATTTGTGGGTCTACTTACTTTATAAAATGAAGTTTAGAAGGATGAGACGTACTTAACTGTAAAGTATGAAGGGAAAAACAATATCAAGAAATCGGTTCTTGTATTAACGCGATCTTGAAATGGTCTTCATTCACCCTCTGGAAACCCTAAAACTCATCCCTGGGGGGGGGGGGAATTCCCCACCGGTTGAGAACCACTGCACTAATAGGACAGCTGTTGATGTGCTGTGCCA